>JAPDPM010000005.1:24078500-24717000 GCA_032173925.1 Heritiera fomes
ATGTTGTTTTCGTGTTATATCACCTAACTAAAATCACAGGATCTATTCAGTATTCAACCCAAAATTTCTTAATTTAATTATTACACCATTTTACTGCCAAGCACTGGTGGCAGCACTTCAATTTTGATGTAAAGCTTTCTTGCTTCATAAAATTTTTTGGTTTAGAGTTTAGACAAACTCAAAGTATTTACAAGTTAAGATTAAGATGTTACATTTATTTCTTTTCTCATAATATTTTAAAATCTTAACTGCAAGTATTGATATTTAGGTGAAATTAGTAATTAGAAAGGGGAAGAGAAAGTTCTTGATTAATGATTCAGCCAGCCCATATATCAAAAGGAAAAGTAAAAAAAAAAAAGGAAAAGAACTTTTCATCTTCTAAAATATTTAGACAAAAATTGATTAGTTTATGCTCACAACTTAAGAAACTTTGAATCCAAAGTTCTTTTGGTATAAACCACAAATATTCTCACCCATTTTAACGGTCTGAAACTAATCCTGTTCGAGGTTTAATTACAATTAAGGCTTTTCACTCTTTCCCAAAAATGTGTTTAGTGGGAGTTGAACCCAAGATTAATTAGTTGACTGTAACTAATTTTGGACACAAATTTAAAGAAAGAACAATCTTATGAGATGTTATAGAACAATTATACTCGGAAAATCAGCCTGTTGAAAGCTAATGAATGGACTATTGGTGAACTGTCTGAAAAAAACCTGACAGGATTCCCTTCAATGCAAGTTCTTGAGTTCCCATAGCTCCCCCATGCTCCATAGGCCATCTGCAAAACCATCATCAACCCAATTGTCCTCTGCCATGTGGCAGTTGCCGACAGGGTTCGCAAAATCACCAAGTTCTGATGTGGATGCCAGGTTGATGATTTCCATGTCATAGCAACTACTATTGTTATCGACATAATAGCAATCCTTTGCAACTGTGCTGTAGTCATTATTACCAATGATGCGAAAAGGACTTGTTTGGTATATTGAAAACTCAGATAATTTTGAGATATTATTCAAGGATTCTGAGGAAGAAACACATGAAGTTGCAGAGTGCTCTGAGTCTGAGTTGTGCTCCAGCTGATGCAAACTTTGGACTGCTTCACTTAGATCACCAGGTCCCTGCCCTGGTACTTGTTGCACTGTCGTTAATGCTTGAAACTGGCAAGTTTGGTCTAGAGATTGAAGAACTGTGGAGCTTTCGGGTGCCATGGATGAAAAACACGATGAGCCTTCGACCTTTTGAAGTAATCTCGGCATCCAAAAACATCGAATGACATTTTGAAATGCTGGGCTATTAGCATCAATTTTAAGTTGACGCGCCTGTTTCTGCACACGGGTTCTCCAGTAATTCTTGATTTCATTGTCCGTTCTCCCTGGTAAATGTTGTGCAATCTTGGACCACCTAGAAATCACAAAATCGAATCATGTCATGTCCGATCAAATACAACTCTGCGTGAATATAAACCATAACTATGGATAAACTACAGCCTCACAGATTCTGCCAGGTAATTGCCAGGCGAGCTTCAGTTTTATGAAGGCGATCTTTGCCAAATATGTCAAGCTGATAGAAATGAAAAAGAGATGATTACCTGTTACCCCACTTCGAGTGAAGTTCAAGGATCAAAAACTGTTCTTGTGGAGTAAGGTTTCCACGCTTAACATCTGGTTTCAGATAATTTAGCCATCTCAGTCTGCAACTCTTCCCGGTTCTTCTCAAACCTAAGCCAGAAAAGAAAAGAAAAGGGTCTTATTTTTTATTTTCTTGAACCAAGAAAAGTGTCTTACTAACATGTAGTTAAACATAATAATTTTATCAGATAGGTGATCGGTGACTACTGGTTAAGTTACCTGCAAGTTTTGCAAGTAAATTCCACCGGCCTTCGCCATGGTGAGCAATGTAATGAACGAGAAGTGCATCCTCCTCGGGAGTCCAGGGTCCTCTTCTGAGCTGCTCAGCATCATCTTCACTACAACTTGTACTACTTTTTCCAAAGGATGACATGCCTCTGTCTGACTAAAAACTCACCAGCAAATACTGTATTTGCAACCTGAGGTGAATTTACACAGGTCACAGCCAAGGCCAAGATTTATATACTACTAATATTAAAACTTCACCTAATTCACTGTGCTTAATTAACAACTTTTTCCAAGTAAGTAGCTTGCAGAAGGAGTATCCTTTGATAAGTCCTTGCCTTCAATTTAAGCCAAAGCTTTCTCCTGTATAGCATGCCCCTAGGTTGAATTCTTGGTCAAAAAAAAGACCCCAATGGATTCATCTTTCCTCCCTTCAGACCAATTAACCCCATTCCCCTTAGCCATCAACAAATTGAAGTGCTATAAAGAGAAACTACAGTTGACAGATCTTCGGAGTTGAGTTATGGTTGGAATCCAAATAGAAGAGCTCTCCCAACATCATTTTTTTCATGCACAAAATTCGAATTCGAAACTTTGTTTAAATAACACGAAACTTCTTTTATTTAGCCCAACAAATTTTACTTCTTCATCCTCCCTCAAATTTTACTCTATGTTTGAATTGAGGATGGGAAAGGGGAAGGAAAAGAAAGTTAAGTAAAACGAAGAAAGGTTGTAAACTTTTCTCTTATTTGAAAAAAATTTTTTAGTTAAGGAAAGGAAAGAGAGGAGAGTGAGCACTCATTGCTTTCTCTTAACTTACTCAGTTTTTTTTTTAAATCCCAATTTGAAGTAAATAAGAAGAAAAGAAAACAAAAAAAATTTTAACATATAAAATATCAAATTTAATTTTATTATATTATAAAATTTAAAACAAAAATAGTTATAATTGAAAAAAATAGTATTATAATGAATCATTTTTTTTTATTTTCATTACTTAACCAAAAATGATTATTAGGATTACTTTTCTTTTCTTTCTTTTATTAATTTTAGTAATCCAAACAATGAATACATGTACTCTCTCTCTTTCTTTTATTTTTTTTTATTCTTTTCTTTTACTAATGTTTATTCCAACGTAGGATTATAGAGGAAAAACCTACAGAAAAAGGGTAAAAAGAATAGCTGACTTGTTGAAATTGAAATTTGGTGCTGTTACGGGGAATGGGTTTGATTCAGTCCCTAGTTTATTTCTTTCGTTTTAATCTTTTTATCACTGTGGCTGGATGCTTCAAATATGCCAAGCATGAGACGTGCTTGACTGAACAAAGTATTTAATATTGCCAGCGCGGAGGAAAACGTGGGTAAATTGGTGTTCATCAAAAGAGCCGGCATTTTGATTTTTGAGTCTGCCAATACGCGGAAGCCAAAAGCATGATACCCTCTTTTTTCTTGGTTGTCAAACACAAACCAAAACGAAAAGTTTGGGTGATGACAACAGTTGAATTTCCTATGTGGTTCCTTTTACTCTAAAGCGCCATCAATGTTAGAGACAGAGACGTTATACAGCTATGTGGAATTTAGCTGTAGAAAAGTATACTTAATTATTATCAGTGCAGCAAAGTTTGACCGTAAAATGTACTGTTTATTGCCGTATTATGTGCCGCTGCATCTTCTTTCTGTTGAAATTCAAATCAAAATTACTTCGAGCCCAAACAATTTTATGGATTGAATCAACCTTGCTATTACTTGTTGCTTAACTTAAAGTTTTGATGGTTAGTTTGGATAGATAGTAAAATTAACTTAGGTAAGATTAAAAAAAAATAAAATGAGCATTCAGTAAAATAATTTTAATAAAATAATATTAAAATATTTTAAAAAATGGTAAAAAAACAGTTTTAATTATGTTTTTTTTTCAGTGTTGGAATATGCGGCACAAGAGCTTTAGTACATGTTTAGCCTAACTTATAAAGAAGTTATGTACTCAACAAGAAAAAAATATTTTACTTTCAAAATTTTAAAAATTTTAGTTTGTGCGACAAGTATATTGGAGTTTTTTTTATAAAGTTATGAATGAAACTTTTTCAAGAAGTGCTAATTTTAATAACATGTATTTAGTGAATTTTTTTTTTACATTTTCACTTTATTTTTCAATAATTTTAAAAATTAATAAAAGAATATTCATATTATTTCACAATTATTTATTTATATTGTGCAATTTTTATTTTTTTATCTTTATTTTCAATTCATTTTTTATTTTTATTAGCAAAGATTTTTATTTTGTTTTATTTATTTTTTTAACTTTGAAACTTGTAATTTAATTTAATAAAGTTTATTTTTTATTTATTAAAAATATACAAAAAAATTGATAAAATAGTTTTTAACATTTTACAACACTTTTATATTAGGTTTGTCAAACGCTAATTTAACTTTTCTTAATAGTACTTTTATAAAAGTTCTACTCGAATCGCATTTTTTATAACAACTCCAGCTGGACAAAACAGACTCTTAGTCGTTGTTGGAAGTTTAACTTTTAATTCAAAGATTTGTAGGAAATAAAATCAAAATTCATTACTAAATAAGTAATGAAGAGTTTAGTTGATTTTCTGTGTTAAATTTCCTTTTTTATATACTTGTCGACATTAAAATTTTTTTTTTTGGGTTAAACGACTTTAATGTCATTAACATCAGTGTACAAGACTTTTTAAATTCTAACATATGTATCTATAATAGAAAATAAAATTTCTCTAAATTATTTGTAAAATCAAAATGATTAAAATTAAAATAAATAAACTATTACGAAAATATAATTATAACTCAAACGGTTTTAACGTCTAGAACTTAATTAAGAGCATAGCCACATATAGGGGATTAGGGTGAATAAGGATAATTCATTATCCATTCAAAAAAGAAAAAAAATGCTTCAATCATTAGGCATAACTGGAATAGCAACCTTATCAATTTGTGCACATTGGCTTATTAACTCTAGAGTTGGTACGTGGGGTGATTGGATCCGTTTTCAATTGAGTCATTTTGAATAGGAATATTTTAACATCGGATTATTTTGAGTTCAATTTAAGTAGGGTTTGACTTTGATTTAAGAAATTTTTATTATTCAAGGGTTGAGATCATTTTGAGTTGGGTTAATTTGGGTTTGGATTATTTTAGTCTTTGAGCAATTTAATTAGTTTAAATTACTGGAGTTTGATGCTTAATGCATTTGATATTAAATCATTTTAGATTCAACACTGGAATTTTGTTACTTTTTAAAAAATCAAATAAATATAATATAATTATATATAAATAAAAAATGTAAATTAAATGAATTAAAAGTCATTTGCTATAAAAGTATGCTTATATACATATATATATATATATATATATATATATATATAGGATTTATATATGATGCATTGACAGTGTATAATTTTTATACACTGTCAATGCACCAGAGGTTGACACCTCATCAATAGGCCCTTATATGCAAATATAAATATTTTTTTTTAATTTGCTCATAAGGGCTTATTGATGAGGTGTCAACCGCTGGTGCATTGACAGTGTATAAAAACTATACACTGTCAGTGCATCATATACAAACTCATATATATATATATATATAGACACACACACACACACAGGGAGGCACTAAAGAAGAATGAGATAATCAAACTTTGGATTTAAACACTCTTAAGAAGGAATAACAACCGTTAGGCTGAACCATGATTGTTTACTATAATCATATCTTACATTAAAATTAACTTGTTATGATAAAAAAAACTATTAACAAATTTTTATTGACTAATATTTAATATTTAATGAGTACTTTTAATATATTGTGTATTAATTATTAGTTTATAATTAGTCAATCATGTTGATATTTCATAAATAGTACTCATCCAGATTAATTATTAATAATTAATTAAAAACAAATAAATAACTAGAAAATTTCAATAAAACTCACCTTTTCTACCATATGAATGGTAACACAAATGCCAAACAAATATTATTGGCTTTGCAACATGTTTGATATCTGGATCCTTTGAAGCCAGGGACGGATACACGGTAAGAGCGGTTGCTCCTACTGAAATCCAATGTCTCTTTGAAAAATATCCTATAAATACTAAAAGCTTAATTTTTTTATATTTTGCCCCCAAAACAAAAAAAAATACATATGTATAAATATTGAAAATAATAAAATTATAATTTCAAGAAAAAGTTTTTATTGAAAAACCACAATATATTTAAAAAATAACAAAAACAAAGGTTAAAATGTGATCATCCTCCACCCTACCCATAACTTTCCCTTTCCACTTTCTCAAACCTAAAACAATTTTCGATAGAGAGAAGGAAATTAAAGAAGCAACAAAGAGAGAAAGAAAGTCAATAAGGTAAAGGAAAAAAATTGAGTGGACCTCTTTTTTCTTCCAACAAGATATTCAAGTAATTACTTTCTTTTTATTTTTTATATCAATTTGCTAACATGATAGAATATTTATTTACTATCTAAATTTTTTTATATTGATGAAATAACTTGATTTAGGGTTAATTTATAATTTATTTATATTTATTTTAAGTGTAGATTAATAATAAAAAATACAAAATATTGTGGGTCACTCTTGTTGTTTGACAATTAAACAAAACCTTAATGGGTTGCTTTAACCATAGGCTTTTAGAACGAACACTTCCAATGCCATGTGATTTCTTTGAAGTAAGAATCCTCTCTAATTGTTAGTGCATGTCCTAGAGCCAATTCACATGGTAAGAGGCATAGTACCATAGCAAAACATGTTCAATTAAGGAAGTGACATGAAAAAGGTTTCCTTTCACCATATACATAGACAATAATGGTAATTATTAATTGTAAGATGAGGTGAAGCCTATGGAACAAGATAAGCTTTGCAAAGGATTTGTAATGTAGTTCCAATTACGGAATCTATATCCATCAAAGCTTAGTTTCTAAAAATTGTTCCCAGTCATTATACTATCGAGATAGGGCATTGACAATGCTCAAATATTAGTATTTGTTAAGCCATCTTACTTACGAAGTAAGTAGCCGGTATCAATGATTGAAATATAGCGATAATTAAGGATAGTATGTGAGAACCCAATTTTCCCAATACTCAATATAAGTTAAAGAGTGTAGAAATTGAAAAGCGAGAGTTGGTCGCTAAGATTTTTAAATAAAAGGTCTGTTTGATAAAGATCGGAAAGAACCTAAGGTGAGCTCCATAAGGACTTTTACTATCGAGATCGAAATGAGACCCTGAAGTAATGATATTTCAAGTGAAATACTGAGATAGCAAGAATTTGCATCTCAAAATTTTTTTGTTTGTGCATGTTTTGAAAAGTGTGCAACAATTTCAAAAACGACAGTTACATCCACAGGCTGGAGAAACTTTCATGAATAAGGTCAATCTAAGCTGGTTTAAGACCAACTGACAGTCATAGGTGAATCTTTTTGTGAAGAAGTCTCATACTATTCCAACCAGCAGATTGAATCACACGAAAACACTGGAAATTAAATGAATGAGCATCAAGGGTATTTTGGTAATTTCATCAAAATGACCAATCAAACCCCGATAAGAGTTAATGTTTCAACTAAATTATGTTAAATAGATAAATTTGGCATTGAAATAAAAATATTTTGAAATTATACTGAATTTTTAATCGAATATTGAATTAGTTAGGACATAATGAGAATTTTTAAAATTATTGAAGGGCAAAATGATAATTTGGCTTAAAGGATATTATTTAATCACAAAAAATATCATCTTCTTCATATTATGGCCGGCCACCATTTTTAGAGGATAGAGAAAGATTGGTTTTAGAGAGAGAAAGTCATAAAGCCCTTAGTGTACAAGGCCCAAACCGAAAAACACCCTAAAGGAAAGTTGTTCTACTCAATGAGCTCTACCACATACCTTGGAATTAGCCATGGGAATGGCCATTTGATGGGTGAAATCTTCCCTTGAAGTTTCGGTCAAGAGAAAGAAGTGAGAGAAAGCTTAAATTTTTGTGTTTTAATGGCTTATTGCTATGTGTTTAAGGTACTTAAGCATGTATTTAAGCTTAAATTGAAGCAAACCCCAATGAATCTTCTCCTTGAAGTTTTGGCCAACATGGGTTTATAGTGTAATCATGCTCAATTTGATAGATTCATGGTCCCAGAATACTATATAAATTAATACAAGACTGGTGGTGAAGTCAGAACTGAAAAAAGAGGTGTTTTGATTGTACTTACAATTTGACATCCGGTATGAAGTAGATCGGATTTGTTGTTGTGTTAGGAAATATGGAAGACCTTAGAGTCTAGAATATTCTTTGTAAAAGGAATATTGAAATTTGATTGTGTTTTGACATTGTTTTGTAGCTCCATAGTAAGTGGCGTTAAGGAAAACGATAAGTGATTATTTGCTCGTTTACCTACAATTCGTTATGAGAGCTGATAGTATATTGCACTGCGATTGGAATAGGTAAGGGATATATATAAATATATATATATATATATATATATATAAATATAAGACGTAAGGATACTATAACTGCATTGGTATGATTGATTGAAATCCTGCATGATTAAACAATGAAACTGTATTAAAATCGATTGACTGAACTGAGTGATTTTAACTAATTGATTGAAATGAATGATTTGAATTGATTGACTGAATAGAGTTATTGATATTGTAATTGATTGACATTGAGAAACTGGAATTGTAGCTTTTAAACTATGTTTTAAGTGCAAGAGGGTTAGGATAAATAATACCGTCATGTTGTCAAAATTTTGTAAAACGATCCTAACAACCTTAAACTATTAATAAAGAACTTTGTCACTGATTTTATAGACTTATAGACCATCATGCTCGGATTATTGAAAATCAGAACTAACAATCAGTTGGACTATGCTTAGTGTCCTCACTCAAACAGTAAGCTAAAATCTACTTAGCTAAAACAATATCTAATTATTTAGATTGGTCCCAGAACAGTCACTCACAATATGTATTACTTTTTTTTACAGTCCCACCTTAACTATTTAAGCATATAGTATCAAAGACTACCATTTTACATTCAGATTCTCTGCGTTTACATCCCTTTACACACTAAAGTGCTGTTCAATAAATGTCTGAATACAATAAAGTAATTGTGCAAGTATACCAGCAAGGTACACTATCCAAATCTCGTAGGAATCTGATTAGAACCTTCTCTTACAATTAGTTATTACTATATCTAAATCAGTAAGGTGCAAGGGGGTGAGCTTATGTCTAGTAAGAAATATATATAAAAGAATTAATATTATGCACACCTATATGCATGTATTGAAAACATGCTTATAAACTTACAATCAGTATTAAAACAATGTTTGGGTACTCTACTAAAAAGGATACAATAATTGGTTAGGAGTATCAGGCTGAGTACAAAAGAATGCTTTAGAGCATCTTACTTGTCCCAGTCCCTAAATCCAACTATAAGGAATTTATGAAAACTTTACAAAGAAGGAATTCATGTCTATCAAATTAGTGTCAAAACCCTTCAATCCTTCAGTAATAAAACTATACGGTAAACGATCGTTATCAATTCATTTATAAATCAAAATCAATAGAAAACGATGATATATGTCTCTACAAATTTAGTAAACACTCAACAATAGTTCATTATACAGTTTCTGTAACTGGTTCAGTAAAACGTGCAGCAAATCACTCAGTAGAAGTTTCTGTAAAACATTCAATAACCTACTTAATAAACAGTTCAGTAAAACGTTGAGTAAATCATTCAGTAAACCATTAAGTAAAACACTCAGTAAAATGATCAGTAAATCATTCGGTAAATCACTCTATAGATAGTTTAGTAAAACATTTGATAAATCACTCAGTAGACATTTTAGTAAAACATTTCAACAAACAATTAGTAAGCAGTCAGTAAACAATTAGTGAACAATTTAATAAATAATCAGTAAACAGTTCGGTAAACGTTCAGTGAACAATAAAAAAACATCAGTGAACAATCATAGATAGTAAATGTTCAGAAAACAATCCGTAAACAATTAGTAAACGATCAGAAAATAGTCATAAAACAATTAGTAACGATCAGTTAACAGTCAGTGAACACTTAGTAAACAAATCAGTAGAAACTCAGAAAACAATTTAGTAACCGATTAGTAAACAATTAGTAAACGATCAATAAACAATCAGAGAATAATCAGTAAACGATCTAAAAATGATCAGAAAACAATCTGTAAAATAGTTTACTTGATCAGATTCAGTAAATACTAAACACTCTGTCAAACAGTTTAATCGATCAAATTCAGAAACTATATAGTGGAGACCATGCAACACCCAATAGTATCATGCAATATAAATATCCTAAAAAGGGAGTAATACTAAGACATATGGCCATAGTCAAAAAGGGTCCACAGAGTACACGAGTTAGGTGATAACTATAGGTGTTGAAGACATGACCAAGGTCAATAGCAACAGTACACTCGATCACTTAGATAAACATGAAAACCCTAAAGGTTACTATGGGGCAAACAATCTCAAAACATTTTCTTGATTCCCATAAAAACATTTAAAACATCCTTTATATTTTCAAAAATGAATACAATAATAAAAAAGCGTGTCATTATCAATACCTAAGAGTGCCTGGATTGGCTAGGGATTTGCCACCCCAGTAGTCAAAATATGCTTTTGAGAATCAAGTTTCATTTGAAAATCACACTATTCGAAAATCAATATATTTCTTTCAATACATTCAGTTAGATTTAGAACATTTAACTCCAGTTAGAAAATGGAGATTTTCAGTAAAACAATGTTAGTGAATACAAAACATTCAAAGCATTTACTTCATTCAGACAAATTAGAACTTAACTTCAGTTAGGCACTCAAAATATTTACCTTAGTTAAACATTCAAAACTTTTAGTAAATAGAGCCATTCGATCAAAACATCCACTTCTGTTAGTTGTTTACAACTTTCAATGAAGCATTCATAAACCTGTTAGAAAACATATTTCTAACAGTGTTAAATCAAAACATATTTTTAGTTAGTGCATAAGTCTAAAAATCAGTAATAGAGTTTCTTATTTGCAGTTTAGAGATTTTGGGTTGTTTTACGAAATTTCAACAGCATAATGGTACTATTTATCCTAACCCTCTAGCACTTAAAACACAGTTCAAAAACCACAGTTCCAATTTCCCAATGCCAATTAATCACAATATCAACCACTTAGTTCAGTAAATTAATTCAAATAATTCAATCTAGTCAATCGATCTCAAAACGATTTCAATATTCAATGATGCATAATTTTCAATTAATCAATCAATCAATCATATCAATGCAGTCACAATATCCCTACGTCTTATATATATATATATATATTTATATATATATATATATATATATATATATATTCCTTACCTATTTCAATCATAATATAATCTACCACTTCAACGCCAGTAAGTAACTGTAGATAAGCGAGCGTATATTCGTTTATCGTTTCCTTAACATCACTTACTTCAGAGCTACAAAACGATATCAAAACACAGTCAAATTTCAAAATTCCTTTTACAAAGAATATTCTAAACTCTAAGGTCTTCCCTATTTCTAATACAACAGCAAACCCAATCTACTTTGTATTGGATGCTAAACTGCAAGTATAATCAAAACACCTCCTTTTTCATTTTTGACTTCACCAGCAGTTTTATACTAATTTATACAGTATTCTAAGACCCAATTTGCATAGAATTTAGCATGGTTTCCTCATGCCCTTCCTTTGACTAAATTCAAAGAAGTGTCCTAAACATGTTTCTGTTTCAATTTAAAACTATACACAAGCTTAAACATCGAAGGATAGTGGTTTGAAATTGACATAATAGAAAATTGAAATTTCTCTCTCTTACCTTAAGCTTGATCAAATCTTTGAGAGCCCTTCCCATCCTTCAAATGGCCTTTCCAATGGCTAATTTCAAGGTATGTGGTAGAGCTCATCGAGTAGAACAACTTTTTTTTAGGGTGGTTTTCGATTTGGGGCTTGTTCACTATGGTTTTTATAACTTTCTCTCTCTAAAACTAAGCTTTCTCACTCATATATTCATGGTGGATTATGGTGGCTAGCCAAATGAAGGTGGAAGATGATATTTATGCATTTTAAAAAAAAATATCTTTTGGGTCAAATTACCATTTTGCCTTTCAACAAATTTAAAAATTCCCTTTACATCCCAAGTTCTTCAATATTCAGTTAAATATTCAGTTTAACTTCAAACTATTTTCATTTCAACACTAAATATATCTATTTGACATAATTTATCCAAAACATTGACTTTTAACAAGGTTTGACCAATCATTTTGATGAAATTACCAAAATACACTTGATTGCTCATTCGCGTTATTTTCAGTGTTTTCGTGTGATTCAACCTGCGGGTTGGAATCTCGTAAGACTTCTTCACACCTGGATTCACCTATAACTATCAGTTGGTCTTAAATCAATTTAGATTGACCGTTATTTATGAAAAGTTTCCCAACTTATGGACATAATCATCATTTTCGAAATTGTTGTATGCTTTTCAAAACATGCTCAAACAACAGAATTTTGAGATGCTGATTCTTGCTATCTCAATATTTCACTTAAAAAATCATTTCTTTAGGGTCTCATTTCGATTTGAAAGCAAAAGTCCTTGTGAGGCCTATATTGGATTCTTCCCTGATCCTTACCGAACGAACCCTCTATTGAAGTGTTTTTCGACTGGATAAGGTAATATATTATTAAAAATTTTGAACGTTTGACTAAAATGAATGTTTTAAAATGTTTTAAATTTACTAACTCTGTTTTACTGAAAGCTCTAATTGTTTGACAGAAGCAAATATTTTTAAGTGTTTAACTGTAGTAAATGCTTTGAAAGTTTTGAATTGACTGACACTATTTTATTGAAATT
Source organism: Heritiera fomes (assembly GCA_032173925.1). Classification (NCBI taxonomy): domain Eukaryota; kingdom Viridiplantae; phylum Streptophyta; class Magnoliopsida; order Malvales; family Malvaceae; genus Heritiera; species Heritiera fomes. Next base: position 24,091,272 of record JAPDPM010000005.1, read on the forward strand.
GTCCATTTTCCAAATGAAGTTACCGATTTAAATGTTTTGAACTTAATAAAATGTATTGAAACGAAATATATTAATTTTCAAACAGTAAGATTTCAAAATGAAACTTGGTTCCCAAAAATTTATATTTTTACTGCTAAGGTGACAAATCCCTGGCCAATCCAAGCACTCTTAGGCTTTATAATAAAACGCGAGTTTACACTACTGTATTATGCTTTGAAAACATAAAGTATGGTTTTATTGTTTCCATGGGAACCGAGTTAATGTTTTGATACTGTTGGCTCTCGTATCATGCTTATTGTCTACACTATACTGTACTGTTTGCTGTTAAACCTTGAGCAAGTCTACAGCCACCTGTGTATCACCTGCTCAGTGGTACTATGGGGTGCACTATTAGCTGTTAACCATGAGCAAGTCTTCAGTGCTCTTAAGGATTGTCATTGGCTCCGTGACACTGGATGGACATCACTGTGACTATGGTCATATGTTTTACTATTACTTTTTACTCCCTTCTTGGGATACTGAAACCGCATGGTTCTATTAGGATATTGCCAGGTCTCCACTAAACCGTGACAGTACTATTCATTGAACTGTTTATTGTTTACCGAATTATTGACTAAATTGAGTACTTAGTTGTTTACTGAATTGTCACAATACTATTTTATTGAATTGTTTAGTAAACTGTACAAAACTGTTTATTAAACTGATTTTTGAACTGCTGTAGTACTATTTATTGAACTGTTACTGATTTTTACTGAACTATTTTCTAAATCGTTGCTAACTGTTTATTGAATGTCTACTGAACTATTTACTAAGTGTTTATTAACTGTTTACTGATCGGATGATGAATTGTTACTAAACAGTTTACTGACTATTTACTAAGCTAATCTGGAATTATTTATTGAGTCTTTACCAAACATTTACTAAATTGTGTACGGACTGTTTCAAGTGCATATTGAATCATTTATCGATTTCCTACTGAATTGTTTTACTGAATTGCTTACTGAAACATTTATTGACTGTCTGAACTGTTTACTAAATCACTTACTGACTGTTCACTGATTTGTTTACTAAACTATTCACTAGTTATTTTCTAAAATGTTTACTGAGTGATTTACTAAAATCGATTTCTATACTGTTTATTGAATCGTTTAAGGACTTACTTACTAAACTAATTACTAAATTGTTTACTGAATCGTTTACTAATTGGTTTACTGAAATGACCACTATATTGTTTACTAAATTGTTTACTAAATGATTAACCAAAAGTTTTACTGAACTGTTTAATGAATGATTTATCGAACATTTTAATGAACTCTTTATTAAATGAGTTACTGAACGTTTTACTGAGTAAATTATTGAGTGTTTTACTAAAGCATTTATTGAATGATTTACTGACTATTTTATTAAACTATTTATTAAGTGCTTCTTGTATGCATATACGTATGTAACCATAAATGGTTTGATAATGACAGTTTACTGTATTGTATTGCCATTGAAGGATTGGAAGGTTTTAATACTAAATTGATACACATGAATTCCTTCTCTGTAATGTTTTCATAAATTCCCTATAGTCGGACTTAGGGACCCGGACAAGTGAGGGGCTGATAAGATGATATTTTGTGAATTTTATCTGTGCTAATGTATTCTCTATATTGATGTTTTATGCCTAAAAGAGCTTACTAATGTTTATTTTATGTTTTAGGTATTAAATATCAAAGTTGGAATTAAAAGGAGGCTAAAAGAGCAAAGGGCAGATTTTTCTGTCCAGTTCAAAAGATTGATGAATTTGACCAACTTAGCGACCTGATCTCAAGAAGTGGCCTTCATGAAAGTTGTAGAGGACTTCTCAAAGTTTCTGGAATGTACAGGATCGTAAATATTGGAGTTCGTTTGAAGGGTTAAACGTCTAGACAAAATTAGTATAAAATTTTGGGCAGAATAACGAGATTTGGAAAGAATTCTAACAAAGCAAGGTTAAGACAAGATTTTGTGAAGACAAGATTTGGTTGAGACAAGACATGTCTGAAAATTTTTTTATGTCTTAAAGTTTTAATTATTTTTAAGGCAATGTAATAAAGTAGGAAAATAGAGTTTGAGTAGAAAAAGAATTGTAAAGAGAGAAGTTCTAAAAAGAGCTTGAGTCAAATTAAAACTCTTCTCAAACTCCTACTCTAATTTAGATTCTTAGGCCTCTATAAAGAGCACATTGGCTCTCATAAAAATCAGATCTCTCTTCCCCCTCTTTTCTCTTGTATAGTTTTAGAGTAGATTTAATAAAAATTTTATTTTTATTATTTGCTGATTTCTTTATTAATTTTAATTCTGATTTTGTTTCCTTTATTTAAATTAATATTGTTTGTGTGTTCTTGCTTGCGAGTTTATAATCTTGATTAGTAATTTTGATTTTATATTATTAAAGATTGCTTCTTTGATTGTTTCTTGCATGATATTTGTAAGCTTTATAATATATAATTTGGAGTTTATATTCTTGAATATGAATAGTAAGTAGATTTCTTGTTCAGTTATGAGGTAAATTAATTGTTCTTCGAAAAAGTATCTTGTGAGATTTTAAACTTATAATATAATTGTTGATTAAGTATCCAAGATTCTCTAAGCACATTTGCATGGTTGTTTGTTTGATTAGATAGGAAGGCTACTATTTAGTTAAATTAAATAATCTACAGCCAGATTAAAAACATAAGTCCATAATAGCTTGTGAAGTTAATCACTAGGGATCTAGGAGAATTAAGGTTTAAGTTAAATAAACCGTGCTAAGTGAGTTTGTTACTTAATGTTGACTCAAATCTTTCTAGATATTAATGCTGCTATTAAAACTTAATCTATAATGCTAAGCATAGGTAAATTTTGATAGTTAGAGATTAATCAAGACACTAAGCCTTTAATTAACAACACATTAAAGAAAGATAGGTGTAATTGGACGCTGGGGAATTACATTACGATTGACTACTTAATTGACAATGATCTTAAATAATCAATGATCAACATCACATCCCAAGAATAATTAATTACCTTGTAACTGAAGTTTTGTGGTATTTGATATTTTCGAAAGATTAGGGACTACATACAAGCAACCCAAAGCGTGGTGCCACAAATACCACAACATCCACTATCAATACCACCCAAGACGAGAAGTGAGAGGACTCCATGGAGCAAGCTTATAACCCATACTATAATTATGAACCACACTACGATACCTACAATCAAGCATGGTGGGATCATTCTAATTTTAGTTATGGGAATCAATATGAGGTTTACAATGCGCCATTTCAAGATTCATATCAAGCTCCACCACAAGACTTAGGTATGCCTCTACCTCAAGACTCAGGTATGTCTCTTGAAGATATTGTTAAGATTCTTGAATTTAACACTTTACAATTTTCACAAGAGACTGATTTTATATTAAGAATATTAAGCACCATGTGAGTCAAATAATGAATTCCTTAAATAACATTGAAGTTATGACCTCTCAACCTGTGGAGAATCCAAGAGATAATGTTACTAACATCATCTTGAAAAGTGAAAGCGAAATTGAATCCAAGGAAAGTGCACATGAAGATGTTGACAACTTTATAGAAAGGGAGGACGAAACCGATTTCAATATTAAAGGAGGAGTTGTCGACATGCACAATGTAAAAGGGAGAAAGAATTTTGACAACTTTATAAAGCATTATGAAGATGTTGAAATTAAAGAATACAAAGCCGAGGTAAGTGATAAACAAATTCTTTTTAATGCTTCTACTTACCCTCCTCCTTTTCCTAGTAGGTTTGCAAGAGCTACAAACGAAGAGCAAGACAAGGAGACATTGAAGACATTTAGGAAAATGGAAGTCAATATTCCTCTCCTTGATGAAATTAATGATCAAGTGCCTTGCAATGCCAAGTTTTTAAGGGAACTATGCACTTTCAAGAGGAAATTAAAAGGTGATGAAAAACAAGTTCTTAAAGATGAACTAGAAATAGCCATGAGCAAAAATCTTGAGAAGGAGGAATTCGAGAAACTGATAAAAAAATTGAGGTTTGGGATTGGATGATGGAAGGTGACAATGTCAAGCCAACGACATTAAACCAAAGCGCTACTTGGGAGGCAACCCAAGGATGTAAAAACGAGGGAGTATTTCTTTCCTTACTTGTATTACCATTTAATTTTTGAGTTTTTATTGTTCTTCTTTGCATGCTAGACTTACTTTGAGGACAAAATAAGATTTAAGTGTGGGGGGGGGGGGGGGGGGGAGGGGGGTGTAACGACCCGTTACCATATTTTTCACCTATATTTTACACAATTTATCCGGTTGGGCTGTCTGTGATACTTCACTTTTATTTCTTATGTTAAACAATTTCATAAAATATTGTTAACATTATACACATCCCCTATCTTACTTACAAATATGTAGTACTGCATACATGTCTAAATACAGAAAATAAATGATCGTACCTGACATATCTTAGTCGGTCTGTCACACTGTCCATTATGTGCAGCCATAATCCACAATCAACTGATCTCACAATCTTTAAAACCTGAAATTTTTAAAATTAAGGGGTGAGCAAACCACGGCTCAGTAAGAGAGTTATATGTCACACTTGATATTCAGTTATCTATATGCTGAAAATATATATAGATATATATTTTTTTCTTCAAAATCTTCCTAGCTGGCTCTAGGCACACATGTAGGAAGGATACTACAGTCGGCTAGGTATCCAGATAGAATAAGGTAGGTATTTTAGAATACCATACTTGTTTCGGAACCTAGAAGCAACTGTAGAGAATACTAATTTCGTTGTTTTCAAAACGATATAATTTTCGTTTTTCCACAAAGTAAACCACTTATTTCTTTTCACATCAGTATACTTTAAAACACGTGACAGTTCAGTAATAAAACAGTGGTTTACTTCTCTTCTCTTCAGTACAGTAAAAACAGTACAGTACAGTGATTTGTAAATATCCAATCATTGGATAATTACTTCTTCGATTATTTCTATCTTAGAAATAATTCTTATGATTATTCTTTTAGAATAACATTTATTTCTCTTTTTAAATCAGTAACCGTATCGTACAGTTCAGTAAAACAGTATATTTAGTAAAACAGTAATTCGATACGGTTCAATCAGTAACAGAAAACAGTAGCTACCATTTCAGAAAACAGTATAAGGTAGCTTTCAGTTCAAAAAACAGTAAATGGTAGCTTTTAGTTCAGTAAAACAGAAATCAATGGCTACCATTTCAGTAAACAGTACAGTTCAGTAACACAATGTTTTGGTACGATTTTTCATCAGTAAACAGTAATTCAGTACAGTAATTCAGTACAGTAAACAGTACAGTACAATACAGTAAATAGAATTCCGTAAATCATTTCAGTAATCAGTAAACAGTAAGCAGTAAGTGAGACTAGGCAACACCCTACAAGTAAATCATGCTATCATCGTCCACTAAGGGACACAGTAACAGTAATGAGATCTATGGCCATGATCTATAATATGTCCTCGGTGTACGCTTGCTAGGCGACAATCCGGGACGCTGATGACTAGCTGGTCAATCAGCCACGTGACAGTAACAGTATATGTGATGCATGAAGCTCGGGGCCTAAGTATCAAAACAGTGTAACCGTACCATAGCCTTTATGGATTTTAAACACAGTAAATTAAAATATTTCACAATTATCCATAAGGCTCACATGTAATAAATCATCACCTTTATGAAATAATTAAATTAAAATAACATGTCTCAAAATATTTCATAAAGGTATAAATCATATTTTCCATACGGTGAAAACAGTTTATAAATCATCACTGAAATTATAGAAGGGCAAAACTGTCCATTTTCCACCGTAAAACACATATGCATGTTTTTACGTGCATTTAATCTAAAACATGGTTTTATAATTATCGAAATTTCAAACAAATCATTTTTATAATTTATGAAAATAAAATATTTATTCTCTAACTTTAAATTCCCATCTCCATGTTTTCTTCTAAAAACATGTGTAGAGACCTCTAGTCTCGAAATTATAGTTATTCATCATTTCTTAACCTTTTATGAAATTTTCATAATTAATTATTTCCATAATAAAAACCATAAAGGTTTTATATGAAATTAAGTGAATATTTAAGAATATTTATAAAAATATTCACTTTAGTCTCTTTTTCATTTTCATCTCGTTTCACGTGAAATATCACCTACAGAGTGAATTTTCGGTGATTTCCTTTTCACCATTCTTGAAAACATGAATATTTTAAAATCAAATATCATTATATTCATATTTTATGAAATTTACTTAATTTCTCGATTTTTGTACCCGAAAATCGTTTCACGTAAAATCAAATTATTTATTATGATTTTCGGTGATTTTCGGTAAGTTTCAGTAATTATTCGATAATTTTTCGGCAGTATAACGACTGCCGATTTGGCTAGCCTCCTGCACGGAAAATACAGTTTATATTTTTCAACCGGTATTTCAGCACAATTTGAAACCGATAAATCACCACAAATTTCAAAACTAATCAATATAAATTGCATTTATAAATTAAATGCATAATTTAAAACATGTGGCCGAATATCCTTACAGGCGGCACATGTCTCCCTTACCTGTTACGGGTCGGCGACTGCCTCTTGAAGGTCGCGCCCGTGTTCACCTCGCCCGATTCCATTGGCTCGGTCATCGAGGGAATTTTCTGGAAATTAAATTCTAAAATTTAGAATTTTTCCACAATTATTTAAATAAATAAATTATTTAAATAATTTACTATTTTTCGAGATTTCTTACCGATTCTCGTAATTTTCGGGATCTCCCGTAATTTTCGAATTCTCGGGAATTCTCCAAATTCCCGAAATTCTTTTTCCCTTTTTCTTTCTTCTTTTTCTTTTTCCTTTTCTTCTTTTTCTCTTTTCTTTTCTTTTTCTTTTTCCTTTTTCTTTTCTTTTTCTCTTTTTCTTTTTCTTTTTCCTTTTCTTTCTTTTCTCGCCGGACCGGTTTACCTCCCTCACCGCCGGTTCTTCTCCGGTGGCCGGTTCTCTGGCGGTTCGGCGGCTCCACAGCTGGCCGGCACCACGGCGAAGCCGGATCTGGTCTCCGTTCGTCACGAATCGACGGTACGGCGGCGGATCTACTCGGTTTTGGTTCGGTTCCTTCTCCTCCTCCGTCGGCCTTCCTTCGCCGTTCTTCGCCTGAACCGTGGCCTCCATCGTCTTTCTCTCCCTCCGGCGAAGCTTCGGTGGCAGTGGCGGTAATCGGTTTGGCCGGCGCCGCCACTTTCTCTTCTCTTTTCCTTCTCGCTTCTGCCGGGTTTCGCCTTCTGTTTTCTTTCCGATTTTCCTTCGCCGGTCGTCCTCTTCCCTTCCTTTCTTCGCTGGTGACATCATCTCTCCCTTCCTCTCTCTTTTCCCTCGCCGGCGGTGGCATCTCCGCCACCGTCAGCCTCACCTGGGGGGAAATCGGGTTTGCTTCCCCGATTTCTCCTTTCCATTTTTGTTTTATTTCTTTCTATTTTTAGTATACATCATACTATATACTTTATACTATATACATATAATATATATACTATATATTACACATATAATATTATTTCATATATAATGTATAGTACAATATATATTATCTATAATATATATATTGTATATTACAAAATATGTCTTGTATATATATATATATGTATATTTATATATTATAAAATTAAATAACATTTATATAAACATTTATATAAATGTAATAATTCCATATATATTGTATTAACAAGATATATACACTCAAACTTTAATGAAATTTAATATTTACATTTTCTCAAATATGTATATACTTATATATATACATACAATGTTGTAAATAATACATATGTACTATTTAAATTTATCAAATAGTATATATATATACTTATATATACCAATGTATATTTAATATATATTGTATACCATACGGTATTTAAATACATATGTATTTGTATAAAAATATATTTATATAATTTCTAATTATATAAACATATTTTATTTTCATTTCTCATTTTCTTATTTAATTTGGATTTCCATTTATCCAAATTAAATTTTCCTACTTTCCTTATTTAATTTCCTTCAGTTAAATTTCCAATTTCATCACTTCCTCAATCCTCGGGATTTTCACCAATATCCTGTTTTCACAATTTTATTTATTTATTTATTTCCAATGTTTATAATTTCCAATAAATGGAAAATTTACGGTTATCACAGGGGGGGAGGGGAATATTGGTTTATAAGTTTATAAAGTTTTTTAGGAAGAGAATTTTTTTTTTTCAAAAAGAGGTCAAATTTTTGACAGTTTTAAAAGATCATGATATGTTTTCTTTCTTTTAAGGATTGATTCTAAACTAAAACAAAGTTTTATAAGAAAGTTGAAAGTATTTTGATTATTATTATTGTTGAAGTGAATACTTTCTAAAGAATTTATGTGAGTTCATGATTAAATATGATTGTTCATATGATATTGATAATGTGATTAGTTCATTGAAGTTGGTATAAGCAAAGGATAAATAGACAAGAACATAAAAAAAAATAAACATAAGAAAAAGAAAAAGAAGAAAAATAGAGGTTGAAAGTTTTAAATTCTACTCCAATGTTTTGAGTTGCTTGATCTTATTGATTAAATTCTTAAAGTGACTTGAAATATGAGTATGCAAAGCACTCTAAAAGAGGGCTTACTTGTTGAGTAACCGGGTGTTGGTATCACCAATATTAACATTCGCGTAGAAAGGCAAGTAAGTACTTAGGGAAACCATTGTTGAAACCTCAAGAGAAAAAAAAGTTCTTGATCTATTAACTTTGTTTGTAGTATTGTAATGTGGATAATTACAAAGTTGATACTATATGTTTCAATTGTGTTGATTATGAATCTTACATGAATTTATTTAGAAGTATGCATGAATATGAGAAGTAATGATTAGAATATGATTGACTTGATTATTTGACTCTTGTTGAAGTTATGAGTTAAGAATTGAAAGATTTGAAAATATGTCCATGATCTTAAACTTGTTTTGAGTCTTATTTTGAATTTTTAGGATTGAGTCTTAAGTAAAAGATTTTTTGAGCATATCTTCTGAAAGCCCTCACGAGACACAACTCGTCTACTAGGGGTGACCTAGGGGTTTAAAGGCTTATTGCATATACTAAATGCAATCGTGATTCCTACAAAAGTGAGTTAGGATTTAGGATTAGGATTTTAGGAGGGGCTTTACATGGTACTCCTAATCGATTATAGTATCCTTTCCAATAGAGTGCCCGAATACTGTTTTGATACTAACTAGAAGTTATGAACATGTTTTTGATAAAAGCATATAGGTATGCATAGTATGTCATAGTCTGTATATACAGTAATGCACGCATTTCCAAACAAATAGTAATGGTTGGGCAGTCTAGGATGTCTTTATTTACTACATTAAATAGTAATCACTTTACATAGTGATTTATTTTAATTTACATAAGCAAGAATATTTACATATCAATATTTGTTTAACATTTACATCTCCTATTCATAATTACAACATAGTAGTACTATAGAATAAGTCTGAACATATAAAGAAAATGATTATACCTCTAGGATCCATACTAAGCTACCTTGGGGTAACCAGAAGCATAGCCGAAATCCTCGGCTAGTAAATCATGCACTCACTGAAAATAATCTGTGGATGTGAAAAATAAAAGGGTGAGTTACACGTGCTTAGTAAAGGAATTGTATGCCGAACTTGATATTACGAAATCTACATGCAATAAAATAATTTGTTTCCTATAGCATACTAGGGGCCGTAAAGGAAGGATACTATAGTCAGTTAGGGATTCGAATGGAGTATATAAGGTATTTTGAAATACCTGTCTTGTCCTGGAACCTAGAAACGACTATAGAGAGTAGATGTTGATTTTTTATATCAACTCACATTTAATAAAATTTCAGTTAAATAAATAATTAGGAAAATGGCATTTAAAACCATTTTAAATAAAATACCTTAAATAAATATTTCATAAATTCACTTTAAACACTTATCACTCACTTCAGTCAAATTCAGTAAATAGTAGTGTCGGTAACAATTTAGAAATAAATATGATAAACAATCAGTAAACAGTAAACACTTAAATATCAGTAACACTTCAGTAACCAGTATAGTAACCAGTATAGTAAACAGTAACAGTGATGGAGACCAGGCAACACCTAGAATATATCATGCTATAATCCCTGTAGAGAATAGTAACAGTAAATATATAAGACGTATGCTCATAGTTTATAAATGTCCTCAGTCGTATACTGATCAGGTGTCAACCAGGATGCTGAAGATAGGATCAATATCAATAGCTTCACACAGTAATAGTACAGTAAAAATGTGAGCATGATATGGGGCCTAACAGTCTCAAAACAGTATAACTTACACTGGTGCTAAAACTAAACTTTCCCGTTTTAGCACCTTTTTCGGTTCTGATTTCACCAACCTTCCTCTTTGATTTCCACATTTAACTTTCTACCATTAAACCATAAAATTCAGCATAATTTCATGCCCAATTAACCATCGCCGAAATCCCCCTTTTTCCATATTTCATGATTTTTGCTGCATTTTCTCAAACTAATGTTTCTATGTTTCTTAATCCATTTTAAGCTTCCATTTCCTACCATTTTTATGCATCTAAAATATTTATAATATTTTAGAATATTTTTAGTAAATTTTTTGGCTTATAAATTTTATTTAAATTCAATTTAATTTATTTTAGTCAATTTTTGGTCATTATTGACTAATTTGATCAGTCTCCTTTCATGTTAAATGACCATTTTGCCCTTGATTACTTAAAATATTAACGGTTTTGCCATTAAGCTTCCGATTTCGTCAAAACTATGCAAATGAACTCCAAAAATTATGATTCCAGCACTAATAAATCACATTTAATGTATTTTAGTGAATGGAGGTGGTTTTGTTGCCGCACGGTGCACCGATAAGGAGAAATTACGATTTTACCCTTTACGAACCGCCAACGAAATTTTTCGATTAAACCACCTTTTTCATCAAATCTTTTGACACCATGATATTCCCCTTTTTATGCAGTTTATCATGATATTTTTTTTTACTTTGTCCCAACTCATTTTATAATGGATGAAATTTACAAAAATGCCCTTGGGACATAATCGTCATTTCTCAATTTGTTTTTCCAAAATTCATAAAATAATCTCAAATAATCCAACAATTATTTTTATGCCTCCAAAAAATATTTTTAATATTTATTTCACCTTCTAAACACCATATTTCATTTATATCCTCAATAAAACCGTAGAATTCATGGTGGGGCTCACATACCCAATTCACTTAATTTCACCAAATAAACTTTATTTTAATAATCAAATAATTACAAATATCTTGTTTAGTGTAGTAGAATCAGGTTTTACACATGGTGGTGTGGGAGTGAGGTTGAGGAAAGGTGAATAGTGGCTGGCTAGCACTTGGAAGAAAAATAAAGTGTTCTAGAATAGGGTAAAATGACCAAAATGCCCTTGTTATGAAATTTTCAGACAATTTTACCCTTAAGCTTTGATAATTGTTATAACTATGTAATTGTACTCCAAAATTTTGGATTTCACTATCAAATACTCTTATTGGATATATTTTGATGAATCATGGTGGTTTCGTCAACACGCGATACATGGAATGTGTGAAATTACGAAAATACCCATATCAGATCGCTAGCTAAATTTTTTTATTTAGCCACCGATTCGATAAATCTATTGACACCATATTAAACTCCTTTTCATGTAGAATATCATGATATTTTTACTTCAACAAAATTCATTTTAGTTTGGGCACAATTTACGAAAATACCATCGGGATGTAACTGTTATTTTCTAATTTATTTGCCACACTTCCTAAAAATAATGTAAATAAGGGATTTTAATCTCAAAATTTTCACATTATAATTATTACACCTTCCGTACACTATTTTCTTCAGTCTTACATATATCTGGGCACTCTAAATCAAGTAGGGCCCATATCACTATTTTATTTATAATTTACCAAAAATATACAAAAATTAATTAATAATTAAATATCTATACATGTACAGTACAATATAAATGGTGCTCACATTTCCTCCCCACCTTTAGGAAATTTGATCCTCCGAAATTCGTCTAGACCAATCACTGGAATAGCTTTGGGTACTTCTCCCGCATCAAACTCTCCAATTCCCATGTCGCCTCCTCTTCGGAATGGTACTGTTAGCTTTAAATTGACATATATATTTTGAAATGACAAAAACTTAAGTAAGCCTTAATGCTTTAATTCATATTGTAAATTTGCCTTATCACACATGATTTTCTCAATACATTTCAAGTGATCATATCAAACATTAAAACCATGATTAAATGATGCATACTCTTATTGGTCTTAATACTTTGTAAATATTTTGAATATTTTAGAAAATCACTTGATGAATTTTTAGACCATGTTTTCATCAAAGAAAGTCAAGAAAAACTCCCACAAAAGTGCCAATATGTTTTGGGTTGGATTAGGATCAAAGGTCACATCATTTTTAACCCAAAAGTGCAGGAAAATGGCTTTCTGGAGGCATGGGATCGATCCCCTAAGGGAAGGGATCGATCCCCTAGTGGCAGTAAGCTCTTTGTTGGAAGAAAAGGTCCCTCAGCCCAGAAAAATCAGTTCTGGAAAGAAGGGATCGATCCCCTAAGGGAAGGGATCGATCCCCTAAAGGCAGAATGGCTCCCAACGGCTAGAAAAGGTCCCTCAGCCCAGAAGATTCAGATCTGGAATGAAGGGATCGATCCCCTATGGAAAGGGATCAATCCCTTTGCCCGAAAATAGCCTATAACGGCTAGTTTTGTGAGATACAACGGTCATATTCGATTTTGGCTCCACCCAATGTTCACAAACCATCCAAGGGACTATAAATAGAGGCTTAGAAGCTAAAGAAAGGTAGAGGAACAACCAAGCAACATCTTTCATCATCTTATTCATCTTCCTCAAGCCTCAACATCAATTCAAGAGATAAAGAGTCTTCATCTTCTATCATTCATCTATTTCTTGTATTGCTTAGCACAAACTTTGTATAGGCTTTTCATTGTGCTTAATTTCTGTAATCATTTGCCTACCTAGAGGCCTCTCTTGATTACATTATTTGTAACCCACCATTCCTTGTAAAAGGGGAGGTTTCTCTTAAGCCTTGAAAAAGAGGGAGGTTACTCTTTAGCCTAAGAAAAAGAGAGAGGTTTCTCTTGAGCCTAGAAAAAGAGGGAGGTTACTTTTGAGCCTTGAAAAGAGGGATTGTAATCACAAATTCAAGATAGTGGATTTGGGAAAATCCTTGGGAGCGTCTCAAGGTAGAGGACGTAGGCAAGGTAGCCGAACTTCTATAAATCGCTTGCGTACATTTCTCTTCCCTACTCTCTTTACTTATTTGCAATTATATTTGTATTAATTGTTTTGAATTTATATTGCATAATTAAGTAGCCTAGAGAACTTAGAAAATATCAATATAGGCTAGAGAATTTAGAGAAACCGAAAAACGAACATAAGATTAGCTAAAAACCGATTCACCCCCCCTCTTGGTATAGCCTATAGAGCCAACAATTGGTATCAGAGTTTAGGCTTGAGATTGAATTAGACTAACCTCTATCGAGCAAAACGATCATAAATGGCTCACTTGAATGTAGGCACACCCCTAGGAGAAGAGGGACAATCATTAGTTAGACCTCCACTCTTCAATGGTGAAAATTATTCATATTGGAAAACTATGATGATGTTATTTGTACAATCCAATGATTATGAAGTGTGGAGAATTATTGTGAATGGTCCTAGAATTCCTATGAAGAAAGTAGATGGAAAGGATGTCCCTAAGAGTGAGGATGAGTGGGACACAAATGACATGAGATTGGCACAATTGAATGCCAAGGCTATGCACACCCTCTTTTGTGCATTAGGTCCAAATGAATATAATAGAGTGTCCCTATGTGAAAATGCTAAGCAAATATGGGACAAATTGGCCATCACACATGAAGGGACCAATCAAGTGAAAGAAACCAAAGTAGGTATGCTCACACATGATTATGAGCTATTTAGGATGAATGAAAATGAGTCCATTAGCGAAATGTTCACTAGGTTTAATGATATAATTAATGGACTTAAGGCATTAGGCAAGAGCTATTCCAATATAGAAATGGTCAAGAAAATCTTGAATAGCTTGCCAAAATCTTGGGAGGCAAAGGTGACTGCTATAGAAGAATCTAAGGACCCTAACACCTTGTCTCTAGATGAACTTATGGGCTCCCTACTTACATATGAAATGAAATTAAAAAGAAATGAAGTGCTTTCAAAGAAAATAAGGGTAGCACTTAAGTCTTCCACTCATGAGGTCATTGAAAATGATAGTGATGAGAGTGGAAATGAGGAAGAAAAAGAAATGGCAATGTTTGCCAAAAGATTTAATAGATTTATGAGAATGAAAGAGAGAGAGAATGATAGGAGGCACCAAAGTAGAGGGGTAATAAGAGGAGAATCTAGTAGGAGAGAAAAAGACTCCTTAGTGTGTTATGAATGTAATGAACCGGGTCACACTAAGCTAGATTGCCCCTTACTTAGGAAGGAAAAGGATAGGAAACCTAGGAAGAAAGCATTTGTGGCTGCATGGAGCGATAGTGATAGCTCCGATGAGGAAAACATAGATAATGAGGTAGCCTACTCATGCTTTATGGCTATTAGTGACGATGAAGCTAGCTCTAGTTCTAGTGAAGATAATGATTTTACATTTGATGAGTTACAAAATGCTTTTAATGAATTAGCAAATGAATTTCAATGCATGAATTCTAAATATAAGAAAATCATTGCTAATTTGAAAATAGAAAAGGAAACCTTGACCAATGTTAAGCTAGAATTAGAGAAGAAACTAGAAGAGGCCAACTTAGAAATAAATGAGTTAAATAGAAAGAATACAAATTTGCATAACTCATTTACTAGGTTCTATATGGGTCAACAAAAATTAGATCACATGTTAGAAACCCAAAGAGCCTTCTTTGACAAAGATGGGTTAGGCTATAATGAAAAACAAAAAGAAACTCATCTTAGGAATTTCCTAGTGAGCAAAAATACTATGCATGATTTATCTCTCACATGCTCACTATGTAATAGAATAGGACACTCCTCACAAGCATGCACATATAGAAAAACCACATTTAGAGGAAGAGTTGTTAGAAAGATGTGGATGCCAAAGCATGCAATAAATAATGATGAATTGTGCTTAAAATGGATCCCTAAGGGATCTAAAATTATGAACACTAACTCTCATGTACCCAAGAAAATTTGAGTACCAAAGCATGCTTGAATTTATTTGTTGTAGGAGTGTTAGAGCATGGAATTACAAAGCAACAATGGGGATTGAATGCTCTACACACCTCATGGAGATTGCTTGTGCCAATGAGAAAAAGGAAGAGCTTGGAAATCTATCCTTAGCAAGGTGACAACAATTTCTCAAAGAATGGCTAATGGTGGATCCAACACCTCAAGGCAAAGCACTCTCAAGCAAAGGAGTTTTGTAAGCTTAATTCCTTGCTCTTTAAAATTTTTATTTGATTAGTTGTGCTTTGATGAGAAAATGTGATAATGATTGTTGATGCATTGTGAGTTGAATGATAGAACAAAAGGTATGATGAATGATTGTTGAATGTTTGATGAATAGTACTTGATACATTGAATAAAAAGCATGTTTGATGATTTTGAAAAGATTATTGAATTTTTGTAGTTTGAGCAAGTTTGATATGCTTAGATAATACATTTAGTTGCTCAAAAGCTGATAAATGTGTCATACATGCTAAATACCATGTCATGAGCTTTAATGAAGAATATGTATGTTGGAAATCATGGCATGTTGTTCACAAGATGTATGTTTTAATGATATATGTGCTTAAAACCTATGTGAACAAGTTTGTTTTGACATATTTATGTAATTCAAAGCTTTGGTTTTGACAAAATATGCATAACTCTCAAAATGACCCCCTTTGAGGCCAAAAATGCATTTTATTGTGTAAATTCTTCCAAAATTGCAAAATCTTTTGTAAAATGGTTTTTCATTCAGATTTTTCATTCATAAAAGTCCAAAATCATGTTTTACAAATGTTTAAACCTTTACATGGACTTAAATTACTCAAAAACCAAGTTTGGGCACCTCAAAGGTTGGATTTTCTGTCAAAAACTGTAGAAACAGGATGAGGGATCGATCCCTTATCAAGAAGGATCGATCCCCCTTGAGCAGAATGCAGGAAATTTGCATTCTGGGCTTAAGGGATCGATCCCCCTCACAAAGGGATCGATCCCCCCAGGCCAAAATGGCTCTTCTGCACTTTTTCAACCGAATTTGAGAAGGATTTTTCACTTTCTTGATATCTTCTTTCTTCTCAACTTAAAATCCAGTATTTTAACTTCTTTTTGATGATCATTAAACTATGAAAATTCATTTTTCATTGAGATCATGCCTCAACTTCATCAATTAATATCATTTCCAACAAATGGTATCTGTCGTAACGGCTTCGCGCTCGACGATTTTGAAAAAAGAACGTTTAAAAACAAAAATGGGAGTCGCCACCAATCTTTTTTGACTAGGTGTGATTGGTCACCTAAAAATATTTATCTTTTTAACAAAATCTCAAAATTAATTAAGTTTTATTAAAAAGACAAATCTTTGGTCTGCGAAAACAAAAATCGGGTTCGGGGGTACGGTTACGCATGGGGAAGGATTAGCACCCCCACGACGCCCGTTAAAAAACGGTACCATAATAATCATGTGTTATCCTTTGGTTTTAATAAAATAGTCTTGGCTTTTGATTATATGAAAAATTAGCGTATTTGCTTGAAAATTTGTTGTTATAATGGGATTCATTATGAAAATCAACATGAACACCGTTTATTGAAAAATTAGATCAAATATCCCAATCCTCTGGTAACATTTGAAATAATCCCTCTCACCTAGGGATCAGTCAAGAAATCACTACTTGTGAGTCTCATGACATCCCATCCTCGGTGGTGCTCACGCCATTTTATAATTGATCGTATACATGTAATATGGATAAAGATGCACAGTGCATATGAAACTTAAAGGAAATTTTATTTATTTTGATTTCATTGATGAAACTCTTGATATTGAGAAATTTGGCTAAATATCCCAATCCTCTGGTAACATTTAGCTAATTCTAGGGATCAGTCAAGAAATCACTACTTGTGAGTCTCATGACATCCCATCTTCGGAAGAATTCCATTTATTATTTTTTTTATTTATGCATATGATGCTAACATATGTTTTATGATGCATATGGAATTATGAAAAGAATTTTTTATTTTGATTTTTATAAATGAAATTCTTAATATTGAGAAATTTAACTAAATATCCCAATCCTCTGGTAACATTTAGCTAATTCCTCTCACCTAGGGATCAGTCAAGAAATCACTACTTGTGAGTCTCATGACATCCCATCTTCGGAAGAATTTCATTTAAATTTAAATTTTATTATTGAATTCTTTTTTTTATTTTCCTTTAAAACTTATCTATTTTTATTTTTAATAAAACAAATTAAATTATTGAAAAATCATACTAAATATCCCAATACTCTGGTAACATTTAGTAGGACTCTTCTCACCTAGGGATCAGTCAAGAAATCACTACTTGTGAGTCTCATGACATCCCATCATCGGACATTTGTTTACTTAAATTTAAAATTTATTTTTAAATGTGATTCCTAATTAATAATAATTAATGAAGATGCAAATGAAAGAAAATTTTTCAAAATTTTTATTTTATAACATGCATTAATAATAATAATAATAATAATAATAATAATAATAATAATAATAATAATAATAATAATAATAATAATAAAAGCACAAAATAATAACATAATAATAACAATAATAATAAAAACACAATAATAATAATAATAATAATAATAATAATAATAATAATAATAATAATAATAAAACACAATGATAATAATAATAATAATAATAATGATAATAATAAAGAAAGAAAGAAAGAAATTATACCCCAAATGATTGGGTTTTAAAACCCAAAGAAACCCTTTGAATTTGGCCCAAAAGTCAAAGCCCAATAGCACTAGGAATGGGCTGGAAGTGCTGGGTCGAGCGGGTCACGAACGGGTCGGACGCGGATCTCGGGTCGGGCGATGGGGCGACGCGCGGATCCTTCCCCACGGGTCGGGCGCGCAGATCCGGGTCGGGTCAGGGACGGCACGCGGGTCAGCTGGCTTCAAACGGTGCGTTTTGCACCTCTATAAAACCCAAAAATTTTTTGTCTAATCGTCATTTCCACCGATTTTTAGCAAAAAAAACCTTAAAAAATCCAAAAATCCTCTCAAGCCTCTCAAACCTTCCGAGTGACCGCCACCGTGCCGGCCGCCGTGCACCGCCGTATGCCGGTCGCCGGTGACTCTCCTAAGGTCCTAAAAAAATTCCTACTCCTCCCCCCTACACCGATCTAACCTCCGTTTAGCCAAAAAAACCCCTCTAACCCTATAGATTCGAGTTAGGCCGAGAGCCGCTTCCCCCTTTTTTGATTTTTTTTTTTAGATCTGGTGCTTGGAGTCTTCGGGCTTCATGTTGTTGTTGGTTTTATTGTTGTTGATTTTTTTTGTTGCAGGTACGGTTTAGATCTAGGAGATTTGGGGTTTCGGTTTTAGGTTAGGGCTAGTATGGTGGTGATGCGATGGTGTTGTGGTTTCAGTGGTGGGGGTGGTATTTAGGGTTTCGGTGGTGAGGGTGATTTTAGGGTTTCGGTGGTGAGTGGGGAAGGGGATCTGGGATGGCTTTTGGGTGATGGTGAGTGGCTTGGTGACCGTCTGGTTGGCTTCGATGGTGGTAAGTTGAGGGTTCGGTCGTGAGTGGGGAGGGTGATGAGTGTGTTTGAAGGGTTCGGTTCTCTTCTCTCCGTTCGAAGAAGAATAAGAAAAATCTTGGCTTTGGGTCCTCTTAAACGACATTGGAACCTTTCCCTAGCCTTTCGAAATCATAGAATCAGTAGGTTTATGTTGAAGCGGGATTCACGGGATGGGGAAAATGATTTTGCCGGGGGGTTGCGGCGCCGGCGGCTGGGCAAGGAACCGGCAAATCTGGCCGGTAGATTTGGTAGATTCGAAGCATTTAATGCTTCACTGTGACAACAGGACTGATGATAATAATAATAATAATAGAAATAATAATAATAATAGTAATAATAATAGAAATAAAAAGATAATAATAATAATAATAATAAAAAGAAAAGATAATAATAATAATAATAATAATAAAAACAGTAATGATAATAATAATAATAATAAAAATAACAAAAATAAATAGTATATAAGTATATTAATAATAATAACACAAAAGTAACAATCATAATAATAATAACAATAATAATAACAATAACAACAAAAACAAATAATAATAATAATAGTAATAATAGTAAAAATAATAAAAATAATATTAATATTAGAAAAGATAATAAAAATAAAATTAATAATAATAATAATATGAACAATAACAAAATAAATAAGAAAAATGAAAATAAAAGAAAAGAAAATAAAAATAATAATAAGAACAAAACTTATGAGAATAATTTGTGAAATTCGGACAAAATTAGGTGTCTACAGTTGCCCCTCTTTGCTTATTGCTGAGGATCAGGAATAAAGCAAAGACAATAGACACCAATTTTGTCCGACCTAAAATTTTTTTTTTTGATGCGCTCCTTTTGCAGCAGAGGCAGTTAGACTTTAAATTCCTTTTTCTGAAAATGTGCTCCTCTTGCAGCAGAGGCAATGAAACTTTAAATTCTTTTTTCTGAAATGTGCTCCTCTTGCAGCAGAGGCGATGAAACTTTAAATTCCTTTTTCTGAAATGTGCTCCTCTTGCAGCAGAGGCGATGAAACTTTAAATTCTTTTTTTCTGAAATGTGCTCCTCTTGCAGCAGAGGCGATGAAACTTTAAATTCTTTTTTTCTGAAATGTGCTCCTCTTGCAACAGAGGCGATGAAACTTTAAATTCCTTTTCTGAAAATGTGCTCCTCTTGCAGTAGAGGCGATGAAACTTTAAATTCTTTTTTCTGAAATGTGCTCCTCTTGCAGCAGAGGCGATGAAACTTTAAAATTCCTTTTCTGAAATGTGCTCCTCTTGCAGCAGAGGCGATGAAACTTTAAAATTCCTTTTCTGAAATGTGCTCCTCTTGCAGCAGAGGCGATGAAACTTTAAATTCTTTTTTTCTGAAATGTGCTCCTCTTGCAACAGAGGCGATGAAACTTTAAAATTTTTTTCTGAAAATGTGCTCCTCTTGCAGCAGAGGCGATGAAACTTTAAAATCTTTTTTTTTCTGAAAATGCGCTCCTCTTGCAGCAGAGGCGATGAAACTTTAAAATCTTTTTTTCTAAAATGTGCTCCTCTTGCAGCAGAGGCGATGAAACTTTAAATTCCTTTTCTGAAATGTGCTCCTCTTGCAGCAGAGGCGATGAAACTTTAAAATTTTTTTCTGAAAATGTGCTCCTCTTGCAACAGAGGCGATGAAACTTTAAATTCCTTTTCTGAAAATGTGCTCCTCTTGCAGCAGAGGCAATGAAACTTTAAAATTCCTCCTGGAATGTGCTCCTCTTGCAGCAGAGGTGATGAAACTTTAAAATTCCTTTTCTGAAATGTGCTCCTCTTGCAGCAGAGGCGATGAAACTTTAAATTCCTTTTCTGAAATGTGCTCCTCTTGCAGCAGAGGCGATGAAACTTTAAATTCCTTTTCTGAAATGTGCTCCTCTTGCAGCAGAGGTGATGAAACTTTAAATTCCTTTTTTTTTCTGAAATGTGCTCCTCTTGCAGCAGAGGCGATGAAACTTTAAAATTCCTTTTCTGAAATGTGCTCCTCTTGCAACAGAGGCGATGAAACTTTAAATTCCTTTTTGGTCTTCTTTTTCTTTCTTCTTTTTTCTTTTCTTTCTTTCTTTTCCTTCTCTTCATTCTTTTTCTCTTCATTCTTTTCTTCCTTTTTCTTCTTTTCTTTGTCTCTTTTTCATCATTTTTCATTTCTCTTTTTTTTTTTGAATCTCCTATGTTCACATTTTTCAATGTTTGGCAGATGCAATGATCCCTGATGCAAATGCAACAATGCCAATGCACCTTTTTTTTGGTACTTGAAATCTCCTAGTGTGAATGAAATGCAAATGCATGTATTGACAAAGCCATGCAATTCCTATTGTGGTAATCAAATTCTCAGAGCTGTCCTTTGTGTCCTTTGATCTTTTTACCCGTGGTTCACCAATTTCGAATCGGAGCTGGTTCATAACATGTACTTGTCATAATTTCCAATTCCTTTTGTTTCATTCTCTTATTTCTCTCTTTTCCTCCTTTCTCCCCCCTTTTCGTTCTTCCTTTCTTTCTTGTTTTTTCTTAGTAATGTTAGCAGGTAGATTATTGTTTTAATCATCCTCTTCCTTTCAATTTGATTAACAAACACCATGCATTCTTATACTTTTTCGGTTAGTTGTAGAACAACCAATTTTAGAAGAAAACATTTATTATTGGGCTGACAAGAGAAAATGACAACAAACGTACAGTTGGGTAGCGAAAGCCACAAGGGTCAAGTGATGAATTTTAAGAAATGGTGATCAAAACAAACAATGAATGTCTAGATAACCCTTCACGAACTAGACCGGTGCTTTCTTTGGAAAAAACTAATCCGTTGATGCCCCCTGTCACACTGAGTTCATCCGACAGATGCCATGCTCCGTATGATTTCGATCCAGGTGTTGATCTTTTCTGCATCCAAGCCGCCTTTTCAGGTTTTCAACTTAGATATCCTCCTTTAATTCAACTGCCCTTTTTGGGTTTTCAGTTTGAATTCTCCTTTCATTTTCCTTTTCTTCTTGCTTTTTTCATTTTTTTCGTTTCTTTTTCTCTTTTTCTCTTTATTCGTTTTTTTTCTTTTCTTTTCTTCTTTTCTTTTTTTTTTGTTTGTTTTCTTCTTCTTTTTTTTTTTACTTTTTTTTTCAAGCATAGTATTTCTTCACCGCATCGGAATTTATCGGATTAGGCAGATCATTCCCATCCATCTCTGTCAAGATCAACGCTCCACCTGAGAACACTCTTTTCACCACGTATGGTCCTTCCCAATTTGGTGTCCATTTGCCCCGATTATCATGGTGATTTGGGAGGATCTTTTTCAACACCAATTCCCCTTCACGGAAATGCCTGGGTCGAACCTTCTTATCATGGGCTCGCATCATTCTCTTCTGGTACATCTGACCATGGCACAATGCTGTAAGCCTTTTCTCTTCTATAAGATTCAATTGTTCAAAGCGACTTCGAACCCATTCAGCTTCGTCCAAGTCTAATTCCATTAAGACTCTTAGGGAGGGGATCTCTACCTTAACAGGCAGCACCGCTTCCATACCGTAAACCAAAGAAAAAGGAGTTGCCCCAGTAGAAGTGCGCACTGACGTTCTATAAGCATGCAAAGCGAATGGTAGCTTCTCGTGCCAGTCTTTGTATGTGCTGGTCATCTTCCCTACAATCCTCTTAATATTCTTGTTGGCAGCCTCAACGGCCCCATTCATCTTCGGGCGATACGGAGCTGAGTTGTGATGCTTGATTTTGAACTGTGCACATACTTCCTTCATCATGTCATTGTTCAAGTTGAGAGCATTGTCTGATATGATCCTTTCTGGGAGCCCGTACCGACATATTATCTCCTTCTTTAGGAACTTACAAACAGTGGACTTAGTCACATTTGCATAAGAGGCAGCTTCAACCCATTTTGTAAAGTAGTCTATCATCACAAAAATGAATCTGTGCCCATTTGATGCCTTGGGGGAGATAGGTCCAATCACATCCATTCCCCACATAGAAAAGGGCCACGGTGGTGCCATGACGTTCAGTGATGTCGGCGGAACTTGAATCCTGTCAGCATAGATTTGGCACTTGTGGCATTTTCTAGCATAATCTATGCAATCTCTTTCTAGTGTAGTCCAATAATAGCCTGCCCTCATGATCTGTCTAGCCATGAAATGACCATTTGCATGTGCCCCACAAGTTCCATCGTGTACCTCTCCAAGAATCCTTTTCGCTTCAGACGCATTGACACATCTCAACAACATCTGATCTCTACCCCTTTTGTACAAAACGTCTCCATCAACAAGGAATCCCATTGCTAGTCTTCTGAGGATCTTTTTGTCATTTTCCGATGCATGCTCTGGGTATTGTTGATTCTTAAGGTACTGCATGATATCATAGTACCAAGGTTGTCCGTCTACTTCTTCTTCAATGCTAAAACAGTGGACTGGTGAGTCTCTTATACAAAGCTTGATGGGTGAGACCTTTGCTTCTATCTCCGTCTTAAACATTGCAGCTAGAGTTGCCAAGGCATCAGCGACTTGATTTTCTTCTCGAGATAAATGTTGGAAAATGATATAGTCAAATTGCTGCACAAGGTCAGCTATGTACTTCCGGTATTGAACTAGCTTCTGATCCCTTGTTTCCCATTCACCTCGTAACTGATAAATAACCAGTGCTGAATCTCTATAAGCTTCTAAGTTCTTGATTCCTCTCTCGATTGCAGCTTCTAAGCCCATTGCACAAGCTTCGTATTCAGCCATGTTGTTGGTACAGTTGAAATTTAATCTAGCTGTGGACGGGTAATACTTTCCATTTGGAGATATTAAAACTGCCCCTATCCCATGTCCTAAGGCATTGGATGCGCCATCAAAGAACATTCTCCACTGTCTACTATCAGGCTCCTCTTTCTCCGCCTGGAAGACTGACATTATATCTTCATCCGGAAAATCTAACTTGATGGGCTCATACTCATCGGTAGCACGATCTGCTAGGAAGTCAGCTATTGCCCCACCTTTGACTGCTTTTTGAGACACGTACACGATGTCATATTCAGAAAGCATGACTTGCCATCTAGCTAGTCTGCCTGACAATGATGGTTTTTCAAAGATGTACTTGAGGGGATCCAACCTAGCTATCAACCAAGTCGAATGATACAACATATACTACCTCAATCTACAAGCAACCCAAGCCAATGCGCAACACATTTTTTCTATTGTAGTGTACTTGGCCTCGTAATCAGTGAACTTCTTGCTCAAGTAGTAGATAGCCCGTTCTTTCTTGCCTGTATCATCATGTTGGCCCAGTACGCATCCCATAGAGTGTTCATTAACAGTCATGTATAGCAACAAGGGTCTTCCAGCCATTGGCGGTACTAGGACAGGTGGATTCGACAAATACCTTTTCACTTTTTCAAAAGCCTCTTGGCATGCCTCATTCCATTCTCCCGGATCTTGTTTCCGAAGCAACTTAAAAATGGGATCGCATTTAAGCGTAAGTTGCGAGATAAAACGGGAAATATAGTTCAATCTTCCCAAAAAGCCTCTTACTTCCTTCTGTGTGCGTGGAGGCGACAGATTTTGTATAGCACTGATTTTGTCAGGGTCCACTTCAATTCCCTTTTCACTGATTATAAACCCCAACAACTTTCCTCACTTAACACCAAAAGTGCATTTGGCGGGGGTCAACTTGAGCTGAAATTTCCGTAGTCTTTCGAAAAGCTTTCGAAGGTTGGCTACATGATCCTCTCCTCCTCGAGACTTGGCAATCATGTCATCTACGTACACCTCTATTTCTTTATGCATCATGTCATGAAAGAGGGTTACCATCGCCCTTTGGTAGGTGGCCCCGGCATTCTTTAGACCGAAAGGCATAACTTTGTAGCAAAATGTTCCCCAAACTGTCACAAAGGTGGTCTTCTCCATGTCATCCTCGGCCATTTTGATCTGATTGTAGCCTGAAAAACCATCCATGAATGAAAACATGTAGTGCTGGGCTGTATTATCCACCAGGGTATCAATATGAGGTAATGGGAAATTATCCTTAGGGCTAGCTCTGTTTAGGTCCCGATAATCTACACACATCCTTACTTTCCCATCCTTTTTCGGTACCGGGACTATGTTAGCCACCCATTCTGGATACTTGGCTACCTTCAAGAACCCCGCATCGAATTGCTTTTTTACTTCTTCCTTCACCTTCAACAACATCTCGGGTTTCATGCGCCTAAGCTTCTGTTGTACTGGCTTATATTCTGTTTTCAAAGGCAGCCGGTGCTCCACAACATCAGTGTTTAATCCGGGCATATCTTGATAAGACCAGGCAAAAACATCCACATATTCACGAAGCAGTTCCTCTAGTCTCTGCCTCTCAGCCAATGGAAGTGCTGTGCCCACTTTGACCTCTTTGACGTCCTCATCCTCCCCTAAGTTGACCATATCAATAGCTTCTTTGTTGGGTTCAATAGGTCTTTTTTCTTGCTCAATCATTTTCAATAGATCTGGAGACAAAGCATCGTCGTCTGAATCTACATTGCTATCGAGTTCACCTACATTCATAGAATTTTCAAAATCGAACTCCGGATAGCCGTTAAGGTTATCTTCACATTCATTGTTCATTTTCCTGAAAAAGTAAAAAACATCTGACAGATATGGTTGGTTGTTCATGCCAATGGTAGTGAATGAAAAGAGAAAACAGTTATAGAAATGATGATGGATGGAAAGAAAGTACTCGAAATGCACTGAATTTGTTAATTTATTGAAATGATGATGAAGATTAAATTTACAAAAGGATCTTCTAGAGCTCTCTAGACCGAGATGTTGATGATCTACCTTACTACATTACAAAAGGAAAAACGAAAAGATAGAAGGTATCCTTTCAACAATCCAGTCTTTCAACTTTGTGCCCAACAACATCATCATTTCCTTAATCAAAAATTGTAATTTCTCCATGCATCCCTTTAAACGAGGAACCCACGAGAGGATCCTTTCATAAGTCCTCCTTTCACTGCCTCTAATGCATCAGGGTGATAGCATCCGCCAAAGCGAAAAGTATCATAGAGGTAAGGTATCACCATCTTCTCCGACTTTTCTTCGTATCCCCGAAGGCGAGCTATTCTTCTCTTCCTTCTTTCTTCCAGCATCTTTCTCCTTTCCAAACCAGTGGCTTTATATCCGAGACCGAACCTATCTTTGTTTTCCTCAATCTTCACAGGCTTCCTTTGTCCTTGGAGATTCTTCCCCAAACCTCTTCCGACACGCCAGCCCTTTTCCAGTGTCTGCTTAACAATCATCTCAGTGGTGGTTGACAACCGAGGGGTGGGGATTCTCGATCCTTCTCCTACATATGTTGCATTTACGATTTCAAAGGCCCTAAAAGAGCATTCCAACGCTTCTTCAGCTGCCTCGATGTAAGGTACAGATAAGGGCTTGGTGATAAGGAGGTCTTCTTCTCCAGAAACAGTTACTTGTTTATCACCGACGACAAACTTCACTTTTTGATGCAATGATGAAGGAACAGCACCCGCCGTGTGGATCCATGGTCTCCCCAGTAGGAAACTGTAAGATGGCGAAATATCCATTACTTGAAATTGGATATTGAAGGTGACAGGCCCGATGTCAATAGGGATTTCAATATCACCTATGACGTCCCTTCTAGAGCCATCAAATGCCCTTACAACCATGTGGCTTGGTTGTATGCAAGAAATGTCAATGGGCATCTTTGCCAGCGTGGCCATAGGTAGAACATTTATCGACGATCCATTGTCGATCAAAACTTTGGCGATCGTGTGGCCCTTGCAACTGGTAGTGATGTTCAAGGCTTTAATACTCCCTCGCCCTTCCGGCGGAATTTCGTCATCACTGAAAGATATGAAATTTGCCGCTGTAATATTTCCCGCCAGCTGGTCCATACTATCGACCGGAATATCATGGGGCACATAGGCTTGATTCAACACCTTCATTAAGGCGTTCCGATGCGACTCTGAGCTCAATAGCAACGACAATAGTGAAATCCGAGCAGGCATCTTATTCAATTGCTCGACCACACTATATTCGCTGTGCTTGATCAGCTTCAAAAATTCCTTTGCATCCTCTTCTGATACTGGCTTTTGCAGTTTTTCCCCTTGATCTTTGGAAGACAAAGCTTGCTCTTTTCCTTTTCCCATCTGACCCTCCTCCTCTCCTTCCTTTGCTTTTCCCTTTCGAGCCCTCTCTAGCATTTCTGGAGAATAGCACCTCCCGCTTCGTGTGATTCCCCCTACTCCACTTATGTTGGCATTATCTAGCAAAGCTGATCCGTCCGAACCCACGTCGCCCGTCCCTTCAATCACTGCTTTGAACTCATACTTCCAAGGGACGGCTTTGTTGTTCTTGTAAGGGAAAGAACTTGGAACTTTGATTATCATGGTGGGAGGTGTGACAACATAAGCTTCTTCTTTCTCGGGACTCGACTTTTCCTTATAAAACACTGTCAATGGTTTCCCCCAGGGATGATCGTGTCCCGAAGATTCATTCGAGGCAGCGCTCACTACATCTTCTTCCTCCTCCGTATGGAACTCGATCAGAAATGAATCCATCATTGATTGGACTTCATGTCGAAATTGATGACAGTTTTGGATAGAATGGCCAACATGCCCCATATGATATTCACAAGTCTGTTCTGGGCTTGATTCGTCCTGACAAATCCTCGAGTCTATCGGTATAGGTTGAATCATCTCGGCTTTGAGTAAAGCATCGAATACTAGACTCATCGGAGTCTTAACCTCTTCCACGTGTCTCTTTATACAACACTTCCTCCCATCTTCAGCTGCACTAACTGATCCTCCACTGTGACTGGGAAGTGGGTTTGCATTGATACTGGGTTCCTCCTCCTTAAAAAAAGTCAACCTCCCTGACTTGACCAAATTTTGCACCTTATACTTCAGAGCCGTGTAGTTTTTTGTAGAATGGCCCGGGTTCCCATGATAATCGCATCGGGCATTAGGATCATACCATCTTGGAAATGGTGGTTTCATTGGTTCCATGAAAAGAGGAGCAATCATGTGGCCTTTCACAAGTTGCTGGAATAAGTCTGTGTATGACATGGGGATAGGATCAATAGGAGGCCTTTCAGTATTTCTTCGGGGAGGCCTTTGGCTAGTAGTTGGGTTACTGTTTGGCTGGTAAGGTTGGGCCATAGGTGTCGGTGAGTAATAAGGTGCTGGAGGGCGAAGATTTGGTTGAAATGTCTGTGGTTGGAAAGAATTTTGGTAGGGGGTGTATGAGACATTGTTTGTGGTTGGGGAATAGGATTGGTAATTTGGGTAGGGTTGAGGTTGTGGCTGAAACCGGGGCGAGTAAGGTGCCCTTCCTCTATACCGAGGTGTTGTGTGGGTGACGGCCTGGGTTTCAACCTCCTTCTTCTTGGATAACCCACTTTTCTTTGGATCATTACTTTCCAACTTCCCATTCTTAATTGCATTTTCAATTATTTCCCCAGTGATGACCATGTCAGCGAAGTTCTTGGTCGCATTCCCTATCATTCGCTCATAATAAGGTGCCTTCAGAGTGTTGACAAACATCATCGTTGTCTCCTTTTCAGTGAGAGGCGGCTGGACTTGGGACGCAAGGTCTCTCCATCGTTGAGCATACTCCTTGAAGCTTTCGCTGGCCTTCTTTTCGATGTTTTGTAGGGATAGCCTATCTGGGGCCATGTCCGTGACATGTTTGTACTGTGCGATGAATGCTCTAGCTAGGTCACTCCAACTGTGGATGCGTGTACGATCCAGCTGTACATACCACCTAGCAGCGGATCCTGTGAGGCTGTCTTGGAACACATGCACCAACAGCTTGTCATCGTGATTATACGTGGCCATTTTGCGACAGTACATCGTCACATGAGTAATGGGGCACTTGGTCCCATCATACTTCTCGAAGTCAGGAGTCTTAAATTTAGGAGGGATTACCACATCTGGAACTAAGCACAATCCCATTGCATCCACCGACCCGTAAAAATCACTACCCTCAATGGCCCGCAGCCTTTCCTCGATAATGCTGAACTTTTTAGAGTCTGAATCTCCTTTCATCCCTGACACGCTCCCCCTTAATTTCTCTTGTTCTTTTGGATCATCTAAGTCAGGGACTTGAATTGGGTCCGCAGGTCTTGTCCCTTGAGCGGGTGGAATAGGCACTGTGATGTGAGGTTGTGCCGAGGCACTCGGTGCCCCCGAATACACATAAGCGTAACTGCCCATAGGCTGTGGAGGAGGTGGAGGTGGAGGTATGCCTTGTGAGGTTTGGACATAAGGTGGAGGTGGAGGTATGCCTTGTGAGGATTGGGCATGAAATGGGGTAAACCCTGGAGGGTATTGGGGATCATCATCTTCCCGGGGCTGATCTGTCCCTGGATTAGGTGTTTCTCTAGCCACTTCCTTTTCTCGGTTCGACCTCGTCATCATTTCCATTATAGCGGCTAACTGACCTCGGATTTCTTCTTGTGCCTTCTCCATTCTGTCCATCCTATTATCATGCTCTTCCTCCATCGCTCTTGAACGCGACTGGGTATTGTATGAGTGTTTGGGTATTCGGGCTGGAATCTTGAATGTTGAAGCTACCCAGAATCTTGATTACCACAATTAAGGAACTAATTACTACATGATGCAATCTTGAAATATGAATATGATGAATATGATGCAAGATGAATGACACTTTGAGGGGTATTTAAACCATAACAATTTCAACAAAAGGGAACTTTCATTCATTCAACAAGTCATTTGTTACATTCCGATCATATTCTGATTATATCCATAAAAATGACTAGCTTGTTGATATTGATCCTTAGCCTCATCTATGAAGTTCAGCAGCCTTTGCCCGTATTTTTCTGTTGGGAGAATATCTTGTTTCAATGCTTCAGCTTTGTCGACCATTTCCCTCGCCTTTGTCACGGCCTTGCAAACTTGAGTGGCCATATGCTCTATATATTGTTGTCTCCCCAAACTTCCCACTCTCCATACCATGCTTGCATCCTGGGCCAGGTCATATCCATATCTCCAGTTGTTTTCACTTTGCTCCCAATCTTCTATGATCACTTTAATGTGGTTCTTATGGATTTGTAGCTGCTCCTCGAGCATTTGAACCTTTTGTTGCAACGTGGCTTTGTCATCATCTATCTCGACTTGCTTTCCTTTTTTCAACTTCTCTTTTAGTTCCTCGTTCTCTTTCTGACATTGAGCTAGCTTCCTTGCGCTTGCCGAATACATGCCTTCCCAATTTTGTCGTTCTTGGGACAAATGAACGACTTCTTCTTCACTTTTCTTGGCTTTGTGTGCCCAATGTTCTACCCTTCTGTGCAAGTCTTCTAATTCTCTTTTTCTTTCGTTTGAAGTTTGCATGATTCCTCCGACCCTCATTTCGGATCTCAGCTTCTTGTTCTCTAGGTGTAGATTTCTGAGATCCTTATTGGTGACGTGGTGTTCTTGCTGGACCTTCTTAAGCTTGGCTTCTCGCATCTCTGCCTCGTACTTTAGCTGTTCCATCTCTCTTCGGAGCCTCAAATTCTCTTGCTTCCACCTTTCTTCATCTATCTTGAACTGCTGCTTAGCGATTTCGGCCTCTGATACTTCTACTTCCGGTTCTGAAGGCATGTTGCATTCATTTGGGAGAAAAACTACCTCCCTTATTTGCCTTGTTCTCCACATCAAATATTCCGGGGTAGCTTTATCAGAGAGAGGCCCAAGGTTGATTCTACGTGCTTGCTTCCATGATCGAACCACTTGCTCTCCCTTTTTGATTGCCTTGGGCTCACCATAAGAAAACTCCAAATCACTAAGCCCATGGGTTAGTGGAATAAATTGTTTAGCTCCAAACTGTCTTAATACCATAAGTGGCGCATAGCTTATCCCCCCCCATGGTCCCAGAAGTTGCACCCACGGATCTTCTCCACATCGATACAAGACCGGTACATGAGGCATCCACGGAGTCATCCATACAATCTGTTTTTCCCCAAGTCTTTGCAAAAAGTCTACCCAGTCTTCCTTACTTTTCAGTTTTGGCCACTTATTGTTGCAGAACTCTCTAACCGGAGCGCGATGATGTAGGAAAGTCCTCTTGAAAGCCTTTTCCACACATTTAAAATGACTTTTGGCCCAAACATGCAGTAGCTGTGCACATCCCACAAATCGCCCTTCTCCGTTCCTCCGACAGTAATTCAATGACCTGAAGGTTTCGGCTAGTATGGCAGGTGAAGGATTCCCATTATTTCCAATTTGCTCAAAGAAGTCTATCACCGCTACTTCAATGTGCCCTAACACCTTTGGGAAGATAACCATCCCATAGATCGCCAAAGCAAAAACTATCAACCCTTGCTGGTCATTAAGATGTCCCTTGATGAATTCATGAATAAAATCCCAGGGCATACAGATATTAGATCCCTTCTCCTTTTTATGGGAGTCTATGTCTTCCGGTCTTACTCCCATAAGCTTGGCTAACTTTTTGCGGTACCCGGATTTTGGCTTTCGAACATATATTTTGTCCAGACTTTTCAAATCAATGCCTAATAGGACGGAGTACTCCTCTACTGTGGGTGTCAAGTCCATTCCATTGAAAGAGAAGCACCTGTGGGAGGGGTCCCAAAACTGAATAGCAGCCCTGATCAGTGGTTCTTCGACTTTTACAGCAATTAAAGACTCTATTTGGCCATATTTTTCATGGAAAACCGTCTTCCCTTCTTCACTAATTTGGTCCCATAAGTTGGCTAAATCTGTTAAGTTGTTTTGCTGGAGGTTCAGATTCACTTCTTGTGGGAGCGAGGGCACAAAATTCCTAGACAAACAATCACCTTTTACTCGTTGACTCTTTTCAGACCAAATTTGCACCTCCCGGTAGGAATCACACGGAACATTCATTGATGATGAACAAGCTAGCCTTTCTATGGATTCGGTGAAAAATTCTTCGTCGAAAAGAGCCATGGTCAAAATACCCCCCTTTTATGTGACTATGCGATGCAAGAAAATTCATGCAAAAAGAACAAAAAAACAAGTACAAATCAGTATATGAGTAAAATATGAACAAAGAAACAAAAGGCAGATAAGGGATGGAATGTTTATTTATGTCCTATCAAGGGTCACTCTCATTAATGGGAAGGAATGGCTCTAACTCAGGTTGATCTCCTCACAACACACTATATGCTGGTTTGAGGTTTCACAGATCTAAAAGGTTCCCAAATCATTCCATACTGTCGTCCACTCTGGACTAGTAAGGAACAAATCTGAGTGGGAGTATTTCACTTGCCATTGCGGAGGTGATTACCTCACGAGAGCATAGCTACTTTACCCCCTCCTAAAAAGGACGGAACCCGGGTGTAGGGCCCATGTTATGCAAATGCATCGATGTATGCAACAGTACATGCATATATGTTTTACTTTATTTATTCAACAACATCTTTATACACAAAGAATGTAATGAATCAATATGATAAAAAATGGATGAAATGAAATTTCAATTTACTTATTTATTTATTTGCGTAGATTTTTATTTTACTTCACTTTTCCTTTTTTCCATTTCTCATTTATTATTTTTTTTAGAAAGAATATTAAATTTAAATGCCAACCCAGACTATCAAATTAAAATTTAAGATACCATATGATTATTTAATGGCTTGACCCTCTTAGCGTCCCCAGTGGAGTCGCCAAGCTGTCGTAACGGCTTCGCGCTCGACGATTTTGAAAAAAGAACGTTTAAAAACAAAAATGGGAGTCGCCACCAATCTTTTTTGACTAGGTGTGATTGGTCACCTAAAAATATTTATCTTTTTAACAAAATCTCAAAATTAATTAAGTTTTATTAAAAAGACAAATCTTTGGTCTGCGAAAACAAAAATCGGGTTCGGGGGTACGGTTACGCATGGGGAAGGATTAGCACCCCCACGACGCCCGTTAAAAAACGGTACCATAATAATCATGTGTTATCCTTTGGTTTTAATAAAATAGTCTTGGCTTTTGATTATATGAAAAATTAGCGTATTTGCTTGAAAATTTGTTGTTATAATGGGATTCATTATGAAAATCAACATGAACACCGTTTATTGAAAAATTAGATCAAATATCCCAATCCTCTGGTAACATTTGAAATAATCCCTCTCACCTAGGGATCAGTCAAGAAATCACTACTTGTGAGTCTCATGACATCCCATCCTCGGTGGTGCTCACGCCATTTTATAATTGATCGTATACATGTAATATGGATAAAGATGCACAGTGCATATGAAACTTAAAGGAAATTTTATTTATTTTGATTTCATTGATAAAACTCTTGATATTGAGAAATTTGGCTAAATATCCCAATCCTCTGGTAACATTTAGCTAATTCCTCTCACCTAGGGATCAGTCAAGAAATCACTACTTGTGAGTCTCATGACATCCCATCTTCGGAAGAATTCCATTTATTATTTTTTTTATTTATGCATATGATGCTAACATATGTTTTATGATGCATATGGAATTATGAAAAGAATTTTTTATTTTGATTTTTATAAATGAAATTCTTAATATTGAGAAATTTAACTAAATATCCCAATCCTCTGGTAACATTTAGCTAATTCCTCTCACCTAGGGATCAGTCAAGAAATCACTACTTGTGAGTCTCATGACATCCCATCTTCGGAAGAATTTCATTTAAATTTAAATTTTATTATTGAATTCTTTTTTTTTATTTTCCTTTAAAACTTATCTATTTTTATTTTTAATAAAACAAATTAAATTATTGAAAAATCATACTAAATATCCCAATACTCTGGTAACATTTAGTAGGACTCTTCTCACCTAGGGATCAGTCAAGAAATCACTACTTGTGAGTCTCATGACATCCCATCATCGGACATTTGTTTACTTAATTTAAAATTTATTTTTAAATGTGATTCCTAATTAATAATAATTAATGAAGATGCAAATGAAAGAAAATTTTTCAAAATTTTTATTTTATAACATGCATAATAATAATAATAATAATAATAATAATAATAATAATAATAATAATAATAATAAAAGCACAAAATAATAACATAATAATAACAATAATAATAAAAACACAATAATAATAATAATAATAATAATAATAATAATAATAATAATAAACACAATGATAATAATAATAATAATAATAATGATAATAATAAAGAAAGAAAGAAAGAAATTATACCCCAAATGATTGGGTTTTAAAACCCAAAGAAACCCTTTGAATTTGGCCCAAAAGTCAAAGCCCAATAGCACTAGGAATGGGCTGGAAGTGCTGGGTCGAGCGGGTCACGGACGGGTCGAACGCGGATCTCGGGTCGGGCGATGGGGCGACGCGCGGATCCTTCCCCACGGGTCGGGCGCGCGGATCCGGGTCGGGTCAAGGACGGCACGCGGGTCAGCTGGCTTCAAACGGTGCGTTTTGCACCTCTATAAAACCCAAAAATTTTTTGTCTAATCGTCATTTCCACCGATTTTTAGCAAAAAAAACCTTAAAAAATCCAAAAATCCTCTCAAGCCTCTCAAACCTTCCGAGTGACCGCCACCGTGCCGGCCGCCGTGCACCGCCGTATGCCGGTCGCCGGTGACTCTCCTAAGGTCCTAAAAAAATTCCTAGTCCTCCCCCCTACACCGATCTAACCTCCGTTTAGCCAAAAAAACCCCTCTAACCCTATAGATCCGAGTTAGGCCGAGAGCCGCTTCCCCCTTTTTTGATTTTTTTTTTTAGATCTGGTGCTTGGAGTCTTCGGGCTTCATGTTGTTGTTGGTTTTATTGTTGTTGATTTTTTTTGTTGCAGGTACGGTTTAGATCTAGGAGATTTGGGGTTTCGGTTTTAGGTTAGGGCTAGTATGGTGGTGATGCGATGGTGTTGTGGTTTCAGTGGTGGGGGTGGTATTTAGGGTTTCGGTGGTGAGGGTGATTTTAGGGTTTCGGTGGTGAGTGGGGAAGGGGATCTGGGGTGGCTTTTGGGTGATGGTGAGTGGCTTGGTGACCGTCTGGTTGGCTTCGATGGTGGTAAGTTGAGGGTTCGGTCGTGAGTGGGGAGGGTGATGAGTGTGTTTGAAGGGTTCGGTTCTCTTCTCTCGTCCGAAGAAGAATAAGAAAAATCTTGGCTTTGGGTCCTCTTAAACGACATTGGAACCTTTCCCTAGCCTTTCGAAATCACAGAATCAGTAGGTTTCTGTTGAAGCGGGATTCACGGGATGGGGAAAATGATTTTGCCGGGGGGTTGCGGCGCCGGCGGCTGGGCAGGGAACCGGCAAATCTGGCCGGTAGATTTGGTAGATTCGAAGCATTTAATGCTTCACTGTGACAACAGGACTGATGATAATAATAATAATAATAGAAATAATAATAATAATAGTAATAATAATAGAAATAAAAAGATAATAATAATAAAAAGAAAAGATAATAATAATAATAATAATAATAAAAACAGTAATGATAATAATAATAATAATAAAAATAACAAAAATAAATAGTATATAAGTATATTAATAATAATAACACAAAAGTAACAATCATAATAATAATAACAATAATAATAACAATAACAACAAAAACAAATAATAATAATAATAGTAATAATAGTAAAAATAATAAAAATAATATTAATATTAGAAAAGATAATAAAAATAAAATTAATAATAATAATAATATGAACAATAACAAAATAAATAAGAAAAATGAAAATAAAAGAAAATAAAATAAAAATAATAATAAGAACAAAACTTATGAGAATAATTTGTGAAATTCGGACAAAATTAGGTGTCTACAGTATCACTTTCAACAATCAATATCATTTTTCTTGAGCTCACAAGTGTACAATCATTTTTCTTGTTGAAAAACATTCATGAATCTTGAAATAATCTTGAAATATATTTTCAATGAATGCTTAAACATAATTTTGAGATTTATTTCAAGAATTTATGGATATATTTGAGAATTTGATGAACTTGTGCATAATGAGTGTTTTTCATATCTTTTGTTCATCTTAGTCAAGCATGCTTATAGGACTATGTGTATTGGCTTGACTTATCAATTCCACACTAGGTTTCATGATAATTTTACATCTAGTGGATTGATTCCAAATGTAAATTCAACAATTGGTAATAGTCATTGGCCTATAATTTGTGATGGTAAATGGATCCTCAATGTTCAAATGCATGAAACTTTATCATCCTTGTACTTAAAGAACTAAGGTCTTAATGACAATACCACCATTCAAAGATAAATGCAAACTTGAACAAACTTGATATCCATGCATTTATTATTTGAATATTTCCTTGCTCATAATTAGTTAAGGACTTGAATTAGAAAATGAGCATAGGATTTGTGTGCTTGAAACCATGGAAGAAAATGTGTTTGCTTGAATTCCTTGATGTTTTGAATCTTCCATATGGTATGAATTTGTGAATATGAGTATGGATTAATATTTTATGATTGTGTACTAATGTTTAATTGATCCATATGCATATTTAATGATATGTGTTGTGTTCTTGCATATTTAGAATGAGTATTTTCTTGACATGAACACACTACACATAAATATTGGATTCATGCAAAATGACTAAGTCAACCATTAGTAACAATTGGTATTTAGATTGAAATAACAATTAGTATCATTGGCAACCATATTTTCAATAATTGGTAAGCCAAAACTAAATTGCCAATTGGTTTGAGCTTTAAATTGACAACACTTCTCATGCTCCGTAGATTGAAATGACAAATAGAGAAGAATTCTCTTAGGATACTTTTGCATGAAACTCTTGTGTTCTAGAATTTGTAGTTAATTGCTATATGTTTTGAATCTATGCACACTCTTGCTTGAACATGATTTATGAGCACATACATATGATATGTTATCTAATTTTAGCTCATAATCATGATGTATTACCATGTACCTTAGTTGGACCTTAGAGAACAATTAATATACTTAGGTGCTTGCTTCACTTCTTACCAATTGGAACCTTCTTGCAAAATTACTTATCAACAATTGGTATCCAAATTATTTATAAACAATTGGTATAGGATCATAAGTCATATTCATTGCATGAATATTTCATACTCTTTGAGAATATCGACTTATTTATTTGTGCTATAAGTCCCATGTACTAACATGTTTCTTGTTGGATGGAGCATTTTTATTTATTCTCACATAGCCATGATTTTAGGGGGAGCATATTTTTTAGTATTTTTCCTTCTTTTTGCTATGATAAAAAGGGGGAGAGATAGATAAAGGGAGAGATAGATATAGGGAGAGATATTAAGCGGGAGAAATAGTTTGAAAATTCATTTTCAAAACCCATGCTTATATTAAGGGGGAGCTTTATAAAATCCTGCTTTATTTGAGGGAGAGTATTTTATCAAAGAATTTTCAAAGCAAATTTACATTAAGTTTTGTCATATCAAAAAGGGGGAGATTGTTAGCTTTAAATTGACATATATATTTTGAAATGACAAAAACTTAAGTAAGCCTTAATGCTTTAATCCATATTGTAAATTTGCCTTATCACACATGATTTTCTCAATACATTTCAAGTGATCATATCAAACATTAAGACCATGATTAAATGATGCATACTCTTATTGGTCTTAATACTTTGTAAATATTTTGAATATTTTAGAAAATCACTTGATGAATTTTTAGACCATGTTTTCATCAAAGAAAGTCAATAAAAACTCCCACAAAAGTGCCAATATGTTTTGGGTTGGATTAGGATCAAAGGTCACATCATTTCTAACCCAAAAGTGCAGGAAAATGGCTTTCTGGAGGCATGGGATCGATCCCCTAAGGGAAGGGATCGATCCCCTAGTGGCGGTAAGCTCTTTGGTGGAAGAAAAGGTCCCTCAACCCAGAAAAATCAGTTCTGGAAAGAAGGGATCGATCCCCTAAAGGCAGAATGGCTCCCAACGGCTAGAAAAGGTCCATCAGCCCAGAAGATTCAGATCTGGAATGAAGGGATCAATCCCCTATGGAAAAGGATCGATCCCTTTGCCCGAAAATAGCCTATAACGGCTAGTTTTGTGAGATACAACGGTCATATTCGATTTTGGCTCCACCCAACGTTCACAAACCATCCAAGGGACTATAAATAGAGGCTTAGAAGCTAAAGAAAGGTAGAGGAACAACCAAGCAACATCTTTCATCATCTTATTCATCTTCCTCAAGCCTCAACATCAATTCAAGAGATAAAGAGTCTTCATCTTCTATCATTCATCTATTTCTTGTATTGCTTAGCACAAACTTTGTATAGGCTTTTTATTGTGCTTAATTTCTGTAATCATTTGCCTACCTAAAGGCCTTTCTTGATTACATTATTTGTAACCCACCATTCCTTGTAAAAGGGGAGGTTTCTCTTAAGCCTTGAAAAAGAGGGAGGTTACTCTTTAGCCTAAGAAAAAGAGAGAGGTTTCTCTTGAGCCTAGAAAAAGAGGGAGGTTACTCTTGAGCCTTGAAAAGAGGGATTGTAATCACAAATTCAAGATAGTGGATTTGGGAAAATCCTTGGGAGCGTCTCAAGGTAGAGGACGTAGGCAAGGTAGCCGAACCTCTATAAATCGCTTACGTACATTTCTCTTCCCTACTCTCTTTACTTATTTGCAATTATATT
The DNA here is from genome assembly GCA_032173925.1 of Heritiera fomes. Lineage (NCBI taxonomy): Eukaryota > Viridiplantae > Streptophyta > Magnoliopsida > Malvales > Malvaceae > Heritiera > Heritiera fomes. The sequence continues at coordinate 24,129,730 of JAPDPM010000005.1, forward strand.
TGTGTTAATTGTTTTGAATTTATATTGCATAATTGAGTAGCCTAGAGAACTTAGAAAATATCAATATAGGCTAGAGAATTTAGAGAAACCGAAAAACGAACATAAGGTTAGCTAAAAACTGATTCACCCCCCCTCTCGGTATAGCCTATAGAGCCAACAGGTACTACCAGAGCACTTTCACCAATGGGATCATCTTAGATCGCAACACTTTATCCTTCTGATCCAGGATCCGAATAGGTCTCTCAACGTAACTCATGTCTTCTCGGATCTCTAGTGGCTCATACCGAATTATGTGAGATGGATCTGTATGATACTTCTTGAGCATCGAGACATGGAATACATTATGCACTCCCAATAACTCCAGTAGTAGTGCCAATCTGTACGCCATGTCTCCCACATGATCTAAGATCTCTTATGGTCCAACTTTTCCTTCTTACTAAATCTCATAATGCCTTGAGATGGGAAAACTTTCAAAAGTACCGAATCACCAACGGAGAACTCAAGTGGTCGGCGCCTCGTATCTGCATAACTCTTTTGCCGACTCTATGCGGTCCTCAATCTCTCACAGATTAACTGCACATCTTTGAAGCTTGCTCTACCAAATCGGGAGCCAATAATTTTAGTTCTCCCACTTCTTCCCACGCAATCGGAGATCTACATCTTCTATTATTTAAAGTCCTGTACGATGCCATGCCGATTCTAGTATGATAGCTATTATTATAAGCAAATTCTACTAATGGTAAGTGGTTGTCCTAGGGGCCTTTAAAATCCAACACACATGCCCTTAACATATCTTCGAGCATCTAAGTCACTCGCTCAGATTGTCCACCAATATGTGGATGAAAGGTGGTGCTGAAATTCAGTCGGGACCTCATAACCTCCTAAAATCTCTCTAAAAATGAGATGTAAACCAGGAATCCCTATCCGAAGTGATGCTCACTAGAACACCATGCAACCTCATTATTTCCCATACATACAAATTGGCTAAGGTATTGAGGGAATCTATAGATTTGATTGCTAAGAAGTGGGTGGACTTCATCATTCTGTCTACAATCACCCATATAACATCATGATTCCTTTGGGTCCTTGGCAAACCCATGATGAAGTCCATCGTAATATGCTCCGATTTCCACGTAGGAATTGGTAGTGGCTGTAATAAACTTGCAGGCTTCTGATGCTCGATCTTAACCTGCTGACATATGAGACATCTAGCAACATACTCCACGATGTCTCTCTTCATCTTTGGCCACTAATACACTCTCCGTAAATTTTGGTACATCTTAGTACTGCTTAGGTGCAGAGTGTACTTGGAGGTGTGGGCCTTTGCCAAAATCAGATCTTTGAGCTGTCGATTATCAGAAACACAGATTCAGCCTCTAAACCTCAAAATACCATCGGTGCCAATCCCAAAGTCTAACTGTACTCCCATTTGTACTTGACTGGTAACCTTTATACATAAGCATCAATCCTTTGAGCATCTCTGATCCGATCTATCAAATCTGGCTCAATTCTGAAACTAGTCGTAAACCCCTATCTCTCAGAGGAAACCACATTCAAATTGAGGTTTGAGAACTGTTCCAACAACTCATGTTCCCTGACCATCATATACGACACCATGCCCATATGCTTCCGACTTAGAGCACTGCTACCACATTCGCTTTCCCCGGGTGGTACAGTATCTTGCAGTCGTAATCCTTCAACAGCTCCATCCATTTCCACTGTCTCATATTTAACTCATGTTGTGAGAATAAGTACTTCAAACTCTTATGGTCTGTATAAATCTGGAAGGTCTCGCCATAGAGATAATGTCGTCATACCTTCAATGCAAACACCATAGCGGCTAACTCCAGATCTGGGTCGGGTAATTCTTCTCATGCTCCTTTAGCTACCGAGAATCATAGGCAATCACCCGACCATTCTGAATCAAAATACACCCTAATCCCTATGCGAAAGCATTGGTATACACTGAAATCCACCTGATCCGTTGGGAAAGACTAGTATAGGAGCTGTAGTAAGTCACCGCTTCAACTCCTGGAAACTGCAGTCACATGCATCTGTCCACTGGAACTTAACATCCTTTTGTGTGAGTCACGTCAGTGGTGCAGCTAGTCTAGAGAACCACTCGACAAACAGGCGATAGTATCCGGTTAGACCTAGGAAACTCCATATCTCGATCACCGTCTTAGGTCTTTCCCACTGTACAATGGCTTTTATCTTGGACGGATCAACAGACACCCCTTCCTTTAATACTACATGTCCCAGAAAGGTATTGTGATCTAGCAGAAATTCACACTTACTGAACTTAGCATATAGCTTCCGATCCCTGCGGGTCTACAGAATTATGTAAAGGTACTGCTCGTGCTCCTCCAGAGACTTAGAATACACCAGAATATCGTCAATGAACACAATCATGAACTTATCCAAATAGGGCTTAAACACCTCATTCATCAAGCCCAAAATGTTGCAGGGGCATTCATCAATCTGAAAGGCATCACCAGAAACTCATAGTGCCCGTATCGAGTTCAGAATGCAGTCTTGGGAACATCTGACTCCCAAATCTTAAGCTGATGATAGCCCGATCGGAGATCTATTTTAGAGAACACCTGTGCACCCCTGAGCTGATCAAATAAATTGTCGATCCTGGGCAGGGGATACTTGTTCTTGATGGTCACCCTATTCAACATTTGATAGTCTATACACAACTGTAGGCTGCCATCCTTCTTTCGAACGAATAATATCGGTGCACCCCACAGAGACACACTGGGATGGATAAATCCTTTATCTGATAGCTCCATGAGCTACTTCTTAAGCTCTTCTAACTCCTTCAATGCCATCCGATATGGGGGGCTTAGAAGTGGGCTCTGTACCAGGTACCAAGTTAATGGTGAACTCAATCTCCCAATTCGGTGGTAACCCTGGCAAATCCTCCACGACTATGTTCGAAAAATCTTTGACCACAAGAATCTCATGCAGCTCGGGACGTTTCTTTTCCATGTCCTCCATATAGGTAATAAAACCTTCAACACATTCACACAACACTTAAATAATTTAGTAAACACATCTCTTTCATTATAACTTATCGAATAATTTTACAGTGTAGTGTTTCGGGTGAGAGAAGGTAACAAACTAAGTATAACAATCTAGTGTCACAAAATTTACAGCTAACTAGTCCATTCCTAAGATTACATCAAAATCATACATAGTTAACAAAATTAGGTTAGTTGTTGTTTCCTTCTCTCCTATAGCCACTTTACAATTTCTATACACTACATCAGTAACTTGTGATTCTTTAAATGGGGTATTTACTTGTAAAGTATACCCTAGATGTCACGACCTAAAGGCCAATGACGTCTACTTGACATATACTTATCGCTTTTGAAAAATTACGAACCAAATTTTTCTTTTTCTATTTCTTTTCTATTTACGGTTTGTATTCGTTGTTAGTGTAGTATCTAATTCAAATCTTATCTTACTAATATTGTTTCTCGAGCTATATCACATTTCTCAAGGTGATTTTTATGATATTAGCCTTATTTTACTATTTCTAAAAGAAACGGGTCGAAAACCTCCCCCTTGTATTTTATCACTTTCCCTAGTAAAATCACCTGCATTAAAATACAATTCAGTCTTTCACAATATAGCCAGTTTTTGTTTCCCACAATTCACGCAATCATGTATCTCATAAATCTCAAGATTCATTTCTTTAAAAATTCCACATTTGCATTTTATACATACTTCAAAAATACGTATATTAACCCAGATCGTACTCGATAATCGCATATACCTACATAATAATCTAAGGCGATCCAAAGTTACATCCCATATTTCTTCCTAGTACTGTGAAATTAAAATTCGTATAATTATCAAAATGATATACAAGTAGTATACCTCAAATACACAAAAGCTAGGCCCGGAGAACGTAGACGAGTACCACTACTAGGTACAGTTCCCGGGAGAGTCTATATAATGCCTGAGCTGGATATCCACCCGTATGATCTGTAGATGTTAAATTTAAGGGGTGAGCAAATCCACGGCTCAGTAAGTAGTTTAAATAAGTACATACTAGGCTTATATCGTAAAACACGATCATACACGCATGAATTCTATAAAATAGCATGTATGAATTTTATTAAGATTTGCTGCCAACATAGATTTCATAAGCTTATTCATGCTTTCCTTCCATTCTTAAATTCACAAAGTATCATTCTTTTTATCAGTATGGTTAAGTGTGAAAGAAGACAAACATTCAAATAGCACATGTTTTCTATGGCATATATAAGTATAATTCAATGATTATACACATTCTCCGTCTTATGTATAAGATCTATTTCATCTATTGATATTCATCACATTCACAAATCACAATCATTTACTTATTGTCACAATAATCCTATGATTCCTCATATTTCATCGGAACACGTGTAGCACTTAGCTCTCAAAGGATTCTAGAGGTGGCTCCCATAGTTTTCGAAGATTTTATGTAGCACGTAGGTCCCTTGAGTTCTCCAGAGGTGGCTCACACGGTACAAAGATCGAGTATTTACTCGGTTTGGCCTTTATGACACATACTTTCTACTATCTCATCGAAACACGTGTACACTTAGCTCTCAAAGGATTCTAGAGGTGGCTACCATAGTTTTCGAAGATTTTATGTAGCACGTAGGTCCCTTGAGTTCTCTAGAGGTGGCTCACATGGTACAAAGATCGAGTCTTTACTCGGGTTGGCCTTTATGACACATGCGCTTTCTAATGGCTCATTGGTACTCGTGTAGCACTTAGCTCTCAAAGGATTTTAGAGGTGGCTCCCATAGTTTCCGAATATTCTATGCAGCACGTAGGTCTCTTGAGTTCTCTAGAGGTGGCTCACACGGTATAAAGATCGAGTCTTTACTCGGGTTGACCTTTTTCCTAGCTTTCGACAAACACGACTAGGTACTAATTTAGGTCCATAAACTCAACATTAGGAGCTGTACGTACCGCACACAAATCACATATGCATTCTCAAAGTATCACAATATGCTAACATGCTCCATCGATGCGACTTTATTAATTCCTATGCATTCCTCAAAATGCAAGCACCAAAAAGTATACAATTTATACATTCAATAACCACAACCAAACTATAACATATAACATGCAAGTCATAAGCAAGATTTCCTTTCTAACAACTACTATTCAAAATGCAAGCACCAAAAAGTATACATTTATTCATTCAATAACCACAACCAAACTATAACACATAATATTCAAGTCATAAGCAAGATTTCCTTTCTAACAAATACTATTCACGATTACATTATGTCCAATTTGTATTTTACCGTACTTACTCTTATAGTCTTACCCATAGTATTCCGCCAACTTGAGGTAAATTTAGATAAGTATTTTAATAAATATTTATTCATCTCTTACGAGATGATACTAGCAAGGCTTATTTAACCCACTTACCTCGAGGCGTAAAACTTTTCCTCAAGCTCTCAAATCCGTACTTAAGCCTCCTTTGTTAAAGCTTGATCTTCCAATTCCAGTCGAATCCACTACATTCATTTCAAAATATATAACTAGATCATGCATTATGTACACACTAACAAGTATATATATATATATATATATATATATATATATATATATATATATATCTAAAAGTCCAAATTATTCAAGGTCCATTCTAAATCAAGAACTACATCTTCATTTTCGTACTACTAACACACGTGCACCCATATTATATACACACACACATACACACACACACATGCACTTGGGTGTATATATATATTTTCTATTAAGAATTTTACATAGATTTTAATCACATTATACATTTCCTTGCTTCTTGTCACTCTATATATATATATATATATATATATATATATGAATCGAGCATATTCACCAACTTATAGATCTCCAACATTCTCTTTACTATCACAATTGCCTTTTGTTGTCACTTATCCCACTTCCTACTTCTATTGTTAAAAGTGTAAACAATTATACATTAAAATTAAATACAGAGTATACAGCACAAGGGTCTTACCCCTTTTTGACAGTTCCAAACCGAGAGCTTCAAGCTCTCCTTTCCTTCTTCTATGTGCAGGGTTAATCCTTGACAGTGCATTTTTTTTATCTTTTTGCCGGTGCTAATCATCCTTCAAATCATACTCAACATTCAACAATTAATAGTCACACCCACAGCCACCTAACTCAGTCTTCAAAGGCTGTCCAAAAGCCCCTGGCGATTGTCCTGATCAGACCACCGGTATGCTTTCATTTTAGCCTCATTATAGTACAAGAAGAAGGACATCTATATTCAGCCAATAAAACCAGTAGTTATGGCCCCAATTTCATAAGTTCGAACAGCTTCAAATAGAATTTAAAAGACCTTTATACTAACCTATCCAGAAATTTTCGTAAAATTATCCTATGTACAAGCACAATCAAACAATATGGTCATTTGACGTTTAAGCACAAACTATCCCATATCTCAATACAGGGATCTCCAATTTACGTAAACTCAAAACCACATTTATCTTGTCTCATTTACCTTTTCATAAATGTAAATTTTGCAATCATACTTGATCTGGGCTATTTCCTATGAAATTTTGAAGTTGACACTAGGTAATCTATCCCCAGCAGTGAGTGTCCTACATTCATTTATACATATCTTAAGCCACAAAGCTCCAAATCCAAAAATTCCAAAACTAGATGAAAACCAACTCATTTTCCTATCTATAAGTGTAAGGTTTATAATTTAACTCTTCCTATATCAACACCAGAAATTTTCCAAAGTTTCAGTATGTTCAGCAGTTTTCTGACACAGTATAACACTGACCAATTTGCACAAATTATCTCATATCTAGTTATAGGAATATCCAATTGATGCAAACTCAAAGCCATAATAATCCTAACTCAATGACCTTTCAGGGAATATAAGGCTGGCAACCTAATTCATTGTAGGCTATTTCCTACAATTTTTCAAAAATCAGAACCATGATTCACGTTTCTGGACAGAGTATCCTGCACTCATTTGTACATATCTCAAGTTATAGAAATCTAAATCAAGAAATTCCAAAACCAAATTTCTTGTAACTTAAAGGGATATTGATCATAAATTTTCCACAATTTTTCTCCATATAGAACAATTAAACTGGTCATTTTAATTACAACCTAGAACAGGACATCAATTCCTGATTTGAACATCAAGTCAGAATTCACTTAATTCTTCATCTATACTACAACCATTTGATTCAATTTATCATAATTTCATTTTCATACTTAATAAATAAACATTTTAAGGTTAGAAGAATATCTCATTTACCCAAATCCAACAGCTCTTCCTTCCTTCCCGATGGCCGTTCACGATGGAGGCAGCAACTGTACACTTCCTCCTCTTCTTTCTCTTCTCTTCTTTACTTTTCCTTTCTTCTCTTTCCTTTTTCCTTCGGGTGCTCTTTCTTTTCTTCTTTTCCTTTTCTCTCGGCTACAATTCTCTTTTCCTCTTTCTTGGTTCTACCCTAGCCCTTCTCTTTCCTTTGGTCTTTTTTTTCTCCCAAGCTTCCTCAGGAAGCTTTGTCTCTTGTTCTTTCTACCCGAGGATGGTTAGTGGACTTTAATGGGAAAAGTCCCATCAAACTCCACTAACTCCATTTTATATATTTATTTAAATTCTATTTATTGTATATATATTTTTGTTTTATATTCTTTTATTCTTGTATTTTTAATTATTTATAATATATGCATTTTATAATCATAGTTGCATAGTTAATATTCACATATGTGACTAATATTATATATATATATATTTGTCTTGTTGATTACATGAAATATGCATTTATTTATTTATTTATTATTATTATTATTATTATTATTATTATTATTTATTACACTTATATTTATTCTTGCATAAATCTGATATATATATAATTCCATATTCGTATATATATATTTAAGCCCAATATACATGTATATATATATATATATATATATATATGTTTATACTTGTATATCATACATGTCTATATATACCTCTCACTTATGTACACATTTAAATATATATATATATATATAATCACCTATTCTTACGTATATAAATATAGGTATGTATATACACACTATACACTTACGTATTTATTTATATATGTTTTAATTTATTTCCATCTATGCATATACATATATATATTTATTATTTATATATGCATTTATATACGTGCATATGTACATTGCACGTATGCATGCATGTGTATGTACGTATATATGCATGTATGTACGTTGCATACTTTTAGTTTGCCTTATGTGTGTATAAAAAAAATATACATATTCATATAATTGCAACTCCTTTTTGTATGCATTTAACGTCCATTACATATATTGTATTAGCTTACGCTTCACGTTCCTCTCAAAGACTTTGTTTCTGTAAATACGAGACATGATCTTATATTTGAAATCTTAAAATTTTCATTATAATCACTTAAGGTTATACATTGAGTACATTATTGGTTGAAGAAAATCGTGGTTCTCACACTAGAGGCTCCGGCTCTACTAGGACTCTGTTAGCACAAGCAGGGGATGTAAATGAATTAGTAGAACCAGGATCAAACAATGTAATTACAGGTATATCGAAAATATAAACTTTACTTTTAATCACATCTGCAGAAGCATCAGTAGTATCCTAATCCAATGTGTACACCCGTCCTTGGGTCACAACCTTTTTACACTTCTCTGCTGCGACTGTGGGGGTGTAGGCTTCTCCAATTCACTTAGAGCTGCTGGTGCCAATGTCAGTGCAGAAGGAACTAGGGCTAATGCTGTAGATGCAGATAACCTCGTAACATTGGGCAGTCTCTCACCAAGCGTCCTGTCTGCCCATATCTGAAACAGGATCTCGTCAACAAGTAGCAGGGTCGTGTACTATGCAATCATCCACAATGCATACATCTAGTCAAAACCTCTCCGATGTCATGGTCGGGCTAGTAGTAGGGGCTGTGGTAGCTTGTGATAACCGTAAATTTTTCCATTTATTGGAAATTAGAAATATTGAAAATAAATATTAGAGAAATTAAATAAGACGAAATAAATATAAATTTGCGAGAAACGGGATATTATTGAAAATCCTGAGAAATGAGGAAGTGAAGATAAAAATAATAGAGAGAGGAAAAGAATTAAATTGGATAAATTCAAATCCAAATCTAATTAAGAAAAATAAGAAAATAAATGAAATATATTTATATAATTATATATTATTATATAAATGTATTTTTATACCAATACATATGTATTCAAAATATTATATAGTATATTTTAAAATGCGTTGTTATATATATAGAAATATATATATACTATTTCATAAATTCAAATAATACATATGTATATAAATATAATGTTTTATGTGTATATATAATTATGTAAATACATATAGAAGAAAAGTAAGTATGGTTTTATATTAAAGTTTATATGTATAAATATTTTATTATAGCATTTATATAATTTATATATTTAAATGTTACTTAATTTTAAGTATATATATATATATACACATATATACTAGACATGTATTTTGTAATGTACAATATGTATTTTGTATATAATATATATTGTATAATATTATGTATGAAATAATGTGTGTATAACATATAATATATATTATATGTATAAAATATAAAATATAGTGTATTTTATACCAAATATAGAAAGAGAACAAAAGCATAAAAGGAAAAAAAACAGAAAAGAAAGGAAGGATCGGGGGAAGGAATCCCGACCCTCCCAGCCGCAACCATCGGTGGCGGAGATGCCACCGCCGGCGAGGGGAAAAGAAAGGCGGGACGCCACCGGCCAGAGAAGAGGACGCCGATGCCAACGCCGGCGTGCAGAAACGGAACGGGATCGACGGAAAACGAAGCAATAGTCGGAGGAAAAGGAAAATGGCGGACGGCGGTGCCGGCCGATCCAGGCACCGCCACTGCCACCGAAGCTTCACCGGAGGGAGAGGAAGCTGATGGAGGCCACCGGAGACGCAATGGACGGCGGAGGAACGCCGGCGAAGAGGAGGAAGAAACCGAGGCAAAACCGCCTCGATCTGTCGCCGTGCGGTCGATTCGGGATGAACGGAGGTCAGATCCAAGCTCGCCGTAGCGCCGGCCAGCTGCTGAGCCATCGAGCCGCCGGAGAACCGGCCGCCGACGAGGAACCGGCGAGGACAGGAGCTGGACCGGTCTGAACCGGGAAAGGAAGAAGAAAAAAGGAAAAGAAAAAGAAAAGAAAAAGGAAAAAGAAAAAGAAAAAGAAAAGAAAAGAAAGAAAGAAAAGAAAAAGAGGAAAAAAAGGAAGAAAAAGAGGAAAAGGAGAATTTCGGGAATTTGGAAAATTCCCGGAAATTCGACAACCCGGGATTTTTACAAATTCGGTAAGAAATTTCCCGAGAATTTAATTTCAGAAAAAATTAAATAAATTATGAAAAATTCTAAAAATTAGAATTTTAATTCTAGAAATTATTTTCAGCAATCGGGATAAGGAATTGGGAGAAATGGAGTGCGGGCGCGATCGATAAGCGGAAGTCGCCGACCCGGAAAAAGGTAAGGGATGCATGTGCAGCACTGTAAGGATACTCAGTCTGCATAATTTAATTTGAAATATTTTATGCAATTATTTTATGAAAATTATTATGATGCATGATTTGCTGAAAATAATTTGGGGAGAAGTACTGGCTGAAAGATTTTAAACTGTATTTTTTGTGCAGGAGGTTAGTAAATCGGCAGTCGTTATGCTGCCGAAAATTTTAGAAAAACTTTATAAAATCATATTAAACGATTTATTTCCGAATTTGGATAGTAAACCACGAGACATGAGGAAATTTCTAAATTTCATCAAATATGAATATAATGAGATGAAACTTTAGAATATTCATGTATTCGAGAATGGTGATAATGAAATCACCGAAAATTCTCAGAATAGATAAATTACACGAATTACGAGACGAAAGTTGAAGTGAAATATAGTGAGTATTCTTATGAATATTCTTATAAATATTCACTAAAGGATTTTAACCCTTATGGTTTTAAATCATGGAATTATATATTTATATAAATTCCATAAAGGTATATTTTATGATGAGAATTACGGTTTTGAGACTGGTTGGTATTCTTATCATGCTGATGCATGATATATGATATGTTTAGTCCCGGTGGACATCTAATCAGTGATCCATCGAGGACAATATAGGTTATGGTCATAGATTTGACCGGTGTACTTCCTTACCCTCCGAGGTATACAGTATGAAAAGATTGATGTCTATCTTAGACTCCATAAATTATAGGTAATATGTTTTCAAAAGGAAGAAATGATAATTCTAATATTCTTTCTATGGTCTCAAATGAAATATTAGATCATAGGTACTACATGAGATCTGATAAGACAGTGGAAAATACATATGGCATAAAGGCCAATCCGAGCAGAGACTCGATGATTGAACCGTGGGAGCCACCTCTAGAGTCCTTCGGGAACTAAGTGCTACACGTGTTCTGATGTTTCAGTACAGGCCATACCGAGCAGAGACTCGATGATTGAACCGTGGGAGCCACCTCTAGAGTCCTTCGGGAACTAAGTGCTACACGTGTTCTGATGTTTCAGTACAGGCCATACCGAGCAGAGACTCGATGATTGAACCGTGGGAGCCACCTCTAGAGTCCTTCGGGAACTAAGTGCTACACGTGTTCTGATGTTTCAGTACAGGCCATACCGAGCAGAGACTCGATGATTGAACCGTGGGAGCCACCTCTAGAGTCCTTCGGGAACTAAGTGCTACACGTGTTCCGATGTTAGTATGAGAAATCGTAGGATATTGTGACGATAAGTAAGTGATTGTGATTCGTGAATTCGACAAATGTCAAAGGATGAAATAGATCTGGTGTATATGACATATGATGTGTGTGATATATCGGATGAGTAAGGCATTGGGGTGGTAAATCCCTGGTTAACAGAGATCTAGGCACTCCCGGTCCTTACAATGAGTTCGTTCTTTCACACTTAATCATACTGATAAAAAGAATGGTGCCTTAGGAATTTAAGAATAGAATGAAAGCATAAACAAGTTTGAGACGTCCGTATGTATATGAAATAAGTTTTAAAAAAAAATGATAATGATTTAACTAATATTCTTTTTAAAGAATATATGAATATTAGTTATTGTAATTAAACCCTTGTATTTCATAAAAGCATCATTTTGAAAAGAATACGAAAAGATTTTTGGGGTGAAAAGGAAAAGGATTTATTAAGTCAAAATGAAATAAAAATCTCTCTACAATTGCTTCTAGGTTCCGGAACAAGTATGGTATTCTAAAATACCTACCTTACTCTAATCGGATCCCTAGCCGACTGTAGTATCCTTCCTACATGCGAGCCTAGAGCCCATAGGAAAAATGAAAAAGATTTTCAGCATATAGGAAGCTGAGTATCAAGTGAGGCATATAATTCTCTTACTGAGCCGTGATTTTGCTCACCCCTTAATTTTCAACATTTCAGGTTTTGATGAATGTGAGTTCAGTGGATTGTGGATCCTGGCTGTACACGAAGGACAATGTGTCAGACCGACTGTTTATTTGAGGTATGATCATTTATTCTCTGTATTTAGACATGTCAACAGTACTACTTATCTGATAAATTACGATAGGGGATGTGTATAATATAAACAATACATTGTAAAATTGTTTAACAGTCAGTACAAGTGAAGTATCACAGACAGCCCAACCGGTTAAGATGTGTATAAGAAGATGAAAAATGTGGTCACGGGTCGTGACATAGCTGATCTGGTAAATCGCCCCTCAAAAATTTGTATGCCCGATGGTCTAGCCTTCTTAGGTTGCTCTCTGCCTAATCTGTCATCTGCACCCCTCTTTGCCTTACCTTTACCCTTTGCCTTAACCTTAGATGTTGGTTTAGAGTGGAACTACTTGTAATCCTACTCACATAACTGAGCACGTCTGACAACCTCATCATATGTCCAAATATCAAATGGGCCAACTTCGTCTGAATGGATGATCTCAGCCCAACCTTAAATCTACCAATCTTATGACGCTCGTCCACCCGAGTCAGTAGATCAAACATGCTAAGTGTAGTAAACACCAACTCGTACTAATTCATTGTCATACTCCCCTGAACTAGCTCTAAAAACTCATGCTGTAATTTCTTCTGAACTGTATCGGGGATGTACTGGCAATAGAAAGCATCTACAAATACCTCCCATGTAATCACCGAATGCTGGGCAAACAAAACAGTCTGAACAAACTTCCACCAGTGCTCTACATCGTCTACTAGCTGGAACACTACTGACCCCACTCTCTTGGTCTTTGAACACCTCATGTATCAAAATAATTTCTCTATAGTAGTCACCCACTGCTTTGCCACCTAAGGATCCTTGTCTCTTTTAAATTTAGGACAGTTTAGCTTTGTAAACTGCCGCACTAATGCTACATCACAATATGACTTCACATCCCTGGGCGGCTGTACTAGTGGCGGTGGTGGTACAGCCTGCGCCTATGGTGCTATGGAGCAGGCTGAGGCTCAAGAGCTAGCTGTGCAGGAGGTGGTGGAGGTGATGCTATTGTTGGAGATGCTGGAGCTGCTCGCACTCTTTCTGCCTAGTCAGCAGCTTAATATGCGTGATACATGGCAATAAAATCCACTAACATCCTTTTCATTCAAGACATCTGAGTGTTCAAGCTCTCTGGCTGCGAAGGGTGAGCAGGTCCTAGGGCGGGCTTCGGTATAGGTTCTGGCAAATAAGGCTCCAGTGTCTGCTCCGCCCTACCTCTGCATCTACCCCTATTAGTTCGAGTTACCCGTTGTCCACTAATTTCTGCATAGCACAAACAGTTTATCGATTTTGGTTAGTCACTTATGTGAAACCTAAAATTTTCATATTATTGTTAAATTGAAAACTAGAAAGAAGTTCAATGTATGAATTTGGTATTTATGTAGGGCCAAAATAAAAATATACTAGACACATAGTAAAACACTTGAAAAATGGCTAAATCACAAAAATGGGCTGAAAAATAATTTTATGGATTTATTGGTGCAGGCCAGCCAGCAGCCAGTTTTTTTGCTTACTGCTAGGCTTTGGTTTTGGGTCAAATTGAATGAGATACAAGTGGAGTTTGGGCTTGCAATTTTAGCCCATGACAGTAGACTTAATTTAGTCTCCAGAATAGTATTATAGGTTCTGTAAGTCAACGGGACCAGAAAGAAAACCTCCTGTCAATCTGCCGAAAGCGTCCTAATCTGCTTTATCTTGTGCGATTTTTTCGACCACCTTCCAAGCTGAATTGGAGTTCAGCAAAAAGGACCGATTGTTCATCCAGAAGTCCCCTACACAAAAAAAACAACTCAGGCAAAACAAAGGTCATTTGGTTAGTGAAAAGTTAGAGAGAAGAAATCTGGACAGAGCTGCCCTGTTTTGCAAGGTGAGAGAAAGTTAATTCCTTACTTCTTTGATGGATTTTTAAGCTTGTTTATGGTGTTTATAAGTTGTATACAAGTCGATCTACAGCTGAAGGTGATTGTTGATGGATGAATCTTTGGTCAAAGTTGGTCAACATAAGGTAAAATTGTTGGAAGAAGATGAAGTTGAAATATGATTGATGTATGTTGAATTTGCATGATTTTGGCTAAAGTAGAATTTTGAAATGGATTTTCTAGGGTTAGGCTATGTTTTGGACAGCCTAGGTTCTTTATAAAAATGGTGAAGTTTGCTTGGTTGATGATTGTATGGTGTTAGTTTAATACCAAAAAGTTCGGTTTAAGATTCAATCTAATCGAAAACGATGAAATGGTGGGATTTGGCAATTTAACAAGTCTTGAAGTATTATGTAAAGTGTTAAAAGAACATGTAAAACATTATTTTGGTGAGTTTAAGTCTAAGGAATATAAATATATCGAAATGACATATTTATCTATAAAAACCGAGCAAGTAGAAAAGTTAGTAAATAAGGCCAACTCTAATAATGTTTATAGTTATTTAAGATATATTAAGGTATGTTAAGATAAGTATGAGTATGTATTGATGGTTTCGAAATTGTTTTGGGCAGCAAGTAGTGTAGGCATGCAAATTGAGGCACGTCCGAGACTTGAGGAAAGTTACGCCCTGAGATCTGATAGGTAAGGGATGTAATTTAAAGTTGTAATGGTGTCCCTTACTTTCATCTCAATTTATAAAGAAATGTTTGAAGCATGAATTACGTTCCGAAGTTAATTTTCAAAGTCTTTCGAAAACTAGCTAGATGTACCAACCGAAGTTCATGTTTTATGTTAACTAAAGCTGCCTAAGAAAACGAACCTTATGATTTCTATGCATGATTTTTCAATAATGTTTTAAGTATGAAAGTAAATAAGTATGTTTTCTGAAATCGCGATTGGGGTGGTAAATCCTTAGCTAACATGACCTAGGCACTTTTGGTCCTTACTATTTTGTAGCAAATTTATGATTAAGAAGTTGTAAAAGTAAGTAAAATTTGAGACTAAGGCCCTCCGATAGTTTATGTTATTGCCTGTCATGCTTGCCACATTGTGCCTATTCCCGTCCCTTGTGGCATATGTTTAGCCCACGTCGTCATGTTCTCACCCACATTATGCATGTTTCTGTCCCTTATGGGTATGTTGGTCCTTTGTGGTGCATGTTCGCTGTACGACCCTAATCAGGTCTAAGGCCCCCTACCATGGCCATAGGTACTCAGTTCCCTCTTCATAGGATGATTAGTCATGACCCGCATACTGGTTATATGATCCCACCTAGTCTCCATGAACTCTATGATAAGTTTTATTAATTATGATGTTAAGTTTCTAAAGTATGATGTATGTTTGAAACAAATATGAATTTTAGATATATGTTTTAAAGATTTCATACGATGATTTAAAGTATGAAACGCATTATTATGGCATCTTGTTTTTCTGCATATGTCGATACTGTGACTATTTTAAATGCATTTCTTATGGGGCTTTCCAAAAGCTCACCCCCCTCTATCCTTCCAGATTATTTGCAGTGATCATCCCTTTGCCTGCTGCGTATACGACGTAGGCTGAGGGACACGTCTCTCCTCAGGCTACTTTTTGTACACACGTAAGGTATACTCTTATTTTTGATACCAAACATCTATACAGCACAGATATTTGCATATAAACGATACTCTTGGGATGTAGTCGATATCATATGAACGTAAACGTTATTTCAAGGAATAGGTCAATATGATGTGATGGATATTTATGAAAATTGGGATATTATGAATGTTGTATAAGTTTTGTGAAATCTTATGGTTATGGTTAAGAAAGCATAAATAAAATCAATTGCTGAGGAATTATAAATATGTACTTTCAAATGAACTGTATTGGAAAATATAAACTGCGTTTTCATGCAGGGGATTAGGATAGTTAAAGCTATTATGTTGCTGAAATTTCTATAAAAAAATATATATAAGTAACCTACACTGGCAGGAATGCAACCTAAGTAATAAATTAAGAAAAAAAATGAAAAAGTTAGCCCAAGACTTCCACGTTTCCGGGGTGTGACAACTTATTTATATATCCAAATTATACAGTATTACAGGGGATGTTAACCACTTCACTTTATCATAAAGATATCAACAGACATCAGACAAACCTCACTCTGATACCAATAAATACTGTCACAATCTGTATATACAGAATTACATGTATTTCCAAACTAACAGTAATGATTGGGCTATCTGTGATGTCTTTATTTACCACTTCATTAAACAGTAATCACTTTAAACAGTGATTTATTTTAATTTACATAAGCAAGAATATTTACATATCAGTATTGGTTTAACATTTACATCCCCTGTTCATAATTACAACATAGTAGTACTGTAGAATAAGTCTAAACATATAAAGAAAATGATTATACCTCTAGGATCCACACTAAGCTGCCTTGGGGTAACCAGAAGCACAGTCGAAATCCTTGGATAGTTAATCACAGACTCACTAAAAATAATCTGTGGATGTGAAAAAAAAGGGTGAGCTGCACGTGCTTAGTAAACGAATTGTATGCAGAACTTGATATTACAAAATCTGCATGCAATAAAATAATTTGTTTCTTATAGCCCATTAGGGACCGTAAAGGAAGGATACTAGAGTCAGCTAGGGATCCGGATAGAGTATGGAAGGTATTTTGAAATACCTGTCTTGTCTCAGAACCTAAAAGTAACTATAGAGAGTAGATGTTGATTTTTAATATAAACTAACATTTAATAAAATTTCAATTAAATAAAGAATTAGGAAAATGGCATTTAACACCATTTTAAATAAAATACCTTAAATAAATATTTCATAAATTCACTTTAAACACATATCACTCACTTTAGTCAAATTTAGTAAACAGTAATGTCTGTAACAGTTTAGAAATAAATATGATAAACAGTCAGTAAACAATAAACACTTAAATATCAGTAACACTTTAGTAACCAGTACAGTAATCAGTACAATAAATAGTAATAGTGGTGGAGACCAAGCAACACGCAGAATATATCATGCTATAATCCCCGCAGGGAATAGTAACAGTAAATATATAAGACATATGGCCATAGTCTATAAATGTCGTTAGTCGTACACTTATCAGGTGTCAACTGGGACCTTGAAGATAGGATCCGTATCAACAGCTTCACACAGTAACAGTACAGTAAACACGTGAACATGATATGGGGCCTAACAATCTCAAAACAGTGTTTAAACAGTAATATCACCTTTGTGGAAATCATTAAAATAAGTAAAATCTTCAGTCAGTCCACAAAAGGTTATTTTATAATACAGTGAATATTATAATGAAAATAATTTATAAAATATTCACTTTACAATGTTTCAATTTATAAACCACTTATTACACTGTAAAACACTTAAAAGTAATTTTCGGTAACTTTATTTTAATTAAATTCGATAACACGAATATTTAAATAATGATTTTTAATATATTCATATTTTATGAAAAATATTAAATATCTAATTTCCAAGGCTAAGAAATCACTCGATAATGCGCTAAAATATTTTATGACATCTTTAAAAAATTTTCTAAGAAATTTCAGTAGCATAAAGGCTGCTAATACCCTAGCCTCCTTGCAATTCAAACACAATCTAATACAAGCCAAAAACCACATTTTGCACAGTATTCAATGGCATTTCGCTTCCAAATATTCTCATAAAATTATTTGCATTGAAAACATGCATTCATAATATCCCTACAGTCTACACGCGTATCCCTTACCTGTTTGACTTAATCGGCTTCCTCAATTGCACCACTCGTATCCAATACTCCCAAGCTGCAGATAATTTCACTAAAAATATTAACTCACTTAATACTTATTTTTAACCTACTTTTCATGCTTAATTGCAGCAACATTGTACACTGCAAATATTAATGCAGTATATTTTCTATTGGTGCTAAAACACAACTTCTTCATTTTAAGTCGGATTTTAAATCCGATTGCACTGGTGGGCTCATAATTTCTATAGTCTAATGGCACCCCAAAATCATCAAATGCAGCCATGAATCCCCTTACCTAGGCCGAATGGTACCTCTTGCCATTTACATTATTTTTCAATAATCTAATGTCACCTTTATGCTTAATCATGTTCATGCAACAATTTGGCATCATTTTCATGCATGAAAAACCATGTTTTCCTTAGGTTCTCCTCAAGGTCGAAACCTCCCATTCATGGCACATTTTTATTTAGTTCAATTTAATCAAAACTAATGCTATAAACATGATTAGCATGCTTGAATCAATCATCCTACACCTTTGGAATTAAATAAAACACAATGGATTAAGAGAACCTTACCTTGACCTAATCTTCAAGCTCTCCTATCTCAAAATTTTGTCACTTGTTTTAATGATCTATGGGTATAAATGAAAAGAGGAGAGAGAGTAGAACAATTTTGTAGTTATAGGTTTGGTGAGAAAGTGAAGATTTAGTAGTGTTTGGAAGCTTTCTTTTCTTTCTTCTCTCTTGGATATGGTGGCATGGGAGTGAGGTTGAAGAAAGGTGAATAGTGGTCAGCTAGCACTTGGAAGAAAAATAAAGAGTGTTCTAGAATAGGGCAAAATGACCAAAATGCCTTTGGTTATGAAACTTTCAGATATTTTTGCCTTTAAGCTTCTATAATTGTTATAACTATGTAATTGCACTCCAAAATTTTGAATTTCATTACCAAATACTCTTATTTGATGTATTTTGATGAATCGTGGTGGTTTCGTCAACGTGCGGTACATCGAATGTGTGAAATTATGAAAATACCCCTAGCAGACCGCCAGTGAAATTTTTCGATTTAACCTCCAATTCGATAAATCTATTGACACTATCTGAAACTCCCTTTCATGTAGAATATTATGATATTTTTACTTCGTACAAATTCATTTTAGTTTGGGTATAATTTATGAAAATACCCTCAGGATGTAATCATCATTTTCTAATTTGTTTGCCACACTTCCCAAAAATAATGTAAATAAGGGATTTTAATCTCAAAATTTCCACATTATAATTATTACACCTTCCGTACACTGTTTTCCTCAGTCTTAATACATCTAGGCATTCTAAATCAAGTGGGACCTATATCACTATTTTATTTATAATTTACCAAAAATATACAAAAATTAATTAATAATTAAATATCTACACATGTATAGTACAATATAAACGGTTCTCACATAGTATCAATTCTTTTATATATATTTCTTACTAAGTGTAAGCTCACCTCTTTTACTTTACAAATCATTTGCAGTAATAATTGATTATTGAGGAAGGGTTCTGATCGGATTCCTATGAGATTTCTATATTGAACCTTGTAGGTATAATTGTATGGTTACTTTACTGTATTTAGACTTTTATTGTACAGTACTTTAGCGTCTAAAGGGATGTAAACATAAAGAATTTGATGTCAAAGGTAGTAGTTGATATTAGATATTTGTGTAGTTAAGATGGGACTGTAAAAATGAGTAATACATACTATAATTAACTGCACCAGGACCAATTTGAATAGTTAGACATTGTTTTAGCTAACTAAATTTTAGCTTACTTTCAGAGTGAAGACACTGAGCACAACCCAACCTACTAAGGGAAAATGGAAAAAGTTAGTTTCGATTTTCAATAATCAGGGCGTGATATAGTACATGGGTACTTATTAGAGAATAAGTTCATAGAACGTGATTGGGAGCTCCATTTGGTGATGTCAATAAGTGTATAGAATAAGCTTTCATGTGTTAGCATTGTACATGATCCTATGACTTAAGATGCCAGGTTATCTTATATATGGAATGTCATACTTTATTTCACCTCTATAGGTTTGGATTGCCAAATGCCTAAATCAAATGCTTTTAGGTATGTCCTAAAGCATATATGTAAGTTTTGACTCATGCTCAAACATGCATAGTGTGAGTAAGCGGATTAGAAAATAAACATGGAAACACTGAAATCTAAAGGATTAATTTGATTAAGACATATAAATCAGTTTTAGATATGGACTATGCAAACAATGGCTTTTAAAACTTTTTTACATAGTCTAATGATATCTTGATCAATAGACCTTGATCCCACTTATTCTACATGTACACAAAACCAAGTTTGTCGCAAACTAAGCTGTTTAAGTGTTTGGCTTTAGACAATAGACCTTGAGCTATAGATTTTGATCCCACTTGTTCTACATAAACAGTAATCCACACAAGCAATAGAGGAACCTTCTTAAAGGTTGAATTGGATTATGGTCATTACTGTGCTAATAGTTTGAGTTTCAAAAACTCACCACCAAGATTCTAAATCTTGAATCTTAAATCCCAAACCATTTGCTCTTGACACAAGGAAGAAACACCTTTCTTCTCGAGCAAGAAAACAAATCCTGAATCACTTTAGGGAAATCAACATAGGGAAACACAACTATTTATGCATGCCAATTTCTACAAGGAAAATCCTATGGTTTGTTTCAAGTCAAACTTGAGAAGAAAATGAAGAGAAAGAATTCCTGCACTATCACAGGTAATTATTAAATAACACTAAAGATAAATTTACTACAAGTAAACGCAAGTCACAGGGAGATAATCCCTTGCTCATCGTAGGTCACAGGAGGTAGCAATGCCCAATTACTAAAGAACTCCATGGTTTTTCTAGGAATTGCAGCTTACAAGGATTTTTGCAGGATTTTACTAAGCACTTGCTTCAATAATTCCTCTGTTAACCATAGTATATTCCTTTTAAGTTGTAGTGTTTTAATTCTACTAACCTACTTAATCTTTTATTTTAATTATGGCTATTTTCTCATTATCCATTAAAACAAATTTAATGAATTAAAGAGACCACAGTTTAATTAAATTGATTTATCTATCTATAATTAAAGGGTGTGTAAATTTAATTAAATAATTTAATTAAATAAACTAAACATATTTATTTATATTTGAAACATTATAAATTAGGTTGTTATGATTTAATTAAAAAAATTTAATTAAATCAATTTACTTAAAACATTTTAATCTTGTTTTCATAATTAGTCATAATCCTACAAAATAAAAGGCCAATTGAGAAATTCAAATTCCTTAAGATTTTCAAATTGATTTAAATCCAATTATTGCTCTTATGTGTGTGGCCCATTAAGTTTTCAACATACTGGCAGTGAATTTAAATATTCATTTAAATTCATAGATCAAAAACAATATCTAACAACACATCATGACCACCAAAATGTTAGAAAAAGTCAAAGAGGTTTGACTAACCTATGCAGTATACAGATTAAAGTATAATTCAATATTTTCATCATAATATCTCAAAAATTCATAAAGCATGGTACAATATTTACTTTATGTGAATTTTCATATTTACCCATATGTTACCAATATTAACTCAAATTCATATATTGCTCAGGCTAGAGACTCTTGAGTCAATATGAGTTAGAATGTATTAGATATAATCCCTTATGTCACTCGGGATGATGAATCGTTATCTTGATTATTCATCCACTTACATATACTTCAAGCCATAACCAAAAGCACTTTGATTAGGCATTTGGCAATCCAAACCCGTAGAGGTTAAATCAATGTATGACGAAAAACATATAAGATGACCTGGCATCACAAGTCAAAGGATCATTTACACTATTGACACATGTGAGAATTTCCATAAACACTTAAGTGAAACCACCAAGTGGAGCTGTCATAGCGGGCCAAGTTCAATAAACTTTTTCTTTTATAAGCATCGACATGTCATCCTTAAATATCCTATATTTTAACATATGAGATCAATTGTTTACTTCAAAAGTAAAGAGGCATAACATGTGTGAGCACTATCAATGCCTTGTCTTGGTAGTACAATGACCAAAAACTCTTTTTAGGAATAAAGCTTAGATGCATAAGGATTCTCATAATTGTAATTCTTTTTTTGGTTCATAGAGAGGTATAAGGGGGTAGTAGGAGATTTGAACTTGGGACCTAATTCCTCTTAAGAAGGGGTAACAGTCGTTGGGCCAAACCTTGATTATTCATAATTGTAACTCTTTAAAATTTCCTTGCAAGGAATATATAGTTCTAGGGGCTCCACCTCATTTAGTAGTTAATAATCATAATTATTGGGGAAACCTTTATGTTACATACACTAAGTAAACATATATGGTAGTGGCACCATGTCTCATACCAAGTGAGTTGACTTTAGGACATACACCAACAAAATGAAGGTTGATAAGTTGTCAAGATCTTCATCACCCCAAGTTGCTTAAAGGGATAATATGTTGTGTATCCTAACCTGTATTAACTCATAAAGTCTTTGGCCAAAGCATTAGTTGAGAGGAGTTAATATTTGTAGCTTAAGGGTAAATATGCAAATACACATAAAACAGACACCAAACCATACTTTAGTCATTTTTGAGATATTATGATGAAAGAATTGAATTACACTGAAATACTACACATTGAAAAGTTTGTTAAATCATCTTGACCTTTCTAACATTTGAGTGGTCATAATGTATTGCCAGGTATTACTCATGATCTATTAAAATGAAAATTTAAACTCATTGCCAACATATTGGGAACTTAATGGGTCACACACAAAGAGAAGTATCTAGATTAAAAATGAATTGAGGATTGGGACTATTAAAATTTCCATATAAACTTATTTGAGAAGAAATTATAATAATGTATAAATGTGTTAAGTTGATTTAATTAAATAGTTTAATTAAATCATAAAAGCACATATTTAATTACAATTAATTAATGGATTTAATTTGAAAGAGTTTAATTAAATCCATTAGTCCAAATTTAGTTAAAAGGAATAATAGGCTGGACTAAAATCTGTTTGGCTAAGATGATTTAATTAAATAGTGGAATTAAATAATGGGGCCTACCTTTTATTTAAAAGAACAAGCACTGGACTAACCCAATTAAAAAGAGTTTAATTAGATCACTTTAAGTCATTAAAAGGTTTAATGAAAACTTGGACCTTAAGATTATAATAACAATTAAATTCAAGAGCTAGTAGGAATAGAATTTACCCTAGCTTATATAATCCATATTATGGCTGGCCACCATGGATTATAAAAACCTTGAGGATTTTGGCAACATAAAGAGAGAAAAGAAACAAAGCAAGTTGGCAAAACCCTGAAGCTTTTCCCTATGATTTGTGGTAAGGTAAGGAAATAGGAAGGTTCTAAACAATTTGGCAATCCCTATGGATTCCTTGTGAATTGCGGCAACCTTTGTAAAGTTTCCCTACGAAGTTTCTTTTTATCTTATCAAAAACCCTATTGCTATCCCTGTGTATCTCCAAAATTATTGTTTCCAAATCTTAATGCTGAGTTTTAAGAAACTTAGACTACTAGCATATTCGCTGCAATAATACAATTCAACTTTGTGAAAGGTTTTTGTGCTATTAGTGAGAATCTCCTTTATAGGCCTAACACTTGAACAGATTTCGTTTGCTACAACTGAGTCTACATGTGTGGAATCAACTTGAATCAACTTGGAGCTCAATTCTTGGATTACAAGATTCAAGAATAAAGGTAAAATTTTTTGAACTCCATGTATGCTTCATATTATGCAAATCTATTTCTATTTTTTTTATATCAAGATTATCTTGCTTATGCTTCGGTGTTTCTTTATTTTTATTCCATTGCTATTGATACTATAATATGATTACTTGAGCTTGAGCCAAAGTATAATGAGGTAACAAACCTTTAAAAGCATGGTGAGCCATTTATAGTGAAATTAATGTTAGCAAGCACATTTTTTTTTTTGTAAATTTGTTATTGTTATTTATTTCTTATAATTTTTTTAATATAAAATGTTTTAAAAGGATTTTTTTTACTTTTACAATTTTTTCTTTTATTTCTTCTAAGAAGTACACCATTGTTATCGTTATTTATGTAAAAAACATTATTTAAAGCATATTTTTGACTAAATTGCTATGAACACCGTTAGCCGCACTTTCTCACTACTACAAAAATGTTAAATGACAACATTTTAAAAAATATAGTTTTTGATTAAAGACTGCATGTTTTTTCAACCATAATTTATTCAAGAAAAGTCTTTTATTGGTATCATAGACTATAGTTCCTAAAAAAAGTCTAATACAGCAATTTTAGACTATGTTTAGGAGCGCACCATTTTTTCTTTCATAAATTAGACTACATTTTCACGTTTAAATGTAGTCTTTTTCTTGGAATTATCTATTACATTTTTTTCTTTTTATAAATATTACTTTTTTTTTTATTAAACATAGTGTTTAAGTTTATGAATAAATTCTTATTTATTAGAAAAATTTTCTAAACAAGTAGACTAGTTTCACCAAGAACCATAGCCTTATTTCAAGTAGAAGATTACGCATCTAAGATAAAAAAAATCGTAGTTTATTTTTGAATGGACTATGTTTTCATGCTTTGAGGTTTTTTACTATAATAGACTACCATTTTAAAAATTTGTCTAGCTTTTATTTTTGGTTATATATGTTATGACCCGAAAGCCGTGATGTATACTTGCCAACTTACATAAATTCTGTCTCACAAATTTACGAACTAATCTTTTTTATTTAAAGTTTATATTCCGTGCCAATGTAGTAATTAACAATTTTCACTTGCTCGTTCCGTTATAATCAGATTTACTAACTTATTCTTTAATGCATTGGTGAGTTAGATAACTCTCTAAGGTAGACGATGATCAATTCAATGCATAACTTATTTTTATTTAGAAACAGATTGAAAAATAACCCTCTATATTTTGAGACTACATGTAACATCCCGAATCCACAGTATAACATAATATTTACTTATAAATCGCATATTTTCACCGGTTGGGCTGTCTGTGATGCTTAACCATCCGTTAATCACTTTAGTAAAATTAGAACTCTTATTCATCGTACCAATATGGAAGTATGCATTGTTACATTATTTCCTTAAGATATATATATATATATATACATTCCCTTCTACTCAAAGTAGTACTGTACAAATTCACTGAATATATAAAAGAAAATCATATACTTTCAATATCGAAAACCTACTGACTCTAGCAGTTGATAATCTCTGGAAGGTAATTCTCTTAATCCAAGATCAACAATCTGTGGAGTGGAAAATAAGGGGTGAGCGACAACGTGCTCAGTAAGGAAGGTGTATGCTGCTTTATAAAAAAAAAAACTATATCCCACAAAGCGTTTGTTTTCCCTAACAACATACCTAGTAGGAAAACAGTGGATATAGTACACAGTCTTTAATATTCAAATCACTGACTAAACAGTTTACAATATAACATAGTAAACAGTAAACAAAATTCCATAAATCCTTTCAGTAAACAGAAATCAGTAAGTTGAGACTAGGCATCACTCTACAATTAAATCATGATATCATCGTTCCCAAAGGAACGCATTGTTCCTAAAGGAACGTAGTAATCATCCCCCCAGGGATACAGTAGATCTATGGCCACAATCTATAGGTAGTGCTCGAGTACACTTGCCAGGTGGCCTCGAGACCTCTGATGACTTGGTGGGTCAATTAGCCTCGTGAATAGTAATGCATGAAACTCGGGGCCTAAAGTCTCAAAAATCACTTTATATCTCATAAAGAACCTTTAAGGAATATTTCACATATTTCATCATTTCTCAAAATGATTGTTTTCCAAAAAGGTATTATATTTTCTGTTTACGAAACATAGTAAAAACAGCTCGAAATCTCACCAATTTACGCGTGAGAAAAACATGAGTTAAACTGGCTCGCCCATGGTCAGCTCGCCCATTACGGCTCGCCCATGGTCAGCTCGCCCATAAAAGTATTCGCTCGAAGACTGAAATATAACTCAATGGTTCGGGGTCACCCATAAGATTATTAGGGGTCGCCCATAAACACTAGTCTTTCAAAACCAAGGGGTCGCCCACTTTTGGCTCGCTTGAAATATCACAAAAGGGGTCGCCTATCTTTGGCTTGCCCGGATTTTTATTAAAACATGGGTCACCTTTCTTTGGCTCGCCCGGATTTAATTAAAACAAGGGTCGCCTTTCTTTGGCTTGCCCAAAAACAACATAAGGGTCGGCTTTATAGCTCACCCAAATCATGGTCTGTGAAAATAGTTTATCAAACCAATGCATGTTTCAAACCAAATCATTTTCTCAATATTTCCATAAAATTTAACTCCACAGAATATGCATTCACTTCACACACATCTCCCTTACCTGGTCTTACGAAGCTTAGCTTCCCGATCGCCTTTATTAATTCTCAATTCCCGGCTGCAAAATAAATTATCAAGACTATCAATATATTCTGTTCAAATCTTTCCAACACTTTAGTGAGACTTGAGGCTAATCTTTTAGTTTGCCCAATATAACTCGCCATTCATATATTGGCCTATACGTGGGAGCTCGCCCAATATTACTCGCCGTTCGTATATTGGCTTATACGTGGGAGCTCGTCCAATATTACTCGCCATTCATATATTTGCTTATACGTGGGAGCTCGCCCACAATTCAACTCGCCATGCTTTTGCATGTGAGTTCGCCATACATGACTTTTTTATCTAGAGGTGGGCTCGCCTATGAATTAGACTAGCATGTGGCGACCTCGCCCACTATACCATGCTCCATATTATTTAGCTCGCCCATAATAGTTGAGCTCGCCTATTTCTTATCACTTTTACACCATTTCCAGCACTTTCTATGTTCGTTCTCGATTATTTTCTAGATCACATCTTGTTCTAGTTTTCTTATATCCTATCAAGATTTAACTAAAACAAGGCTATATCTATGTTTTTTACGGTGTAAAACATAGAAATGTACCAATAAACATCAAGAGAACCAAAAAAATATGGAACTCACCTTAACTGAGTTGCACTTCCAGAATAGAGTGTTTTCTGTCTCACGTTAGCTTTACTTTGCTTATTCCTTAGCTCTTCAAATGATGGAGAAAAGGTTTAGCTAACTAAAGGATGAAATTTCATGACTCACGTATGAAAGGAATGGAAGAAACGAGATTGGAGCTTGCAGTGAAACAGAGTGGGTGAGAAGCAGTAGAGTGGTTTTCTTGAAGAAGATGAAGTATGCTAATGTCGATTTTCTCATGAAGTCTTCTTATATAGTCCTGTTAATCCAATTAGAACCTACCACCTGTTTCTTATCTCGTTTTCTTTCATCATTTCACTTCTTTCATGCATTAAAAACTTATAGAAAACTGCAGCAAGTATAACGGATATGGGAGGCAAATTTCTGCACGTTTTTTACTATTATTTCTTACATTTCACTCAACTTAATTTTCCTTCTTTTCTCCTTCCTCTCCATGTCATTTCCAGCCAACTATTATTGGCTTTTTATCTCATCTTCTCTTCATTTGGCCAACAACCATTTATTCCTTTTCACACCTTCCATTCGGTTCCAGCCTTAAATCTTCATATTTGTTCATGCTTTATTTAATGCTTACACACCATCAATACTATGTTCAACCTTTTTATCAAGATCAAATCCCATCTATTTCTTGTTGCACTTTGATGTTTGTTTTTCTTTCTTTTATACACTATACAATAAATCATAATTTCCAATAATTAAAATGAAGAGTGGAAATCCACATTCAATATTTATTTAATCTCACTAAATTATTTATTTCCACTATCAATCATTTACAATTATGGTGTACAGTGAAATAAAATCGGATCTCACATTTCTCTCCACCTTAAGAAATTTGGTTCTCCAAATTTCACTTGGACCTATCATTGAAAAAGCTCTGGATACCTCTCACGCATAAGGCTCTCTAACTCTCAAGTAGCCTCCTTTTCATTATGATACTGCCAGAGCACTTTAACCAAAGGAATCGTCTTAGATCGTAATACCTTATCTTTCCTATCCAAGATCTGTATCGGCTTCTCAACGTAACTCATGTCTTCTCTGATCTCCAGTGGCTCATGTCGAATCACGTGAGAAGGATCTGGATGGTACTTTCTCAACATCAAGACATGGAATACATTATGCATTCTTGACAACTCTGGTGGTATTGCTAATCGATATGCCAGATCTCCCACGCGATCTAAGATCTCATAAGGCCCAATGTATCGGGGGCTCAACTTTCCTCTCTTCTCGAATCTCATTGCACCTTTGGACGGTGAGACCTTTAAGAATACATAATCGCCCGCTACAAACTCTAATGGTCGGCATATAGTATATGCATAACTCTTCTGCTGACTTTGAGCCGTTTTGAGCCTCTCACAAATCATCTGTACATCACAGGAAGCCTGTTCGACCAAATCGGGAGCTAACAATTTACGGTTCCCCTCTTCTTCCCATGCTATCGGGGATCTGCATTGTCTGCCATACAAGGCCTCATAAGGTGCCATGCCAATACTTGTATGAAAGCTATTATTATAAGCAAACTCTGTTAGGGGTAAGTGATCGTCCCATAAGCCTTTAAAATCCAGTGCACACGCTCTCAACATATCCTTGAGCGCTTGTATCGTACGCTCGGACTGTCCATTAGTCTGTGGATGAAAAGTGGTGCTAAAATTCAACTAAGATCCCATACCCTCCTAAAATCTTTCCCAAAAATGAGATGTGAAGCGCGAATCCTTATCAGAAGTAATACTTAATAGAACACCATGTAACCTCACTATCTCTCTAACATACAATTCGGCTAAGGCACTAACTGAATCTGTAGATCTCATGGCCAAGAAATGAGCAGACTTAGTCAATTTATCTACGATCACCCAAATAGCATCATACCCCTTCCGGGTCTGTGGTAATCCCATAATAAAATCCATAGTCACATGTTCCCATTTCCAAGTAGGAATCAATAACGGTCGAAGCATACCTGCAGGCTTTTGACGCTCAATCTTAATTTGCTTGCATGTTAGACATCTAGCAACAAAATCAACGATGTCCTTCTTCATCTTAGGCCACCAACATACTCTCCGGAGATTCTGGTACATCTTAGTACTACCCGAATGTAATGTATATCTAGAGGTATGGGCCTTGGATAAAATCAAGTCTTTAATCTGCTGATCTTTGGGAACACATATCCTGCCTCTAAACCTCAATATTCCATCGGTGCCAATCTCGAAATCTGACACAACTCCCATCTGAATCTGACTAGCTACCCCAACGCAATAATCATCACTCCTCTGAGCTTCTCTAATCCGATCCATTAAATCTGGCTCTATCCAAAAACTAGCCGTAAATCCATACTGGTAAGAGGAAATAACTGTCAAGCTGGGGCTAGAGAACTGCTCCATTAAATCATGCTCCTTGATCATCATGTAAGATACCATGCCAGCATGCTTACGGCTCAGTGCATCTGCTACTACATTAGCTTTACCTGGGTGATACAAAATCTCACAATCATAGTCCTTTAACAGTTCCATCCACTGTCGCTGCCTTAAGTTCAACTCTTGTTGCGAGAATATATACTTTAGACTCTTATGTTCTGTTTATAATTGAAATTTCTCCCCGTACAAGTAATGACGTCATATCTTCAGTGCAAACACTACTGCGGCTAGCTCCAAGTCATGTGTCGGGTAATTCCTCTCATGATCCTTCAACTACCGAGAACCATAGGCTATAACCTGACCATGTTGCATAAGCACACATCCTAAACCTTGAGCGGACGCATCAGTATACACCATAAATCCACCTGATCCGCTGGGAAGGGCTAATACGGGGGCAGTAGTCAATCTACGCTTAAGCTCAAAAAAACTACGCTCACACGCGTCATCCCACTCAAACTTCACATCCTTACGTGTGAGTCGTGTCAATGGAGCAGCAAGTTTAGAAAATCCCTCCACGAACCTGTGATAATATCCGGCAAAACCCAAGAAACTCCGTATCTCAGTAACGGTGTTAGGCCTTTCCCACTATACAATGGCCTCTATCTTAGACGAATCAACTAATACCCCGTCTTTTGACACTATATGTCCCAAAAAGATTATATGGTCAAGCCAGAAATCACACTTATTGAATTTTGCATACAGCCTCCGCTCTCTGAGGGTTTGTAATACCATATATAAATGCTGCTCATGCTCCTCTGGAGTCTTAGAATAAATCAAAATGTCATTTATAAACACTATGACAAACTTATCCAAAAATGGATGAAATACCTCATTCATCAAACTCATAAAAGCTGCAGGGGCATTTGTCAACCCAAAAGGCATCACTAGGAACTCATAGTGACCATAGCGAGTCCGAAATGCTGTCTTATGCTTATCTGACTCCTTAATTTTCAACTGGTGATAGCCTGATTAGAGATCTATCTTGGAAAATACCTGTGCACCCCTGAGCTAGTCAAACAGGTCATCAATTCTGGGTAGTGGACGCTTATTCTTAATGGTAGCCCGATTCAACATTCAGTAATCTATACACAACCGGAGACTACCATCCTTCTTCTGAACAAATAATACTGGAGCTCCCCACGGTGACACACTAGGACATATAAATCCCTTATCTAATAACTCTTGGAGCTGCTTCTTAAGCTCATCTAACTCAGTTAGTGCCATTCGATATGGGGGTCGAGAAATCGGCTCTGTACCGGGTACCAACTCGATCATAAACTCCGTCTCTCGCTCAGGTGGTAACCCTGGTAAATCCTCTGGAAATACATCCGAAAGGTCCTTGACCACAGGAATCTCTTGAATCTCTGGATGTTTCTTCTCTACATCCTCCACACTAGAAATATATCC
This sequence comes from Heritiera fomes, assembly GCA_032173925.1. Classification (NCBI taxonomy): domain Eukaryota; kingdom Viridiplantae; phylum Streptophyta; class Magnoliopsida; order Malvales; family Malvaceae; genus Heritiera; species Heritiera fomes. Next base: position 24,160,872 of record JAPDPM010000005.1, read on the forward strand.
TTCATAAACATTCATATACAACCACAATTTCAGTACACATGTCATTTCACAAACATATATTCACATACTTTTTATTAATTTACAATAACTTTACAATGTACTTTTTGGGATGAGAGAAGGTAATAAACTTAGTATTACAATCCAAACTGACATGGTTCACAACTAACCAATCCATACCCAAAATGATGTCAAAATCATATATATTCAACAAAATTAGGTTAGCTGTCATGACCTTCTCTCCTATAGTCAATTTAAAATTCCTATATATAACATCCATCCTTTGGAAATCTTTAAAAGGGGTATTCACTTGCAAAGTATACCCTAACAACTCCGGCTCTACTGGGGTCCTGTTAGCACATGTAGGCGATAAGAACGAATAGGTAGAACCCAGATCAATTAAGGCAATTACAGGAATATCAAAGAGATAAACTTTACCTTTAATCACATCAATAGAGGCATCGACAGTCTCCTGATCCATTGCATACACTCGACCCTGAGTCACAACCTTCTTACCCTTTTTTGCGGCTGTCGCTCACCTAGGCTGTGAGGGTGTCGCCTTCTCCTGCTCATTCGGAGCTGCCGGTGCTGCTATCTAAGGTAATGCCGGAGGAATAGTATAAGCAGCTGATTCTTTGAGCATCGGGCAATTCCTGATAAAGTGCCCCGTCTGTCCACATCTAAAACATGCCTTAGACATCAAAGGACAAGGGTGTGACCCATGTGACCTTCCATAATGTCTGCATAAAGTCGCAACACTTCTCTGAGTAGCGGTGGGGCCATTAGCAGAGGCAGAAACTGCTGATCTATTGAATCGTCCCTCTGAAATATGTATGCCAGAAGATCTAATTCTCTTAGGCTGCTCCCTACTATATCTATTCTCCAAAAGTCTCTTACCCTTATCTTTACCTTTGCTCTTACCATCAGCCTCTATATGGTACTGCTCAAAATCCCACTCACATAGCTGAGCCCGCCGTACTACCTTATTATAGGTCAAGATATCAAATGGGGCTAGCTTCGATTTGATGGAAGGTCTCAAACCAGCCTTAAATCTCTCGATCTTATGTCGTTCATTAACACTGGTCTATGAATCAAATCGGCTCAAGGTGGTAAACTTAGCCTCATACTCATCCACTGCTATACTTCCCTGAGTTAAATCCATAAACTCTTGTCGTAGTTTCTGCTGAGTAGTGTCAGGGATATACCTTCGTCTAAAGGCATCTACAAAAATCTCTCAAGTAATATCCTGATGCTGGGAGCACAATACTATCTGAGTAGCCTTCCACCAGTGCTCCGCATCATCTGTCAACTTTAACACTGCTAGACCTGCCTTCTTGGTCTCCGTACACCTCATAATCCTCAGTAACTTCTCTATAGCAATAACCGTTTGCTCCGCCACCAACGGATCCCTAGCACCTTTAAACTTAGGTGGATCCAACTTCCTAATGATCGTACCAAAGTGACATCACAATACGACTCCATATCTCTAGGCGACTGAATCAATGGTTGTGGTAGAGCTACCTGTGGCTAAGGTGCCGGTGGTGGAATAGGCTGAGGCTTGGGTACAACTAGTGCCGGCTGTGGTGGTGCTGGCGCCTCTACTGGAGCTGCGGGAGCTGCTACTCTCTCCCTTTTCGCCCTATCCGCGGCTCTATCCACCTGATACATAGCCATGAAATAGGCTACTAACCTCTTTACTCGGTTCACATGAGCATCAGTGCTCTCTGGCTGTAGAGGATGTGCAGGTCTTGGGGCGGGTTCCGGTGTCTACGGCTCCGGAATCTGTGCGGCCCTACCTCGGCCTCTACCTCTAACTGAGCGTGTCACCCTTCTTCCACTCATATCTGTACCACAGAGATCATTTATTTCACTTATCATTAGTATATCAATTATAAATTCAGATTATACAGTACTACAGGGAATGTTTACCATTCACTTTCCATTTTAAGCATCACTAGACATCCGACCAACCCTGCTATGATACCATTAAATCTGTAACATCCCGAATCCACAGTATAACATAATATTTACTTATAAATCACACATTTTCATCGGTTGGGCTGTTTTTGATGCTTAACCATTTGTTAATCACTTTAGTAAAATTAGAACTCTTATTCATCATACCAATATGGAAGTATGCATTGTTACATTATTTCCTTATGTATTACTGAACTGTACTGTTTACTTAAATGGCAGCCACTGCTTACTGTTTTACCGAACTGAAAACTACCATTTACTGTTTACAGAATAAAAGCTACCGTATACTGTTTACTGAATTGGTAGCTACTGTTTACTGTTTATTGAGTGAACCGTATCGAGATACTATTTTACTGAATATTACTGTTTTACTGAACTGTAAGATACGGTTACTGAACTAAAAAGAAATTAATGTTTATTCTAAAAGAATGACATGAAAATTATTTCTAAGATAGAAATAATTCTAGAAGTGTTTATCCAATGATTAGATACTTACAAACCACTGTACTGTCACATGTTTTTAACTGTATTGAAGAGAAGAGAAGTAAACCACTGTTTTACTACTGAACAGTCACGTGTTTTTAAATCATATTGAAGTGAAGAGAAATAAGTGGTTTACTCTATGGAAAACAAATATTAAATCGTTTTGAGAACAATTTATAAAGTACTCTCTACAGTTGCTTCTAGATTCCGAGATAAGACAAGTATTTCAAAATACCTGCCTTACTCCATTTGGATCCCTAGCCGATTGTAGTATCCTTCCTACATGCCTAGAGCCCTTTAAGAAGATTTAAAGAAAGCGAAAAAGTTTTTCAGCATATAGGTAGCTGAATATTAAGTGTTGCATATAACTCTCTTACTAAGCCGTGGTTTGCTCACCCCTTAATTTTAACATTTCATATTTTCGAAGACTGAGAGTCTGGTATCTAAGGATTTCGGCTATGCATTTGGGGACGATGCAACAGCTTGATTTATTACATGAGGTACGATCATTTATTTTTCATATTTAGACTTATCTACAGTACTACTTTCTTGCGAATTAAGATAGGGGCTGTATATCATATTAACAATGTTATACGAAATTGTTTAATAGTAAATGGAAAAGTGAAGTATCACAGACAACCCAACCGGATAAGTTTTATAGAAATACGTGAAAAATGTGGACACGGGCTGTGACAGATTTAATGGTATCAGAGCATGGTTGGCCTGATGTCTGTGGATACTTTTGAAGAGGAAATGTTTTAAAAATGTTAAACATCTCCGGTAGTACTGTGTAGTCTGAATTCATAAAGAAAATAAATGATTGTAAATTGAGTAAGATGATTTGAAGGGAGTGAGAAATTGTAAATTAAGAATGTTAAAGAAGAAATAAGAGGCTCAAAAATTACCAGAAAGTGGTGATCTTATAATCTAAATGAAGGTCGGTTTGGTAAGGAACTAAAAGGACTCGGTGAGGGCCCCACTAGTACTTCTCGGTCTGGATTGAACTGAGACCTGAAAGTTATGATATAAAGGAGGGGAATGAAAAATCATCATCACATAGACCTTAAGATCACTGACTGAAGGTATTTTGAAGAGAGAGAAAAAATTTTACCAAAAATGACCAAAATACCCTTGCCTCCAAAATTTTACCTGGAGTCAAAATAGATTAACAGAAGTTGGAATTGACTGATTTGACAGAGAAATTGATGATGTAAAGCTACATTTCATGCAAAGTAATCCAATTTATAGATCCTAATGGAGTTCTCTGTCGAAATCGAATAAGATCTTAAGTTGCTGATATTATTATGAGGAAGAATACTATCAGCATATAGATGATCAGATACTTGGTTTAAATGTATACTGAGGAGAAAGAAATAAATGTCAAAATGACGAAAATGCCCCTATGTTGGGCGAAGTTCTGAATAGTGATAAAACCAAGTTGATCTTGAATCCATTTGTGGTAATGGAGTTATTAATGGCATAGAGGATGTAATATGAATATAGCGATCCCTATTACTGATTCCACTTACACTTAGATTAGGACGCGAATTGTGAGTGACCTAGTGAACGAGCTGGGCCTCACGATAGATCCTTAAGGGGGCCAATGTGCTTGCCAAAAAGGACAGTACAGATGTGTAAAGGCAGACGGTGGATGGGCCAAGGCCTTACACGATGTGATCCAATGAGTGTATAGTGGAATGTCACAAGATAATTGGCCCTGTTATTGACTGTAAGGGCCTGAATTATGAGTGTATCAACTTGGATGTTTATTACGGGATCGTTAGATATTATGAAAAGTGAAATGACTACAGAAAATAACTGAGAAAGTGATTAAAAAAAATTAATGAAATCCATAGCAGTACGGTTAATTATGGTTCTATACATTTATATTGTTTCTGAGGTATTAAACGAATATTTATTTATAGAACCGGAACATTTTGAGATATGCCTTGCAAATTGATGTACTATATGGAGTACTGTAAATTGGAGAATATGCATAAGAATAGTAAAGTGATAAAAAAAGATGACAGCTAACCTGAGTTCTTCAGGACCCTTGAGACAAAACCGTGATAGGTGACCCAATGATGGGCGACCAGCAGCGGATAATATGTTGTGAGGTGTGGGCGGACTATGTGGTCGCTGACTCACTTGTAAGGGTAAACCTGGGGCGAAAGGATTTCCTAGGGGATGCTCGCCGACGGCCGATTCGATCAGGTGAGGCTCTTACAATTGTCTCAATGGTAGCATGAGTGTAAGGAACTAGGTACGTAAGGGTGCCAGGGTTCGAACCTCGTGCATAACATGCTCAAGGGAATTAAACCTGAATTCATTAAATGAAATTGATTTTAAAGTAAATTACAACAATAATAAGTTGGTTAGCTGTGAAATGGGTCAACTAATTAGTTATACTCGATACAACATTTCTAATTACTTTGAATAATATGCTGTGAAACACGAGCAAACAATGAAATCAAGGTAAAGTATGTGTCAAAATGATTTGATTATTAAATGTTTCTTCCTTGAGAATATACTGTGAAAATGACAGGACATAGAGATAATTTGTCCAAAATGGTGCAAGTATAGTGATTAAAAGTATCGGATGTTATTCCGATAAATTTTTCAGAATAATATAGACATGGGAGATCGGGTTAGTATTGACTCGATCGTGGATATGCAATTTAATTGTGAGCTTAAATCGGAGAACATATAAAGAGTCCAAAAGCTTTACAACAACTCTGGAAAATGTGTGAATAATGAAATTCATTTGTAAAAGTGTGATTAATGGAAATATAGACAATGTAGTTTGAGGATAACGAAGTTGTCTGTATAAGAGTAAATGAGAGAAGCACAGATGACCTTGATACGTAGATGAATTAAAATGATATAGTAAATTCTTACTATTTAATAAAGTTCTTGTTAAGAACAAGTATTCATCTACATGAAAATGGATGCCTTATTGATCTAATTCGAGATATATGAGAAGTTTATAAGACTAGCCTCAGTATAAAGCGTCATTAGAGAAAAGTTAGAGACTGATGTCCATAAGATGATGATTAGAACTTGACATGAACTTTACGAGTGCCTATTGAGGTTTACAAGGTTAATGAATTACCTTGTGATGTATATAAGTCTAATGAATGAGGCATCCATACAAGAATAAATTGATGAGATACTGATATAGTCTAAGGCATAAATGGAAACATGAGCAGTAGTGGTATACAACCCTTTAAAATCTCAAAGACTGTAATCTATAGGTTAAGATTGGCAAATAAGAGATTTGGCTAGACAATGTCTATTTCTGAGAGATAGATGATCTCGAACTGACAGAATTACAGTAAATCTGTCTATGATGGGGAGATAATGATTAAGATACGAAATTAATAAGTCTAGCTAGATACTACTGCCAGTCTATAAAAGAGTTATGGGACTAGCTGCTCTACTAATGGGATTAAAGAAATTAAAGTCGGTAAATGGATAAGTGTGAAGAAAAGATGGTATGCAAAATATTAAATGATTTTAACAGTAGAGTACCATACCACCTGAGAAAACTGACTGGAATGATAAGTAGGAAACACAAATATAAAATAGTTCCCGAAATTAAGGCTAAAAGTGATTTCATGTTGGTTATCACATGACTGTGGCTAGATGTAAAAAATCAAGCCAAACTTGACAAGTGAAATTACTTATACTCAAAAGAGTAAATAAATGATTTACCTTTTTACTGCCAGTATATAAATGGAAAATGGTTATACATATAACCACCTCAAAATGATAAAAATGGTGGAATTGTATAGATAATGTGGTGATGAAATTGATGATTTCAATATTCTACTGTAGAATTTAAATTATTAGAAGATTACATTCTCAGGTATATTCTAAAATTTAAGTGATGTTGAATATACCATAAGAATAAAAGATGTAATGACCATACTACATGAAAAGAGACATGGAGAGAAAATGATTGTCTCATGATTTATTACTATAAAAGATGATCAACAGTAAAGTCTGCAAGTGAGATGCAGCCTTGGTAAAATAAATGTGACAAAGAATATTGTGGACAATAAAGAGTTCAAAAGAGATATGATGGTATGGAACTGATTAAAGACTGATTGTCTAAATGGAATCACTTTTCCACTATCGAACTCCTAGATTCTCTAGTGCCATAGTCGGAGTATGAGTGTGAAACGGTGTAAATGTATATGTACAGTTCCAGTGAGCATTACATGTGATGAGAATCTTTGAGTTGCCATATACTTAATGAGAAGTAGCAAAAGGCCTTGAGATTCCAAAATTACTGACAGCATCGCTCCGTACTGATGTAAATATCTTAGCGTAGTATAGAAACACTTGAAGACATATTGAGGGAGCGGATGCATGAGATGTGAAAGCTACTGGGACAATTGCATATGATTGATTTAAATCAAGTAACTGATAGTCATCAGACTATATTGACTTGGCACCAAATGAGAAAACGGACGATGAACGGTATAAACCACCTATTGTGTGAAAAGGAGTCGAAATTGATAACTCCCAATGGGTAAGAAATCCTACGAGAGTATAAATGTATAATGAAAGGCGATATGTAGTGGTCTAAAAGTAATCTTGATGTTGAAAGTATACTTCCAGTATTACTTAAAAGATGATTTAGAGGTCAGAAACGATAAGTAGACGGAATGTACCAGCTTTTGGACTTAAGTTAAATTCGGAGGACCGAATTTCTTAAGACGGGGAGAATGTGATAACTGTAAAATTTTTCATTTATTGGAAATTATTAATATTGGAAATTCAACTTTAAAGGTAAATAGATAAGTTGAAATAAATAAATATAATTATGAGATCAGAATATTAGTGAAAATTTCGTGAATTGAGGAAGTGACAAATTAGAAAATTCGTGTGAAGAAAATTTAATTTGGAAATAAGAATAAGGTTGGAATTATACAAAATAATGAAGGAAGGAAATTTAATTTCGATAAAACGAAAACCAAATTAAATAAGAAAATGAGAAATGAATATGATATATATTTATATAATTATATATTATATAAATGTATTTTTATACAAATACATATGTATTTAAATGCTATATAGTATATATTATTATACATTTTATATATATGTATATATACTATTTTATAAATTTAAATAGTACATATGTATACAAATATAACATCTTATGTATATATAAATATATACATATCTAAGAAATGTAAATATTTCATTAAAGTTTGTATATATATAATGTAAATACAATATATATTGTATTATTTCATTTATATAAATATATATAAATGTTATCTAAGTTAAAAGTATATGGATATAAATATATATTAGATATATATCTATTGTTAATATATAATATATATCTATATAATATTATATAGTAAAGTACTATATAATATAATATTAATATTATATTTATACATTATGTTATAAATGTAATATAAGTAATAATAAAAATATAAAAAAAAAAGAAAGAAAGCTGGGAATCGGGAAACCCGATTCCCTTCCCAGTTGAAGCCGACGGCAACAAATGTCGTCAGCGAGAGGAGAAAAGAGAGAGGAGACGGCGCTGACGAAGAGAGGAGAAGAAGCCGGTGACCGGAAGAGAAAAAGAAACGAGCGAAAAAGAGAAAGGAGAGAAGAAATCGGTGGAGGCTAAGAGGAAAAAAAAAAGGAAAAGAGATACGACGGTGCTGGCCGATCCGGGCACCGCCACACTCACCCCAACCTCGATGGAGGTAAGGGGAAGAAGAAGGAGTCACCGAAGAAGAGGAAAACGATGGAGGAAGGAAGAAAAAAAGGGAGGAAAGGACCGAGAGCCACACCGCTAGATCCGTCACCGTGCCGCCGATCTGGGCTGAACGGAGACTAGCCACAGTTTCGCTGTGATGTCTGCCAGCTGTGGGAACGTCGAACCGCTGGAGAATCAGCCACCAGAGGAGAACTGGCGATAAGAGGAGGTTGGACTAGTCTGAACCGGTTCAGACTAGGAAAAAGGAAAAGAAAAGGAAAAAGGAATAGAAAAAGAAAAGAAAAAGATGAAAGAAAAGAAAGGGAAAAGAAAGAAAGAAAAAGAAAAGAGAAAAGAGAAAAAAAAAGAAAGAAGAAATGAAAGAAGAGGAAGAAAAAGGAAATTTTCGGGAATTCAAAAGTTTTGGAAATTCGGAAGTTTAAGAAAATTCGGTAAGAAATTTTCGAAAATTAATTTCAAGTAAAATTTTAATAAATTGAGAAAAATTCTAAAATTTAGAATTTTAATTCCAGAAATCATCCTCGATAACCGAGATGATGAAAAATTCTAAATTTTAGAATTTTAATTCCAGAAATCATCCTCGATGACCGAGATGATGGAATCGGGAGAGGTGAACACGAGCGCGACGTAATGAGGCGGTTGCCGACCCAAGACAGGTAAGGGAGACATGTGCAGCCTGTTAGGATATTCGGCACACATGTTTTAAATTATGCATTTAATTTTTATAAATGCTATTGATAATGATTGGTTGGAAAATTGTGGTGAATTACCGATTGAGATTTTAAACCGTATTTTCTATGCAAGAGACTAGCCAATCGGCTGCCGTCATACTGCCGAAAATTTACCAAAAATTACCAAAAAAATCATACTAAATGATTTGATTTCACGAGCAATGATTTCCAACCACGAACAATCGAGAAATCGATGATTTTTCATAAAACATGAATATACGGAGACTTAATTTTAAAATATTCATATTTTCGAGAAATTGAAAAATGAAATAACCAAAAATTCCTCTTGAAGTGTACATTTCACGTAAAACAAGATGGAAGATAAAAAGACACAAAGTGGATATTTTATTAATAATTCTTCAAATATCCATTGATTTTATAAATAACCTTTATGGTTCTAATTATGAAAATAATTATTTATAGAAATTCCATAAAGGTTAACTAAATGTGAAAAATAGTATTTTGAAACTAAAAGGTCTCTACATGTGTATATAAAGGAAGACATGGTGACAGGATTTTGAATTTGAATATGTTATTCTTCATAAATCATAAACATAACTGATTTGAATTTTCAATAACTTTGAAAACCATGTTTTCAATAGAAAGCACGGAAAAGTGTGCACACAATTTTTACGGTGAAAAAGAAATAGTTATGAGATTTTAAATTACAGTGTGATTAATTTATTTACTGTTTTCACCGTATGAAAAATGTAACCAATACCTTTATGAAATATTTTGAAAAGATGTTATTTATTTTATTTATTTCATAAAGGTGAGGATTTATACATGTGAGCCTTATGGATAATTATGAAATGTTTTAAATTACTGTGTTTTAAATCCATAAAGGCTATGGTACGATTTTATACTGTTTTGAGACTTAGGCCCCGAGTTTCATGCATCGTACTATTACTGTCACGTGGCTGATTGACCAGCTAGTCATCAGCGTTCCGGATTATCACCTAGCAAGTGTACACCGAAGACATATTATAGATCATGGCCATAGATCTCATTACTGTTACTGTCCCTTAGTGGACGATGATAGCATGATTTAATTGTAGGGTGTTGCCTAGTCTCACTTACTGATTACTGTTTACTGAAAGGATTTACTGAATCCTGTTTACTGTACTGAACTACTATACTGTTAATTGTTTACTGAGCAAAACCGTACCAAAACACTGTATTACTGAATTGTACTATTTACTGAAATAGTAGCCACTGCTTACTGTTTTACCGAACTGAAAACTGCCATTTACTGTTTACAGAACTAAAAGCTACCGTATACTGTTTACTGAAATGGTAGCTACTGTTTACTGTTTACTGTTTACTGAGTGAATCGTATCGAGATACTATTTTACTGAATATTACTGTTTTACTGAACTGTAAGATACAGTTACTTAACTAAAAAGAAATTAATGTTTATTCTAAAAGAATAACATGAAAATTATTTCTAAAATAGAAATAATTCCAGAAGTGTTTATCCAATGATTGGATACTTACAAACCACTAACTGTCACGTGTTTTTAACTGTACTGAAGAGAAGAGAAGAGAAGTAACCACTGTTTTACTACTAAACAGTCACGTTTTTTTAAATCATATTGAAGTGAAGAGAAATAAGTGGTTTACTCTATGGAAAATGAATAGTAAATCGTTTTGAGAAAAATTTATAAAGTACTCTCTACAGTTGCTTCTAGATTCCGGAACAAGACAGGTATTTCAAAATACCTACCTTACTCCATCCGGATCCTTAGCCGACTGTAGTATCCTTCCTACATGTGAGCCTAGAGCCCTTCTAGGAAGATTTAAAGAAAGCGAAAAAGTTTTTCAGCATATAGGTAGCTGAATATCAAGTGTTGCATATAAGTCTCTTACTGAGCCGAGGTTTGCTCACCCCTTAATTTTAACATTTTAGATTTTCAAGGATTGAGAGTCTGGTATCTAAGGATTTCGGCTGTGCATTTGGGGACAATGCAACAGCTTGATTTATTACATGAGGTACGATCATTTATTTTTCATATTTAGACTTATTTACAATACTACTTTTTTGTCAATTAAGATAGGGGATGTATATCATATTAACAATGTTATACGAAATTGTTTAATAGTAAATGAAAAAGTGAAGTATCACAGATAGCCCAACCGGATAAGTTGTATAGAAATACGCGAAAAATGTGGTCACGGGTTGTGACACCTAACAAGTGTACACCGAGGACATATTATAGATCATGACCATAGATCTTAGTACTGATACTTTGTCCTTTAGTGGACGAAGATAGCATGATTTAATTGTAGAGTGATGCCTAGTCTCACTTACTGATTACTGTTTATTGAAAGGATTTACTGAATCCTGTTTACTGTACTAAGCTACTGTACTGTTTACTGTTTATTGAGTAAAACAGTACCAAAACACTGTTTTTACTAAACTATACTATTACTGATTACTGTTTACTGAAATGGTAGCCACTGATTACTATTTTACTGAACTAAAAGCTACCATTTACTGTTTACCGAACTAAAAGCTATCGTATACTATTTACTGAATTGGTAGCTACTGTTTACTATTTATTGACTGAATCGTATCAAGATACTATTTTACTGATCTGCAAGATACTGTTTCACCGAATAGCATTGTACTGAATATTACTGTTTTACTGAATTGTAAGATACGATTACTGAACTAAAGAGAAATTAATGTTTATTCAAAAAGAATAACATGAAAATTATTTCTAAGATAGAAATAATTACAGAATTATTTATCCAATGATTTGGATATTTACAAACCACTGTACTGCCACGTGTTTTTAACTGTACTGAAGAGAAGAGAAGTAAACTACGGTTTTACTACTATACTGTCACGTGTTTTAAACTGTACGAAAAGGATATAATAAAATGGTTTATACCATTTTTATAATTATGAGAAAAGAGAAGGAAATTGTGTTAAAATAGAACAATTTATAAAGTACTCTGTACAGTTGCTTCTAGGTTCCAGGACAAGACAGGTATTTCAAAATACTTGCCTTACTCCATCCGGATTCCTAGCCAACTGTAGTATCCTTCCTACATGTGAGCCTAGAAAACTTCTAGGAAAATTAAAGAAAGTGAAAAAAAAAGTTTTTCAGCATATAGATAGCTGAATATCAAGTGTTGTATATAACTCTCTTACTGAACTGTGGTTTTGCTCACCCTTTAATTTTAACATTTCAGATTTTCCAGGACTGAGAATATGATATCTAAGGATTTCGGCTATGCATTTGGAGACGATGCGACAGCTTGATTTAACATGAGGTACGATCATTTATTTTTCGTATTTAGACTTATCTACAGTACTACTTTCTTGTAAATTAAGATAGGGGATGTAAATGATAATTACTTTTTAAATGTAATAGTTTGATGAATATGAAAAGTAAAGTATCGCAAACAGCCCAACCGTCAAAATTGTGTAAAAATATATGTTACAGGGTTACTGGACTGTTACAATTTAGTGGTATCAGAGCATGATTAGCTTGATGTCTGTCTATATTTGGAGAGGAAATGTGTTGAAAAATGTAACTCCCCTATAGCACTGTGTAGTCTGAATACATAAAGAAAATAAATGATTGTAAATTAAATTAAATGTTTAAAAAAAGGGAGTGAGCAATCCATGAATTGATGATGTTAAAGAGAAATAATAGGCTCAGAATTTACTAGAAAATGGTGATCTTATAATCTAAATGAAGGTCGGTTTGGTAAAGAATAGAAACGGACTCGATGAGGGCCCTACCAGTACTTTTCTGTCCGGATCGAACTGAGACTTGAAAGTGACGATATAAAGGAGGGGAACGAAATATCATCATTAAATAGACCTTAAGATCACCGGTTGAAGGTATTTTGAAGAGAGAGAAAATTTTTGGTAAAAATGACAAAAATACCCCTAACTCAAAAAGTTTCATTCTAATCCAAAATAGACCATCGTGATTTAGAATTGACTGATTTGATAGAGTAAATGATGGTGTAAGGCTATATTACAAGCAAAATGATCCAATTATAGATCCTATTAGATATCTCTGTCGAAATCGAACAAGATCTTAAACTGCTGATATTAGTATGAGAAAGGATACTATCAGCACATAGATAATAAGATCCTTGGTTTAAATGTATACTGAGGAGAAAAAAATAAATGTTGAAATGACGAAAACGCCCCTATGTTGGACTATGTTTTGAACAGTGATAAAACCAAGTTGATCTTGAATCCATTGATAATAATGGAGTTATTAATGGCATAAAGGATGTAATATGAATATAGTGAAGGAAACTGAAACAAACACGCAGCGGAATTTAAATCATTCGACCTCCACCAGGATCGATTCGGAGAGTTGCCTGATTAGGGTTTCGAGATTTTACCTAACGTTTTCTCTGATTTCTGTCGTTGGTCGAGTCACAAGCAACAACTTTTCGTTCCTGCCTCTATGGTATCCACATGAACGGATCTCATGACTCTTGAACGTCTCACGATCAGAAGCCTTAAAGAGCGTTTTTGATTCTTATAATCGATTTGCTAGCTTCGATTAAAAGAATAATTTTTGTTCTTTTTTTTCTATGCGGCTTTGTTTTAGAAAACATCCTTTTATAGGCAGTAAATTTTACCCTAAAATTTACTACCAAACAGAACTCTAATCCTACTTAGAATAGGATTAGCTATATCCTTAATCCAATTCAGAATAGGATTAGATATATCCTTAATCCAATTCAGAATAGGATTAATTAAGCTCCTCATTGATCCGTTCTAAGTGTGTGACCCAATAGGTTCTCAAAACAATGGCAATGACAAAATTGTCATAGGCAATGAGCGGTATCTAGCAACACATCATTGCTACCCATGTAACGAGAATGTCAATGACTCGACATAACCTTACTCGTGATAGATGTTACCGTGTAGTCTAATCCCTTTATCCTTTGATATCTTGATTAGACACAAGTCATGGAATGTGTCACACTTGTATAGTCTAATCAGCGTTTCTTGATTCCTGAGTAGACTAATTAAACAAATAAAATCAATATCTCATATTGACTTATTCGAGCACGGCCATGCATTTCTTAGTCTCACTCTATCAAAGGGCCCAAGACATCACTCTTGTTATATAAGAGGGATAAATCCTATCTTGATCACTCAACATCCCTCTACATAGATTAAGGCATACCCAATTACTACCTTTATAGTCCATCCTGTTACGAATGACATCTAGCAGCATTAAAGTATGCAATTCTCTATGTTGGGATCTCTGATGATCTCAAGTCAAAGGATCACATACACCATCATCACTATGAGAATCGCTCGATCCAGTACATAGTTCTCTAACATGTACCTATGTGATGACTTGATATCCTATATCCACGACAATGGTCATCAGTCAACCACATACTAGTCTTATCATATCATTATTATCCTTGTTCACAATAATACTTGACTAGGGATATTTTAAGAATAGTGTGTTATTACTATTCTAAGGACATTATCATATAAGATTACATTACGCAGTTATAAGACAAATATAATAATGAACTATAAATAAAATGTCATGATACATAAAAATGCCAAAGTCAATCATCTAATGAATGGTTCTAAGGGCATAATCCAACATATAGCAATCCCTATTACTGATTCCACTTATACTTAAATTACAGATGCGAATTATGAGTGACCTAGTGAACGGGCTGGGCCTCACGACAAAACCTTGAGGGGGGCTAATGGGCTCGCCAAAGAGGATAGTACAAATGTGTAGAGGTGAACGGCAGACGGGCCAGGGCCTTACATGATGCAATCCCATAAGTGTATAGTAGAATGTCGCAAGATGATTGGCTCAGTTATTGATTGTAAGGGCCTGAATTAAGAATGTATTGAATTGGATGTTTATTACGGGATCGTTAAATATTATGAAAAGTGAGATGACTACAGAAAATGACTGAGAAAGTGAATAGTACAAATAATGAAATCCATATCAGTATGGTTAATTAAATGGTTACACTGGTTACAACATTACTAATCATTTTGAGTAATATGTTGTGAAACATGAGTAAATAATGAAATCAAGGTTGAGAATATTTCAAAATGATTTGAATATTAACTGTCTCTGCCTTGAGGATACATAGTGGAAATGATAGGACATAGAGATAATTTGTCCAAAATGGTACAAGTATAGTGTTAAAAAAAAGTATTAAACGTTATTCCTGATAAATTTTCAGAGTATATAGAATTGAGAGATCGGGTTAATATTGACTCGATTATGGATATAGAAATTATTTGAGCTTATATTGGAGAACATGAAAAGAATCCGAAAAGCTTAAGGAATAACTCTAGAAAAATATGTGAATAATGAAATTCACTTGTATAGGTGTGATTGATGGAAATACATATAATGTAAATTAAGGATAACGAAGTTATTTGTATAAGTGTAAATGAGAGAAACACAGATGACCTTGATACGTAGATGAATTATAATGGTGTGTTGAATTCTTACTATTTAATAAAGTTCTTTTGAAGAACAAATATTCATCTATACGAAAATTGACGCTTTAATGATTTAATCAGAGATTATAAAGAGACTATAAGACCAATCTTTATATATAAAGCGTCATCAGATAAAAGTCGGAGACTGATGTCCATAAGATGATGATTAGAACTCGACATGAATTTTACGAGTTCCTATTGAGGTTACAAGGTTAATGAATTACCTTGTGATGTATATAAGTCAAATGAATGAGGCATCCATACAAGAATAAATTGATGAGATACTAAAATAGTTAAAGATACAAATGGAACATGAACAGCCTGGTGGTATGACCCCCCAAAGTCTCAAAGACTGTGATCTATATGTTAAAATTGACAAATAAGAGATTTGGCTAGACAGTGTCTCTTTTCGAGAGATAAATGATCTCGAAGGACAGAATGACAGTAAATCTGTCTATGATAGAGAGATAATGATTGAGATACGAAATTAATGAGTCTAGCTAGATACTACTGCCAATCTATAAAAGAGTTATGGGACTAGCTGCTCTACTAAGGGGATATAATTAAAAAAGTTAAAGTCGGTAAATGAATAAGTGTGAAGAAAAGATGGTAGGCAAAATGTTAAAAGACTTTAACAGTGAAGTACCATACCACTCGAGAAAACCGACGGAAATAATAAGCGTGAAAAGATAAAAATGAAATAAGAAGGTAAGTTACATAATGAGAAGGGAACACAAATATGAAATAGTTCCCGAAAGTAAGACTGGAAGTGATTTCACATTGGTTATCACATGATTATGGTTAGATGAAAGATCGAGCCAAACTGACAGGTGAAAATAAATGATACTCAAAGGAGTAAATAAATGATTTAACTTTTAACTGCCAGTAATGTAATAGAAAAGTGTTATATATACATATAACCACCTTGAAATGATAGAAATGGTGGGATTGTATAGATAATGTGGTGATTAAATGGATAATTTGAGGATTCAATCATAGAATCTAAATTGTGAAAAGAGTATATCCCCAGGTATCTTAAAAAATTTAAGTGATATTGAATATACCATAAGAATAAGAGATGTCTACATGAAAAGAGACATGGAGAGAAAATGATTGTCTCATGATTTATTACTGTAAGAGATGATTAACAGTAAAGCTTGCAATGAGATGCAGCCTTCATGGAATTAATGTAAAAAAAAATGAATATTGAGGATAATAAAGAATCTAAAAGAGATGTGATGATATGGAAGTGATTAAAGACTGATTGTCTAAATAGAATCAATTTTCCATTATCAGACTCTTAGATTCTCTAGTGCCATAGTCGGAGTATGAGTATAAAATGATGAGAATGTATACGTACAGTTCCAGTGAGCATTACATGTGATGGGAATCTCTGAGTTGCCATATGCTTAATGAGATGTAGCAAAAGGCTTTGAGATCCCAAATTTACTGATAGCACCGCTCCGTACTAATGTAAATATATGAGCATTATATGTAAACGCTCTATGATATTGAGAGGGCAAGTGCACGAGATGTAAAAGCTACTGGGACAATTACATACTACTAATTAAATTGTGTAACTGATAGTTACCAAACTTTATCGACTTGGCTCCAAACGAGAGAAATGGATGATAAATACTGAGAAACAACTATTATGTGAAAAAAGAAATAAAAATGATAGCTCCCAAATTGATAAATAATTCTTAGGGAGTATATATATGTGATGAAAGATGACATGAATGATTTAAAAGTGATTTTGATGTTGAAAGTATGTTGGCAGTATTAGTCAAAAGATTATCTAAAGGACAAAAATCGTAATTATACGGAATGTACCACCTTTTGACTTAAGTTAAATTCGAAGAACCGAATTTCTTAAGGTGGGGAGCATGTGATAACCGCAAAATTTTCATTGTTTAATATTAGAAATTAAATAAAGAAAATAGATAAGTTGAAATAAATAAATATAATTATAATATCGAAATATTGGTAAAAATTCCGTGAATTGAGAAAGTGACGAATTAGGAAATTCGTGTGAAGGAAATTTAAATTGGAATTATAGAAAATAATGAAAGGTGGAAATTTAATTTTGATAAATTGAAATCCAAATTAAATAAGAAAATGAGAAATGAATATGATATGTTTATATAATTATATATTATATAAATGTACTTTTATACAAATACATATGTATTTAAATGCTAAATAGTATATATTATTATACATTGGTATATATATGTATATATACTATTTTATAAATTTAAATAGTACATATGTATACAAATATAACATCTTATGTATATATAAATATATACATATATAAGAAATGTAAATATTATTTTACATTAAAGTTTGTATATATATAATGTAAATACAATAAATATTGTATTATTTCATTTATATAAATATATATAAATGTTATTTAAGTTAAAAGTATGTAGATATATATACTAGATATATATGTTGTTAATAAATAATATATATCTATATAATATTATATAGTAAGTACTATATAATATAATATTAATATTATATTTATAAATTAAATTATAAATATAAGATAAGATAAAAAAAGAGTGGGAATCGGGAAAACCCGACCCCCTTCCCACGAGACAGCCGACCCTCGTTGGCCAGCCGAATAAGAGAGAGAGAAGGGAAGGGAGGGCATCGCCGATGAAGGAGAAAGAAGAGGAATGTGATCGGCGACAGCCTAAAACGGAAAAAGTGGAAAAATCGGGAGAAAATCGAGAAGGAAAAACCGAAGGCAAGGAAAGAGGGAAACGACGATGCCGGCCGATCCAGGCACTACCACCCCAACGTCGACCTCGACGGAGGTGAGAGGAAGGTGAATAGGCCACCGGTGGTGAAGGAAAACAGTGGAGGAAGGAAGAACGAGGAGGAAAGGACCGAGTCCCACGTCGCCAGATCCGCTGTCGTGCCGTCGATCTGGGCTGAACGGAGACCAGCCACAGCTTCGCTTTGATGCCGGCTAGCTATGGGAAGGCTGAACTGCCCAGAGAACCAGCCACCAGAGGAGAACCGGCCGTGGCCAGGAAAAAGGAAAAGAAAATAAAAGAAAAAGGAAAGGGAAAGGAAAGAAAAGAAAAAGAAAGAAAAAGGAAGAAAGAAAAAGAAAAGAAAAAGAGAAAAAGAAGAAGAAAAGGAATCTTCCAGAAATTCGAAAAATTTCGAAAATTCAAAAATTTACTAAAATTCGGTAAGAAATTTTCGAAAATTGTTTAAGAGAATTATTAATTTATTTATTTAAATAAATTATGAAAAAATTCTAAATTTTAGAATTTTAATTTTAGAAATCATTCTCGGCAAACGAGATGATGGAATCGGAAGAGTTGGATCACAGGCGCAATGGTGGTGAGGAAGTCGTCGACCCGGGACAGGTAAGGAAGACATGTGCAGCCTGTAAGGACATTCGGCACACATGTTTTAAATATGCATTTAATTTTATAAATGTTGTTGATAATGATTGTGGTGATTTACCGGTTGAAATTATAAACTATATTTTTGGTTCAAGAGGCTAGCCAATTGACAGTCGTTATACTGTCGAAAAATTATCGAAAATTGTCGAAAATTACTGAAAATCATAATAAATGATTTATTACACGAGAAATGATTTCCAGTCACGAAAATTGAGAAATAGATTATTTTTCATAAAACATAAATATACAAAAGTTTAATTTTAAAATATTCATGTTTTCGAGAAGTGTAGAAATAAAATCACTGAAAATTTTCTCAAAGTGTAAGATTACACATAATACGAGATGAAAAATGAAAAGACACGAAGTGAATATTTTATTAATATTTCTTCAAATATTCACTTGATTTCATAAATAACCTTTATGGTTTTAATTATGAAAATAATTATTTATAGAAATTCCATAAAGGTTAATTAAAGATGAAAAATAGTATTTTGAGACTAGAAGGTCACTACACATGTTTATAGAGGAAAACATGGTGACGGGATTATTGAATTTGGAAAATAAATATTTTATTTTTCCATAAATTAAGAAAATACTTGAATTGAATTCCGATAATTTTGAAAGCCATGTTTTGGAAAGGAAGCACGGAAAAATGTGCATATACGTTTTACAGTGAAAAAGAAACAGTCATGAGATTTATTTTACAGTGTGATTATTTTATAAACTGTTTTCACCGTATGGAAAATGTGATTTATGCCTTTATGAAATAATTTGAAAGATGTTATTTATTTTGTAAATTTCATAAAGGTGACAATATATATATATATATATATATGTGAGCCTTATGGATAAATATAGGATAATGCCTAGTCTCACTTACTGATTACTGTTTCTAAAAGGATTTACTGAATTTTGTTTACTGTACTATACTGTTTACTGTACTAAGCTACTGTACTGTTTACTGAGCAAAACCGTACCAAAACACTGTTTGATTGAACTGTACTGTTACTGATTACTGTTTATTGAAATGGTAGCCACTGATTACTATTTTACTGAATTGAAAGCTACCATTTACTGTTTACTGAACTAAAAGCTATCGTATACTATTTACTGAATTGGTAGCTACTATTTACTGTTTACTAACTGAACCGTATCAAGATATTGTTTTACTGATCTGCAAGATACTGTTTTATCGAATAGTACTGTACTGAATCTTACTGTTTTACTAAACTGTAAGATATAGTTACTGAACTAAAGAGAAATTAATGTTTATTCAAAAATAATAACATGAAAATTATTTCTAAGATAGAATAATTACAGAATTGTTTATCCAATGATTTGGATATTTACAAACCACTGTACTGTCACGTGTTTTTAACTGTACTAAAGAAAAGAGAAGTAAACTACGGTTTTACTATTATACTGTCACGTGTTTTAAACTGTACGGAAGGGATATAAGAAAATGGTTTATACCATTTTTATAATTATGAGAAAAGAGAAGGAAATTGTGTTAAAATAAAACATTTTATAAAGTACTCTCTACAATTGCTTTTAGGTTCCGGGACAAGACAGGTATTTCAAAATACCTACCTTACTCCATTCGGATCCCTAGCCAACTGTAGTATCCTTCCTACATGTGAGCCTAGAACACTTCTAGAAAAATTAAAGAAAATGAAAAAAAAGTTTTTCAGCTTATAGATAGCTGAATATCAAGTGTTGCATATAACTCCCTTACTAAGCCGTGGTTTTGCTCACCCTTTAATTTTAAACATTTCAGATTTTCGAGGACTAAGAGTCTGATATCTAAGGATTTCGGTTGTGCATTTGGGGACGATGCGACAGCTTGATTTATTACATGAGGTACGATCATTTATTTTCCGTATTTAGACTTATCTACAATACTACTTTCTTGTAAATTAAGATAGGGGATGTAAATGATAATTACTTTTTAAATGTAATAGTTTAATGAATATAAAAAGTAAAGTATCACAGACAGCCCAACCTTCAAAATTGTGTAAAAATGGGTATTACTGGGTTACTGGACTGTTACAACGTGTACCAATGAACTAATAGAAAACATATGCCATAGAGGCAAACCCGAGTAAAACTCAATCTTTTGTACCGTGTGAGCCACCTCTAGAGAACTCAAAGGACCTACGTGCTACATAGATTCTTCGGAACTATGGGAGCCACTCTAGAATCCTTTGAGAGCTAGGTGCTGCACGTGTACCGATGAACCAATAGAAAACATACGCCATAGAGGCAAACCCGAGTAAAACTCAATCTTTTGTACCGTGTGATCCACCTCTAGAGAACTCAAAGGATCTACGTGCTACATAGATTCTTCAGAACTATGGGAGCCACCTCTAGAATCTTTTGAGAACTAAGTGCTCCACGTGTACCGATGAACCATTAAAAAATATACGCCATAAAGGTAAATCCGAGTAAAACTCAATCTTTTTTACCGTGCGAGCCACCTCAAGAGAACTCAAAGGACCTACGTGCTACATAGATTCTTCGGAACTGTGGGAGCCACCTCTAGAATCCTTTGAGGGCTAAGTGCTGCACGTGTACCAATGAATCATGAGAAATCATATGCCAATGAGACAGTGGGCAAACGATTGTGATCTGTGAATGTGACAACTATCATTACATAAGATAGATATTATACATATGACAAAGAACTGGAATAATTGTTGAACTTTATTTATATTATGCTATAGAATCATGTACTATTTGAAATGATTGTTTCTTTCACGCTTAACCATATCGATAAAAGGGACAAAAAGAATGATATTATGCGAGTTAAAGAAATGAAGAAAAGCATGAATGAGCTTATGTAATCTATTGTACATATAAGTTAGTAGCTAATCTTGACTTAGTACATACATGATATTTTATAGAGTTCATGCATGTATGATCATATGTTATGATATGAGCCTAGTCTGTATTTATTTAAGGTACTTACTGAGTTGTGGATTTGCTCACCCCTTAAATTTAACATCTGCAGATCATACGGGTTGATATCCAACTCAGGCATTATATAGGCTCTCTCGGGAACTGTACCTAGTTGTGGTACTCGTCTACGTTCTCTGAGCCTAGCTTTTGTGCTTTTGAGGTATACTAATTGTATATCGTTTTGATAGTTATACAAACTTTAATTTCACAGTACTAGGTAGAAGTATGGGATGTAACTTTGAATCGCACTAGATTATTATGTAAGTCTATGTGATTATCGAATACGATCCGAGATTAGATATATATTTTGAAGTATGTATAAACTGCAAAATGTGGAATAATTACTGTGCTAGATTCTTGAGAAATATGTGGTGTATGATGATGTGAATTGTGGAATTTGAACTGACGGCATTATGAAAATTATAAATTTATTTTAATGCACATGATTTTACTGGGAAAATTGATAAAATACAAGGGCGAGGTTTTCGATCCATTTCTTTTGGATAAGTGAAAATAAGGCTAAAATGATTTAAAATCACTTTGAGAAGTATGACATAGCTAGAGAAATAATATTATCAAGGCAAGATTTGATTTAGTTACTACACTAACACCGAATGCAAACCGTAAATAGGAAAAGAAAAATTTGGTTCGTAATTTTTCAAAAGCAATAAGGTAAGTGTTAAGGGGACGTCATTGGCCTTCGGGTCGTGACACCTTATCAGTAGCATACAAGTCTTTAATATACTCAAATCTAAGTAGTTTAGCGTTAAGAGTTGTGATTAGGGTATGCCTTTGAGACAATGCATTAGCCATAATATTTTATTTACCTTGTTTATATTTGATCACATATGGGAATGTCTTAATGAACTCCATCCACTTGGCACAATGCTTATTCAACTTGTTTTGTCCTTTCAAGTGCTTTAAGGACTCATGATCAGTGTAGATGATGAATTCTTTGGGCCATTAATAATGTTGCTACATTTCCAAGGCCCTTACTAATGCATACATCTCTTTGTCGTACGTGGGATAGTTAAGGGCAACTTCACTTAACTTCTTACTGAAGAAAGCAATAGGGTGCTTCTCTTGCATTAAAACAGCTCCAATACCTATAGTTGAAGCATCACATTCAATCTCAAAAGGTTTGGTAAAGTCAAGAATAATAAAGGTGCAGAACAAAGCTTCTCTTTAAGCAAGTTAAAAGCATGGCCTTGTTCAAGACCCCATTTAAATCCAACATTCCTTTTAACAACTTCAATTAAAGGTGCAGCTGTAGTGCTAAAGTCTCTAACAAACCTACAATAGAAAATAGCTAATCCATGAAAACTGTGCACCCAGAGATATTCTTAGGTATAGGCCAATCTTTAATTGCCGTAACCTTTTCATTATCTACTGCTATACCCTTAGAAGAAACAACATATCCAAGAAATATAATCTTATCAGTACAAAAAGAACATTTCTTAAGGTTAGCATACAACTTTTCCTTTCTCAAGACATTAAGCACATTCTTTAAATGATCAAATGTTTATACAAACTTCTATTATGATCAGGATATCATCAAAATAAACAACTACAAATTTCCTAATGATAATACGCAAGACATGGTTCATTAATCTAATGAAAGTGCTAGCTGCATTGGTTAATCCAAAAGGCATAACTAACCATTCATACAAACCATGCTTAGTCCTAAATGCAGTTTTCCATTCATCACCTTCTCTCATGCGAATTTGATGATAACCACTTTTCAAATCAATTTTAGAAAAGATATAAGAACCATGTAACTCATCAAGCATATCATCTAATTTAAGAATGGGATAGCAATACTTTACAATGATTTTGTTAACAGCATGACAATCAACACACATCCTCCACGTCCCATCCTTCTTAGGAATAAGTAACATAGGAACAGTACATGGACTTATGCTCTCTCTGACATAGCCTTTCCTCATAAGTTCTTCAACTTGCCTTTAAAGTTCCTTTGTCTCCTCTGGATTACTTCTATTAATTAGGAATGGTAGCTCCGAGAACAATGTCTATTTGATGCTCAATTTCCCTAATACGTGGCAAGTCATTTGGAATTTCCTCAGAGAATATATCTTTGAATTCCTTCAAAAGAGACACAACATCAATAGGCAAAGAAGCTTTAAGATCATTAGAACTAAAACAAGATTTTTTATATAAAAACAAAAGGATTGGGCACTTAGTGTCACGTCTAGAATCCTAAAATTTTGAACTAACTTTTTCTTTTTGAAACACTTATTCACATTCAATCAATTACAATTATATGGTTTGCATTCGGTGTCATGTAAGTTCTCCCTATAACTTTTTATATCTATCTATCCTTATACCATTAGAATAATTTATCTATGATTATTAAATAAGAAATTAGAGTATAAACCACAATATAAAATTTATACGTTTACTAATATCAACTTACTACAAGTACATTTCAACTAATTCCTTGACATTATTGACCTTTCGCTATAAGATTTACATCCTGTATTATAAATACAGTTACTGTGCATACACATGTCTAAATATAAAAGCATAATACTGAAGATATACTTGCTCACTCAGTCGCTTATACTTCTAGAAATTACTTCATTCTACCATACAACAGCAGTTACCACTTGTGCCGATTAGCTATCTGAGATGGTGAGTAAGGGCGTGAGCTTGAGGAAGCCTAGTAAGAAATACATATAAAAGAACCGATACTATAAAATCTATATGCATAAAATCATTTAATTCCTAACAAAACACTAATGGACATTTTAGGAAGGATACTATAGTCAGCTAGGTAACCAGATAGAGTATGGGAGGTATTTTGAAGTACCTGTCGTGTCTCGGTCCCTAGTTGCAACTATAGGAAATAAATAGTTGATGATAATGTGAATAAATAGTATAAATCACTTTAAAATCACATTATGCAGTAATTCAATATATAACCAGTTTAAATGAATCAATTTAGTAACCAGTTCAATATGGAAATCCAGTAAACAGTGCAATAAACAGTTTAATAATCCCAGTGTAATCAATATGTAAACACTTTAGTTCAGTAACAGTATGTAATTCAAATCAGTAAAACAGTACAGTGGAGACCAGGCAACACCGAATAGATATGATGCCATAATAGTATCCCAAAAAGGAAGAAACAGTAACAGTAAGACATATGGCCATAGTCACAATGGTGTCCATAGTGTGCACTGATAAGGTGATAGCTGGGACACTGATAATATGATTAGTATCAATTAGCAACAGTACAGTAATAGTAACAGTAACAGTCAATCAGCATTATAAGAGGCCAACAGTCTCAACACAGTTTATAGACAGTATAAATATCCTTAAAGAAATCAATTCTAATGATTAAATCTTCAATCAGTCCATAAATGCATATTTTGGAAATATGAATAGTTCAAGAATAAAATTCATAAAATATTCACGTTTCAATATTCAGTTCTGAAAATATTCTATTTACTTGTAAATAAGTTATAAAACCATGCATATGCTCTTACATACGTAAAATGTGATAACATGAATTTTTAAATATTAGATTTCAATTTTCGGTATACACATAAGGCATTTAAGATAGCATGAATTTAAAACTTATTAAATTCACATTTCAAGCATTCAAAACATGCCAAAAGTATAATTCTACGGATTTCTTAAAAATTTTGGTAGTGTAGCGGCTGTTTCTAACCTAACCTCCTTGTAGAAAAACGTAGTTTGTAATCCCAACAATAGTTCACCACATCAAATCCATTTCACAGCAAAATAGTATCATAAACCATTTTCAAAATCAATATGCAATTCATACTAGCCCTACTTCTTCCATATATATTCTTTACCATCACATTCACAATGCAGTTGTCATGTCCTAGCACCAACAATCCGATAGGCAAGCATCTATTTGCCTATCTCTAAAAGTCACCAAATCAAATCCAAAGCCACATAAATTAATCCAAATTTGATTCAGTATCGATTCTACCTTCACATATTATTTAAAACACTTAAATCTGGTCTTAAACATTACTACGATCACATACCACAAAAGTTTACTTATATAGTATCTCTAACAATAAAACTTTTTAGATCTACTTCAAATAAATTCTTTCACTAGTGTTTCTCCCTGAGGTAGTTCCTTATCACCACCTTAACAATATTTCCATAATCGTTATTTGTATTTCATTCACACCATATATTATTTTCTAGAGCCTCAATAACTTACTAATACAAATGGGTAATGTATATAACTCCTATTTCTAATTCACATTCAAGTTATTCACTCCACTTTCACATAACACCATAATACATACTCTACAATATCTAAGTCACCAAGTTAGAATTGGTATCATTTCTTCATCACACATAACAATTATAAGATTTCTCATTCGCTCCTACTGATAAGTCTCTAAAATATTCACCTTTTAGAGTATTTTATTAAATCAATTTTGAGTAAATTTTGGAATTTTTAATGTAATTTTTTCCCAATTTAATTAAATTATCTTCATGTGTAGGAAATTCGAGAATAATGAGGATCCAGAAAATGGCAAGAAAATCAAGGAAAAATGGTTGGATTTGGTGTTTAACCATATAATCCATAGACTTAGCCTTCTTTAAATCCCAAATCCTATTCCTATCACCTTATCACTAAATTATTTTTTAGCCAAACCCTTTTAGAAATTCTTTAACCCTTACCCCACTATGATCCACTTAAACCTATCCCACTCTCACATAAAGCCTAAGCATTAATATAGTCCATTTTAAATACCAAAATCCACAAGCCTATAACATTTCAAATCTAAAATCACCTTGATGTCTTGACATTTTCTTATGCAAACCCAAGTCAGTCATTTATGTACTTTTTTTTATGAAGAAGCCCAAAAGAGAAGACAGCCCATGGAGATGATCTACCAAAACCCTATTGAGGAGAACCTTAACCTAAAATAGGAGAAGGCGGCAGAAAAGAATGGGTGGTGGAGAGCTGGTGACAGCAGCTTCTTCCCTCAAATTGTTGCGCCGATTCTGTTTTTAGCTTTGGTTTTGTGTAGCTTTCGGTTTAAAAGTTTTGGTTCCCAGCTATTGTTTTCTGTTTCCAAGATTTTCTTCATTGTTTTTATGTAATGAAGATTGATAAACTTTAGTTAGATGATATTTCATAGTCTTGAGTTAAATTAGATTGCCAAATAGAGTTTCCTTTCTGTTAAATTAAGTTTTGCATGATTCTAAATTACTTAGTAGTAGTTAAATTCTTTCTACATCAGTTTAGTTAATAGCTGGAAAAAAGGGTCGATGACAGCAGCTCTGTTCCATCTAGAGGTGGCAAAAGTTGACCCGACCCGAAAAATCCGCCCGATTAACCCGAATCCAAACCCGACCGATCCGATTTGACTAAAAAAGTCAATAATCCAAATCCAACCCGATCCGAATCCGAATTGATCCGAAACCAAATTTATCCGAATTTACATTGATCCAAACCCGACCAGATCCGAACCCGAATTTATCCGAACCCAAATTCATCCGAATTTAGATTAACCTGAACCCGAATTGATCCGACCCGAATTGATCCGAACCCAAATTGACCCGAATCCAAATTGATTCGAATCCAAATTTACCCAAACCTGAAAATATTCAAACTTAAATTTAATATTATTAATAAATATTTAAATGTTAAAATTAAATATCAAAGTATTTTAATATAGTAAAAATATAATTTTTTTCAATAATATGAGTGTTATATATTTTTTTAATATAGTTTAATTTAAATATTCGCTTTTATATTGCATTCATTTGAACATAATGTATAATTATTTAATGGTTAATCTATAATAGAGTACAGAAGCTATATCATCTACACTAATGTCTCTAATTATTCTATAAAAAATCAAACTAAATTAAAGAGAGATATATAGTATTGTTTTATAATATTTAGTATGGATTATTAAATCACTTTGATTCAAAAGTTATTAATTAACGTAATTAATTTATGAATATTGGTAAATATATTATAAAGAAAACTATCATACAGATTATTAAATATTTTGATTATTTCAATCCCAATTGTACTATAGGTCATGTAAGAAGACAATTTTATATTCATGAGTTTTGTAGTTCTTAGAAATATGGTTTCAGTTGATTTTTATATCAGATAAATTACATCAAGATGACCAAAGTTTAATTCAATAAATCTGTCAAATCGACCCGAATCCAAATCCGACCAACTCGAATTGACTAAAAAAGTCAACGACCCAAACCCGACCTTATCCGAACCCGAAATGATCCAAATCCGAAATAGACCGATTTTTCCTTGACCCAAACCCGACCTTATCCGAACCCGAAATGATCCAAACCCGAAATAGACCGATTTTTCCTTGACCCAAACCCGACCTTATCCGAACCCGAAATGATCCGAATCCAAAACGATCCGATTTTTTCTTAACCCGAAATTATCCGATCCAAAATGATCCAACCCAAACCCGATCCGACCCGCCCATTTGCCACCTCTAGTTCCATCCATTGTTCTTGCAATCTCTTTAGTTTCGTTTTTCTTTAATTCATTTCAATTTTAATTTTTCAAAAGTATCTTACTAGTATATTTAGATTCAAAGTTTTCTAGGAATTTAAACTTAATAAAGTTTCAATTCTTAATTATTAATTCCAACGCTTTGTTTTTCTATCCATTTACTGTTCTAAAAGCTTTAGTATTTCTTGTACTGGGTTCGTTCCTACCACCAATTGGGATAGAACCTGCTGCATTTCTTGCTGAAGCTGCATGACAGAAGCGTGGCTGGGGTTTGGTGTGCTACTGCTGTAGCTGTTCCGTTAGTGTGCTGGCGAAGCAAGAGGTGGCACGGGCTGGTGAAGCTGGTGCATGTGAAGGCCTAAAGGTGTGTAGCTAGTTGGATGTGCGGCTACAGCAGGGACGCATATGCTTGGTTGTTAAGCATGGTAGCAAGACGTGGCAACAAACAAGATTTCATATTTTTGTCTTGCAAACAGTGAAGATTAGTGGTGTTTTAAGGATTGAATATGTTTTAGTTGCCATAGTTATTATTACTATCTTAGTTTTATTTTAATTTAATGCACATCTTTTAATTATTTAGGTAGTATTTTAATATTTTTATTAATTTGCATAATTTTAGAATTTATATTTAATATTTAGATTTGTTAAATTTTAGGTTAGTTTAAGTTTTGGTTTTATGTAATTGAAATTTAATCTTTCCTTAAATTTTTATGTATATTTTTTATTTTATTTTATTTTTTTCTTTACTTGCAAATTTTGTTTACGCTTTAGTTTTATTTCCAATTATTAGTTTAAGTTTTATTTTAATTCTTTTAGTAGTTAAATGACTTCAAGAAAGTGCTCAATTGCTTGAATAAATCTAGGGTGACCTATTTTAGTACTTAACTAAAACGACTTAACTAATCCTCATGGGAACGATACTCTTCTCACTTTTTATTACTTGTCGCGACCCATGCACTTGCGGTATAGGTCTTAGAGTGCAACAAGTTTTTGGCGCCGTTGCCAGGGATTAGTTTAGGTTGTTCTTAGTTAATATTAAAACCAATCATGCCTAGGTTTAGTTCAAGCCTTTTCTTTTTCTTATTTTTGTAACTATTTCTTCCTCTAATATTTTAATTCTGTTCTTTTGCGAGGTACCATGGTGGATCTAGCAGAGCCCAGAACCTTGAGAGACTACGTTATGCCTCACGTGTCCGTAATTCATTCAAGCATTAGGAAGCCCGAAATCGAAGCTGACAGCTTTGAGATTGAGTCAGACTTCATCCTAATGATCTTGAATTCAGCTCAATTTGGAGGTTTGCCTAGTGAAGATCCATATGCTCATCTTGTCAAATTCTTTGAGATATGTGACTTATGCAAGTACAATGGTGTTTTTGATGACGCCATTCGACTGAGACTCTTCTCATTCTCACTCCGAAATATGGCAAAAGATTGGTTGCGGTCACTTCCTCATCATTCTATTTGTACGTGGGATGATTTCGCTCATAAGTTCTTAGCTAGATTCATTTCACTTGAGTATATAGTGAAGATGAGGAATCAAATTTTATCCTTCAAGTAATATGACTCCGAGCCTTTTTGTGAAGCATGGGAAAGATTTAAGGACTTGATCAGGAGATGTCCTTCTCATGGATTGCCCATTTGGGTACAAATTCAAACTGTTTATAATGGTTTGGGTAATTCATTGAGAGTAGTAGTTGATGTGGCAGCAGGTGGAGATCTTATGAGGAAATCTATTGAGGAAGCCTATGAATTGATAGAGTTAATGGCTTCCAATGAATTTCAGTGGCAGTGTAAGAGAGATACATTGGTGAAGATCATCAATAGTCAAAAGCTTGATCTTGTTGAAACCTTGTCTTCTCCTGAAGCCACCTTGTCCGAAAAAGTTTTCATGAGTCTTTCTATTTCTTGCGAGATATGTGAAGGGAGTCATGCCACTGAGAATTGTCCAATCAATCTGAGTTGGGTGAGTCATCCGAGCTATTCCTTGAGCAACTATGAGAAGCTTTCATCACCTTCTTCTGAACGTATGGAGACATGTATTTCTCCTCAAGCTCCTCTGCAAGTACTGCAGTAAGAGATGTTGACTAAAGATGTTGAAAAGCCTACACCACCTGAGCATATTGAAATTGAAAGTGTGGTTGATGAGAAAGAAATGGAGAATAAGGGTGAGGAGGAAGTCTAAGAGGAAGGGTTTAAGATTGAAGTCCAAGTTCCAAAGGTTGATAAGAAACACCGAGAGGCATCATTCATTATTTCTTCATGGAATTTTCCACATGAGAATGAAGTGGGTTATATCTTAGAAGATTGTGGAATTAAGTTCTTTGAAGAAAAATAGCTGACGGAGTCACCTTCCGTGGTGGTGCATTATGTGCATCCATCCATCTTCAAACTATTCAAACCACCTTGAAGGATGGTAGCGACAGTCAAGCTGATGACTATAAATCAAGCGGTTCTGGGGAGGCAACCCCAGCTTTTTAGTAGTTTCTTAGTTGTTTCTTTCTTTTATTAGTTTTAGTGTTAATATTCTGTAGCTTGGTTTTCTTTTTCTTTCTATTTTGTAGGTATGAGTCTAAGTTTGGGGGAGCAGTAAAGACACTTTTTGGGCATGTAATTGAGCTTCAATGGAAAATTCAGGGGAGTTTCCTTCTATCTTTTTTTGAATTCTTGAATCACTTACACATTGAAGACAATGTGCACTTCAAGTTTAGGGGGAAAGAAATTTGAGCTAAATTTTTTCAAAAATTTCAAAATTTTTCGAACTTTTTGGGCTTTAAAAGTTTTACCTTGAGATATATTGTGCTTAATTTGGTTATTTCCCATGTCCCCATGATTGAGATATTGATTGAGTATGATTCTGATCTTTGGAAAAGCATGATTATTGAGAAGCATGAGTTGAATTCTTGAACTTATCTTGTTTTGATTATGATTTCTCCATCTTTATGCACTATGTCTTGATCATGGATTTGTATGCATGTTTAGAGAAGGATTATGTGAATATAGGATTGTATTTGTCTTTGAAGTTGTGAGCATATCCTAGAATTTATTTGATCTTCTCTCGAGGTGAAATTTTTAGCCCATGCTTAGTTAGGAAAATGATTTAGGCCATCCTTGGATCGTTTGAGCTTTTCAAGCTAACCTTGTACATATTTGTCCTTAGTCACCCCTCTGTGCCAAACTAGCTTATCTTTGTTTATACACCTACAAGTTAATTTCCTTTAGCCAAATAAATACACTTTCCTATCCCTTACCTCGAAAGCATGTGTTTTACTAGGATATATCTTGAGCTATGTGCATATTTGGGTATATAGATAGGATATAAAAAAAAAAGAAAAGAAGAAAAAACAATAGAGAAAAAGAAAGTTCAAAAAAAATGAATGAAAAAAAAAGGAACAAAAATAGAATAAGGTGTATAACAAAGTAAGAAGAAACTAAGTTTGGGGGAGTAATTGAAGCTCGAAACATAAAGATCCTAGAGTGTAATGCATGATTTGGGGTTGTGCCTAAATTATCTTTTATCATACCTTCACCCTAGTCTTACATTACAAGCTTAATGAAGTCCTATTGATTCTTGATTGAGTATGGCTACATTAGTGGAGAGAGAAGTGAAAAGCAAACCTATGGGATTGTTCATGCTTTAGAGACTTTGCTTTTTCATGTTTGCATAATCTTATTCGGATATGTATGCTTTGATATGTGATTGAAATTCACACACACACAGAGAATCTAATTAGGACTTGGCATGTGATTGATGAAAACTCTATGTCGATTAATAGTTGTGATTTTTTTTCTTAGATTAGATTGATACTTTTTCTATGAGGTGTATGTGGGGAATAAATCTATTAAGTAAATGTTATTTTTTTGGCATGTTTTAAGATTGTTTTGTTTGAGGACAAGCAAAATATTAAGTTTGGCGGATGTGATAACTCTATAAAATATTCACCTTTTAGAGTATTTTATTGCATCAATTTTGCTTAAATTTTGAAATTTTTAATGTAATTTCTTCCCAATTTAATTAAATTGTCTTCATGTGTAGGAAATTCGAGAATAATGAGGAAATCCAGAAAATGACAAGAAAATCAAGGAAAAATGGTTGGATTTGGTGTTTAACGATATAATCCATAGACTTAACCTTCTCCAAATCCCAAATTCTATTCCTACCACCTTATCACTAAATTATTTTTTTAGCCAAACCCTTTTAGAAATTCCTTAACCCTTACCCCATTATGATCCACTTAAACCTTCCCACTCTCACATAAAGCTTAAGCATTAATATAGTCCATTTTAAATACCAAAATTCACAAGCCTAAAACATTTCAAATCTAAAATCACCTTGATGTCTTGGCATTTTCTTATGCAAACCCATGTCAGTCATTTATGGACTTTTTTTATGAAGAAGATCAAAAGAGAAGACAGCCCATGGAGATTTTTAATATTAAATTTAGAAAATTAGCAGTTTAATTGTATTAGAGCACGGTTGGCCTGATGTCTGTCGATACTTTTGGAAAGAAAATGTGTTGAAAAGGTTAACATCTCCTGTAGTACTGCGTAGTCTAAATACATAAAGAAAATAAATGATTGCGAATTGAATTAGGTGTTTAGAAGGGGGTGAGAATTATGAAATAAGGAATGCTAAAAAGGAAAACGGCTCAGGAATGTTACCTGAAATGGTGATCTTATAATCTAAATGAAGGTCAATTCAGTAAGGAATAGAAATGGACTCGGTGAGGGCCCCACCAGTACTTTTCTGTCCGGATTAAACTGAGACTTGAAAGTGATGATATAAAGGAGGGGAATGAAATATCATCATTAAATAGACCTTAAGATCACCGATTGAAGGTATTTTAAGGAGAGAGAATATTTTTGATCAAAAATGACCAAAATACCCCTACCTCTGAAATTTTACCGGGAGTCAAAATAGACCAACAGAAGTTGAAATTGATTGATTTG
Organism: Heritiera fomes; assembly: GCA_032173925.1. Taxonomy (NCBI): domain Eukaryota; kingdom Viridiplantae; phylum Streptophyta; class Magnoliopsida; order Malvales; family Malvaceae; genus Heritiera; species Heritiera fomes. The sequence goes on from JAPDPM010000005.1 coordinate 24,194,149, forward strand.
ACAGAGAAATTGATGATGTAAAGCTGCATTTCATGCAAAATAATTCAATTATGGATCCTAGTGCACTTCTCTGTCGAAAATCGAATAAGATCTTAAAATGCTGATATTGGTACGAGAAAAGGGTACTATTAGCAAATTGATAATAAGATTACTGATTTAAATGTATAGTGAGGGGAAAGAAATAAATGTGAAATGACGAAAATGCCCCTATGTGGGATTATGGTTTGAATAGTGATAAAACCATTTAGATTTTGAATATATTGATAGTAATGGAGTTATTGATGGTATAAGGACATAAAATGAGTATAATGATCCCGATCATAAATTTCACTACACTTAGTGTGCTGATACGACCCAAATGGTTATAGGGAAGTCGCAGGATGAACGACTTAGTATTGATTTTATGGGTCTAACTTAAAAGTGTATTAATGAGATGTTGATTACGGGATAGTTGGATATGATGAAAAGTAAAATAATTACTGATAATGAATGAGAAAGTGATCGGTATGGTTGATGAAATCCATAGCAGTACAATTAATTCTAGTTCTAAACAATCATACAATTTTCTGAGGTATTAAATTGATATATATAGAACCAGAATATTTTGAAATATGTTTTACGGGATAATGTACTGTATGGAGTATATGAAATTGGAGTATATGCATAAGGACAGTAAGTGATGATAAGAGATGAGGAAGACAACAACTAACCTGAATTATTAAATGAAAATGATTTTAAAATGAATTTCAATAATAAATCGGTTAGCTGTGAAAGGTGTTAATCAATGATCACACTCGATACAGCATACTAAATCAAGAAAATCGATATGCTGTGAAGTATGAGGAAATAAGTGAATCAAGGCAAAGTAGATGTTAAAATGATTTAAATATTAAATGTCTCTGCCTTAAGGATATACAGTGGAAGTGATAGGACACAAAGATGAAATGTCCAAAATGATAAGAGATGTGTGATTAAAGGAAGTATCGGATGAGATTTCCGATAAATTTTCAGAGTTATATAGATTGGAAAAAATCGAGCTAACATTGACTCGATTGTGAATATGAATGTTATTTCTAAGTTTATATCGAAGAACGTAAAGGAATCCGAAAAGCTTAAGAAATAATTCTGAAAAAAATTAGTGAATAATGAAATTCACTTATATAAGGATAATTGATAGAAATACAAATGATATGATTTAAAGATGAATTAAATGATGTATTAAATTCCTATTAATTTATAAGTTCTTATTAAGAACAAATAATCATCTATATGGAATTGATGCCTTAAATTGATTTAATCGGAGATGTACAAATACCTTATAAGATCAATCTCTGTACAAGGCATCACTAGACGAAAAGTTGGAAATTGATGATCATAAGATGATAATGATTTGAACTCGATAAAATTATCACGAGTTTCTATTGAGGTTTACGAGGTTAATGAAATTCCTTATGAGATATATAAGCCTAATGAATGAGGCACCCAGATATGGATAAAGTAATGATATACTGATACAGTATAAGACATCAATGGAAAATGAGCAGCATAGTGGTATGACCCTACGGACTCTCAAAGATTGTAATCTATATGTTAAGATTGGCAAATAGAAGATGGGCTAAACAGTATCTCTTTCTAAGATATATGATCTCGAATGACAGAGCAATGCGGATCTGTCTATGATAAAGAGATAGTTAGAGAGATACGGAAGGTACTGGGTCTAGCTAAATACTATTGCCAGTCTATAGGAGAGTTTATGGGTTAACTGCTCTACTGACGTGACTAATAAGTAAAAGGTTAAAGTCAGTGGATGAATAAATATAAAGATGATATGTAAAAGGTTAAAGGAATTTAATAGTGGAATATTTTACCACTGATGAAAAGTGACTGAAATAATGATGAAGGAAAAGATGAATATGTCATAAGAGGAAAGTACATGATGAAAAGGAAACACGAATATGAAATAGTTCCCGAATTTAAAACTAAAAGTGATTTTGTGGTTATCACATGATTATGATTAAATGTAAGATCGAACCAAACTCGATAGAGGAAAAGTAATTATACTCAAAGAAGTAAAAAAGTGATTTACATTTTACTGCCAGTTATGTAAATGAAACAAAAAGGTTATATATATACCACCTCGAAATGATGGAAATAATGGATTTATATGGATAATGAGATGATTAAATTGATAATTATAGATTCAATGATGAAGTTAAATAATGAGAAGATTAAATTATAATTTGATTATGCCATAATGGAATCTAAATTATCAAAAGAGTACAATTTCAGGTATATTCTAAAGTTAAAGTGATAATAAATATACCACAAGAATAAAAGAGGTAATGAGAATGCTACATGAAAAGACGATATGGGGAGAAAATGATTGTCTCCTGATTCAATTATGGTAAATGATGAGTAACAGTAAAGTCTGCAAATGAGTTGCAGCATTTGTTAAAGTAAATGTGAAAAGTGAGTATTGTGGATAATGAGGAATCTAAAAGAGATATGATGATATGGAAGTGATTATAGACTGATAGTCTAGATGGAATCACTTATCTATTTTTAGGCTCTTAAAGTCTATAGTGCTATAGTCGAAATATAATGATGAAATGATGAGAATGTGTGTGAAGTTCCAGTGAGCTCTATATGTGATGGGAATCTCTGAGTAGCTATATGTTATGGGAAATAGCAAAAGGCTCTGAGATTCCAAATTTATAGACAACACCGCTCCGTACATGATGTAAAAAAGTTTGAGCGTAATACGGAAACGCTCGATGATATGTTGAGTGAGCAGATGCACGAGATGTGAAAGCTACTGGACCATTACATACTATTGATTTAAATCGGTAAATGATAATTATCAAAATGTATCGACTTGGCACCAAATAAGGAAGATGGATGATGAATAATATGAATCATATGTCATATGAAAAGGACTGGAAATGGATAACTCCTAATTGATAAGAAATTTAAGGGAGTATAAGTATATGATGAAAAATGATATGCAATGGTATCAAAAGTGATTCTGATGTTAATGGTATATTGGCAGAATTACTTAAAAGATGATCAAGAGGACAAGAATAATAAGTATACAGGATGCTACCACCTTATGAATTAAGTTAAATTCGGAGGACTGAATTTCTTAAGGTGGGGAGAATGTGATAACCGCTAATTTTCTAAATTTAATATTAAATGTTCGTAAAATTAATATTAAAGCAAATAGAGAAGTTAAGTAAATAAATAAATTATTTACAAGATGGAATATTAGTGAAAATTTCGTAACTTGAGGAAGTGACGAATTGGGAAGTTTAAGTGAAGGAAATTTGAAATTGGAAATAGGAAATAGGAATAAGGTTGGAATTATGGAAAAATAATGAAAGGAAGAAATTTAATTTGGATAAATGGAAGTCCAAATTAAATAAGAAAAGGAGAAAAGAATATAGAATATATTTATATAATTATATATTATATAAATGTATTTTTATACAAATACATATGTATATAAATATGATATTTTATGTATATATATAAGTATATACATATAGAAGAAAAGTAAATATTATTTTCATCAAAATTTGTATCTATATATTGTAATACAATATATATCTATAAATACATATATATATATATATGAAAAATATAAATTAATTCAAATTAAAATTTATATATATATATATGTATTTTGTATATAAAATATATATTTGTTATTATATTATGTTTATGTATATTATATAAGTATAATATAGTATATTATAAAAAAAAGGGGGAAACAGAAAATAGAAACAGAAGGAGTCGGGACACCCTGACCCCTTCCCAGCCAGAGGCCGACGGCGGTTGCAGCGGCCATCGTCAGCGAGACGAGAGAGGAGGAGAAGGGACGACGCCGACGACGTGAGAAGAGGAGGCCGGCGACGGGAAAAACGACAAACAGAAGCGGAATAGAGGACGCGAACCGAGAGGAAAAAGAGAAAAGTGGAACTGCGGTGCCAGCCCGTTCAGGCACCGCCACCGCTACCAACACCACCGCCGAAGGGAGATGAGGGCGAGAAGAGCCACCAGTGGTGAAGGAAACGGCGGAGGAAGGAAGAAATAGGGAAGAAAGGAGCCGAAACCCACCCTCCTAAGTTCGGCACTGTCACCGACGATGGGGAAGAACGGAGGCCGGATCCAGCTTCGTCGCCACCTCGGCTAGCTGTAGGAGGCCAGAACCAGCAGGGAACCGACCACCGGTGGAAGACCGGCCATAAGGGAGGCCAAACCGGTCTGACTGGTTTGAACTGGTCAAACAAAAAAAGAAGAAAAAGAAAAAGGAAAAAGAAAAAGAAAGGAAGAGGAAAAAAGAAAAGAAAAAGAAAGAAAGAAAAAGAAAAAAGAAAAAGGAAGAAAAAGAGGAAAAAGGAGAATTTCAAGAATTCGGAGATTCTCGAAAAGTTGGCAACTCGAAAATTACGAAAATTCGGTAAGAATTCTGAAAAATGATTTCGAGTAAAAAAAATTTAATAAAGTATTTATGAAAATTCTAAAATTTAGAATTTAATTTTCAGAAATTATTCTCAGCGATCGAGATGAGGATCGGGAGAGATGGAGTACGAGCGCGACCGATAAGAGGAAGAAGCCAACCCGAAAAAGGTAAGGGATGCATGTGCAGCACTGTAGGGATACTCAGCCTGCATGTTTTAATTCGAAATATTTTACGAAAACATTTTATGAAATTATTATGATGGATGATTTGTTGGGATTTGGAATGAAGTACTGGCTGGAAATTATAAACTGTATTTTTCGTGCAGGAGGCTAGCCAATCAACAGCCGTTATACTACCGAAAAATTATTGAAAATTATCGAAAATTTCTAGAAAATTTCATAAAATCATAATAAATGATTTATTTCATGAGAAATGATTTTCAACCACGAAAATCGAGAAAATGAATATTTTTCATAAAAACATGAATAAAATAAAAGTGATTTTAAAATATTCATGTTTTCGAGAATGGTGATAATGAAATCACCGAAAATTTTCCTGATATGTAAATTATACGTAAATTATACGTAATACGAGATGGAAAATGAAAAGAAATAAAGTGAATATTTTTATATATATTTCTTAAATATTCACTAAATGATTTTATAACCTTTATGGTTTTAAATTATGAAATTATATATATTTTTATAAATTCCATAAAGGTTATTTTATGATGAAAAATACGGTTTTGAGACTAGATGGCATCCTATCATGCTGATATGTGACATGTGATATGTAATATGTGATATGTAGTCCCGGCCAACATCTGATCAGTGATCCGCCGAGGACAATTATAGACTATGGCCATAGATCTGACATGATTATTTATACCCTTCGGGGTCTATAGCATGATCTGAGTAACGACCCAGTGGACGGGCTGGGCGTGCGTGCCTAAGTCTCCATATATGAAAAATGTTTTATATGATATGTTATACGTTAAATGTAAATGTTTTACATGATATGTGATAAGTTAAATGAAAGTGATTTACAACATTTTACATAATGCTGATTTCAGTACTGATTTTAGTACTACGAGATGATTTTCATATGACATGTGATATGAACATGTAATATGTTTTCAAAAGGAAAAAGAGTTTATAAGTCTAATATTCTTACTATGATTTTAAATTTAATATTAGACTATATGTAACATGAATATGTGATATGTTTTGGAAAAAAAGAAAAAAGAAAGAGGAGGAAAATAAATCTAATATTCTTATTTTAATTTTTAAATTGAATATTAGATTTAAATGATATATATGTTATAAGAAAAGGATTTAATAGCTGATTTTGCTATTTAAAGTACTGTACTAATTATGATTGTATAGTAAAACATGAAGTGAGTTTTAAATGAGAATGATGAGAATTTAATTAATATTCTTTTCAAAGAATATATGGATATTAGTTACTTTATTTAAATGCTTTATTTTATAAAAGCATTATTTTGAAAAGAATATGAAAATGTTATGGAATAAAAAGGTAAAAAGGATTAAAATTCCAAACGAAAAGGAAATTATTCTCTACAGTTGCTTCTAGGTTTCGGGACAAGATAGGTATTTCAAAATACCTACCTTACTCCATCCGGATCCCTAGCCGACTGTAGTATCCTTCCTACATGCGAGCCAAGAGCCCATAGGAAAAATGAAAAAGTTTTTCAGCATATAAATAGCTGAGTATCAAGTGAGGCATATAATTCCCTTACTGAGCCATGGTTTGCTCACCCCTTAATTTTAACATTACAGGTTTTCGAAGATTGAGATTCTAACACTTAAAGGATTTTCGACTGCGCATTTGGGGACGATGCGACAGGTCGATTTATTTAATAAGGTATGATCATTTATTTTCTGTATTTAGACTTATCGACAGTACTACTTTCTTATGAAGTAAAATAGGGGATGTAATTCATATTATAAATTTAATATGAAATTGTTTATATGTAAAGGAAAAGTAAAGAATTGCAGATAGCCCAACCAAATAAGAGATATAGAATAAGGTGAAAAATAGGGTCACGGGCTGTGACAAGATTATCTACCAAAACCCTATTGAGGAGAACCTAACCTAAAATAGGAGGAGGTGGCAGAAAAGAAGGGGTGGTGGAGAGCTGGTGACAGCAGCTTCTTCCCTCAAATTGTTGCGCCGATTCTGTTTTTAGCTTTGGTTTTGTGTAGCTTTCGGTTAAAAAGTTTTGGTTCCCAGCTATTGTTTTCTGTTTCCAACATTTTCTTCACTATTTTTATGTAATGAAGATTGATAAACTTTAGTTAGATGATATTTCATAGTCTAGAGTTAAATTAGATTGCCAAATAGAGTTTCCTTTCGGTTAAATTAAGTTTTGCATGATTCTAAATTACTTAGTAGTAGTTAAATTCTTTCTACATCAGTTTAGTTAATAGGTGGAAAAAAGGGTCGGTGACAGCAGCTCTGTTCCATCCATTGTTCTTGCAATCTCTTTAGTTTCGTTTTTCTTCAATTCATTTCAGTTTTAATTTTTCAAAAGTATCTTACTAGTATATTCAGATTCAAAGTTTTCTAGGAATTTAAACTTAATAAAATTTCAGTTCTTAACTATTAATTCCAACGCTCTATTTTTCTATTCATTTACTGTTCTAAAAGCTTTAGTATTTCTTGTATTGGGTTCGTTCCTACCACCAATTGGGATAGAACCTGCCGCATTTCTTGCTGAAGCTGCATGACAGAAGCGTGGCTGGGGCTTGGTGTGCTACTGCTGTAGCTGTTCCGTTAGTGTGCTGGCGAAGCAAGAGGTGGCACGGGCTGGTGAAGCTGGTGCATGTGAAGGCCTAGAGGTGTGTAGCTGGTTGGATGTGCGGCTGCAGCAGGGACGCATATGCTTGGTTGTTAAGCATGGTAGCAAGAGGTGGCAACAAAAAAGATTTCGTATTGTTGTCTTGCAAACAGTGAAGATTAGTGGTGTTTTAAGGATTGAATATGTTTTAGTTGCCATAGTTATTATTACTATTTTGGTTTTATTTTAATTTAATGCACATCTTTTAATTATTTAGGTAGTATTTCAATATTTTTATTAATTTGCATAATTTTAGAATTTATATTTAATATTTAGATTTGTTAAATTTTAGGTTAGTTTAAGTTTTGGTTTTATGTAATTGAAATTTAATCTTTCCTTAAATCTTTATGTATATTTTTTATTTTATTTAATTTTTTTCTTTACTTGCAAATTTTTTTTTACGCTTTAGTTTTTTTTTCCAATTATTAGTTTAAGTTTTATTTTAATTCTTTTAGTAGTTAAATGACTTCAAGAAAGTGCTCAATTACTTAAATAAATCTAGGGTGACCTATTTTAGTACTTAACTAAAATGACTTAACTAATCCTCATGGGAACAATACTCTACTCACTCTTTATTAATTGTTGCAACCCGTACACTTGCGGTATAGGTCATAGAGCGCAACACCTACTAACTCATCCTTCACAAAAAAAAAAAAACATAAATTCATTAATTCACATAGTCATCACTTTTATTTTTAGTCTAGTAATATTCCACAAAATTCCATTTCATACTTCAATAACATCCTAGTAATATTTATTAATATCACATAATCAAATATATCACTCCTACTCACCCATAATACTATAGCTAACTTATTTCCTCCAGTGATTTATATCAACACTCAATATACTCCAACAATATTTCAAAAAATGTTTCATCTAGCTTTCAACAATATTAAATCGATATTCCATGATGTTTTAACAACACTCTATTAATATTTCAATAACATATTATAATTTCCCATAATTTCGAAAAATTCCTTCAATATATTCACATGAATACTCAAGCATATTCAATAATTTCATTAATATCCTATTAATCTTTTATTTTACAATCACATTATTCTAAAATTCTACTACCAGCAATTTCACAACAACCCAACAACAAGTCTCTAATGTATTTAGTGCTTATAAGTGAAAGTATAATGTAGGCCCCACTTATTTCTTTTAGGTGTTCTGGTGGGCTCGAGACTAATAAGAAAGTGTACAGTGGTGTAATAAATATAATATGATGATTTTGAGGATTAAAATCATTTAATTATATTATTTTTAATTATTTTGAATTATTTTGTGAAGGGTGGAAAATAAATGACGGTTACATCCCGAAGGCATTTTCGTAAATTTTAATCAAACTAAAATGAATTGGGACGAAGTAAAAATACCCTGATATTTTACATGAAAAAGAGAATAAGATGGTGTCAAAAGATTTACCAAAATCGGTGGTTTAATAGGAAAATTTTACTGCAGTCCACTAGGGGTAAAATCATAATTTCACGCAATCGGTGTACCGCTCGTCCACGAAACCACTTCTAATCATTAAAATACATTTAATATGATTATTTGGTGATGAAATCTGGAATTTTGGAGTACGATTACACAATTTTTACAACAACGAAAGTTTATGGGCAAAATTGTTCCTAAATTTTCATAACCAAGGGCATTTTGGTAATTTTGTCCCTATCTAGAATATTCCACATATATCCCATTATGCTTGGCCAGCCACTATTGCTTCATCTTCTACCTCCCTCACACGTCCACCATTATTGAAAGAAAAGAGAAAGAAACTTCAAGCTTTCATTTCATTTCTCTTTACACACATATAATCTCACCAAGGTTTTTATACCAAAATTCATCTACTCTTTGAGCTCTATCCAACCCTACCGATATCATTTTGTATAAGTGACAAATCAAGGAGAAAGGAAAGAGGAAAGTTTCAGCCAAGGTATCTCCTCCCTATCCTTATGCTTTCTTTTATATCCAATGGTAAATTTAGGCATTTTCAAGCGTGTTATGCATGATTACATCATTTGTTTCAATTGAAAGTGGCTAAATCAAATTTTGCCATTAAAGGAAGGTTTCGGTCATGTGTGGATCTCATATATTCATTGTGTTTCATGCATGAAAATGATGGAAATGATGTAATATACATGGTCAGACAAGAACTAAGTGAGAAATTGTTGAAAATCCTTAGGATTCATCACCATCAAGATTCAGCCTAGGCAAGGGGACCCTTATTCTTGGCTGCATTTGATAGTTTTGAGGTGCCATTAGATTATAGAAAATTCAAGGAGTCCATCGATGCGATCAGATTTAAAATTCGACTTAAAACGAAGAAGTTAGAAATTTCTACCGGTGTAAATTATACTACATTAATATTAGCAGTGTACAATGTGGCTGCAATTAGACATGAAATGTGGCTTAAAAATAACTATTAAATGAGCTAATAATTTTGGTGAAATTGTTTAAAGCCGGGATAAATGAATTTCATGTGGTGCTATCGAGAAGATAGGTAACACGGGACAAGTAAGGGATGAGTGTGGAAGCCGTAGGGATATAGCGAATGCATGATTTTTATGGATTTAATTCTATGAAAATATTGGTATTGAATTGCCTTTGAAATCATGTAAATCTGTGGTTTACGGCTGGTATGAATACTATGTTTAAATGGAGGGAGGTTAGGATATTTGTAGTTGTTATGCCATCGAAATTTCCTCCAAAATTTTCTAAAATATCATAAAATATTTTATGAGCATGAATTGAGTGAGATTATGTGTTTGGAATTTATTTCCAATATTTTCCATAAATTGGAATTTTACCGAAAAATATTATTTAAATATTCATGTAATTAAATTTTATTAAAGTGAGATTACCAATACGTTCCTTGAAATATTTCACAATAAATTAGAATGTTTATAAATTTTCTCACTGAAGCATGAATATTTTATGCATTGATTTTACTGCACTGTTAAATGTGAATTTAAATACCCCTTTGGAAATTTTATTAATTTTAATAATATTTATTTTATTTCTTTAAAGGTATTTTCACTGTGTATAAAATGTTTTGAGACTATTAGGCCCCATATCATGCTCATTATTTACTATACTGTACTATTACTGTAGCTAATAGACCCGCCAAGTCATCAGCAGTCCTAGGGACACCTGGCAAGTGTACTATGAGGACATTGATAGACTATGGTCATAGATCTTACTTTTTACTGTTACTGTTTCCTATAGAGATTATAGCATGATATACTGAGGGTGATGCCTAGTCTCCACTTACTGTTAATGTGAAATCCCCAATTTCAAGTGAATTCCTTATGATTGTAAAGTAATTTGGCTTAAATGAAGTAAATAAATATGAGAATTATGAAGGGTAAATGATGCATGGAACATGGAAGAAGTAATGAGATGGAAGGTTAAATGGTCAAGGAAATTAAATTGATGTTATAAGAATAATTGAGGTATGAGAAAAGAATTAATATCAGAAAATTGTGTAAGCAAAGATAAGTGTTATATGGAAGAAAGGAGACCAATTAAATGAATGGCCAAACACTGATGGTCAAAGGTTAGGATGAAGTGATTTAATTGGATAATGATAAAACAATAATAGAATTTTATGTAGTTAAATGATATATGTGATTGATATGAGAATGGAAGAAGAAGAGAATTAAAATATTAGACATTTAAAGTAATTAAATGGGCATGTGTCATATGCATGGAAGATGAAGAATTAAATGTTCAACGAAGAGTCAAAAAGCATAGTAAAAAAGGAAGCATGGCTGAGATGAGATGATATGGGATAAGGAAGCATTAAATGAGGTTGCATAAGTCATCCCCAGCCATCATCACCCTACGGCAGCAACCCTTTCTAGCCCTCTCCCTCTCGTTCTCTCCACTTCTCCAAGCTTCCAAGTCTTCCTCCATATCTACCTTGACAAACACTCTTGTTTGGAAACCAAATCGTTAAACTTGTTAGACGAAAAACAATCACAATCACTAGACGAAGCTATGTCTGAAGTTTAGTGGATTGAATCCAAGTAAATTAAGAGATCAGAAATCCTGAAATTTGGCGATTTATAAAGGTAAGAGATGGAAGTGGTTTTAGTTGGTTTCATTCATGGTTTGGAGTTGAGTTAAGTTGGTATGATATGTGTATGGTGATTAATTTAAAGATTTGCTTTGATATGATGATTTCAGATTTGAAGAAGTAAATCAAAAAGCTAAGGTTGATGCGACCAAGCTTGAGGATTATTGGCAATTGAGGTAAGAAATTTATGTAACGGATGTAAGGTGGCTATGTCCGCATGTTTTATCTTGTTTATATGTGGTTTCGAAAGATATACCAACTGTGTTATAGAAGAAAAGTGAAATTTTCGGACTTGTCTCCTAGTACCAATTAGGCTAGGAGCAGCCGATTGCCTTAAAGGGAAGTCGACTGCCTAAAGACAGCCAAAGCGAAGATTTTTCAAAAACCTACTCAAACCAGTCGACTGCTATGTATGCCAGTCGACTGCTATTTTCCAGAAAAGCATTTTGTTTCAAACCAGTCGACTGCTATATGAGACAGTCGACTGCTATTTACAAAAATGCATTCTGTTTCAAAACCAGCCGACTGCCTATAAAACCAGTCGACTGCCATGCTTCTAAAAGCATTCTGTTTCGAAAACAGTCGACTGCTATATGACTAGTCGACTGCTATTTCTGAAGAAACATTCTGTTTGAAAACCAGTTGACTGTTATATGAACCAGTCGACTGCCCTTATATGTTGTCAAAAATGAAAATATCAGAATGTTTAAACAAAATTAATTTCGATAAATGAAATTATGAAGCAGCAGTTGACTGCCCTATAAGACCAGTCGACTGCCCTATTTTGGAAAGAGGTTTTCAAGCCTATTTCAAGAAAGTATAAAATGTCATGGCAAAAAGGCTATATGGCATATGTTTTGAGATTATGCACTTTCATGTTTCTAGTAGGGGCTCTGATCAAGTCCCGAAATAATGTATGTTAAGGGCAGAGGAACCATAAGTCAAGCCTCAGTCGCTACAGAAGAACACCTGACTAGTGTTACTGTAACCCCCGACAGTTGGCCAAATTTGTCTATGTTACATGTTCAGCTAAGGGAGAATTCCTGGCCCTACGGGGTATGCCACATGATGATTATGATGATGATGATGCAGTGCATAACTCTATTAAAGTATAAATAGTTTTTATGTTATTTAAAAACTATATGTATATGCGATTTCGAAGAATAAAGAAATCGAAAGCACTTAGTTTACTTGTATAAGAAGTTTTAAAAGAAGTATATGATGTATGATTTCAAGAAAGTATATGATGTTTTAAGAGAAGTATGTATGTATGTAAATGATATATGAAAGAAGTACTTGAAGTATGTAAGAAGTACATAAAGTATGTTTTGAATGAAGTATATGATGTATGTTTTCCCATGATGATTTAAAAGAAGTATACGAAGGTTGTTTGCATATGCTACTTTAAAGAAGCACATGATTTACTTGATTTATGAGCATATGTTATTATAAAGAATTTCTATATTTGATGGAAGTGCAAGACATGCTTTATAATGATTTTACATGACATTATAGAGCCAAGCAGGAAAACTGCATATAGAGGCATAGTACGCTCTTTTACATATTTTTCTTACTAAGCGTAAACTCACCCTTTTACGAGCATTTTTCATAAATACTATCTGAAGTAATCCCTCGCTCTCGATAGAAGAGCCTACGAGTGGATCTTGAAAGTTTACCTTCGAGAGACGCTTCCTAATTAGTATAAAAGGTATACTTTTGTGATTATGCAAGTTAAATTGTAATTCAGCTATGGTACAGTACAAGTAACTTTAATGTATATAAGATGTCGGGGATTTAAGTTAAGATGATGTGTAAGATCCTGTGGAAATGGATGATATATATAGACATGTATCATTAGTCTGTTTTAATTAAATGGATTATTCATATTAAGCTGTTAGATATTAAGCTTAAGAAAGAAAAGAATGAATGACATTGATGAGCAAAAATCTAATCAAGTTAAGTGAAAAGAGGGAAAAGTTAAATGGTAAGATGTAGTGGCGGGGACGTCACAGATTGATATCAGAGCAGTTAGATTGATGTTTGTCAGTGTCAATGAGTTAGAGTTAGTGTATATCCCCAATGTACTATACTTGTCTGAATACATAAGTATAGTATAACTGTTGGTAGTTATACTAAATAGCTTAATTTTGTGATTTTATCGACAGAATGAACTCAGGTAGAAGGGGTATTAGTGAAGGAAGAAGAAGGGATCATATAGAACTAACCCCAGTACATTCTCCTTTTCCATCTCCACCGCATAGCCCGAATACTAGGTTAGCGAAGATGAAGAAGCACATGGAGAATATGACCACGATGTTTACGCAGTTTATGGCTAACTTTCCAAATGTGGTCAGAAGTGTACCATCCACTATTCCTACAGTACAGCCCATACCGATACAGATAGAGTCAACCTTACAAGTTCCAGTTACTGAAAGGCGGGATCTCACAGCTTATTGTAGTGTGACCTTGATTAAGGAATTCAAGGAGCTGGATCCGCCTAAGTTTAAAGGGGATAAAGACAAGTTGACCGCGGTAAACTGGGTGAAGGCGGTCACTAGATCCTTCGAGTATATGACATGCTCCGAAAAGGAAAAGGTGGGTTTGGCTGCTTACCTATTAGTGGACGATGCAAAGTATTGGTGGCAGTCCACTCGGGCCTTTTTGGAAGCCCAACATGTTGAGGTTACGTGGGATAGATTTTTAGAGGCCTTTAATGAGCAATACATCCCACGCCATGATCAGACTAGGCTAAGGATCGAGTTTCTGAACTTTACTCAAGGGAAAATGTCAGTTAATCAATATGAGTCGAAGTTCATTTCTCTAAGCGGATTCGATCTAGAGACCCTTAGAAGTGAAGGATATAAGATATAAAGATTTATAGAAGGACTGAAACCTCATATCAGATCCAAGTTGTATACTATGGGTATCACTACTTATGATGAGACAGTCCGTAAGGCTCAGCTGTGCGAGCAGGACTACGAGCTTCATCAAACTGATTTCTGAGCACAAGGTAAAGCTAAGAAACCGATGAAGTGGAAGTAAGAAAGGAAAACATCGAGAGATGGATACTCATCTGGGAGATGTAGGCCATATGAAAGAGCCTCGATAGGTAAGCCAGTAAATTATAAGAAATGATCATTAAATTAATTAAATGGTTATATGGAATGTATATTAAATAGGGAGTATTATGATGATTATGGTACAGGGAATCCTAGAGCTACCGGGATCAAGATAAATGATTAGAGATCCCGATATTCAGCTAGTAGTACCGTTAGCTCACCTAAGAGTATGAGACAAAGGTGTGATCATTGCAGAAAGTTCCACCGATCACAACCATGCCGGTTGGCAAGTGGCGCATGCTTCAGATGTGGTGAACAGGGACACATGATTAAAAATTGTCCCAGAAGGAACCTAAGGGCGTCTGAGGAATCGGAGAAGACCCCTCAACCTTGGCGTAAGGCCACTGCTGAAGAAAAGGGAAAGACACCCGTTAATTATGATGTAAATGTTGAAGAAGTATAAGGCAAAAGTATGTTGTATTATCTGACTCATTGTAAATGAAGTTAATAGAAAGTATGTATGGTTATGTGAAGGATTTTTAGCTTACGTTGTGGAAATAGTAAAGAAAAGTCCTGAACTTAATGATACAATAATTGATGAGAAACGATAGTTGGAAATTGGAAGTACTCATTGGTATGAGGTTTTATGATATATAATGATATATGAAATAAACTTAAGTGAAACTGATGATGGACTTAAACTAATATTCATATCAGTTTATTTTACCTAAATGTTTTATCCTATGAAAGCATTCTCCGAAAAGAATATGAATTAATATGAAAAATGAGTTGTCTCAACAATGTTAAGTATTCTCTATAGTCGCTTCTAGGTTTCGGAACAAGACAGGTATTTCAAAGTACCTTCCTTACTCTAGTCGGATCCCTAGCCGACTATAGTATCCTTCCTGTTTGCTTCCTAGAGTACCATAGGAAAATGAAGATGTTCATTCATTAGGCATGTTTGATGCTATGAGAAGAGAACATTTTGGATACAAATTAAAAGAACTATGCTAATAGTTTAGAGTGTGATCAGTATATGGATATTTAGAGAACAAAAGAAAGAAATTATGGATAGCCATTGTGAATAAATTACGGCTATAATTCCGATTGAGATAGAAGAGATGGCTCGAGTTCCAAAGGATTGTGAAGGTGAGATTATATCACCTAGGGAAAGCCATTGTGGTGGCAAATGCTTTGAGCCAAAAGCATAAAGGAATAAGGGTTTATATGATGATAAGAAAGTATGAGTTGCTGGAGCAAGTTACAAGCCTTAAGCTAAATATTATGCTCTCAAGGTAAATTGGAATGATGGCTAGTATAATGATTAAACCAGAATTTATGGACAGATTTATTAAGTCAGCTCACTCCCTACTTATGAAGTCTACAAATACACTTAGTGCTATGGCAGGAATGTATGTGAAAGAAGTCGTAAGATTACATTGAATTCTAATGAGCAATTCAATTGATAGAGACTCCAGGTTTACTCTCACTTATGGGAGCATTGCAAAGAAGCCAGGGGATCTCAGTTGAATGTTGCACAGCTTTTCATCCACAGACTGATGAGCAGTTTGAGCGCATGATCCCGACGCTCAAGGATATGTTGAGAGCTTGTGCTATGGATTTTTAAAGGCTCATTGAGTCACTATCTGCCATTGGTTGAGTTGTATACAATAATAGTACTATGCTGGTCTCGGGATGGCACCATGGAAGCTTTGTATGGAAAAAGGTGTCGATTCCCGATTGTGTGGGAAGAAGTGGGCGAGTATAAGTTGTTAACTCCAGATCTAGTCGAGCAAGCCTATGAAAATGTTAAGTTGATTTGCCAAAGGCTCAAGACAGCTCAGAGTAAACAAAAGTGTTATATGGATGCTCGACAGAGACCACTTAAGTTTTTGGTGGGAAAATTTGTGTTTTTAAAAGTTTCTCCATCCAAAGAGATTATAAGAATTAGCAGACGAGGTAAGCTGAGTCCTCGCTACATCGGTCCATTTGAGGTCTTAGACGGAGTTAAAGATGCTGCCTATAGATTGGCATTGCCTTTGAAATTATAGGGAGGGCGTAATATAATTCATGTATATATGCTACAGAAGTATAATCCAGAAGTATTGAGGTCTAAGATGGTCCCTTTAGTTAAAGATCATTTACGATACCACACTATGGGAAAAAGCTACATGAAGCTAAATAGCTTGATGAAGGAAGAATATCCGGAACTAATTGAGACGTAACCTGATTCGAATTTGGAGGACCAAATTCTCTAAGGTGGGGAGAACGTGAAATCCCCAATTTCAAGTGAATTCCTTATGATTGTAAAGTCATTTGGCTTAAATGAAGTAAATAAATATGAGAATTATGAAGGCTAAATGATGCATGGAACATGGAAGAAGTAATAAGATGGAAGGTTAAATAGTCAAGGAAATTAAATTGATGTTATAAGAATAATTGAGGTATGAGAAAAGAATTAATATCAGAAAATTGTGTAAGCAAAGAAAAGTGTTATATGGAAGAAAGGAGACCAATTAAATGAATGGCCAAACACTGATGGTCAAAGGTTAGGATGAAGTGATTTAATTGGATGATGATAAAACAATAATAGAATTTTATGTAGTTAAATGATATATGTGATTGATATGAGAATGGAAGAAGAAGAGAATTAAAATATTAGACATTTAAAGTAATTAAATGGGTATGTGTCATATGCATGGAAGATGAAGAATTAAATGGTCAACGAAGAGTCAAAAAGCATAGTCAAAAAGGAAGCATGGCTGAGATGAGATGATATGGGATAGGGAAGCATTAAATGAGGTTGCATAAGTCATCCCCAGCCATCATCACCCTACGACAGCAACCCTTTCTAGCCCTCTCCCTCCCATTCTCTCCACTTCTCTAAGCTTCCAAGTCTTCCTCCATAGCTATCTTGACAAACACTCTTGTTTAGAAACCAAATCGTTAAGCTTGTTAGACGAAAAACAATCACAATCACTAGACGAAGCTATGTCTGAAGTTTAGTGGATTGAATCCAAGTAAATTGAGAGATCAGAAATCCTGAAATTTGGCGATTTATAAAGGTAAGCGATGGAAGTGGTTTTAGTTGGTTTCATTCATGGTTTGGAGTTAAGTTAAGTTGGTATGATATGTGTATGGTGATTAATTTAAAGATTTGCTTTGATATGATGATTTCAGATTTGAAGAAGTAAATCAAAAAGCTAAGGTTGATGCGACCAAGCTTGAGGATTATTGGCAATTGAGGTAAGAAATTTATGTAACAGACGTAAGGCGGCTATGTCCGCATGTTTTATCTTGTTTATATGTGGTTTTGAAAGATATACCAACTGTGTTATACAAGAAAAGTGAAATTTTTGGACTTGACTCCTAGTACCAATTAGGCTAGGAGCAGCCGACTACCTTAAAGGGAAGTCGACTACCTAGAGACAACCAAAGCAAAGATTTTTAGAAAACCGACTCAAACCAGTCGACTGCTATGTATGCCAGTTGACCGCTATTTTCCCGAAAAGCATTCTGTTTCAAACCAGTCGACTGCTATATGAGACAGTCGACTGCTATTTACAAAAATGCATTCTGTTTCAAAACCAGCCGACTGCCTATAAAACCAGTCGACTGCCATGCTTCTAAAAGCATTCTGTTTCGACAACAGTCGACTGCTATATGACCAGTTGACAGCTATTTCTGAAGAAGCATTCTATTTGAAAACTAGTTTACTGTTATATGAACCAGTAGACTGCCCTTATATGTTATCAAAAATGAAAATATCAGAATGTTTAAACGAAATTAATTTCGATAAATGAAATTATGAAGCAGCAGTCGACTGCCCTGTTTTGAAAAGAGGTTTTCAAACCTATTTCAATAAAGTATGAAATGTCATGGCAAAAAGGCTAAATGGCATATGTTTTGAGATTATGCACTTTCATGTTTCTAGTAGGGCTCTAATCAAGTCTCGAAATAATGTATGTTAAGGGCTGAGGAACCATAAGTCAGGCCTCAGTCGCTACAGAAGGACACCTGACTATTGTTACTGTAGCCCCTGACAGTTGGCCAAATTTGTCTATGTTAAATGTTCGGCTAAGGGAGAATTCCTGGCCCTACTGGGTATGCCACATGATGATGATGATGATGATGATGCAGTGCATAACTCTATTAAAGTATAAATAGTTTTTATGTTATTTAAAAACTATATGTATATGCGATTTCAAAGAATAAAGAAATCGAAAGTACTTAGTTTACTTGTATAAGAAGTTTTAAAAGAAGTATATGATGTATGATTTCAAGAAAGTATATGATGTTTTAAGAGAAGTATGTATGTATGTAAATGATATATGAAAGAAGTACTTGAAGTATGTAAGAAGTACATAAAGTATGTTTTGAATGAAGTATATGACGTATGTTTTCCCATGATGATTTAAAAGAAGTATACAAAGGTTGTTTGCATATGCTACTTTAAAGAAGCACATGATTTACTTGATTTATGAGCATATGCTATTATGAAGAATTTCTATATTTGATGGAAGTACATGAACATGCTTTATAATGATTTTGCATGACATTATAGAGCCAAGTAGGAAAACTGCATATAGAGGCATGGTACGCTCTTTTACATATTTTTCTTACTGAGCGTAAACTCACCCTTTTACGAACATTTTTCATACAGACTATCTGAAGTAATCTCTCGCTTTCGATAGAAGATCCAACGAGTGGATCTTGAAAGTTTACCTTCGAGAGACGCTTCCTAATTAGTATAAAAGGTATACTTATGTAATTATGCAAGTTAAATTGTAATTCAGTTATGGTATAGTACAAGTAACTTTAATGTATATAAGATGTCGGGGATTTAAGTTAAGATGATGTGTAAGCTCCTATGGAAACGGATGATATATATAGACATGTATCATTAGTCTATTTTAATTAAATGGATTATTCATATTAAGCTGTTAGATATTAAGCTTAAGAAAGAAAAGAATGAATGACATTGACGAGCAAAAATCTAATCAAGTTAAGTGAAAAGAGGGAAAAGTTAAATGGTAAGATGTAGTGGCGGGGACGTCACAGTTAACTGTTTACTGAACCATGAATTACTGTTAACTGTCTTACTAAATTGTGAATTACTGTTTACTGTTTATTGAACTGTATTGGATTATTACTGTTTACTGAATTGAAAGTGTTTTATGGAAATTATTACTGATTATGAAATTTTTATTGTTCTGTTACTGTATTGTGAACTTCAAGTGTTTCTTATACTAAATTGTTTTCACACTATTTACTGAGCTGCCTATCGTATCATTACTGAACTGTTTACTGTTATTGAACTGTTATTAAAAGTGTTTTACTGAACTGTTAATGTTTTGAAATGAACATTTTGCTGTCTCTCAACCTATTACGGTTTACTGAAACTATTCACTTCAATGTGATGTTTACTGAACTGGAATTGAACAGTCACTGTTTACTGGAAAACTGCTATGGATTACTAAATTGTCACAATTAAATGTGTTTATAAAAAATTAATTGTTAAAGTGAAACTGTTCACTGAACTAGTTATTGTTTTACCAAAGTGTTATTGTGTTAAATCTTATTTTCACTGTTTTTTGTATTATCACAATACTGTTACTACTGTTTCACTGAAACTGTTTACCATACTGTCATTTATTACTGTTTATTGTCATATGATTTTGAAAAATACAAAAGTGTTTATTAAATGGTTTTCTTACCATTTATTTAGTGAGAATATGTTAAATTGTTTTATATAAACAATTTAATAACTACTTCCTATAGTCGCTCTAGGTTTCTGGGACAAGACAAGTATTTCAAAATACCTTCCATGCTCCATCTGGATTTTCCAGCCGACTATAGTATCTTTTCGATTTCTGTGCTTAGTGAATTGTTAGGAAAATAATGTTTTCGAGCATATAGTCTTCGTTATATCAGTCTTGCATACAATTCCTTTACTGAGCACGTTTCGCTCACTCCTTTATTTTTCACTCCACAGGATATTATAAGTGGTTAAAAAGAGGTATACATTAGAGAATATTGGCTGCATTTTGGATTACTAGAGACTGCTTTATGCCGATCTGGGAGGTATTTGTACTTTCTTTTATACATTCAGATGTATTGTACAGTACTACTTAAGTTGTAAAATAGGAACAGGAGATGTAAAGTGTAAGGAAAAATGTTAAATTACATATACTGAATTTCTTTAAATTAATGTGAGTTATTGTTTATTATTGTTATTGTTCAAGTGTTAAAGGCATTGCAGACAGCCTAATGGTGAAATTATGTGTAAAATGTGTCATTTACTGTACATTTGGGCTGTTACACTAACATAATTCTTTAATGTTACCTCAATAACCTTTTCACATATCACTCAGCAATCTTCAAGCATCTTTCCATATTAGTTCAAATAAATACTATCTCTAACAATATAATTCTAAATCTAACATATATAGAAATATCTCACCTAACTTCAAATTTCACAATTTAATCTCTCTCAAGCTTTGTCAAGCTCTAGTCATCACTTGCACATTCTCTACAATCTCCAAATCATATACATACTTAGAAAATTTCATGAATTATTCAACAATTTATTAAATAAATAACAATAAAATAAAAAAAATTTCTTTCGCCTTCGTTACCTATCATTTCTTCTTTTCTGTCTTCTTCTTCTTCTTCTTTTCTTTTTTTTTCACTCTGCTGAATCGATCAGAATCAGTTCAGCCCAACTTCGTCAATGGCATGTGATGTGACGGCAATGGCAGCGTGAAGTTGAAGGCAATGCCGGCACAGGCGATGGCTACAGACATAGACGATGGCTACCGGTGACGCTAGCAGCTCCTTCTCTTTCTTTTTTTCTGTTCACTGGCCTTCCTCATTTTCCCTCCTATTTTGGCCATATCTGCCTTTGTCTGATCTATCTCCACCTAGCTCGGTCGACTGCCGATGATTCTGCCTCTTCCTCTTCTCCTTTTTTTCTTACTCTTCCTTTTCTTTTTCTTTCCTTCTTCTCTTTTCCTTCTCTCCTAATCTGCTTCTCTTCCCCTCTCCTTGAGCATTGCTGGCCCTTCCTCTCTTCCTTCTCTACGTCAGCAATAGTTCGGGCCTTTGATCTATCGGCCCTTTTTCTCTTCTCTCTTTTCTTCATCCTTTCCTTTCTTCCTTTCTTTCCTTCTTTTCGATCTGCTCTTCTTCACTCATTCACTGTCGTCGATCAGCCTTCTCCCCCTTCTCTTAACGACAATGGTTCCCTCTCCCCATCTATCTCTCTCTCTCTCTCTCTCTCTCTCTCTCTCTCTCTCTCTCTCTCTCTCTCCTTAGTTCTTTCCTTTCTTTTTTTTTTCTTTGGTTAAGTCTGCACATACAGTCTAAGTTGGCAAGCTTCCATTTTTTTCTTTTATTTATTTATTTATAAATATGTTTAAATATAATATAAATTTATATTATAATTATCTTTTATATTAATATATATTCCTAACATACACTATATATGTGTATATATATATAGTTAATATCTATTAAAACATATTTATATATATAATTTATATTTGCTATATATATAATACTTAAAACATATATTTTCCTATTTTATTATTTATTCTTATATATATATATATATATACACACACACACACACAAATAAATAAAAATAATCTTTACCATTTATATATACATATATATATATTTATATACCTATGTATATATATATTAATATTTATTTATTTCCTAATAAATATATATACACATCTACATAGATACATTTATTTATTATTATAAGTGATGAACAATCTATATCGATTTACTATAATTCTCTATTTCTTTAGAATTTAAATTCCTTCATACCTAAAATAAAGTTATTTATTTATTTTTTTAACTTGTCTATTAACGTTAGAAATTGAATTTACAGATCCTTAATTCCAAAAATGGGAGAATCCTCAATTATCACACTTAGCTAGAAAAGTAGCCTTGATATCACTTTCCTTTGCATAAAAGCTCATGCCCTTTCTTACTTTCTTTGCAATATCTTTGCCTTTATCTAGATTCTTTAACCTTGGTTGTGAATCATTTTGCTTTTTCAACCTTAATTGGTCCTTATAAATCTCCTTAAAACTCAAGGGTGCAAGTGTGAATTTCTTACCATCCATGGAAAATGAATAACAGAGTGTGAATCCATCATGTATGACACATGTATCAAATTGCCATGGTCTTCCCAAAAGCAAATAGCTAGCATGCATAGGCACAACATCACACAACACTTTATCATTTTACCTTCCAATGGAAAATGGCACCAATACTTGCTTTATCACATTTAGTTCTCCATAATTATTAAGCCATTGAAGTTTGCACGATTTGGGATGTTTGTAGTGAGCAAACTCAATTTGTCAACCAAATAAGTGCTAGCAACATTAGTGCATCTACCACCATTAATAATCAAAGAGCATACCTTATTGTTGACACGACATCTAGTATGGAAAAGATTTTCTTATTACACTTCATCTTCAACCTTAACTTGGGCACTTAATGCATGATGAGCTACAAGTGTGTGAGATCTCAAGTTTTCTCTATTCTTTCTACACCTATGGAATATGCCAAATTAGAATAGTGAGCCAAGTTACAATAATTAACTCGCGTGTGTTTTGTAGGTATCTAGGAAATTATCAAGTGGGCCCCAC
Organism: Heritiera fomes; assembly: GCA_032173925.1. Classification (NCBI taxonomy): domain Eukaryota; kingdom Viridiplantae; phylum Streptophyta; class Magnoliopsida; order Malvales; family Malvaceae; genus Heritiera; species Heritiera fomes. The sequence continues at coordinate 24,217,286 of JAPDPM010000005.1, forward strand.
AGGATAATCCGTAATTTGGATGGTCTCCGAAGTGCCGAAATGTGAATCTTGGGCTCAAAATACCTAACTGGTAAGAAGACCACTCCTCAAAATTCTTTATTTAAGCATACCTAGGTTTACGTGAAACAAATTCAAAAATGACGATTTTGTCCATAAGCTGAGAGAACTTTTTTGAATAACGGTCAAACTAGTTTAACTTTTGGTCCAAAGACTGTTATAGTCAAACCTTTGCATGAAGATGCCCTACGCTATTTCAAGCCATAGGGTGAATCTCTCGAAAATGTCAAAAATTACGTGATTGTACTGTTAGGGGTATTTTGGTATTTTACCCCTATGGTCGCCCAACTTAAGCCCCTAAAGTCAAAGATTTGACTTGTTCTATTATTAGGAGACTATAATTATGAAAAATAAAAATAAAAATCTAAATTTAAAGTATTAAAAGAATAATTATCGCATATGTGTAAATAATGAGATCTTAAAAGGGTAGTTTGGTCTTTCCACAAAGGCTGATATTTTAATGGTTAAATAATATAAAAATAAGATATTATTGAGTTATCTTCAACCTTGCTAAAGCCAGCCACCATTGCTCTCCATTTCTCCAAGTTTTCTTCCTCTTCCACTTAGTAAACCACTTCTTTTCTTCACCAAATCCCTAAGGCTTCTTAACCAAAATTATTCCTCATCTTAAGGGTTGTCTAAACCCAAAATTTGAAAGGTTGAAACTAAGATATAGAGGGTTATTTGGTTGCTTGAATTTCAGTTCTTATGGGAGGTAAGAGAATAAGTAATTTCTTTTAATCCTATCTATCATTTGTGATTATATCAAGTTAGCAGAGCATGTTTATGGACTTGAAATGAAACAAAACTAGATGCAGAGTTTCCATATAGGTTTAGTCAAGAGAGGGTTAGTATAGCCACTTAATATTTTGAAGGGTGTGGAATGATGTTTAAGTGTTAAAGGGAGTGCTAGTGAAGTTAGATTTAAAAGGAAACGTGAAATGATTATAGTTGCTGCTGTTTTGCAGTTTTGAGTAAGTAAAAAGGATTATTGGTGCTGCAAGTTACTGTATTTTTGTGGTATTTGAGGAAAGGGACGTATGTAAAATGTTGCAGAGGGACTATGCTTGTATTATGGTTTAATGGGTGAAACTGTTTTATAAGTGAAAGAAGTTTGAAATTCGGTTTAACTCCTAGTGTTGATTTTGTCTAGGAGCAGCCAACTGCCTTATAGGGCAGCTGACTACTCAGACATAGACACGACGTACTTATTTCCGAAATCGACTTAAACCAGTCAACTGCCCTATATAGCACTTGACTATGCTTGCATTATGGTTTGATGGTTAAAACTATTTTATAAGTGCAGGAAGTTTGAAATTCGGTTTAACTCCTAGTGTTGATTTTGTCTAGGAGCAACCGACTGCCCTACAGGGTAGCTGACTGCTTAGATACAGACACGACGTACTTATTTTCGAAATCGACTTAAACCAATCGAATGCCTATTTCTATGACCGGCTTAAAACCAGCCGACTGCCTTAAACGTAAATAGACTGTCTTTATTCCGTAGCATTCTGTTTCAAAACAACCTGACTGCCATAAAGGCTAGTCGATTGCCTTTTTCCTAGAAACATTCTGTTTGCGCACTAGTCGACCGCCACATTAGCCAATCAACTGCATTTTATCCAAAAGCATTCTGTTTCAAAACCAGTAAACTGCCCAAATGACCAGTCGACTGCTCCTCTTTGTATTTGATTTTTAAATATTCCTAAATTAATTTTAGAAAAAAAATTAATTAATTGAAGCAAGTGCACAGCAGTCAATTATCCTAAAAGAGAAATAAATTGCCCCTTTTGAAATATTGATTTGATGTGCATATTTAGTATAAATGTATTAGTTTATAACTAATGTATTTCAAAAAGGGATTTGATAGATATTGATGGTTTTAAAAGCATTAGTTTTTTATAATAAATGTTTTGAGATTGTTAGCTCTTGTCGTGATCATGCATACTTACGTGCTTATGTGAATTATGTGTATTTGGTTGTAAGACTTGTCAAGTCCTCAGCACCACAGCTGTCACCTAGCTAGTGCACATTGTGGATTATTGATAATGGCCATTTGTCTGCTTTTATGTGCTTGGCGTAGGGGGATCCCTAGCCCATTCATTGGGTACGCCATTTCTTATATGCATCTCTTATGGGACATCCTCTATGCATGATTCTATTGAATGTTAACCATCTCCACTAAATTATCGAAAGCTTATTGTATCACTAACTTAGGTGATTTAAATTTACAAGCAAGTGTTTGATCAATCTTAAATATATGTAAGTGAGAAAACAAGATTTGATTATGTTTTTATATGATACTTAATGGACTCATACCCTTTTATATTTGTTTTATATTGAATTTAAAAAGAAATATTTCAATCTTATGAAGCACAATTTCTATTTGAGAATATTCAATTAATCCCAATAGTCGAACGTAAGACTTAGGACAAGTGAGATGCTCTGAAGCATCTTTCCATACTCAGCTTGGTAATCCTAGTCGGCTATAGAAATTTCTTCCTTCTAAATTATCAGTGTTACTAGTGATTTTATGTGACATGACACAGCTAAGGAGGAAACTTGCATATAGCGGCATAGTACGCACTTTTATATATGCTTTCTTACTGAACGTAAACTCATCTCACCTATTTTTCCTCTCAGATTATTTTCAGTAACATTCCGCTTATTTTTAGAGGAGCTTATATTTTGGATCTACAGTATTCATTTGAGACACACTTATTGCGTTATTTTATATATTTCAAGCTATTGTATAGTAGTATAATAAATATTAGATCATACTGGTGATGTAAACTACTAGTAGGAACGATAAGATATATATATATGTGCAAAAGGAATGTTAAGCTTATTTCTATCTCAACTTATGTGAACAAATATATGTAAAATAAATGATTTTAGGCTGATGTTGTACAATACCTTGGCAAGATTGCAATGAATTTGATAATGTAGAATTGATGTGATAAAGTATATGGTATATGTAAAAGAGGAAAATGATCCGACAAATGTTGTAACCTATTATAAGTGAAAGAAAAGTTAGTTGTTATTTGAGTTAAATCGGACGTTACAGAATTGGTATTAGAGCAGGGTTAGTTTGATGTTTGTCGGTGTCATTAGGTTAGAAATAATTTGCATCCTCGAGTATTGCACTTGTCTAAATATATTTATGCGTGGTATAACTATTCAAAGTTAGACTAAATTCGTTTGATTTTGTTGTGGTGTTGGCAAAATGAGTCATCGTAGAATGGGCGCTTGACAGAAACGAAAGGAGACACCTCCCAAACACATTCGTCCTCCGTCTCCTCCAAATAGTCCTAATACTCGACTATCGAGACTCAAGCAGAATCTGGAAGCTATGATGACATTATTTAATTAGTTCATGGCTAACTTTCCAAATGTGGCCATGAACACACTGCCAACTCCACTTATAGTACCATCCGTACCTCCAGCACCTCTTGCTCCTCCCGTGCCTCCTATTCCTCCAATACCAGCCCCACTAGTCCAACCAGAGCCTTCATAGCTAGCTCCAGTTCTTGAGAGGCAAGGTCCCACAGCTTATTTCAATGTTAGTCTATTAAAAGAGTTTAAAGAAGCTAGACCCACCCAAATTTAAGGGTGACCAGGACCTATTAGTGGCAGAAAATTTGGTCAAGGCAATCGCCAAGTTATTTAAGTATATGATCTACTCTGAGAAAGAAAAAGTGGGCATGGAGACATATTTATTAGTGGACGATGCAAATCATTAGTGGCAGTATACTCAGACCACATTGGAGGCTAGGTATCCTGAGGTCACATGTGATATATTTTTGAAGGCATTTAACAAGCAGCACATCCCACGCACTACTCAGAAAAAGTTAAAGGTGGAGTTCTTGAATTTGACTCAAGGGAACATGTTAGTTGATCAATACGAGTCAAAATTCACCACTCTAAGCAGATTTTATCTAGAAGTTCTTCGGAGTGAGGAGCATAATATATAGGTTCATAAAAGGATTAAGGCCATTCATCAAGTCTAAGCTTTATTCGATGCATATCACCACCTATGATGAGGCAGTCTGTAAGGCTCAGCCGTGCGAGTAGGACTATGAATTTACCAGGCAAACTTTCAGGGAAAGGGTAAAAGAGAGGATAAGGCAAAGCGAAAGTTAGATGATAGAGCCTCAGGGGATAGATATCCATTTAAGAGAGTCAAGAAAAAATAAGGGATTTCGATGGCCACAGGAATTAAGATAGCTAATGGAAAGTCTCAGTCCTCAAGAGGCAACACCATTATCTCATAGAAGGACTTGATGAAGAAGTGTGAGCATTACGGGAGATTCCATGGATCACAGCCATGTTGTGTGATGACTGGTGCCTACTTTTGGTGTGGAGAGAAGGGGCATTGAATTAAAGATTGTCCAAAGATGATTCAGAAGGCACCCGAGGAATCGAAGAAGACCATTCAGCCTCAACATAAGGTAAGACAACAGAGAAGGGAAAGAAATTCATGACTCAGAGTAGGGTCTTTGCTATTGATAAGGAGTCCACTGACACTACTTCCTCCTATATGATTAAAGGTAAGATTTATCTTTATGATATAATTGTCACTGCATATTTAATTGCCTGTTGAACCAGAACCCATAGGGCACTTGTTACAAGTAAATACCCAATTTAGGAAATCCCAAATAATCGACATAGTGTATCAAAATTGTAAGCTATGGGTACGAGAGAGGGAATCGATAGTTGACCTAATCTTATTAAATATGTATGGATTTGATGTTATATTAGGGACAGATTGGTTAGCTAGAAATCATGTTATTTTGGATTGTTATGCTAAAACTGTAACCTTCTCTTCTCTCGTTAGCTATGTTGTAAATTTTACTAATGTTTAATGTAAGAGTATATTTGTTAATTAACTTGTTTGAAAGTGAATTTAATTGAATATATTTGACATGTGAAGGGTTTATAGCTTATGTGGTGGACATAGAACAGAAACATCCCGAACTTCATGAAATTTCGGTAGTCAAGGAATTTCCCGATGTGTTTCCAAGCAAACTTTTAGGACTTCCATCGATAGGAAAATTGAATTTACCATTGACTTGGTGCCAAGAACCGAGCCGATCTCTAAGCCTCCCTATCGGATGGCTTTAGTGGAACTCGAGGACTTGAACAAGCAACTTCAGGAGCTACCGGACAAGGGGTATATATGACCTAACATATCCTCGTGGGGTGCTCCTGTATTATTTGTCCAGAAGAAAGATGGCAGTTTGAGGCTTTGTATTGACTATTGATGGTTGAATAGAATTGCTATCAAGAATAAGTATCCTCTTCTGAGGATTGATGATCGCTTCGATCAGCTCCAAGGTGTATAGGTTTCTCCAAAATATACTTGAGATCGGGATATCATCAATTGAAGATACAGAGTGAAGATGTCCCTAAGGCGGCATTCAAGACTTAATATGGTCACTATGAATTCCTGGTTATGTTGTTTGATCTCACCAATGCCCCTGCAGCTTTTATGAACTTGATAAATGTGGTCTTCAAGCTATACTTTGATAAATATGTTATTTTCTTTATCAATGATATCTTAGTGTACTCAAAGTCCCGTGAAGAACACAAGCAGCTTCGTCGAATAGTCCTTCAGATCCTAGAGACCGAAAACTATATGCTAAGTTAAGTAAATTTGATTTCTGGTTGGATCAAATCTCCTTTTTGGGTCACATAGTTAGTAAAGATGGGGTTTCGATTGATCCATCAAAGATTGAGGCTATTGTACAGTGGGAGAGGTTGTAAATAGTGACAAAGATCTGGATTTCTTGAGTTTAGCTGGATATTATTGACGGTTTGTTGAGGGTTTTTCAAGGTTGGCTACTCCCTTAACGCACTTAACGCGCAAAGAGGTAAAGTTTGAGCAGCATAATGCCTGTGAACGTAGTTTCCAAGAGTTGAAGCGTAGGCTAATGACAACACCCATCTTACCATTCTTGATGGTTCAGGAGGTTTCTCCATATATAGTGACGCCTCTGCACAGGGTTTGGGTTGCATATTGATGCAACATGGTAAGGTAGTTTTTTATGGTTCACGCCAACTAAAGGACCATGAAAAGAACTACCCGACTTACGACCTGGACTTAGCCAAAGTGGTATTTGCTCTGAAGATTTGGTGGCACTACTTGTATGAAGAGAGGTTTCAAGTGTTCACAAACCATAAGAGTCTAAAGTACTTATTCTCACAAATAGAGTTAAATATGAAACAGCAGAGGTGGCTCAAGCTTTTGAAAGATTACGATTGTGAGATCCTGTACCACCTAGGAAATGCCAATGTGGTGATAGATGCTCTAAGCAGGAACATATAGGAATGATGTCATATATGATGGTCCGAGAGTATGAGTTGCTAGAGCAATTTGCAAGCCTAAACCTATAAATGTTACACCTTCTGAGCGTTATGAGATGATAGCTAGTTTGCTGATTAAACCGTAGTTGATAGGTAAAATATAGGTTGCTCAGAGGGAAGAGACTAAGTGTATTGAGGTAGCAAATCAAATTCAGTCAGGGGTATCATCAAAGTTTATTGTTGACAGTGATGGGATTTTCAGGTTTAAGGGCTATATATGTGTTCTTGATGATACAGAGTTGAAAAAGTTGATTTTGATCAAAGTTGATTTTGATCGAAGCACATTCCACTAAGTACACTTTGCATCTGGGTAATACTAAAATGTATCATAATTTATACAAGGTGTATTAGTGGCCTGGCATGAAACGAGACATTACAAAGTTTGTGGCAAAGTGTCTTACGTGCCAACAGGTTAAGGTAGAGCACAAGAGACTAACCGATTTGTTATAGCCTCTACCTATAACTATATGGAAGTGGAAGCACATTACGATGGATTTCATCGTGGGCTTGCCTCGGACCAGAAGAAATCATGATAATATTTGAATAATTGTCGATTAATTGACTAAGTCTGTCCACTTTCTACCTATCAACTTCACAAATTCACTTAATACTTTGGTAGATTTATATGATAAAAAGATTGTTCAACTGCATGGGATTTCAATGTGCATCACTTCCGACAAAGATTCCAGGTTTACTTCTCATTTCTGGGAACATTTCCAAGAAGCCATAAGATCTCGTTTGAACTTTAGCACAGCCTTCCACCTAAGACTAATGGACAATTTGAGCACACCATCCAGATGCTTGAGGATATGTTGAGAGCTTGTGCTTTGGATTTCAAGGGCTCCTAGGATAACCATCTACCATTAGTCAAGTTTGCTTATAATAACAGCTATCATTCGAGTATCAAGATACCACCTTATGAAGCTTTTATGGTAGAAAGTGTCGATCCCCAATAGGTTAGGAAGAAGTCAGTGAGCGCAAGTTGTTATCCCCAAACTTAGTCGAGCAGGCTTGTGAAGATGTCAAGCTAATTTGCCAAAGACTAAGACAGCTCAAAGCCGACAAAAGAGCTATGCAGATACTTGACTCAGTGTGAGAATCATATATTTCGGTATTATTACATGTATAAGACTTCTCACCACTGTTCAATTCCTGTGTATTTTGCAGGTATAAAAGGAAACAATGTGGTAGGTCTCACAGACCCTACACTACCGGATGGATAGGAGGCTTGGTACATTCAATAAAGAGAGCTAAATAAGCCTAAGGTAAGAATCTAGAACCCAAAATCCTTTATTTAAATTATTTTTGGGAAGTGTGCCAACAAATTAGAAAATAACGATTAAGAACATAGCTTGGATGAATTTTCTTAAATAGCGGTCAAACTAATTAACTTTTGATCAACTAACCGAAGTATGATAATTTACATGTAAATAAGTTCTAGACCAAGTTAATAGATAGACTAGACCATATGAAAGGTAAAATTTATGCAATTGACCAGATAGGGGTATTTTGGTAATTTCACCCTTACGGTCAGTCAAACCTTAATAAAACCCCATCCATTCAATAGAATATGTCCAATACTAATATTTAATGATGAAATAAAATATTTTGGAGTTAAATTGAATAGTTAAAAATATTATGGAAGTTTAAGGGCAAAATTATCCAAAATCATTATAAATGAGGGCATTTTGGTCATTTTTCCATTAAAAAGAAATTTCTACATATTTCTAAGAGAGAGGGCCGACCACTCCATCTTCAACCTCTAGCCATCACCATAGCCAACCTTAAGCAAAAATAAGAAAGCTTTCAAAACACCTAGTAAACAAGCTTAAAATCACAAACTCTTTTCTACAAACTTATCCCAAATTTAGTGCTCTACAAGCCCATATTAATATTTAAGTGTGAAGTGAACAAAATCAAGGTGTAGGACTCCTCTTGGATTCAGCCACAATAAAGTCCCATTATGCTTTCATTTTCTTTATGAAACAATGATAGTTAGTGATGTAATTAAGGTAGTTAAGCATGATTTTAGCCTTAGAATGAATCAAAACTCACTCACATGCTTCCTTAGGGTTTCAATCATGATGAGATGTTCATGATACATTGTTCTTTGATGCATGAAAATAGTGTAAGAGAAGTCGAAAATAATGATTAAGCATAAAACTAAGCTTAATTTGTTGAGAAACCATGTTAACATCTACATGAAGCATTCGGCCATGAGAAGGGGACCATGTAATGGTGCTCAATTTGATGTGTTCCGGGTCCCATAATACTATAGAAATTAAAAGAAGACTACCAGTGCGATTGGAATCGAAGACGGAGTTGATTTAAGCATAGTTGTAGTTTTAGCACTGGTGTGAATTAGACTGGTTTAGTAACTACTATAGACAATGTGTTAAATTTTAATGAAGAAAAATTTATTATAATTAAATTATAGTGAAATAATGGTGTTGGCATAATGTTTTGCAGCCTGGGAGTGAAATAAGTCAAGTGGTGTTGTTGGTTATTTCGGTAAAAATCGACAGGTAAGGGACGAGTATGGAAGATGTAGGGATACTGTGAATGCATATTGTGGTTGAAAATGATTTTATGAAATTTTTTTGAAGTCAATTGCTTTTGAATTAATGAAATTGTGGACTACGGCTGGTTTTATATACTGTTTTCACTGTAAGAAGCATAGGCTAAAAATAGCCATTACTCTGCCAAAAATTCGATTAATTTTATGGAATTATCTTTTAACCTCCTTGAGTATTAGAAATGAGAGATTTAGTAAGTTAATTTTATTTTATTCATTGAAATTTCATATTTTCACATAACACCGAAAATAATATTTAAAAATTCATGTTATCGAATTTTACATACGTGAGAATATTGGAATGTTCTTATAACTTGTTTACAAATGAATAGAACATTTTAGAAATGAATACTGAACTGTGAATATTTTATGAATTTTTACTACTGAATTGCTTATGTTTTACAACATATGCATTTAAGGACTGACTGAAGGTTTTATTACTGGAATTTATTTGTTTAATGGTATCTATACTGCCTGTAAATTGTTTTAAGACTGTTAGGCCCCATATCATGCTGACTGACTATTACTATTACTATACTATTGCTGATAGATCTACCAAGTGTACATTGTAGACTCCCTGACTACGGCCATATGTCTTCTTGTTACTGTTTCTCCCTTCTTGGTATAGTGTTATGGCATGATATCTATTGGGTGTTGCCTGGTCTCCACTGTACTGTTTTCATTGAATTGAATTTCATACTGATACTAAACTGAATTGTTTATATATCAACTGCACTAAAATTTTTAAATTGTTTACTGAACTGTTACTAGATTTCCATACTAAACTGCTTATTGAATTGATTCATTTAAACAGCTTATTTAGTGACTATTTCATAATGCGATTTTAAAGTGACTTATATTGGTTATTCATTTCATCATCAACTATTTATTTCCCATAGTCGCAAACTAGGGACTGGGATACGATGGGTACTTTTAAGTACCTTCCATACTCCAGCTGCTTACCTAGCCAATTATAGTATCCTTCTTAAAATGTCCCTTAGTGTACTATTAGAATTAAATGATTTTGTGCATATAAACTTCATAGTATCACTACTTGCATACGAATTTCTTACCGAGCATTAAACTCATCCCCTCTTTTTTCCACCTCACAGATTATTTGTAGTAATATACCATTCCACTAATTGGCTACGTTTCTGGTACCCATAGGCAACAATTTTTTATTGTGAAGGTATATTTATTTACTTTTATACGTTTAAATGTTGATGTACAATACTACTTTTGTATAATTTATATACGGGGATGTAAATTAGTGAAATGTACTAAAACTAACACTTTTTATGCAAATATTAATATCAGTTATAATTAATCTTTTATTTAGAAATGGATTATCGTGGTAAGTGAATGGTATAAGGGCATCGCAGACAGCCTAGCTAATTGATTGTATATGTGATTATTGATATTTACTGTACATAACGTAATATTACAATTTAATTGGTATCAGAGCTAGGTTGGTTTGATACCTGTCAATATCTTTATTTTTAAATAGAATTACATCTCCTGCAGTACTATAATAGTCTGAATGTATAAATGATTCAAGTGATTGAAAAATCGATTTGAATGTCTGTTCTGTGCAAAATAAATGGGAGAAAGGTTATCCGACGAGATAGAGGCCGAGGTAGGGCAGAGTTAACTCCGGAGCTAGAATCAAAACTTGCCCCAAAATCTACTCTCTCTCTACAACCCCAGAGTCTAAGTACAAGAATTTCAAGGTTGGAACGGTTAGTTGCCGACTTTATAGCGACGTATAATGCTGATAGGGCTAGAGCGGCACCACCAGAAGTAGCACCACTCCTACCTCAGCCTGCACCAGCACCTCCAAAGCCATAGCCAGCTCCATAACCTGAGCCATAGCTGAGGCAACACCGCTACCACTAGCTCAACTGTAGCCTGCATATATTGAGTCTTATTGTGATGTTAATTTAGTGCGACAATTTAATAAGCTAAATCCTCTTAAATTTAAAGGAAGTAAGGATCTAATGGTCGCAGAGCACTGGGTCAATGCAATAGAGAAGTTATTTAAGTATGTGGTGTTCTGAGATCGAAAAGGTGGGCTTGGCTGTTTTTCAATTGCCAGATGATGCAGAGTACTGGTAGAAGTCCACTCAAACGATATGTTAGCACAGCATCTAGTGGTAACTTGGACTATATTTTTGGAGGCTTTTTATATGCAGTATATTCCCCTAACTGCACAGAAGAAATTGCTGTAGGAGTTTCTAGAGTTGACACAGGTGAATATGACTGTAGATCAGTATGAGTCCAGATTCCCCATATTAAGCCGAAGGAATCGAAGAAGGCTATACTCTTATAACCTAGACAGGCGACGGCAATAGAATAGGGCACAAAGGCTATGAATAGGGTAAGGTGTACGTAATTGATCAAGAGACTGCTGATACTTCTACTGATGTTATTAAAGGTAAGATTTATATAGATTTATATTTTTGATATTTCTGTACTTGCACTATTTGATCCTAGTTCTACACACTTTTTTGTGTCACTTGTGTGTGCTGGTAAAGTACTTGTCGAATCTAAATCCTTAAGGTATACTCTATATATAAATACACCCTTTAAAGAATCGTAAATAACTGATATTGTATATAGAAACTGTTAAGTGACAATAAGAGAGAAGGAAATGACAGCTGACCTAATTTTGTTAATCATGTATGATTTTGACGTAATCTTACAGATGGACTGGTTAGCTGCAAACTGTGTTAGTTTAGACTGTTATACTAAGTTTATAACCTTCTCTTATCCTAAGCTTTATACTATAAAATTATTAGGTAAGTAATGAAAGTAAAATATCTTTTACTAAATTGTTTAAGGGTTGTGTTGATGTGATTGAAGGATTTATTGCCTATGTTGAGGACGTAGAAAAGAAATGTCCGGAGTTGCACGAGATTCTTGTGGTTAGGGATTTTCTCGATGTGTTTTTAGATGAACTACCAGGATTACCACTAGATCGAGAGATTGAGTTCACTATTGACTTGGTACGGTATAGAGCCTATTTCTGAGCCCCCATACTAGATGGCATTGGTAGAGTTAGAAGAGCTTAAGAAGTAACTCCAGGAGTTATTAGATAAGGGCTTCATTCTCCCCAATATGTCTCATTAGGGTGCATTAGCTTTGTTTGTTCGGAAGAAAAATGGTAGCTTGCGACTGTGCATAAATTATCGGTTGCTTAATAAGGTCACCATCAAAAATAAATATCCCTTGCCTAGGATCAATGATCTCTTCGATTAGCTCAAGGGTGTGTAGTTGTTTTCCAAGATTGATCTCTAATTAGCGTATCATTAATTGAAGATTCAAGAAGCTGATGTCCCTAAGACTGCATTCAGGACTCAATATGGTCATTATGAGTTCCTGGTAATGCCTTTCGGACTGACTAATGCCCCTGTAGCTTTCATGAACTTGATGAATGAAGTGTTTAAGCCATACCTGGATAAGTTTGTCATTATCTTTATTAATGACATCTTGGTATATTCTAAGTCAGTAGAGGAGTATGAGCAGCATCTCTACATTGTCCTATAAACCCTCAAGGACCGGAAGATTTATGCAAGTTCAGTAAGTGAGAGTTCTAACTAGATCACATTACATTTATGGGGCACGTGTGTCTAAAGATGAGGTATCTGTAGATCCATCTAAGATCAAAGCCATTATGCAGTGGGAGAGACCAAAGACAGTGATAAAGATACGAAGTTTTTTGGGTCTAGCTGGATACTACCACTAATTTGTTGAGGGATTCTTGAGATTAGCTGCTACATTGACATATCTCACACGTAAGAATGTTAAGTTCGAGTGGACAGATACATATGAGCCCAGTTTTCAAGAACTGAAACGAAGGTTGACTACTGTTCCCATCCTTACCATTCCCAACGGATCAGGAAGTTCCTTAGTCTACAGTGATACTTCCGCATTAGGATTGGGTTGTGTCCTCATGTAGAATGGGAAAGTGATTGCATATGGTTCCAGACAACTAAAGGAGCATGAGAAAAATTATCCTACACATGACTCGGAATTAGCTGCTATGGTGTTTGCACTAAAGATATGGTGGCACTACCTCTATGGAGAGAAATTCCAAGTATATATAGATCACAAAAGTCTCAAGTATCTATTTTTGCAGCATGAGTTGAATATAAGACAGCATAGATGGATGGAGTTGTTGAAAGATTATGATTGCGAGATCTTATACCACTATAGGAAAACAAATGTGGTGGCAGATGCTTTGAGTAGGAAACGCATCGATATGGTATCATACATGATGATTCAAGAGTATGATCTGTTAACCAATTCTCGAGCCTAAATTTGATTGTGGTTTCCTCTAAGAAGTATGGTTTCACTGCTAGTCTTTGAACTGAATCGGATTTGATGGATAGAATTAGAAATGCTCAGAGGGATGACGCAAACTGTATGGAGATTGCCAGTCAATGGCAGATAGGTGTTCAGTCAGATTTTGGGATTGCCACTGACGGTATACTGAGGTTCAGAGGCAAAATCTATATTCCTAATGATCGGTAGCTAAGGGATTTTATTTTGATAGAAGCTCATACATCCAGGTACACTTTGCATCCAGGTAGTAATAAAATGTACCATAATTTACAGAGAGTGTATTAATGGCATAAAATGAAACGGGACATCACGAAGTTTGTTGCAAGATGTCTCACATGCTAGAAGGTGAAAATAGAGCATCAGAAGCCTGCAGGGTTATTACAGCTTTTATCGATCCTGATGTGGAAATGGGAGCACATAACTATGGACTTCATTATGGGTTCACCGAATACCCGAAGGAATCATGATGCCATTTGGGTGATTGTTGATAGATTGACGAAGTCTGCCCACTTCCTTACCATCAAATCTACTGATTCCTCAGTGTCTTAGCCGATTTATATGCCAGGGAAATTGTCAAACTGCATGGAGTTCCAGTGAGCATCACTTCTGACAGGGATTCCAAGTTCACTTCACACTTTTGGAAGAGATTTCTAGAGGCCATGAGATCCTGACTGAATTTTAGCATCGTTTTCTATCCGCAAACTAACGGACAATCCAAGCGCACCATCCAAAGGCTTGTGGATATGTTGAGAGCATGTGAATTAGATTTTAAAGGCTCCTAGGACGACTACTTGCCATTAGCTGAGTTTGCCTATAATAACAATTACCATTCTAGTATCGATATGGCACCTTATAAGGCTCTTTACGATAGACGATGTAGATCCCCAATCAGTTGGAAAGAAATGGGTGATTGGAAGATATTAGCTCCTGATTTTGTAGAGCAAGAGTCCAAATATATGCAGCTTATTTATGATAGAATAAAGACTGCTCAGAGTTGGCAAATGAGTTACGCTGATAACAGGCGTTGACCTTTGGAGTTCTTTGTTGGAGACTCAGTTTTCCTGAAAGTCTCACCTTTTAAGGGCATTATGCGGTTTGGAAAGAAAGGGAAATTAAGTCTTCGGTATATTGGGCCATTTGAGATTTTAGACCGCATGGGAGATGTTGCTTATCTATCAGTACTAACCCAGAGCTATCCAAAGTGCATAATGTCTTCCACATATCTAAGTTGAGAAAGTACCATCCAGATCCATCCACGTAATTCAGTACGAACCACTGGAGATCAAGTAGGATATAAGTTACGTGGAGAAGCTAATTCATATCTTGGATCAGAAGAACTAGGTGTTACGGTCTAAGATCATTCCCTTGGTAAAAGTGCTCTGGCAATACTATTTTGAGGAAAAGGCGACTTGGGAATTAGAAAGTCTAATGAGAGAAAAGTACCCAAAGCTATTTCAGTGACAAGTCCGATCAAATTTAGAGGACCAAATTTTCTAAGGTGGGGAGGATGTGAGAATCACAGATTCTGGTACTGTTACATGTATAAGACTTCCCACCACTGTTTAATTCCTATGTATTTTACAGGTATAAAAAAAACAATGTGGTAGGTCCCACAGACCCGACAGTGTCGGATCGACAGGAGGCTTGGTACATTCAGTAAAGAGAGATGAATAAGCCTATGGTAAGAATTTAGAACCCAAAATCCTGAATTTAAGTTATTATTGGGAAGTATACCAACAAATTAGAAAATGACGATTAAAGACGTAGTCCGGATGAATTTTCTTAAATAACGGTCAAACTAAATTGACTTTTGACCAACTGACTAAAGTATGATAATCGACATGTAAATAGGTTTTAGGCCATGTTAATAAATAGACTGGATCATATGTAAAGTAATAAATTTACGCGATTGACTCGGTTGGGGTATTTTGGTAATTTCACCCTTACGGTCAATCAAACCTTAATAAAACCCCATCCATTCATTAGAATATGTCCAATACTAATATATAATGATGAAATAAAATATTTTGAAGTTAAATTGAATAGTTAAAAATTTTATACAAGTTTAAGGGCAAAATTGTTCAAAATCATTATAAATAGAGCATTTTGGTCATTTTGCCATTAAAAAGAAATTTCTACATATTTCTAAGAGAGGAGGCTGGCCACTCCATCTTCAACCTCTAGCCATCACCATAGCCAACCTTGAGCAAAAATAAGAAAGCTTCCAAAACACCTAGTAAACAAGCTTAAAATCGAAAACTCTCTTCTACAAACTTATCCCAAATTCAATGCTCTACAAGCCCATACCAATATTTAAGTGTGAAGTGCACAAAATCAAGGTGTAGGACTCCCTCTTGGATTTGACCACAATAAGGTACCATTATGCTTTCATTTTCTTTATGAAACAATGATAGTTAGTGATGTGATTAAGGTAATTAAGCATGATTTTAGTGTTAGATTGAATCAAAACTCTCTCAAATGTTTCCTAAGGGTTTTGGCCATGATGAGATGTTCACGGTACATGGTGCTTTGATGCATGAAAATGGTGTAAAAGAAGTGGAAAATAATGATTAAGCACAAAACTAAGCTTAATTTGTTGAGAAACCATTTGAATCTCTACATGAATCATTCGGCCATGAGAAGGGGACCATGTAATGGTGCTCAATTTGATGTGCTCTAGGTCCATAATACTATAGAAATTAGGAGAAGACTGCCGGTGCGATCGAAATTGAAAACCAAGTTGATTTAGGCATAGTTGCAATTTTAGCACCTGCGTGAATTAGACTGGTTTAGTGACTACTGTAGACAATGTGATAGATTTTAATGAAGAAGAATTTTTTATAATTAAAATATGGTGAAATAATGATGTTGGCATAATGTTTGGCAGCCTGGGAGTGAAATAGGTCAAGTGGTGCTGTTGGTTATTTCGGTAGAAATCGATAGTTAAGGAATGAGTATGGAAGACGTAGGGATACTGTGTTTGCATATTGTGGTTGAAAATGATTTTATGAAATTGTTTTGAAGTCAGTTGCTTTGAAATTAATGAAATTGTGAACTGTGGCTGGTTTTATATATTGTGCTTTCATTGCAAGAAGGTTAGGTTAGAAACAATCGTTACTCTGTCGAAAATTCTAATAATTTTATTGAATTATCTTTTAACATCCTTGGGTATTAGAAATAAAATATTTATTAAGTTAATTTTATTTTATTCATTGAAATTTCATATTTTCACTGGACATCGAAAAATAATATTTAAAAATTCATGTTATCGAATTTTACGTACATGAAAGTACTGGCATGTTCTTATAGCTTGTTTACAAATAAATAGAATGTTTTTAGAAATGAATATTGAACTATGAATAATTTATGAATTTTTATTACTAAACTGTTTATGTTTTCCACATATGCATTTATGGACTGAATAAAGGTTTTGTTACTGGAATTGATTTCTTTAATGGTATTTATACTGCCTATAAACTATTTTGAGACTGTTAGGTTCTATATCATGCTAACTGACTGTTACTGTTACTGTACTATTGCTAATAAACCCGCCAAGTCTTTAGCTCCCACAATTGTCACCTGGCAAGTGTACATTGTGGACTTCTTGACTATGGCCATATATCTTACTGTTACTATTTCTCCCTTTTTGGGATACTGTTATGGCATGATATCTATTGGGTGTTGCCTGATATCCACTGTACTGTTTTCACTGAATTAAATTTCATGTTGATACTGAATTGAACTGCTTATATATCGACAGCACTGAAATTTTTAAACTGTTTACTAAATTTCCATACTGAACTGCTTATTGAATTGATTTATTTTAACAGTTTATATAGTGATTGCTGCATAATGCGATTTTAAAGTGATTTATACTAGTTATTCATTTCATCATCAACTGTTTATCCCTTATAATCGCAACTAGGGACTGGGACACGACAGGTACTTCAAAGTACCTCTCATACTCCATCTGGTTATCTAGCCAACTATAGTATCCTTCCTAAAATATCCCTTAGTGTAATGTTAGAAATTAAATGATTTTGTCCATATAGATTTCATAGTATCAATTCTTGCATACAAATTTCTTACTGGGTATTAAGCTCGGCCCCTCTTTTTACCACCTCACAGATTATTTGCAGTGATATATTGTTCCACTGATTGGCTACATTTCTGGTACCCTCAGGCAGTAATTTCTAATTGTAGAGGTATGTTTTATTTACTTTTATACGTTCAGATGTTGATGTACAATACTACTTTTGTATAATTTATATACAAAGGATGTATATTAGTGAAATGCACTGAAAATAACACTTTTTATGTAAATATTAATATCAGTTATAATTAGTCTTTTATTTACAAATGGATTATCGTGGTAAGTGAATGGTACAAAGACATCGCAGACAGCCCAACCAACTGACTATATATGTGATTATTGATATTTATTGTACATAACGAAACATTACACGCAAACCACTAAAATTTTCTGTTGGGGACTCGGTATTCTTGAAAGTTTCTTCGTCCAAGGGAATTTTGAGGTTTGGCAAGAAGTGTAAGCTTAGTCCTTGCTATATCGAGCCATTTGAAATCTTAGACCGTGTGGAAGATGATACCTATAGATTAGCATTACCTCTGAAATTAGCTAGAGTGCATAATGTCTTCCACGTGTCCAAGCTCCGAAAATATCATCCGGATCCATCTCATTTATTGAATACGAGCCTTTGGAGATTCGGAAAGACATGACTTATATGGAGAAACCAATTCAAATTCAAGATAAGAAAGAGAAAGTGTTACGGTCTAAGACAATTCCATTAGTTAAAGTTCTCTGGCAGACCATACTATAGAAGAAGCCACATGGAAGCTAGAGAGCTTGTTGAAAAAGAAATAACCAGAACTATTTGAACAATAGCTCGGTTCATATTTGGAGGACCAAATTTCTAAAGGTGGGGAGGATGCGAGATCTTGAATTTTCTCTCTTCGTTCTACACCAATGGAATATGCTGAATTAGAATAATGAGCCAAGTTATAATAATTAACTTGCGTGTGTTTTGTAGGTATCGAGGAAACTATCAAGTGGGCTCCATAGGATAATCTGTAATTCGAATGGTCTCCAAAGTGGCAAAATGTGAATCTTAGGCTGAAAATACCTAACTGGTAAGAAGACCACTCCTTGAAATTTTTTTATTTGAGCATACCTAGGTTTACGTGAAATAAATTTAAAAATAATGATTTTATCCATAGGTTGAGAGAACTTTTCTAAATAACAGTCAACCTCATTTGACTTGTGGTCCACAGACTATTATAATCTAACCCTTGAATGAAGATGTCCTAGGCTATTTCAAGCCATAGGCTGAATCTCTCAAAAATGTCGAAAATTACGTGATTGTACTGTTATGAGTATTTTGATAATTTTACCCCTATGCCCGCCCAAATTAAGCCCCTAAAGTCAAACATTTGACTTTTTCTATCATTAAGAGACTATAATTATGAAAATTAAAAATTAAAATCTAAATTTAAAATATTAAAATAATAGTTATGGCATAAGCATAAATAAAGAGATGTTAAAGGGGTAGTTTGGTCTTTCCTCAAGGGGATGATATTTTAATGGTTAAATAATATAAAAATAAGATATTATTGAGTTATCTTTAACCTTGCTAAGGCTAGCCACCATTGTTCTCCTTTTCTCCAAGTTTTCTTCCTCTTCTACTTAGTAAACCACTTCTTTTTTTCACCAAATCACCTAGGCTTCTTAACCAAAATTTTTCCTCATCTCAAGCGCTGTCTAAACCTAAAATTTGAGAGGTTGAAACTGAGATATAGAGGGGTATTTGGCTACTGCAATTTCGGTTCTTGTTGGAGGTAAGAAAAGAAGTAGTTTCTTTTAATCCTATCTATCATTTGTGATTGTATCAAGTCAGTAGAGCATGTTTATGGACTTGAAATGAAACAAAAGTAGATGTAGAGTTTTCATATAGGTTCAATCAAGAGAGGGTTAGTATAGCAAGCTAATATCTTGAAGGGTGTGGAATGATGTTTAAGTGTTAAAGGAACTGCTAGTGAAGTTAGATTTAAAAAGGAAATATGAAATGATTATAGTTACTATTGTTTTGCAAATTTGAGGAAGTAAAGAAGATTATTGGAGCTACATGTTACTATATTATTGTGATATTTGAGGTAAGGGATGTATGTAAAATGTCGTAGGGAGACTATGCTTGGATTATGGTTTAATGGTTGAAACTGTTTTATAAGTGTAGGATGCTTGAAATTTGATTTAACTCCTAGTATTAATTCTGTCTAGGACCAGCCGACTGCCCTACAGGGCAACTAACTACTCAGACACAGACACGACATACTTATTTTCAAAACCGACTTAAACCAGTAGATTGCCCTATATAGCAGTCGACTGCCTTTTTCTATGACCAACTTAAAACCAGCCGACTACCTTAAAAATAAGTTGATTGCTTTTATTTCGTAGCATTCTGTTTCAAAACTAGCTGACTACCATAAAGGCCAGTTAACTGCCTTTTTCTCAGAAACATTCTATTTGTGCACCAGTCGACTGCCACATAGGCGAGTCGACTACATTTTATCCAAAAGAATTCTGTTTCAAAACCAGTCGACTGCTCCTATTTGTATTCGATTTTTAAATATTCCAAACTTAATTTTAGAAAATAAATTAATTAGATGAAGAAATTGCATCGTAGTCAACTACTCTAAAAGAACAGTCAACTGCTCCCTTTGAAATATTAATTTAAAGTTCATATTTAGTATAAATGTATTAGTTTATAACTCATGTATTTCAAAAAGGGATTTGATAGATATTGATGGTTTTAAAAGAATTCGTTTTTTTATAATAAATGTTTTGAGATTGTTAGCTCCTGTGGTGATCATGCATACTTACATGCTTATATAAATTATGTGCATTTGGCTATGAGACCTTAGTCAAGTCCTCAGTACCACAACTATCACCTGACTAGTGCACACTATGGATTATTGACGATGGCCATTTGTCTCTTTTTATGCACTTGGCTTAGAGTGGATCCTTGGCCCATGCGTTGGGTACACCATTTCTTTTGTTCATCTCTTATGAGATATCCTCTATGCATAATTCTATTGGATGTTAACCATCTCCACTGAATTATCAAAAGCTTATTGTATCACTAACTTAAGTGATTTAAATTTAAAAACAAGTGTTTGATCGATCTTAAATATATGTGAGTGAGAAAGCAAGATTTGATTATGTGTTTATATGATACTTGATGGACTCATACCTTTTATATTTGTTTTATATTGAATTTAAAAGAAATATTTCAATCTTATGATGCACAATCTATATTTGAGAATATTCAATTAATCCCTATAGTCGAACATAGGACCTGGGGCAAGTGAGGTGCTTTAAAGCATCCTTCCATAGTCAGCCTGGTAATCCTAGTTGGTAATAGAAATTTCTTCCTTCTGAATTATCAGTGTTGCAAGTGATTTTACGTGACATAACAGAGCCAAGTAGGAAACTTACGTGTTGTGGCATAGTACGCACTTTTATATATGCTTCCTAATTGAGCGTAAACTCACCTCCCATTTTTCCTCTCAGATTATTTGCAATGACATTCCACTCATTTTTAGAGGAGCTCATATTTTGGATCTACAGTATTCTTTCGAGACACACTTCCATTCCCTTGAGTGTATATTGTGTTATGTTATATATTTTAGGCTATTGCTTAGTACTATAATAAATATTAGATCATATTGGGGATGTAAACTATTAGTAGGAACAATAATATATATATATATATGCAAAATGAATGTCAAGCTAATTTGTATCTCGACTTATGTGAACAAGTATATGTAAAATAAATGATTTGAGGCTAATGTTGTACAGTACCTTAGCAAGATGGCAATGAATTTGATAATATAGAATTGATGTGATAAAGTATATGGCATAGGTAAAAGAGGATAATGACCCGACAAACGGCCTAATCTATTATAAGTGAAAGAAAAAGTTAGTTGGTATTTAAGTTATATCGGACATTAGAAAGTGCTTCACCATAGGTAGCAAACTCAACAGAGTCATCATCCTCATCAATGTCCTCCAATGGTGGCATCTCATCATCAACATCAAATTCTTCACTTACAATGTCACCATCATCACACATAATCATGACTCGTTTGTTTGGAAATTGTGATACAATATGTCTTCTTCCCATACATCTAAAATACTTGATGTCTCTACTCTTACCTTGAGATGCTTGGGCAACCTCGGGTTTTGGCTTTTGAACATTCTTTGCCTTAGGCTTGGATGCCTCAAGTTTAAGCTTAAATGAGGATTCGGTCATAAGCTTGAATCCTTTGAAAGATGTTTGGTTTCCAAGAAGAAGACGAACCAGAACTTTACACAAAATGAGATAAAGAACCTTTCCTCTTGAGTTGCCTTTCAACCTTTATAGCCATATGCAACATGTCATCGAACTCTACATAGTGATGTAACTCCACTATTTTAGCAATCTCATGATTCAACCCTTGTAAGAATCAAGACATAATAGCTTCACTATCCTCTTCAACATTAGCTCTAATTATAATAATTTCCATTTCTTTATGATAATCTTGAACACTCTTAGAACCTTGAGTGAGACCTGTAACCTTTGATAAAGCTCTCTATAGTAATGATTAGGAACAAACCTTTTTCTCATGACACGTTTTATTTCATCCTATGTAGCTATAGGTGGCTCTCTATTTCTACATCTACCAAGCATAAGTTGGTCCTACCAAATGATTGCATAATCCGTGAACGCTGCAGCAAAAAGCCTCATCTTTTTTTCTTCTAAATAGTTATGGCAATCAAAGACTATCTCCACTTTCTTTTACCAGTCTAAGTAAGCCTCAGTATCATTCTTACCTTAAAAGGAAGGAATCTTCAATTTGATACTTCCTAAATTTCCATCTATCCTATCATAATTCCTATCTCCTTTATACCTATCTCCATGACCTCCTCTATTACTATGGTTACCTTTAACACTTTTATTCATGCTAAACTCATCATCAATTTTATCATCAAAGTTGTTATTTACCATTCACATGAGAAGTATCACCTCGCTTTACCTTAGCTAGGACAGCTTCATGTTCCTCCAATTTATCATAAATATTATTAAATCTCAACTCTATTCTTGAAAATTGTTGTTGCATGGCTTGGAACATGAACTCGATTTTACTCAAATCAGTCTTTTCACTATTAGAAGATATGATTGTAACCCGTAAGAAACGTTAGTAAAAAAGAAAAGGATCTTACAAGTATGACCTCACGTGTTTACACTCAATACACACAAGAATGTAACACTCACACTCGTGTTTCACACTAATTTAATATAACTTTTCTCTACTAATGTTACTTACACACTTTTGCCTTTTTCCCTTACACAACTTTTCTTTATAGGTTCTATATTGAACTCAAGACTCAATCAAAATCAGCTTATGGAATCCAACTATCAACCAACAATAAACCAAGATGAGTACAAGACTTTAATCAAGGGAAAACAAAATAATGAAGACTCAACCAAGCTTAACAAGACTTAAGAAGACTTCAATAAATCAAAATCTCGAAGGAAATATGGGCGTTTTGGGGTGTTTGGTTTGGGTAATGTTCAGCCAAAGATGGGGTAGTTTTGTCCTTTTAGGTGGTAGGGTCAAAAGGTAATTTTGAGAATTAAAGGTAGAAACAATGAAATTTCATATTTAGGCAAAAATAAATAAATCTTAAAGCTCAAGAAAGAATGACTACCTCAAGATTTTGATAAAGCACACATCCACGGATTCTCATTGATGTTACACTTACTACACATGATATAATGAACCACCTCTTGTGTAACGTCTAGAATTATAAAATTCTGAATTAACTTTTTCCTTTTTATTACTATCTTTCTCATTTAGTTACTCGATATCTGTGATAACCGTAAATTTTTCATTTATTCGAAATTACAAATATTGAAAATAAATATTGGAGAAAATAAATTAGAGGAAATAAATAAAATTTGCGAGAACGGGATATTGGTGAAAATCCCGAGAATTGAGGAAGTGAAAGAATCGGGAAATTCGTGCAAAGGAAATTAAATTGGAAGTGAAAATAAAAATAATAAAGAGAGGAAAAATTAATTTGGATAAATTAAAATCCAAATTAAATAAGGAAAATGAGAAATGAAAATAAAGTATGTTTATATAATTACAAATTATATAAATGTATTTTATACAAATACATATGTATTTAAAATACTATATAGTATATTTTAATATACGTTGGTATATATATGGAAATATATACTATTTCATAAATTTAAATAATACATATGTATATAAACATAATATTTTATGTGTATATATAATTATATTAATACATATAGAAGAAAGGTAAATGTGATTTTATATTAAAGTTTATATGTATATATGTTGTATTGTAACATTTATATAATTTGTATATGTAAATGTTATTTATTTTAAAGTATATAAATATACATATATATATACTAGATATATGTTTTGTAATATACAATATATATATAATTTATATATAATATATATTGTATTACATTATATATGAAATAATATATGTATAATATATAGTATATATTATACACTATAAATATTTTATAGTATATTATATACTAAAAAGGGAAAGGAAATAAAACCAAAAGAGGAAAGAAACAAAATGAAGGAAAATCGAGGAAGGACCCGATCCTTCCAAGCCAAAAGGCCGATGGCGGCGGAGCTGCCACCGCCGGCAAGGTAGGAAGGAGAAGTGCGAGACGCCACCGACCAGAGAAAGGAAAGAAGCTGCCGGCAGCGTGAAGAAACGGAAAACAGAAACGAAGGAAAACGAAAGAAACCGGGAAGAAAGGGAAAAATGGCAGACGGCGGTGCCGACCGATCCAGGCACCGCCACTACCATCGAAGCACCGCCGAAGGCAGAGGAAGAGGATGGATGCCACCGGAGGCGCGGTGAACGGCGGAGGAAGGCCAACAGAGGAGGAGAAGAAACCAAAGGTAAACCGAGTAGATTCGCCGTCGTGCCGTCGATCCAAGCCGAGCTGAGGCCACCGGCATGTTTGTCTCAATGCCGGCCAGTTGCTACGCCACCGAGCTGCCAGAGAACCGGCCGCCGGCGAGGAACCAGCGAGGAAGGGAAATGGACCAGTCTGACCGGGAAAGGAAGAGGAAAAAAGAAAAGAAAAAGGAAAAAGCAAAGGAAAAAGCAAAAGAAAAAGAAAAAGAAAAGAAAGAGAAAGAAAAGAAAAAGAAAGAAAGAAAAAAAAGAAAAGAGCAAAAGGAGAATTTCGGGAATTCGGAGATTCCCGGAAATTTGACAACCCGAAAATTTACGGAAATACAATAAGAAATTCCCGGAAATTAAATTTCAGAAAAATTTAATAAATTATGGCAAAAATTTTGAAATTTAGAATTTTTATTTCCAGAAATTATTCTCAACGATCGGGATGAGGAATCGGGAGAGATGGAGTGCGGGCGCGACCGATAAGAGGAAGCCGCCGACCCGAAAAAGGTAAGGGATGCATGTGCAGCACTGTAAGGATATTCAGTCTGCATGTTTATATTTCAAAATATTTTATGGAAATATTTTGTGAAATTATTATGATGAATGATTGGTTGGAAATTTGGAATGAAATACTGGTTGGAAATTATAAACTGTATTTTTCATGTAGGAGGCTAGCCAATCGGCAGCCGTTATGCTGCCGAAAAATTATCAAAAAATTTTCGAAAATTACTGAAAATCATAATAAATGATTTTATATCACGAGAAATTATTTTCAACCACGAAAATTGAGGAAAGGAATATTTTAATAAAAACATGAATAAAATGAAAGTGAATTTTAAATTATTCTTGTTTTTGAAAATGGTGATAATAAAATCACCGAAAAGAATATGTTTTATATGATATGAGAAGAAAATCAATTGATTTATAGCATTTTTACAAAATGCTCATTTTGTTATTGATTATAGTACTGTGAGATGATTTTCATAAGACATGTGATACGAACATGTAATATGTTTTCAAAAAGGAAGAGTTGATAAATCTAATATTCTTACCATGATTTTAAATGGAATATTAGATTATAAGTGCTACACGAGTTCTAATGAGGTAGTGGAAAGTATATGGCATAAAGGCCAACCTGAGTAAAGACTCGATGTTTTGGACCATGGGAGCCACCTTTAGAATCCCTAGGGACCTATGTGCTACACGGATACCTTTTGGACCGTAGGAGCCACCTCTAGAATCCCGAAGGACCTACGTGCTACACGGATACCTTTTGGATCGTGGGAGCTACCTCTAGAATCCTAAGGGACCTACATGCTACACGGATACCTTTTAGATCGTGGGAGCCACCTCTAGAATCCCAAAGGACCTACATGCTACACAGATACCTTTTGGATCGTGGGAGCCACCTCTAGAATCTCGAAGGACCTACGTGCTACACGGATACCTTTTGGATAGTGGGAGCCACCTCTAGAATCCCAAGGGACCTACGTGCTACACAGATACCTTTATGGACCGTGGGAGCCACCTCTAGAATCCCAAAGGACCTACGTGCTACACGGATATTGTTTGGATCGTGGGAGCCACCTCTAGAATCCCAAAGGACCTACATGCTACACGGATACCTTTTAGACTGTGGGAGCCACCTCTAGAATCCCGAAGGACCTACGTGCTACACGAGTTCCTCGTTATGACACTTAACTCCATTGCTAGTTAGGATGGATGTCGTAACTGAATCAGTGAACTGGGGCTTACGCCTAAAGTGATTAAGTGATCGGTTATTTTGAAACTGTTTTCAGTGAGTTAAGCTATATGCTTAAAGTTTATTGATTTTCGTTTTGTGAATGGATTGATTTATTAACGTGCATAGTAACCGATTTATCAACGTGTATAGTGACTAATCTACCGAAGTGCTTGCTACTTTGCTAATGTGATAAGTGGAATAGATTTTAATAGCTTATTTTGCTATTTAAAGTACTACACTAATTATGATTGGACAGTGAAACATGAAATGAGTTTTAAAGGAAAATGGTGATGATTTAACTAATATTCTTTTCAAAGAAATTATGAATATTAGTTATTTTATTTAAATGTTTTATTTCATAAAAGCATTATTTTGAAAAGAATATGAAAATGATATGAAATTAAAAGGAAAAAGATTTAAATTTCAAACAAAAAAAAAGAAATTTACTCTCTACGGTTGCTTCTAGGTTCCGGGATAAGATAGGTATTTTAAAATACCTACCTTACTCCATCCAGATCCTTAATCGAGTGTAGTATCCTTCCTACATGCGAGCCTAGAGCCCCATAGGAAAAATTAAGAAAATGATTTTCAGCATATAGGAAGCTGAGTATCAAGTGAGGCATATAATTCCCTTACTGAGCCGTGATTTGCTCACCCCTTAATTTTAAACACTTCAAGTTTTTGATGATTGTGAGATCAATTGATTGTGGATCACGGCTGTACATAAAGGACAATATGACAGATTGACTGATTTATTTGAGGTACAATCATTTATTTTCTGTGTTTAGACATGTCCACAGTACTACTTATCTAATTAATTAAGATAGAGGATGTGTATAATATAAACAATGTTATATAAAATTATTTAACAGTTAGTACAAGTGAAGTATCACAGACAGCCCAATCGGTTAAGTTGTGTAAAATGAGGTGAAAATAGGGTCACAGGCTGTGATAGATTTAATGGTATTAGAGCATGGTTGGCTTGATGTCTATGGATACTTTTGGAAGGAAAAGAGTTAAACATCCCCTGTAGTATTGTATAGTCTGAATACATAGAGAAAATAAATGATTGCAAATTAAATTATGTGTTTAGAAGGGAGTGAGCAATTTTGGAATAAGGAATGCTAAAAAGGGAAAATGGCTCGAGAATGTTACCTGAAATGGTGATCTTATGATCTAAATGAAAGTCGGTTCAGTAAGGAACAGAAATGGACTTGGTGAGGGCCCCACCAATACTTTTCTGTCCGAACCGAAATGAGACCTGAAAGTGATGGTATAAAGGAGGGGAATGAAATATCATCATTAAGTAGACTTTAAGATCACCGATTGAGGGTAATTTGAAGAGAGAGAAAATTTTTGGCAAAAAATGACCAAAATATCCCTGACTCCAATATTTTACAAAGAGTTAAAATAAACCAACAGAGGTTGGAATTGGTTGATCTGACAAAGAAATTGATGATATAAAGCTGAATTACAAGCAAAATAATCCAATTGTGGATTTTAGTGAACTTCTCTATCGAAATCGAATGAGATCTAAATTGTTGGTATAAGTATCAGAAAGGATACTATCAACATATAGATGATCAGAACATTTATTTAAATGTATATTGAGGAGATAGAAATAAATGTCAAAATGACGAAAATACCCCTATATTGGGCGATGTGCTGAATAGTGATAAAATTAAGTCGATCTTGAATCCATTTGTGGAAATGGAGTTATAAATGGCATAGAGGATGTCATATGAATATAACAATTCCTAGTATTGATTTCCACTTACACTTCGATTATGGACGCAAATTACGAGTGACCTAGTGAACGGGCTAGGCCTCACGATAAAACCTTGAGAGGTGACCCAGTGAATAGGCTGGGCATTCTCAAAGAGAACAGTATACATGTGTAAAGGAGGATGGCGGACGGGCCGAGGCCTTATATGATGCGATCCGATAAGAGTATAGTGGGATGTTACATGATGATTGGCCCAGTTATTGATTGTAAGGGCCTGAATTACGAGTGTATTAAAATGGATAATATTACGAGATCGTTGAATATTATGGAAGTTGAAATGAATACAGAAATTGATTAAGGAAGCAGATAGTACAGATAATGAAAAACATCCTGTTGCGGTTACTTATGGTTCTATACATTTTTACTACCTTGAGATATCAAACAGATAATCTTATATAGAACCGAAACATCTTGAAACATGTGCTACAGAATGAGGTACTGTGTGGAGTACTGTGAATTGGTGAATATATATAAGAACAGTAAAGTGATAAAAAGAAGATGACAGCTAACCTAAGTTATTCAGGACCTTTAATACAAAACTGGGATGGGCGACCCAATGATGGGCGACCCATAGTGAATCATGTGTTGTGAGATACAGGCGAACTATGTTATCGCCGACTCACTAGTGAGGGTAAACCTGGGGTGAAAGAATCGCCTAGCGGATGCTCGTCGACGGCCGATACGAACGAGCGGGGCTCTTACAATTATTTTAATGGTAATACGAGTGTAAGGAACTAGGTACGTTCGGGTACCAGGGTTCAAACCTTGTGGATAATATGCTTAAGGGGGTTAAATATGAACTTATTAAATGAACTTGATTTCCAAAGTAAATTACAGTGGTAATAAATTGGTTAGCTGTAACATGTGTTGATAATTGTTGTACTTATTACAGCTTACTGGAATGAAATTCGTAAGGCTGTAAAGTATGAGTAAACAATGAAATCAAGGTAGAGTATGTATCAAAATGATTTGAATATCGAATGTCTCTACCTTGAGAATACACAGTGTAAATGACAAAACATGAGGATGAAATGTCCAAGATGATAAGAGATGTGTGATTAAAGATAGTATCAAAGGTGATTCCCAATAAATTCTTCCAGAGTTATATAGATTGGAGAAATCAAGCTAACATTGACTCGGTTGATGATATGAAATTTAAATACGAGCTTATATCGGAGAATATAGAAAGAATCTAAAAAGTTTAAGAAAATAACTCTAAAAAACCGAGTGAATAATGAAATTCACGTGTAAAGGTGTGATTGATGAAAATACAAAGAACCTAAATTAAGAATAATGAAATTGTCTGTATAAGTGTAAATGAGATAAATACAAATGATATTGAGATGTAGATGAATTAAAAAGGATGTGTTAATTTCCTATCATTAATAAAGTTTTGGTGAAGAACAAGTATTCATCTACATGAAAATAGAAGTTTTATTGATCTGATTAGAGATATGTGAGGAGTTAATAAGCCTAGCCTCAGTATAAAGCGTCCGTAGATAAAAGATGGGAGATTGGTGTCCATAAGATGATAATTAGAACTCGAAGTAAATTTTACAAGTTCTTATTGAGGTTACAAGGTTAATGGTTTGCCTTGTGAAATATATAAGCCTAAAGAATGAGGCATCCATACATGAGTAAATTGGTGAAATACTGATAGAGTCTAAAGTATAAATGGAAAATGAGCAGCATTGTGGTATAACCCTTAAACTCTTAAAGACTGTGGAATTATGTTAAGATTAGTAACTAAGAGATTTGGCTAAATAGTATCTCCTCCTGAGATATATGATCTTGAGGCGACAGGATGACAGTGCACCTGTCAATGATATACAGATAATGATTGAGATACGAAAGTAATGAGTCTAGCTAGATACTACTGCCAGTCTATAAAAGAGTGATGAGACTAACTGCTCTATAGATGAGATCTAATTAAAGAAATTAAAGTCAGTAGATGGATAAGTGTAAAGAAAAGATGGTATGCAAGATTTTAAAAGATCTTAGCAGTATAATACCATACGAATTGACAAAATCGACTAAAAGGATGAGAGTAAAAACATGAAAAGATAAAGGTGGGAATATGAAAACAAAAATGAAAGTGGAATAAGGAAATAAGTTGCATGATGAGAAGGGAACATCAATATGAAACAGTTCCCGAAGGTAAGACTGAAGGTGATTTGTGTTGGTTATCACATAACTGTGGCAAGATGTAAAATCAAGCCAACTTTGATAAGCGCAATAAATGATACTCAAAGGAGTAAGATAATTGATATGTTTATTGCCAGTATATAAATAGGAAATGTTTGTACATATAACCACCTTAACATGATAGAAATGGTAGAACTGTATAGATAATGTGATGACTAAATGGATGATTGGAGGATTCAATTGGAGAATCTAAATTATGAAAATAGATTTAAAGACCATACAACATGAAGAGAATATGATAGTCTCATGAATTATGACTGTAAGAGATGGTCTATAGTAAAGTCGGCAAATGAGATGCAGCCTTGGTGGAATAAGTGTGAAAATGAATCTTGTAGACAATAAAGAGTCCAAAAGAGAAATGATGATATGGAAGTGATTAAAGACTGATGATCTAAATAGAATCACTTTCTATTATCAGACTTCTAGATTCTCTACTGCCTTAGTTGAAGTATAAGTGTTAAACGGTGTGAATGTGTATGTACAGTTCCAGTGAGCCTTACATGTGATGGGAGTCTCTGAGTTGCCATATGCTAATGAGAGATAGCAAAAGGCTTTGAGATCCCAAGTGTATTGATAGCACTGCTCCATACTAATATATATATATATATATATATATGAGATTGAGATGTAAACGCTCCATGATATTGAGAGAGCGTATGCATGAGATGTGAAAGCTACTGGGACACTTACATATAAGTGATTGACATGAGTACATGATAGTACCAAATTATGTCGACTCGGCACTAAGTGAGAAGAATGGATGATGAACAACATAGATCAGCTATAATATGAAAAATATTGTGTATGGACTCTTATATGAAAAGAGTAAAAGTGAATAACTCCCGATTTGAGAAATGAACTTACAGGAGTATAGACATATATGATGAAAGACAGCATGTAGTGGTCTAAAGTACTCTTGATGTTGAAGTGTACTGGCAATATTACTTGGAGGATGAACTAGAGGTTAGAAGTCGTAAGTATACGGCATGTTCCACCTTTAGACTTAAGTTAAATTTGGAGGACCGAATTTCTTAAGGTGGGGACGATGTGATAACCGTAAATTTTCCATTTATTGGAAATTATAAATATTGAAAATAAATATTGGAGAAAATAAATTAGAAGAAATAAATAAAATTTGCGAGAACGGGATATTGGTGAAAATCCCGAGATTTGAGGATGTGAAAGAATCGAGAAATTCGTGTAAAGGAAATTAAATTGGAAGTGAAAATAAAAATAATAGAGAGAGGAAAAATTAATTTGGATAAATTAAAATCTAAATTAAATAAGGAAAATGAGAAATGAAAATAAAGTATGTTTATATAATTACAAATTATATAAATGTATTTTATACAAATACATCATCATCATCATCATCATCATCATCATCATCATCATCATCATCATGTGAGGCCCGTATCCTAGTGGCCCATGCCTCACTCATCCGTATTGCCCGCTTCGGATTCTAGAGGTGGCCCCCGTCAGTTCTGCTGACGTGGCACTTAGGTCCTCACGGATTTCTTTCGCGATCGCCATTACTCGAACCCTTGACATCCAAGCGATTCGAGTAACGACTAACCATTGGACCTAGGTCCAATGGTTAGTCATTAGGTCCAATGGTTAGTCGTTACTCAAATCGCTTGGATGTCAAGGGTTCGAGTAACGGCGGTCGCGAAAGGTCCAATGGTTAGTCGTTACTCGAATCACTTGGATGTCAAGGGTTCGAGTAACGGCAAGCGATTCGAGTAACGACGGTCGCGAAAGAAATCCGTGAGGACCTAAGTGCCACATCAGCGGAACTGACGGGGGCCACCTCTAGAATCCAAAGCGGACAATACGGATGAGTGAGGCATGGGCCACTAGGATACGGGCCTCACAATAAAACGCGCGTTTTATTGTGAGGGGTATCATGTCATGGTTTTCAGACCGAGGGCCGAAGCCAGGGCCCACTCACTCAACCGTACTGTCCACCTTGGGGTATCATATCAGGGCCCCGCACGGATTTCTTTCGCGTCCGCCGCTACTCGAACCATTGACATCCAAGCGATTCGAGTAACGACTAACCATTGGACCTATTGTGGGGCCTCGATTCTCGTTGGTCCGGTCCCACTCAACCGTATTGTCCGCTTTGGATTCTAGAGGTGGCCCCCGCCAGTTCAGCTGACGTGGCACTTAGGTCCTCACGGATTTCTTCCGCGTCCGCCGCTACTCGAACCCTTGACATCCAAGTGATTCGAGTAACGACTAACCATTGGACCTAGGTCCAATGGTTAGTCGTTACTCGAATCACTTGGATGTCAAGGGTTCGAGTAGCGGCGGACGCGGAAGAAATCCGTGAGGACCTAAGTGCCACGTCAGCTGAACTGGCGGGGGCCACCTCTAGAATCCAAAGCGGACAATACGGTTGAGTGGGATCGGACCAATGAGAACCGGGGCCCCACAATAAAATGTGCGTTTTATTGTGAGGGGTATCATATCACGGTTTTCAGACCGAGGGCCGAAGCCAGGGCCCACTCACTCAACCGTACTGTCCGCTTTGGGGTATCATATCAGGGCCCCGCACGGATTTCTTTCGCGTCCGCCGCTACTCGAACCTTTGACATCCAAGCGATTCGAGTAAAGACTAACCATTGGACCTCCAATGGTTAGTCGTTACTCGACACTTACAGGAAGTAAGGGGTTCGAGTAGCGGCAGACGCGAAAGAAATCCGTGAGGACCTAGGTACCATGTCAGCCGAACTGACGGGGGCCACCTCTAGAATCCAAAGCGGACAATACGGATGAGTGAGGTAGTCCGAAAAAGCGGGCCTCACAATAAAACGCGCGTTTTTTTGTGACGACCAGTATCATGTGGGGCCGGTCGCACTCAACCGTATTGTCCGCTTTGGATTCTAGAGGTGGCCCCCGTCAGTTCAGCTGACGTGGCACTTAAGTCCTCACGGATTTCTTTCGCGTCCGCCGCTACTCGAACCCTTGACATCCAAGCGATTCGAGTAACGACTAACCATTGGACGTCACACATCATCATCATCATTAGAGCCTTTATCCCAATAGATTAGGGTAGGCTATATGAACCAATATCTAAAATCACGTTAGATCATCCATATGTATTCTCTACCTCCATAGATTCCTATTCAATGTCATTTTCTCATCTAATTCTAAAACCTCCATGTCTTTCCAAACTACTTCCTTCCAAGTCTTTTTCGGTCTTCCTCTAGTCTTAACCCTTCTCTCAACATCCATAGCCTCTATTCTCCTAACTGGAGCATCTACAGGTCTACGTCTTACATGAACAAATCAACGTAAACGATTTTCACACATTTTGTCTTCGATAGGTACCACTCCAATCATCTTACAAATGAGAAATGATGATATTCGTAAGATGATTGGAATACATATGTATTTAAAATGCTATATAGTATATTTTAATATACGTTGGTATATATATATGGAAATATATACTATTTCATAAATTTAAATAATACATATGTATATAAACATAATATTTTTTGTATATATATAATTATATAAATACATATAGAAGAAAGGAAAATGTGATTTTATATTAAAGTTTATATGTATATATCTTGTATTATAACATTTCTATAATTTGTATATGTAAATGTTATTTATTTTAAAGTATATAAATATACATATATATATTAGATATATGTTTTGTAATATACAATATATATAATTTATATATAATATATATTGTATTACATTATATATGAAATAATATATGTACAATATATAGTATATATTATACACTATAAATATTTTATAGTATATTATATACTAAAAAGGGAAAGGAAATAAAACCAAAAGAGGAAAGAAACAAAATGAATGAAAATCGGGGAAGGACCAGATCCTTCCCAGCCAAAGGGCCGACGGCGGCGGAGCTGCCACCTCCAGCGAGGGAGGAAGGAGAAGGGCGAGACACCACTGGCCAGAGAAAAGAAAGAAGCTGCCGGGGGCGTGAAGAAACGGAAAACAGAAACGAAGGAAACCGGGAAGAAAGGGAGAAATGGCAGACGGTGGTGCCGGCTGATCCAGGCACCGCCACTACCATCGAAGCACCGCCAGAGGCAGAGGAAGAGGATGGATGCCACCGGAGGCGCGGTGAACGGCGGAGGAAGGCCGACGGAGGAGGAGAAGAAATCGAAGGTAAACCGAGTAGATCCGCCATCGTGCCACCAATCCAAGCCGAGCTGAAGCCACCGGCAAATTTGTCTCAACGCCGGCTAGCTGCTAAGCCACCGAGCCGCCGGAGAATCGGCCACCTACGAGGAACCGGCGAGGAAAGGAAATGGACCGGTCTGACCGGGAAAGGAAGAGGAAAAAAGAAAAGAAAAAGAAAAGAAAAAGAAAAGAAAAAAGAAAGAGAAAGAGAAAGAGAAAGAGAAAGAGAAAGAAGGAAAGAAAAAAAAAGAGGAAAAGGGAGAATTTCAGGAATTCGGAGATTCCCGAAAATTCGACAACCCGGAAATTTACGGAAATACGGTAAGAAATTCCCGAAAATTAAATTTCAGAAAAATTTAATAAATTATGGAAAAAATTCTAAAATTTAGAATTTTTATTTCCAGAAATTATTCTCAGCGATCGGGATGAGGAATCAGGAGAGATGGAGTGCAAGCGCGACCGATAAGAGGAAGCCGCCGACCTGGAAAAGGTAAGGGATGCATGTGCAACACTGTAAGGATATTCAATCTGCATGTTTTAATTTTGAAATATTTTATAGAAATATTTTATGAAATTATTATGATGAATGATTGGTTGGAAATTTGGAATGAAGTACTGGCTAGAAATTATAAACTATATTTTCCGTCCAGGAGGCTAGCCAATCGGCAGCCGTTATACTGCCAAAAAATTATCGAAAAATTCTCAAAAATTACTGAAAATCATAATAAATGATTTTATATCACGAGAAATTATTTTCAACCACGAAAATTGAGGAAAGGAATATTTTCATAAAAACATGAATAAAATGAAAGTGAATTTTAAATTATTCACGTTTTTTAAAATGGTGATAATAAAATCACTGAAAATCCTCTTTGAGAATGGTGATAATGAAATCACCGAAAATTCTTTTAATAGGTAAATTACACGTAATACGAGACGAAAGATGAAGTGAAATACAGTGAATATTTTTATGAATTTTTTTACAAATATTCACCAAATGATTTTTAACCTTTATGGTTTTAAATCATGAAATTTTATATTTTTATAAATTCCATAAAGGTTTATTTTATGATGAAAAATATAGTTTTGAGACTAGTAGACATCCTATCATGCTGATGTATGATATGTGATATGTTTAGTTCCAGTCGACACCTAATCAATGATCCACCGAGGACAATATAGATTATGGTCATAGATTTGACATGTTTATTTCTTTACCCTCCGGGTCTATAGTATGATATTATTGATGATTGTCTTAGACTCCATAAATGATAAGTGACATGTTAAAAAGGAAAGTGTTTTACATGATATGTGATATGTCAAAAGGAAAATGTTTTATATGATGCGTGAAATGTGAAAAGAATATGTTTTATATGATATGAGAAGAAAATCAATTGATTTATAGCATTTTTACAAAATGCTCATTCTGGTATTGATTATAATACTGTGAGATGATTTTCATAAGACATGTGATACGAACATGTAATATATTTTCAAAAAGGAAGAGTTGATAAATCTAATATTCTTACCATGATTTTAAATGGAATATTAGATTATAAGTGCTACACGAGTTCTGATGAGGTAGTGGAAAGTATATGGCATAAAGGCCAACCTGAGTAAAGACTCGATGTTTTGGACCGTGGGAGCCACCTCTAGAATCCCAAGGGACCTACGTGCTACACGGATACCTTTTAGACCGTGGGAGCCACCTCTAGAATCCCAAAGGACCTACGTGCTACACGGATACCTTTTGGATCGTGGGAGCCACCTCTAGAATCCCAAAGGACCTACGTGCTACACGGATACCTTTTGTGTGATAACCGTAAACTTCCAATTTATTGGAAATTATTAATAATAGAAATTAATATTAAAGAAAATAGATAAGAGGAAATAAATAAATTAAAGTAAATAAATAAACTTTATTTACGAGATGGGAATATCTTTGAAATTCTCGAAATTGATGGAGTGAAGAAGTGGAGAAAAATTAATTTTGATAAAATTGAGGAAATTAATTTGGATAAATGGAAATCCAAATTAATTAAGAAATGAAAAGGAAAATTAAATTTGAAATAAGGAGAAGGATGAAATTACGAAAAATAATGAAGAGAGAATTTAATTTGGATAATGGAAATCAAAATTAAATAAGGAAATGGAGAAATAAAATGAAATATATTTATATAATTATATATTATATAAATATATTTTTATATAAATACATATGTATGCAAATACTATATAGTATATATTAATAATATACGTTTGTATATATGAATATATATACTAGTTCATGAAGTTACATAATACGTATGTATTTAAGTATAATCTCTTATGTATATATATAAGTATATATACATATATTTGAGAAATGTTTATATTTGATTTACATTAAAGTTTGAAAAATATATATTGTAAATGCAATATATATTAGATTATAACAAATATATAGATATATATGTAAAGATTATTTATTTTAAGTATATAAATATATACATATATATATATATATCTATACTTGATCAATAATTTTAATACACAAAACACATATTTTATATGTAATATATATAATACTATATTATATATATGATAATAATAATATTATGTGTATTAAATATATAATATAAATATATGATATATATATATTATATTATATATATTATATAAAAAAAGGAAAACAAAAACGGGAAAATGGGATCCCGTTTCTGTTGAAACTAACAGAGAAGGAAGCCAACCCCGACACCGGCGGATCGAGGGGGAAAGGAGGAGACAACGGCGTCGCCGGTGAGAAGGGAAGCGAATGACGGTGGCTCGAGGCGGAAAGAGAAGGAAACGATGCGAAGCAAAGCGGGAAACACTGAAAGGAAAAGGGAAGAGGAGATCGATGGTGCCGGCCGATCCGGGCACCGCCAACCCCACCAACGCCACCGGCGAGGACCAATGAAGGTGAAAGAGGCCACCGGTGGTGAAGGAAACGGCGGAGGAAGGAGAAGAGAGGAAGGAAAGGAGCCGAAACTCACGGACCCAGATCCGACGTCGTCGCCGGTGATGGGAAGAAACGGACACCAGATCCGGGCTGCCCGCCACTCCGGCAAGCTATGGGAGGCCCGAACTGACGGTGATGCCGGCGAGATGAAGCTGAACCGGCGGTGATGAGGCAGACCGGGTTGAATCGGTCTGAACCAGTCCGAACCGGTTCAGACCAGAAAAGAGGAAAAGGAGCAGAAAAAGAAAAGAAAAAGCAAAGAAAAGAAAAAGAAAGAAAAAGAAAAAGGAAGAAAGAAAGGGGAAAAAGAAGAAAGAGAGAAAAAGAAAATTTTCAGAATTCGAAAAATTCTCGGGAACTTGGGAATCGGTAAGAAATCCGAGAAATTATTAATGATAATTATTTAAATAATTTATTTAAATAATTTGAGAAAATTCTAAAATTTAGAATTTAAATTTCCAGAAATTATTCTCGGTGATCGAGATGTGGAATTGGAAGAGATGGAGTACGGGCGCGACCGGTAAGAGGAAGTCGTCGACCTGGAAAAGGTAAGGGATGCATGTGCAGCACTGTAAGGATATTCAGTCTGCATGTTTTAATTACGAAATATTTTATGAAAATATTTTATGAAAATATTATGATAAATGATTTGTTGGAAATTTGGGATGAAGTACTGGCTGGAATTTATAAATTGTATTTTCCGTGCATGAGGTTAGTTAATCGACAGCCCTTATGCTGCCAAAAATTTTAGAAAAATTTCATAAAATGATATTAAATGATTTTATTTTCGAAAATCGATATTAAATCACGAAAAACTAGAAAATTACTAAATTTCATAAAACATGAATATAATGAAAATTTATTTTAAAATATTCATGTTTTCGAGAATGGTGATAATGAAATCACCGAAGATTCTCGGGATAGATAAATTACACGTAATACGAGACGAAAGATGAAATGAAATATAGTGAATATTTTATAAATTTTTTTATAAATATTCACTAAATGATTTTTAACCTTTATGGTTTTAAATGATGAAATTATATATTTTTATAAATTTCATAAAGGTTATTTTACGATAAAAACACGGTTTTGAGACTAGTTTGGCACCTCTATCATGTCGACATGTGATACATGATATGTAATATGTAACATGTGATATGTGATATGTATTCCCGGCCGACACCTGATCAGTGATCCACCGAGGACAATTATAGACTATGGCCATAGATCTAACATGATTATTTTTACCCTTCGGGGTCTATAGCATGATATGAGTAACAACCCAGTGGACGGGCTGGGCGTGTGTGCCTAAGTCTCCATATATGATATGTTTTAAATGAAAATGTTTTACATGATATGTGATATGTGAAATGTAAATGTTTTACATAATATGTGATATGTAAAATGAAATGATTTATAGCATTTTTATAAAATGCTTATTTCAGTACTGATTTTAGTACTACGAGATGATTTTCAAATGATATGTAATATGAACAAGTGATATGGTTCAGAAGGAAAAAGGAGGAAATTAAATCTAATATTCTTATTTTAATTTTTTAATTGAATATTAGATTTAAATGATTTATATGTTAAAAAAAGGGTTTAATAGCTTATTTTGCTATTTTAAAGTACTGTACTGATTATGATTGTACATAAAATATGAAAAGAGTTTAAATGAGAATGATGATGATTTAACTAATATTCTTTTCAAAGAATATATGAATATTAGTTACTTTATTTAAATGTTTTATTTTATAAAAGCATTATTTTGAAAAGAATATGGAAATGATATGAAATGAAAAAGTAAAAGGATATAAATTTCAAACAAAAAGAAATTTATTACTCTCTACAGTTGCTTCTAGGTTCCGGGACATGATAGGTATTTCAAAATACCTCCCTTACTCCATCCGGATCCCTAGCCGACTGTAGTATCTTTCCTACATGCGAGCCTAGAGCCCATAGGAAAAATGGAAAAGATTTTCAGCATATAGGAAGCTGAATATCAAGTATGCATATAATTCTCTTACTGAGCCGTGGTTTGCTCACCCCTTAATTTTAACATTTCAGGTTTTCGAAGACCGAGAATCTAGCAGTAAAAGGATTTTCGACTGCGCATTTGGGGATGATGCTACAGGTCGATTTAATTAATAAGGTATGATCATTTATCTTCTGTATTTAGACATATTCACAGTACTACTTTCTTATGAAGTAAGATAGGGGATATAATTCGTATTATAATTTAATATGAAATTGTTTATATGTAAAGGAAAAGTAAAGTATCGCAGACAACCCAACCATATAAGATGTATAGAATAAGATGAAAAATAGGGTCACGGGCTGTGACATTTTGGACCGTGGGAGCCACCTCTAGAATCCCGAAGGACCTACGTGCTGCACGGATACCTTTTGGATCGTGGGAGCCACCTCTAGAATCCCGAACGACCTATGTGCTACACGGATACCTTTTGGATCGTGGGAGCCACCTCTAGAATCCCAAGGGACCTACGTGCTACACGGATACCTTTTTGGATTGTGGGAGCCACCTCTAGAATCCCGAAGGACTTACGTGTTACACGGATATTGTTTGGATCGTGGCAGCCACCTCTAGAATCCCAAGGGACCTACGTGCTACACGGATACCTTTTGGACCGTGGGAGCCACCTCTAGAATCCTGAAGGACCTACGTCTACAGAGTTCCTCATTAAGACACTTAACTCCATTGCTAGTTAGGATGGATGTCGTAACTGAATCAGTGAACTGGGGCTTACGCCTAAAGTGATTAAGTGATCGGTTATTTTGAAACTGTTTTCAGTGAGTTAAGCTATGTGCTTAAAGTTTATTGATTTTCGTTTTGTGAATGGATTGATTTATTAACGTGCATAGTAACCAATTTATCGACGTGTATAGTGACTAATCTACCGAAGTGCTTGCTGCTTTGCTAATGTGATAAGTGGAATAGATTTTAATAGCTTATTTTGCTATTTAAAGTACTGCACTAATTATGATTGTACAGTGAAACATGAAATGAGTTTTAAAGGAAAATAGTGATGATTTAACTAATATTCTTTTCAAAGAAAATATGAATATTAGTTATTTTATTTAAATGCTTTATTTCATAAAAGCATTATTTTGAAAAGAATATGAAAACGATATGAAATTAAAAGGAAAAAGATTTAAATTTTAAACGAAAAAAAAGAAATTTACTCTCTACGGTTGCTTCTAGGTTCCGGGGTAAGATAAGTATTTTAAAATACCTACCTTACTCCATCTGTATCCCTAGCCGACTGTAGTATCCTTCCTACATGCAAGCCTAGAGCCCCATAGGAAAAATGAAGAAAAAGATTTTCAGCATATAGGGAGCTGAGTATTAAGTGAGGCATATAATTCCCTTACTGAGCCATGGTTTGCTCATCCCTTAATTTTAAACATTTCAGGTTTTTGATGATTGTGAGATCAGTTTTTTGTGGATCACGGCTGTACATAAAGGACAATGTGACAGACCGACTGATTTATTTGAGGTACGATCATTTATTTTCTATATTTAGACATGTCTACAGTACTACTTATCTAATTAATTAAGATAGGGGATGTGTATAATATAAACAATGTTATGTAAAATTGTTTAACAGTTAGTATAAGTGAAGTATCACAGACAGCCCAACTGGTTAAGTTGTGTAAAATAAGGTGAAAATAGGGTCACGGGCTGTGACAGTATCAATCGGTTTGCGTTGTGTGTCGATGTAAGTTCAATCTACAATTTACATTTCTATTAAACCGTTATATCATTAAATTAATTAATCTATAAGTAATAAATGAGAAATCAGAGTAAAATCTATAACATAATATCTATAAATTTATTTGTTCCATGTAATTTACATCCCAATAATTCATGTACATTTCTTTAAATTAACATTACACTATTTACATCCTATCATAAATACATTTGCCATGCATTTACTACTTTAAATATAAATATAAATATAAATACGGCACCACGGCGAAGCTGGATCTGGCCTCCATTCATCCCGAATCGACGGCACAGTGGCGGATCTACTCGGTTTACCTTCGGTTTCTTCTCCTTCTTTGCCGTTCCTCCTCCGCCGTTTTCTGCCTCTCCAGTGGCCTCCTACCCCTTCCTCTTCCTCAGGCGGTGCTTCGGTGGCAGTGGCGGTGGCCAATTTGGCCGGCACCGCCAGATCCTCTTTCTCTTTTCCTCTCGGCTTTCGTCGGAATTTCCTTTCCGATTCTCCTTCCGTCCATTTCTTTCCCTCTTTCGGTCACCGATGTCTTCTCCTCTCCTCGCCGGCGCCGTCTCTTCCTCTCTCTCCCTCGCCGACGGTGGTCGGCCTCACCGCTTGGGGAGGGTCGGGATTGTCCCAATTCCTTCCTGTTTTGTTTTCCTTTTTTTATTTTGTTTTCTATTTAATTTATTAATATATAATACATTTATACTATATATTATATATTATACATATAATATCTACCATATATTATACATATAATATTATTATATTATATATAGTATTGTACCATATATATAAAGATATATATTATGTATTACAAAATATATATCTAGTATATATATATGTATATTTATATACTTTAAAATTAAATAACCTTTACATATATATTTATATATATATATATATGTTATAATACAACATATATTGTATTTACAATATATATTTTCAAACTTTAATGTAAATTAATATTTACATTTCTCAAATATGTATATATTTATATATACATAAAATGCCATACTTGAATACATATGTATTATTTAAATTTATGAAATAGTATATATATTCATATATATACCAACGTATATTAAAATATACTATATAGTATTTTAAATACACATGTATTCGTATAAAATACATTTATATAGTTTATAATTATATAAACATATTTCATTTTCATTTCTCATTTTCTTTATTTAATTTGGATTTTCATTTATCCAAATTAAATTTCCTTTTCATTATTCTCCATAATTTCTCATCTTATACATATTTCCAATTTAATTTCCTTCACTTGAATTTCCCGATCCTTCACTTCCTCAATTCTCGGGATCTTTCCACAATATTCCGATCTCACCATTTTATTTATTTATTTATTTCACTGAATTTCCAATATGAATAATTTCCAATAAATGAAAAATTTACGGTTCTCACATTCTCCCTGTCACGACTCGAAGGCCGTGACTTTCCTTTAATACTTATACTTTTCTTAGTCTACAAATTTATGGATTAAATTTTTCATTTTAAGGTTTGTATTCGGTGTCAGTGTAGTTATTATACTATCTAGGTGACCTATAGTCATTTCATTTAAATATTAAACTAACAAGGAAACAGTTCTTAGTTACATCCGGACTTGTTAAACAGAATATGTACTGTGCATCAAATTAAGTCTTACATGTAAACAAGTATTTTATAAGGAACATATACCTCAGAAGACTAGTACCAAGTCCATACACCGTCTCCGATGCCCACTTAGCAGCTCACATGGCAGATGTTAACTTCAATAGTCTGAAAGAGATGAAATTTAGTGGGGTGAGCAAAACCACAGCTCAGTAAGATACTAATATAAATACAAGAGTAGGATTATACTGTCTTAACCACAATGCTTAAAACTTGCAAGGATGCAATTACAGTTAATCCTTTCTCATCGATAACATCTCATTATCACTTCTCATATTCACTTTTCATTTCATAATCATACTTCTGTATCCTATCATCCCTTATCAATTCTCATATTGTGGATCATGATCACGGTGGTACGAAGTCATAATTCTCTTCGTGTATATCTATATTCATGTTTCATATCATATCATGTCATCATATAGATGAAATATCGTTACCACCGAGTCATGATACTCCCCATATATTTTTCATGTTTAATTGAGATATCCTATCGAGTCACTTTACATTTAACAATCATATTCCCGTCTTACATCAATTCATATTACTTATCATATGGGAATTTATGATCACGATAGAGTAAGATCATAATTCTCTTCATATCAATCTTATGTTCATATATGATATCATATCATGTCATCGTATAAATGAAACATCATTAACATCGAGTCATGACATTCCTCATGGAATTCTCATGTACTAAGCATATTATCATGTCAAGGTTTAATATGCAATTTATGTAACTTTACTGTACAAACCGCTATCATTTCATATAAATATCATATATACTTTAGAACATGCTCAACGTATGAATTTTCAATTCATTTCAAATTTTCCTTTACGGCATGATAAAAACATGTTCAATTTCAATTCATGTATTCGTTTTTAGAGCATGTCTAAAACATGTGTGGTTTTAAAATATTTTTCATATACTATAAATCATATCAGGTTTAGAGTTCATATCAAATCAATCTATACTCTAAACCGCATATCATTTCAAGTTCGACACAACATCGTATATAAATCATATAAGTGTCGAAATCATTTATCATGTACTTTTAAAACATATACTGTAAGTCATATCAGGTTTAGAGTTCATATCAAATCAAACTATACTCTAGACCGCATATCATGCCATGTTCGACACAAAATCATATATAAATCATATAGGTATCGAAATCATATCTCATGGACTTATAAAAACATGTTTAAAACATGTACTGTTTCAAAATATATTTCATTTCAAACATGTCTCATGTATTGTATAAATCATGTTAAGTCTAGAGTTCATATCAACAAAATCATACTCTAGACCTCATATCATATCGATTAGAGACTAGGCTAGATCCCTATCATCTCTATCAATAAAGACTTAAATCAATGTAG
This sequence comes from Heritiera fomes, assembly GCA_032173925.1. Taxonomy (NCBI): domain Eukaryota; kingdom Viridiplantae; phylum Streptophyta; class Magnoliopsida; order Malvales; family Malvaceae; genus Heritiera; species Heritiera fomes. The sequence goes on from JAPDPM010000005.1 coordinate 24,261,360, forward strand.
CTAGCAGTGAAAATCATGTCATAATCCCCTGGAAACCAACTAGGGCGCTATCTATGGCCATAGAGCTCATCTCTCTCAGCCCCACTAATCAGGCGTGACTGAGACCTGTCCACGACTATTGTCGGACAAGCATCTCTGCCTAATGAGCAAAGCTCCAATTAGGCGGTTTCCACTATGCCTTATTGAATTTAATTATTTTGGGGTGCTTACAGCCTCATAAAACATTTAAATCTTTAGCTTTCTTGTCAATATCATGTAAAGCATATGGTAAAATTCCGTATGAGGCTTCATATATCAAAATATATATATATCTACCATATACTTTCATTTCAAAACAAATCAATACTTTATAGTATTCATATAAACATTATTAAAATGTTTCAAGTTGTAACAAGGCATCTTTAATGCAATGCAATTTAAATCACGAATTCAAATAGTGAACTATCATTTTCATCAAACATGTCTTTTAATTATAACGTTTACTATAATTCAATTCTCTCATTTCCATCCTTTTGATTTCAATCAAATCATACCTAATAGATAATTTCGATATTCATTATGGTTCCTCGATATTCAGTATCATTTCATAGTAATTATCGACTATCAAAATCACTTGTACATTTTATCATTCAATGCTAGGACCACCACTGTCAATATCAGTCCTCTCAGTATCTCTGAATATTTAAATATAATATATCTATATAACCATTAAGATACTGGAATTATACAATTATCGATATCCTCATTCAATATCTATTTCAGAGTCGACATCGAGGATCACAGAACCACAAGATCAATAGTCATCTATCAAATCCATTTATGGTTTGACCTATTGGCACACATTAAAAATTTTTGACTTGAGGTTCAATTTCATTCACTATCATAACAATCAGATCACAATCCTCAATTCACTTTTTATATGGCCTGTAGAGTATAATATCATGTTAGAATTATCTATAAAACATTATCGATTCAATTCTTGGCAATTTACCCACTTAAAAGAATTTGCCAATTTCCACTATCAACAGTTTTCAATCGATTAAGTCACCTTGCGACTATCCATGATATTGCAAAAATCTCAGTTCACATCTATTTAATATCGATATGTACAAATACATTTTATGTAGACGTGTACTCTATCATTGTCCATAAGACATCACAATCTACTTTCTTATTATCATCATCCCAATCACACCATTAAGACGGCTATTCATCATGTACTCCAATTTTTCCAAGTCACTCAGATGTGAAAGAATATTTTTCAAGACCTATTCCAAGGTTATAATCAAATCTGTACAATCACATGTTTGACATCCATTTATTTGAATCTATCAACTCTATAATTATCACTCGATTGGTAATTCCGCAATTCAATCATTCGACCATCTAAATTACAACTTCGATTTTTCTCTTTTAAGTTGTATCATATAATCATCGTCACTTTTATCAATACTCCACTAATCGATATTCCACCTCATTTTCGACTTGATAATCAACTTAAAATTTTAAGATGTCACTCGAATTTATCGATTCTATAAAACTCTCCTTATAATTCCTCACGTTATCGTGTCCATCCATTTACTTTTCCAACCATTTCAAAAATCAATTTTTCCTAGATTCCATTTATATGAAAAAAAAAACTTAATCTTTTTCCTCGAACATTTTCATGGGAATTTCAGCAGCATAACGGCTTAATTTTTACTAAACCTCCTGCAAGGAAAACACAATTTATACTACAGCCGTTGATTCTCACAATTCCTATGTCTCTACTAAGACCTCCACCATCAGTTGTGGGTCTTCTTAGCATTTTTAACATCAGTTCAATCAATGCATTATATTAAAAATCACAATTCCATTAAAAATCATTCCATCAATGCATCATATAAAAATTATAAATCCCACATACAATATAATGCTACTAATGCTTTATAAAAGTATCTTACCTATTCGCCAAAGCTTAGCGCGTTATCCGACTTTTGAGCCTAGCCGCACTCCACCATTCATCTCGTTTCCGTTTTGCTACAATTTCAATAATTGACACATATTTTCATTTAGAAAATAATCTAACAATTTCTAATAAATTTCACAGAAATGTAGCAAAATCTTTTAATTTTCCTTACCCATTTCTTCTTTTTCTTCTTCCTTTTCCTTTTCCTTTTTCTTTTTCCTTTTTCCTTTTTCTTTTTCTTTTCCTTTTTTTTCTTTCTCCTTCTTTCTCTTTTTCTTTTCTTTTCTTCTTTTTCCTTTCTTTCTTTTTCTTTTCTTTTTCTTTTCTTTTTTGAACCGGGTTGGGTCGGATCTGGTAAGACCGGGTTCGGGCCTGTTCAGAGCTTGGCTTGGCTGGTTCAGTTTGGCTTGGCCGGTTCAGCCACCGACAGCCGCCCATTCTGCCGGTTCTCGCTTCCCATAGCTGGCCGACGTTGCGAGGATATCGGATCTAGCCTCTGTTTCTCAATCGATGGCACCGACGGTAGCAGATCTAGGATGGGCGGCGGCGGATCCTTCTCTCTTTTCTTCCTCTCTTTTCTCGCCGTTTTCTTCACCGTCGGGCCTTCCTTCCTCCAGATCTGGCCTCACCAGGGCTTCACAAGATGGCAGTGACAGGTCAATCGGATGGCGTCGCCTCTTTTCCTTTTTCCTTTTTCCTTTTTCTCTTTCCTTCCTCCCGTTTCGGCTTCCGCCCAGTTTTTCTTTCCTTTCCGCCTCGCGCCGTCATCGTTTGCTTCTTCTCTCACCAGTGACGTCGCTCCTCCCTCCTCCTCCCTTCTCCAGTAAGCCGACAGGGGTCGGCTACATCTGTGTTTCTCCTCTGTATTACAACAGAGGAGAAACGAGGATCGGGTATATCCCGATCCTGTTTTTCCCTTCTTTTTTTATAATTATAAAATATATTTATTTAAAAATATATTTATATAATAACCTTATATAAATATATAAAATTACATATCTTTATTTCTTATTAAATTTGGATTTCTTTATATCCAAATTTATTTTCTCCATTTTTATTTCCTTTTTTAATCTCAATTTTAATTTGTCCTAATGAATTCCTCTGGATACCTAATATTTATTTGGAAATTCTCTATTTTCACACTCCCCACCTTAAGAAATTCGATCCTCCGAATTTAACTTAAGTCCAAAGGTGGTACATGACGTATACTTATGACTTCTGACCTCTAGGTCATCCTCCAAGTAATACTGCCAGTACACTTTCAACATCAAGAGTACTTTAGACCACTACATGTTGTCTTTCATCATATATGTCTATACTCCCGTAAGTTCATTTCTCAAATCGAGAGTTATTCATTTCCACTCTTTTCAACTAAGAGTCCATGCACAGTATTTTTCATGTCACAGCTAATCTATGTTGTTCATCATCCATTTTTCTCACTTAGTGCCAAGTCGATATAGTTTTAAAACTATCAGTTACACATGTCAATCAGTTATATGTAATTGTCCCAGCAGCTTTCACATCTTGTGTACTCGTTCTCACAATATATCCTCAAGCGTCCACATATTACGCTCGAGCATTTTCATCAGTACGGAGCGATGCTATCAGTACAATTGGGATCTCAATGCCCTTTTCTATTTCTCATTAAGCATATGGCAATTCAGAGACTCCCATAACATGTAATGCTCACTGGAACTGTACATATACATTCACACCGTTTCATACTCATATTCCGACTATGGCACTAGAGAATCTAAGAGTCTGATAATGGAAAATGATTCTATTTAGATATTCAGTTTTTTTATCACTTCCATATCATCATTTCTCTTTTCAACTCTTTATTGTCCACAATATTCATTTTCTCATTTATTCCATTAAGGTTGCATCTTACTTGCCGACTTTACTATTTATCATCTCTTACAGTCATAGGTTTTCATATTTTCATCAATTTAGTCGGTTTTCTCAAGTGGTATGGTATTCTATAGTAAAATCTCTTAACATTTTGCATACCATATTTTCTTCTCACTTATCCATTTACCGACTTTTATTTCTCTAATTATGTCTCACTAGTAGAGCAGCTAGTTCCATCACTCTTTTATAGATTGGCAGTAGTATCTAGCTAGACTCATTAATCTCATATCTTAATCATTATCTCACTATCATAGACAGATTCACTGTCATTTTGTCATCTCGAGATCATATATCCCAGAAAGAGATACTGTCTAGCCAAGTCTCTTATTCGCCAATCTTAACATAAGTCCACAGTCTTTGAGAGTTTAAAGGATTATATATCATAATGCTACTCCTGTTCCATTTGTATCCTTAACTATTTCGATATCTCACTCCTTGGGTTTATATACCTCACAAGGTAATTCATTAACCTTGAAACATCAATAGGAACTTGTAAAATTTCATCAAGTTCTAAACATTATTTCATGGACCTTAGTCTTCAACTTTTCTCAAATGACGCTTTACACCAAGGCTAGTCTTATGAACTCTTCCTGTATCTCTGATCAGATCAATAAAGTTCCATTTTCATGTAGATGATCACTTGTTCTTCACAAGAACTTTATTAAAAATAGGAATTTACTATATCCTTTAATTCATCTACATATCAAGGTCATCTGTGCTTCTTTCGTTCACACTTATACAAATAACTTCATTAACATCAAATTACATTATCTTTATTTTCATCAATCATACTTTTATCAGTGAATTTCATTATTCACTCATCTTCCAGAGTTAATTCTTAAGCTTTCGGACTCTTTCTATGTTTTCCATATAAGCTCAGACTTAGATTTCATATAATCCCTCGAGTCAGTGTTAACTCGATTTCTCCGATCTATATAACTCTGAAAAAAATTTATCAGGAATCACATCTGATACTTTCTTTAGTCACACATCTCTTATTATTTCAGACATTTCATGTCATGTCCTATCATTTTCACTATATACCCTCAAGGTAGAAACATTCAATATTCAAATCATTTTGAAATATTATCCACCTTGATTTCATTATTTGTACTATTCACTTTCTCAGTCATTTCTTTAGTCATATCACTTTTCATAATATCCAACGATCTCGCAACAAACATCCAATTCAATACACTCTTAATTCAGGCCCTTACAATCAATGACTGGGCCAATCATTTTGTAACATTCCATTACACTCTTATTGGATCGCATCATACAAGGCCCCGGCCCGTTCTCCGTCCGCCTTTACACATGTGTACTGTCCTCATTTATATAATTCAGATTTAGAATTATATTGTATAGATATAGTTAGGTTGTGTGATAATGATAATGATTAAAGGTTGAGGTTTAGTGATATATCAAGAGTAATATGCCGATGGTATGATAACGAATTGATGAAATGATTGAGTGATATTGGTATTGTGATTGAATGATTTACGAAATAGACGTTGAATGAGTTTGTTTATGTTCGAACGATTTTATCGTTATTGTAAAAGCTGATAAGACAATATTTAAATATATGTGAAATACTAAGACGACCCACATTTGGTGGTGGGGGTCTTAGTATTGATATTAAAAAGTAAAGGTGATTAAGTTGAGTGGTAAATGATAGGCAAGATTGAATTGATTTGTGACATACAATCTTGTTAAAATTTAAGAGATGAAACTGAGGAATTAAAGAGAAAAGTGTAATGATGTTAAGCTAGATGTAGGTGATGCATTGATGTGCTTTGAGAGTGAGGATTAAAGAAGGAATTGGCATTATAGTTAGCATTATTCAAATGATATTACATCGATACAATTCATGAGCATGTTACTAAATCATTTTAAACTCAAGTTGCAATTTGCATTGCCTTGCAAATATACTTTGTTTATAACTTGAGATTTTAAAAGGATTTATTCATACGATATTTATATGAATATTTTATATGTTTGAATTGTTTTGAGAAGATTGAATACAGTGTAAGTGTATGTATTTATATATGTAAATGATCTTAAAGAAATGTGTTACATACTTTACACTATTTTCATAAGAAAAGTGAAATGTTAAAATGTTTTATGAGACTATAGGCGCCCTAAGAGAGTTAACTCAATAAAGCATAGTGGAAACCGCCTAATTGAAGATTACTCATTAGACAGAGATGCTTGTCTGACAATAGTCGTGAACAGGGCATAGTCACACTTGATCAGCGGAGCTGAGAAACATGAGATTTATGACCATAGATAGCGCCCTAGTTGGTTTCCAGGGGATGATGACATGATTTTCACTATTAGCTACAGTGATTTAAGTCTTTATTGATAGAGCATTAGGGATTTAGCCTAGTCTCAAACCGATATGATATGAAGTCTAGAGTATGATTTTATTTGATATGAACTCTAGACTTGACACGATTTTTACAGTACATAAGATATGTTTTGAGATAGCACGTGTTTTAGACATGCTATAAAAGATGAACATGAGATGTTTTAAAACTGTACATGTTTTAAACATGCTTTAAAAGTACACGTGATATGGTTTACGAGTTGTACATGCTTTTGTCATGTCTTAAAAGTAAACATGAAATGATTAGAGATTTTACACATTTTGAACATGCTTCAAAAGTGTATGTAATATGATTTCAAGACTGTTTAAGCTCTATATATGACTATATGTCAAACGCAATATGATTTAAAAAGATAGTCATATTATATAGCAAAGCTTGCATTAGTTTGCATACTAGATCATGATATAACAATATGCTTTTATGTGAGATGTCCTGACCTTATGCTGTACACGAACAGGGAATTTATATGAAAAGTGCCATGATTATATACTACATGTGATCATGTCTTCCTACATGAAGAGTGAGATGAATTAATAGAGTACAAGAACGTAAATATTAAATGATAAATGCACTGATTTGATATTGTGTTGAATCATGGCTTTCATATGAGATAAGATATGCCATGAGATTGATATGAGTTTGGTTTAGTACCATACGATGTTGAAATTACACACGATGCATTATACATGATATATTGTATTATAAGAACAAAAAGGTTGAAATATAATTGAATTGATATGATCCAAGGACTATGTGATAGACAGGTGCCAAAACAGGGAATGATAAGGTATCTTCAAGTATCCTTACATCGATATCTTAAGACTCTTGCTCACTTATTAACTTTAGAGCATGATCTAAGATGTTTTGATAAATATTTACAAATGGAACATGATATGAAAGTCTACACTTAAAGGTTTCATGCATTTGCATTTGTGACATCCTTGTCACTAACCAAATAACAACTACTTCTTTCATTCAAATAACGTTAAATAGACTAGTTTATCACTGTCAACCTTACTTCCTCTTATGCTTTACGCATTATTATCTATAGTACGATATCATTTTTCACATGAGCATAATTTTCTTATATATATATATATATGCGTCACATACATTAGGATTTCAAATAATTACATAACCTATTTCACCAAATATACACTAATGTGATATTGTACTGTATAATAGCCGAAGTACATAGCCAACTAAGTGTACCTTCAAGGAATAAATAGGAAACGTGTCTTGAAGGCATATCGAAAGATCCCAAAATGTGCTCCTCTATCTGGAGCGGGATTACTTCAAATAATCTGTATGAAAAATGTTTGTAGAGTGAGTTTACGCTCAGTAAGAAACATATGTAAAAGAGCGTACTATGTCACTATATGCAGTTTTCCTGCTTGGCTCTATAATGTCATGTAAAACTATTATAAAGCATATGCCATATAAATTTCCCGCAATTATCAAATACAAGTAAATCATCTCTTTCAAATATTTCCACGGATCTCAAATCACGTGAAATCATATATAGCAGTACAAATAACTCCAAATACTTTCAAATAGATGGGAGAAAATTAATTTCCAATTAGATTCATGCAACAAGTAATTCTCATAATGGATATAACAAGTATATCCCGTAAGGGATAATCCATGAGAGATCTCATAAGGATACCACAAATATATCCCGTAAGGGATAATCCTGAGAGATATCAAATAAGTGTCGTACCCACGTATGGGCCAGGGATCCTCCCTAAAGCCGAAACAAGAAAGAGACATATGGCCATTGTCTATAGCCCACAGTGCTCACTAGTCAGTGCCTTACTGCGGGTCTGAAGACTAGACTAGGGCTCCTCAGCCGAGATCAAGTACAAATACAAATACAAATAATGTGCATGATTATTCAAGGTGTTCATAGTCTCCAAAACATTATTCATATAACCTTTATCAAATACAAATATCCTTTCTTGGAATAGGTTTTCAAAACCTCCTTTTCAAAGGGGGCAGTCGACTGGTCATATAGGGCAATCGGCTACTACACCATATTTTGCTTTATTGAATTTCTTTTCCTTTTTGAAATTCAAATATTTTATTTTTCTCAAAACACATAGGGCAGTCGACTGGTTTTGAAACAGAATGTTTCTCCGAGAAAAGGTAGTCGACTGGCCCCCTGGGCATTTGGCTGTTTTTGAAACAGAATGCTTTTGAGAGCATGGCAGTCGACTGGCCCCCTAGGTAGTTTTTTGGTTTTGAAACAGAATGCTTTTTCAATAAGAGCAGTCGACTGGTTTGAAACAGATTACATTCTAGGAAAAAGGCAGTCGACTGGCTTACATAGCAGTCGACTGGTTTGCTTCAGTTTTCAAAAATCTACGCTTTGGTTGTCTCTAGGCAGTCGAGTGCTACTTAGGGTAGTCAGTTGCTCCTAGCCTAATTGGTACTAGGAGTAAGACCAGAAATTCAACCTTTCTAGAATAAAAACCAACATGCGTTTCTTCCCAAAGACATTTCAAACATATTAAAACATGCGGACATAGCCACCCTACGTCTATTGCATAAATTTCTTACCTCAAATAGCGAAATCCAACACCAATCACTTGGTTGCACCAACTTCCTTTCCTTCAATTCTTCAAAGCTACATAATTCATACAATCAAACCTTAATACATACACTCTACCAACTTTACAAAACTCTAAACCGTAGCTAAAATCAGTTAATACCATCTAAATCTCTTACTTTTGCAAATCACCAAAATTTTAGGATTTTAGATCTCCTTAATCACTTTGATTCAGCCTTTCATATTAAAGGTTTAGCTTGAGCTGGTGACAAGGATCATTTTTCGTTAAGTGAGCTTAACGAATTGATGACAGGTAATGGTGGTTTGTTAAGGTGAATAAAATGGAGACTTAAAGGAATTTTTGGAAGGAACGAGAGGGAGAGGAATGGAGGCTGCCGACCTTGATGGTGAAGGAAGATGATGACTCATGCACTTCATTAATTTCTCATTTAATGCATGATCATCCCACTCATCTCAGCCATTGACCATCTTCTTAACCCTTTGACAAGTTGACCATTCAATTGCTTTAATTCCACTTATGTCGCATATCTCATTTATACATCAGTTTTTTTTCACTTTTATTCAATTATTCCAAGTTGAAGTACTATACAATTATGAAAAAATTATATGGAATTGGGGATTTCACATTCTCCCCACCTTAAGAAATTTGGTCCTCCAAATTCGAATAAGGTTAAGTCTCAAATAACTCCGAGTACTTCTATTTCAGTAACCTCTCTAGCTCCCATGTAGCTTCTTCCATAGTGTGGTATTGTTAGAGAACTTTAACTAATGGGATCGTCTTAGACCTTAACACCTTATCTTTTCTATCCAAAACCCGAATTGACTTCTCCACATAACTCATGTCTTCTTGAATCTCCAAGGGTTCATATTCTATGACATGAGACGGATCCGGATTATACTTCCGAAGCATCGATACATAAAACAAATTATGTACTCCCAATAACTCCGGAGGTAGTGCCAACCTATAAGCAACATCTCCCACACAATCTAAAACCTCAAATGGACTGATATAGCGAGGACTAAGCTTGCCTCTTCGGCCAAATCTCACAATTCCTTTGGATGGAGAAACTTTCAAAAACATAAAATCTCCAACCAAGAACTTAAGTGGTCTCCGTCAAGCATCCACAGAACTCTTTTGTCTACTCTGAGCTGTTTTAAATCTTTGACAAATCAGCTTAACATCCTCAGAGGCTTGTCCGACCAAATCTCGAGCCAACAACTTACGCTCGCCCACTTATTCCCACCCAATCGGAGATCGACACCTTCTACCATATAAAGCTTCATATGGTGTCATTCCTATACTTGAGTGATAACTATTATTATAAGTAAACTCAGCCAATGGCAAATGGTCGTCCCATGAGCCTTTAAAGTCCAAAGCACCAGCTCTCAACATATCCTCGAGCGTCTGAATGGTGCGCTCGAACTGCCCATCAGTTTACGGATGAAAAGCTGTGCTAAAATTCAACTAAGATCCCATGGCTTCATGAAAGTGTTCCCAAAAATGAGAAGTAAACCTGGAATCTCTATCAGATGTAATGCTCACTGGAACTCCGTGTAGTCTGACGACTTCTCTCACATACAAATCTGCCAAAGCACTAAGTGTATCTGTAGACTTCATAGGTAGGAAGTGAGCTGACTTGGTTAACCGATCCACAACTACCCAGACATCATCATGATTCCTCTTGGTCCGCGGTAGTCCCATAACGAAATCCATCGTAATGTGCTCCCGCTTCCACATAGGTATAGGAAGAGGATGTAGTAAATCCGCTGGTCTTTGATGTTCTACCTTAACCTGCTGACATGTGAGACACTTCACCACAAATTCTGCTATGTCTCTTTTCATGCCAATCCACCAATATACCTTGTGAAGATTATGATACATCTTCATGTTTCCTAGATGCAAAGTATACTTAATGGAATGTGCTACTGTTAAGATCAGCTTCCTCAATTCTTTATCATTAGGAACACATATACGATTATTAAATCTCAAAATTCCATCACTACCTATATCAAATTCCGAGAGTATACTTGATCGGATTCCATCCATAGCTTCAATACAGTGATCATCTTCCCTCTGAGCAATCCGAATCTTTTCTATCAATTTCGGCTCAATCACCAAACTGGCTATCATCCCATTTTGCTCAAGAGGTGCAACACTTAAGCTGATGCTCGCAAACTGTTCTAACAGCTCATATTCTCTTACCATCATGTAAGATACCATTCCCATATGCTTCCGGCTCAAAGCATCCGCAACCACATTGGCCTTTCTCGGGTGGTACAAGATCTCACAATCATAATCCTTCAAAAGCTCGAGCCATCTTCTTTGTCTCATATTCAATTCTCTTTAAGTGAACAAATACTTCAGACTTTTATGATCCGTAAAAATCTGAAATCTCTCACCATACAAGTAATGCCTCCATATCTTTAGAGCAAATACTCCTACAGCTAACTCCAAGTCATGAGTTGGGTAGTTCTTCTCATGGTCCTTTAATTATCGAGAACCATATGTGACTACCTTACCATGCTGCATTAGTACACATCCCAAACCTTGCCCTGAGGCATCACTATACACCGAAACTCCTCCAGAACCACTAGGAATGGTGAGGATAGGTGCAGTCGTCAGCCTACGCTTCAACTCTTGAAAGCTACTCTCGCAGGCATCATTCCATTCATACTTCACCTCTTTGCGCGTCAAGCAGGTCAAAGGAGCAGCTAACTTCGAGAAACCCTCTACAAATCTTCGATAGTAGCCAGTTAGACCCAAGAAACTTTTTATCTCCGTCACTGTCTTCGGTCTCTCCCATTGAACCACCGCTTCAATCTTCAATGGATCGACCGAAACTCCATCTTTACTAATTATATGACCCAAAAAGGAGATATGATCTAGCCAGAAATCACACTTACTTAGCTTATCATATAATCCTTGAACTCTAAGGGTTTCCAAAACTACCCTCAAATGGTGCTCATGCTCTTCCCTAGACCTTGAATACACCAATATGTCATCGATAAATACAATGACAAACTGGTCCAAATACAACTTGAACACATCATTCATCAAGTTCATAAAAGCGACAGGTGCATTGGTCAAACCAAACGGCATCACTAGAAATTCATAGTGACCATACTGTGTCCTGAACGTTGTTTTAGGGATATCTTCACTCCGAATCTTCAATTGGTGATATCCCGACCTCAAGTCTATCTTGGAAAAGACTTATGCACCCTTAAACTGATCAAAGAGATCGTCAATCCAGAATAGAGGATACTTGTTCTTGATTGTCGCTTTATTCAACCATCGGTAGTCTATGCACATCTCATGCTGCCATCCTTTTTTCGGACAAATAGCACAAGAGCACCCCAAAGGGATACGCTGGGTCGAATGAATCCCTTGTCTAATAACTCCTGAAGCGGCTTCTTCAATTCCTCCAATTCCACTAAGGCCATCCGATAGGGTGATCTCAAAATGAGCTCAGTTCCCTACACTAAAATCGATATTGAACTCATCTCCCTATCCGGAGGAAGTCCAGGAAGATCATCCAAAAACACCTCGAAAAATTCCTTCGCTACCGGAATTTCCTGAAGTTCGGAACGTTTCTGATCTACGTCCACCACATACGCTATAAACCCTTCACACAACAAGTATATTCTATCAATTTAATCACATATAAACCAAACAAGCAATTATGCTTTTGCATTAACTACTTCCAAAATTTACAACATAGCTAACTGGAGAAGAGAAAATCACACTCTTAGCATGACAATCTAATATCACATGATTCTTAGCTAACTAATTCATTCCTAATATAACATCAAATCCATACATATTCAGTAGGATTAGGTCAGCTATTGATTCTCTTTCTCCTACTCGTAGCTTACAACTACGATACACTATGTCTGTCATTTGAGGTTCCCTAAAGGGAGTTCTTATTTGTAGCAATTGTCCTAAAGGCTCAGGCTCAACAAGTAATCTCATAACAACCATAGGAGAAATAAAAGAGTGCGTAGAGCCTGGATCAAATAAAGCAAAGACACATGTATCATTAAGGCAAATCTTACCCTGAATCATCTTAGATGAAGCATCAACGGACTCCTTATCAATGGCAAACACCCGACCCTGAGTCATGGTTACTTTTCCTTTGTCTGCAGCTGTGGCCTTACGCTGGGGTTAAGTGACCTTACGCTATGGTTGAGGGGTCTTCTCTGATTCTTTGGACACCCTCTGATTTATCTTGGGACAATCTTCTATACTATGTCCCTGCTCACCACACCAATAGCAAGCCCCACTCGCAAACCGACAGGGCTGTGCTCCATGAAATTTCCCGCAATGCTCACATCTCTGCATCGTACTCTTCGGTGAGCTAGCAGTACTACCTGTCGAATATCGAGATCTCTTATCATTTATCTTAATCCTGATAGGTCTAGGAGTTCCTGTACCATAATCATCATAACTCCCAATTTAGCTAATTCCATATAACCATTTAATTAAGACAAGTTATTTCCTTATAATTGATTCGCTTACCTATAAAAGCTCTGTCATAAGGCCTACTTCTCCTAGATGGATATCTATCACTCGAGGCTCTCTCGTATGACTTTCGCTTCATCGGTTCTTTACCTCTATTCTTAGCTTGGAAGTCGGCTTGATGAAACTCATAGTCCTGCTCACACAGTTGAACCTTACGAACTACCTCTCCATATGTAGTGATATCCATAGGGTATAACTTAGACCTAATGGAAGGTCTCAATCCCTCCATAAATCTGTAGGTCTTATGCTCCTCTCTTCTCAACACTTCCGGATCAAACCTGCTCAAAGTAGTGAACTTTGACTCATATTGACTAACCGTCATATTCCCCTAAGTCAAGTTCAAGAATTCAACTTGCAATCTCCTCTGAGCAGTGCATGGGATGTATTGTTCATTGAAGGCTTCTACAAATATATCCCAAGTTACCTCGGAATGTCTAGCTTCTAACACCGTTTGAGTGGCTTGCCACCAAGGTTCTGCCTCATCCACTAACAAATAGGCAACCAATCCCACCTTTTCTTTCTTAGTACATGTCATGTACCTGAATGACTTAATGGCCATTTTTATCCAATTCTCCGCGGCCAATGGATCATCGTCCCTCTTAAACTTAGGCGGATCCAGCTTCTTAAACTCCTTGATCAAAGTCACACTACAATAAGCTGTAGGATCTCACCTCTCAGTAGCTGAGACTGGTGGGGGTTGTACCATAGGAGTAGGAGGTACAGTAGGTTGAGCTGTAAGTACACTCGTGGCCACGTTCGGAAAGTTCGACATGAATTATGTGAACATCGCGGCCATATTTCCCATGTGTTTCTCCATCTTCACTAGCCTAGTGTTCGGGCTATGCGATGGAGATGGAGGAGAAGACTGTGTTGGGGGCGGTTCATCACGACCCTGTCCTTGTCCTCGTCTAGTACCCCTCCTTCGAGTACTTATTCTGCTAATATTACCACCTAATAACATGATTTAGTATAACCTTAAACAGTTATACCACACATAATTATGTAGACCACTACAGTACATTGGAAATATACTCTAATTCTAGCTTATTGACATCGACAAACTTCAGTCAAATCACCTCTGATATCAATCTGTGACATCCTCGTCACTAACCAAATAACTACTTCTTTCATTCAAATAACGTTAGATAGACTATTTTATCAATGTCAACCTTACTTCCTCTTATGCTTTTCGCATTATTATCTATAGTACGATATCATTTTCCACATGAATATAATTTTCTTTTATATATACATAAATATATATATGCGTCACATACATCAGGATCTCAAATAATTTCATAACCTATTTCCCAAAATATACACTAATGTGATATTGTACTGTACAATAGCCAAAGTACACAACCAACTAAGTATACCTTCAAGGAATAAATAGGAAGCGTGTCTCGAAAGTATATCAAAAGATCCCAAAATGTGCTCCTCTATCCGGAGCGGGATTACTTCAAATAATCTATATGAAAAATGTTTGTAAAGAAGTGAGTTTACGCTCAGTAAGAAACATATGTAAAAGAGCATACTATGTCACTATATGCAGTTTTCCTGCTTGGCCCTATAATGTCATGTAAAACCATTATAAAGCATATGCCATATAAATTTTCCGCAATTATCAAATACAAGTAAATCATCTCTTTCAAATATTTCCACGGATCTCAAATCACGTGAAATCATATATAGCAGTACAAATAACTCCAAATACTTTCAAATAGATGGGAGACAATTAATTTCCAATTAGATTCATGCACCAAGTAATTCTCATAATGGATACAACAAATATATCCCGTAAGGGATAATCCATAAGAGATCTCATAAGGATACCACAAATATATCTCATAAGGGATAATCCTGAGAGATATAAAATAAGTGGCGTACCCACGTATGGGCTAGGGATACACCCCAAAGCTGAAACAAGTAAGAGACGTATGGCCATTGTCGATAGCCCACAGTGCTCACTAGTCAGGTGCTTACTACAGGTCTGAGGACCGGACTAAGGCTCCTCAACCGAGATCAAGTACAAATACAAATACAAATAATGTGCATGATCATTAAAGGTGTTCATAGTCTCCAAAACATTATTCATATAACCTTTATCAAATACAAATATCCTTTCTTGGAATAAGTTTTCAAAACCTCCTTTTCAAAAAAGGCAGTCGACTGGTCATATAGGGTAGTCGGCTGCTACACCATATTTTGCTTTATTGAATTTCTTTTCCTTTTTGAAATTCAAATATTTTATTTTTCTCAAAACACATAGGGCGGTCGACTGGTCCCAAATAGCAATCTACTGGTTTTGAAACAGAATGTTTCTCCGAGAAAAGGCAGTCGACTGGCCCCCTGGGCAGTCGGTTATTTTTGAAACAGAATGCTTTTGAGAGCATGGCAGTCGACTGGCCCTATGGACAGTCGGCTGGTTTTGAAACAGAATGCTTTTTCAATAAGAGCAGTCGTCTGTCCCATATAGCAGTCGACTGGTTTGAAAGAGAATACATTCTAGGAAAAAGGTAGTCGACTGGCTTACATAGTAGTCGACTGGTTTGCTTCGATTTTTGAAATCTATGTTTTGGTTGTCTCTAGGCAGTCGGCTGCTACTTAGGGCAGTCAGCTGCTCCTAGCCTAATTGGTATTAGGAGTAGGACCCGAAATTCAACCTTTCCAGCGTAAAAACAAAACATGTGTTTCTTCCCAAAGACATTTCAAACATATTAAAACATGCGGACATAGCCACCCTACGTCCGTTACATAAATTCCTTACCTCAAATATCGAAATCCAACACCAATCACTTGGTTGCACCAACTTCCTTTCCTTCACTTCTTCAAAGCTGCATAATTCATACAATCAAACCTTAATACACACACTCTACCAACTTTACAAAACTCTAAACCATAGCCAAAATCAACTAATACCATCTAAATCTCTTACCTTTGCAAATCACCAAAATTTCAGGATTTTAGATTTCCTTAATCACTTTGATTCAGCCTTTCATATTAAAGGCTTAGCTTGAGCTAGTGACAAGGATCATTTTTCATTAAGTACGCTTAACGAATCGATGACAGGTAATGGTGGTTTGTTAAGGTGAATAAAATGGAGACTTAGAGGAATTTTTGGAAGGCTGCCGACCTTGATGGTGAAGGAAGATGATGACTCATTCACTTCATTAATTTCTCATTTAATGCATGATCATCCCAGTCATCTCAGCCATTGACCATCGCCTTCACCCTTTGACAAGTTGACCATTCAATTGCTTTAATTCCACTTATATCCCATATCTCATTTATACATCAGATTTTTTTTTTCACTTTTATTCAATTATTCTAAGTTGAAGTACTATACAATTATGGAAAAATTACATGGAATTGGGGATTTCACTGCATTAGAACAGTATAAGTCTAATTCTGCACTTATATAAATGATTTACTGAGTCGTGGATATGCTCACCCCCTTAATTTCACCTCTTTTCAGACTATTTGAGTTAAACTCCGCCATGAGGGTTTTTAAGTGGGACTTCGGAGATGGTATCTAGGCTTGGTACTGGCCTTTGTTCTCCGAACCTCCTTAGTTGCTTTTGAGGTATACACTCTTTCGTATATGCTTTTAGTTTCAGGAAATAATTGCACAGTACTATAGGATGGGATGTAAACTAGGATAATGAGTAGTCAATATAATATTTTGATATTATATGATAAGTATGCGGTGATTAGTTGTGGATATTAAGATTGTTGAGATGATACCTATTTGGTAAATATAATGTAGATTGTGGGATACGTTGTGTTGCATTGAAATGATTCACAGGTAATTAGCTAGGGAAATCTCAAAATATAAGAGGGGATATTTTCAATCTATTTCTAAGAAATAGTAAGATATAGACTATAATTGATTTTTTCTTATCTTAAAGAGTAATTTAAACCATAATTGAATTAAAAAATGAATGGAAATAGTTAGTGACTACATTGACACCGGATACAAACTGTAAAATGAAAAGGAAAAAATTTAGTTCGTAATTTCACTAAGTGGAATAAATGTAAGCGTTAAGTGAATGTTACGGTGTTCGGGTCGTGACAGATTTAATGGTATTAGAATAGTGTTTGTCTAGTACGTGTCAATGTAAATAAGTTAAAATAGGTTACATCCCATAGTACTGTAAATGCCTGAATGTAAATGCCTAAATGTTAAATGCTCAATAAGTGTAGAAACTATTCTAAATACATGTGTTTTTGCATTAAAATTAAATGATAACAAGGTAAAGAGGATTGCTAAGTTATGGATGGTTTGAAGCCTCATTAAGTGACACAATGGCCTATAAGGTATTGTGAATTGTTATGAGATTAGAGAAGGCACAATAGCATTTATTGAATATTGGGTTGTGGAGATTGATATGGTATACCTGTCAAAGCTTATAAATGAAGCTTAAATTTTGTTTGATGGAAATGATTGTGGAGTGACCTAGCATTGTTGGCCTGAAAAAGATGTTATGCTATGGCCAAGGATTTAAGCAATACATTTAAACCTTGATGAGTACTGCTTTATAAAGCCTCAAGTGTGAAATAAGAAGAGAGGATTGAACGGCTTTATGTCAATGAACTTGTTAACACCGAATACAAACTGTAAAATGAAAAGGAAAAAATTTAGTTCGTAATTTCACTAAGTGGAATAAATGTAAGTGTTGAGTGAATGTTAAGGCGTTCGGGTCGTGACACCTAGTACTTACCATTTTCGTACCAAATTTAGATTAGGAAGTTGTAAAAGTAAGTAAATAAGTAAGTTTTGAGACTAAGGCCTTCTTTTAGTTTATGTCATGCTTGCCACATTATGCATGTTCCCGTCCCTTGTGGCGTATGTTTAGCCCACATCGTGCATGTTCTTGCCCACATTGTGCATGCTTTCGTCCCTTGTGGGTATGTTAGTCATTCGTAGTGCATATTCGCTGTACGACCCTGATCAAGTCTAAGGCCCTCTACCATGTCCATAGGTACTCAGTTCCCTCTTCAAAAGATGATTAGTCATGACCCACATACTGGCTATATGGTCCTGCCTAGTCTCTATGAACTCTATAATAAGCTTTACAAATTATGATATCGAGTTTTTAAAGTATGATGTATGTTTGAAACAAGTATGAATTTTAGAGATATATATTAAAGATTTCATATGATGATTTAAAGTATGAAATGCATTCTTATGGCATCTTGATTTTTGGCATATGTTGATACTGTAACTACTTTAAATGCATTTCTTACTAGGCTTTACAGAAGCTCACCCCCCTCTATTTTTTTCAGATTATTTATAGTGATCATCCCCTTGCTTGCTGCATACACAATGTAGGCTGAGGGACTCATCTCTCCTCAGGCTATTTTTTGTACACACGTAAGGTATACTCTTATTTTTGATACCAGACATCTTGTACAACACAAATATTTGTATATAAATGATACTTTTGGGATGTAGTCGATATTGTATGAACGTAAATATTATTCTGAGGAATAGGTCAATATGATATGATGGATATTTATGGAAATTGAGATATTATGAATGTTGTATAAGTTTTGTGGAATCTTATGGTTACAGTTAAAAAAGCATAAAGAAAAATCAATTGCTGTGGGATTGTAAAAATGTACTTTGAAATGAACTGTATTGGAATATATAAATTGTGTTTTCATGCAGGGGGTTAGGACAGTTACAGTTGTTATGCTACTGAAATTTCTATATAAAAAAACATAAGTAACCTACACTGGCAAGAATGCAACCTAAGAAAGAAATTAAGATTACAAAATGAAAAAGTTAGCCCAAGACTTCCACGTTTCTAGGGTGTGACATTGTATCATGTAAAATACAAAATTTTTATGTCAAAATTTGTATCGACACGCTAAACATTCTTTCAGCTTCTATCATATTTATATACAATATTTATCAAATTTTAACCCGTGTCACCATTTCATGTTTAAGATTGTCAAATCTATTTAAAATTCTTTAAAACAAGAATTAAGTCCATAAAAAACTTGAAAATATCAATAATCATATTTTAAGAAAATTTAAAAATAAAATCATTCATTTTTTCATTATTTAAGAAATTACATATTTTTATGTATAATCCTTCAAAAAAATATATACATTCATTTCTTTCAAAAAGTTGAAAGTAAGTAACAAAAGATTGACCGAAAATGGTCTTAATTATTCCAAGTGTAATTTTTATCCTTTTTTCTAAATTATATTATATTGACTTGATTAGAGTTGATCTTTGGATAAAATCAATGTTACATAATATAATTGTAAAAAAAGAAAGGCAAAAAAGTAGATTGGAAATAATTAAAGGTAATTATTCTTCTTTTTTTTATATTAGATTTTATATTTTCCTCTTTTTCTAAATAATAATAATAATACGCTAGTGAGCTAAAAAGGATTTGATTTACTTTGGGTTAACTTTAGGCTTTCAAGCCCAGATAGCATAACACCACTAAAGACTTGGCGCGTGTGCACAGAAATTTAACAAACATTGATCTAAAATGCCCAAATAGGAAATATTGAAATCATCAAGATAAAAGGTCCAAATGGGTTTGATTCGATGAAGAGAGACTAAGTCGACTCAAAATTTGTTAACGAGAGCAAGATTTATTTTAACCTAGGAATAGCATGTCACTCAATCCAAACAAAAATAGGTGTTTACTTTTTTTTTCTTGATTTATCTTTTTTCTTATTCTCTAACTAGACAAGACTTCACAAGTTTGTTTGAATATTATATTTATTTAAAATATGATAAAATTATTAAATCACACATATTTTTACAATAAATCATGTGAATTTTATAGTTTGAAAATACTACTACATGACTTTATTAAAATTGTCTCTAGCCAATTTCTATTTGGACAAGGTTTTACCAATTTCTACATGACTTTATTAAAATTTCGCCTCTAATTTAGACAATTACTCATCCTCATACACAATACATCATCATTACAACCTATGGCAAATTCAAATCTCAATATACTATTTAAAACATTTCATATTCGTCAATTTGTAACATCGAGAATACAACTCAATCACAAGGCACAGTTTATTTACAGACTTGATATGCTCCTAATACTTACATCCCAAATTCTATACAATGTGTACACAAAAGAATTTAGTCTGGGATATAAACAAAAGATAGAGAGGACTATGCCTCAACCCAAAAGTACCACTTTGTGTAGCATGTGCAAAAGCTCTCGGTGTACCACACTGCCGTCGAGACTACCAGAAGTAATCTGTGAGGTGAAAGAGGGTGTGAGCCACAGCCTAGTAAGAAAATATATGCTAAGCGATACTAGGTTTCTACTATGCTCAATGCATATTTATGCGTAAACCAATAATGCAGTATGTTGGCTCTACTGAGAGGGGGGTGAATCGGTTTTTCTACTTATTTCTAATTTTCCTAACTCTTAATGCACAATTAAAACTAAATAAACAACAATGAAAAAAGTGCAGTAAAAAGAGTAAGGGAAAGAGAAGCAAACACAAGTTTATAGAGGTTCGGCCAATCTCTTTCCTACGTCCTCTCTCCTTGAACCCCTTGTCAAGGTTTTGATTCAGCTCTTCCTTGAGAATCCTTACAAACCACTTGAAGGTGTGGCAAGACCTCTTACAGTTTTTCTTGAGACTTTAGAAATCTCCTTCTAAGCCTCTACCCTTGTATTACTACCCACACTCTACAATATCAGACCTTACAAGGATAGCTCACCCCTTTGAATATCAGAATTTTCAGTGAATGGGTGAAGAACAACAAAGAATCTCACAAATGGAGTTACACAATGAAGATTTTCAGATTTGATTTTCTTTCTTGAAGCTTGAAGATTTTTGAGTGCTTGTTCTGCCTCCAAACTTCATAAATGCCATTATTTATAATCGACCAAACGATTGGAACGATTGGTAAAGCATTTAATGCAAATCTTCTTGTTGAAACCCTCAAAAACTAGCCGTTACTGCAGGTTTCGCGCAAAGGATCGATCCTTTTTACCAAACGGATCGATCCGTTTTCTCCAGAAAGTTTTCCTGCACGTTCCAGGCTCTTCCCAAGCAATCTGCCATTTTGGGATCGATCCCTTCTACAGTAGGGATCGATCCCTTTTTACCAGATTCGTTTCCTGCACTGTTTTTGTGTCAACTTGAGACAGTTTATAGCTTTTTGTGATTTTAAGTCAGTTCAAAAGCTTCCAATACTTTTCTAAGAGTTTTTACTGACTAATTTAATTTAAATCACAATCCAAAACTTTGTTGTAAATATTTTCTAACATTATGTTCATTCAAAGCAAATTTACTTAGTAGGAAAATCATTTTTAAGCTTACTTGAGTTTTGTCATTTCAAAATACTTGTCAATTTAAAGCTAACAATCTCCCCCTTTTTGATATGACAAAACTTAAGGTAAATTTGCTTGGGAAATGAGATTGCTTAAATTTTTGAAAATAATGCTCCCCCTCAAAATTAGCTCCCCCTTTAAGTACCAAGATTAATTTATCACATTAATTCTCCCCTTTTTGTCATAGCAAAAAAAAATGATATACGCCCCCTCAACAAGAATAAAGAACATGGAGAATTGGTTAGTCAATTTAAAGCAATAGGTCAAGGAGAGAGATTGAAGATCATAGACAAAACATGGCAAAATGATAAAATAACCAGAAATACATAACATGCCATATCACAGAGGTTCAAACATCTAACAAAGTTTACACAGACAAAGACAAAATCCAACAGTTAAGTTCAACAAACATAGCACAGAGGTTCAAACATCTAAGCATAACAAGGTAAATGCACACCCTACAAAAAGAACAAAATCAACGCCTGGGAAATGTCTTATGATACTGATCCATGAAGTCCTCATGCTGCATGCGGATGTCTTGGACTTCATCAAATAATGCAGCCTGTGTGTCCTCCATGGTGTCAAGGTGAGCGTCAACATGATCAAAGCGTTGAGTAACGGTGGTCTGCAAGTTTTGAAGCGATAGCATGATCTGGTCAAGAGAGACCGAGGTCGAGGCAGATGGGGCTGAAGATGTGGCTGCGGCAGGAGCTGCCTCTTCATCGTTGCCTTCATCGTCGCCTTCTTTCGGGGCATGTTTAGGAGATGCTAGAGCACCATGGGCCTTTTCCCAAACTATGGTATCACCTTGCTGACGAGAATACCAGCCAAGATTATGCAAAGTAGCAAGGTTGATGGTGTTACCTGCCTCTGGGAGGACGCTAGGCTCACACGAACAGTCGATGCTGTGTTCGAGTAGGTAGAAAGCAAGTGGTTGTGGGAAGACAATTGTGTGAACTTTGCCAAGAACAATCTTTACCCAATCTTGGAGAATGAAATAAAGAAGATTCGGTTGATCGCCATCAGGTGAGTGAATGTGATGAAGCCAAAAACGATCAAGTCTCCGGAGTTGGGAATATTTGGTGCCAAGTGGGTGAAGATTCCAAGAGATGATGATGTGGAGAAGGCGAGCAAAGACGAGAAGGTCACCCGCACGATCATTGACCACATTAAACTCGAGTGGGACATTGACATTTTCGTGCACAAGACCATGCTCCGGAATGCGAAAGGCACGCGAGAGAGAATATTTGGTGATCTCAACATCTCGACCTATAACAAAAGATTGAATTCCCACCACTTTGCATGGGTTATTTGGAGAATAGATAACTTTGGCTTTTGAAAAGAAAGCTTGAATGATATTAAGAGGAGCCGGAGTGTTGATTTTGAGAAAATAAGTACAAGAAAAAGCGTCAAATTTGGCCAAGTAAGGAAACTGAATTGATTCCAAGAAACCGAAATCAATGGGACGACAGTGCTTTACACGCATATGGGCAAAGAGGGCATGGTAACGGTTTTTCTCTTCCGCATTCCTAAAGCAGAGATTAAAGGCAGTTGGAATGGAGGCGGAGGAAGAGGAGGGATGAGATCTTTCTCGAGAGACAGCATGTTTGACTTTGGGAGCCATGTGGAGGAAGGATGATGAGGGAAATTTCTAAGAGGAGTTTTGTCGAACAGGTGATGGGCACAAGTTTGAGTGAGGATAGATAAGAGTATGGGGAAAGATGACCCTAACCAACAACACAAATTCACATATCAATATACAAACAATAACTTTGATGTAGAGATGATGTTCAAATATGCACATGATTTGAATGTATGAACCCTAGAATGAAGATAGAAAATATGTGTTGTAAATGGAAGGAAAAAGAAGATAAAGTGAAAATATATGCATAATCTTGAAATAGGTTAAAAAACTATGGTGAAATAAACGTGAAAGGCAAGAAAAATTGAAGAAAATGTGTGAAGAACACTTACAATTAGATGTAGGGCATGAATAGTGACAAATCTAAGAGGAAAGAGGGGAAACCGAGATTTGTGAGGGTTGGGTGTGAAATGATGATGAGAAGTGAGAGAGATGGAAAAAATGAAGAATGGTGAAGGAATGAAGTGATTTGGTGAAGAAATGGAGTAGATTTTGAAGTTATGGTGAAGGAGAATGGAGGGGAGAAGGTTGTTGTGGATGGGGAAGATGAATAGTGGGAGAAAAAAGAAGGAAATCCCGATTTTAACAAGGGATTTTCGTGAATCTGGAGAGAGGGGATCGATCCTTTTTGAGGGACTGATCGATCCCTTTTTGGCAGTGACAAGTCCTGACCAATCGGGAATAAACGGATCGATCCCATGGCAAAAGGGATCGATCCCTCATATCCAAAACCCAGAATTTTAGGCCTCAATGACCCGAAAATCAATCCAATTTGAAGAAGTATTGACCCCTTTGACCATGGCCTCAGTTGTGATGCATAAAGATGACTTGAAAACACTGGAACTGATGCATTCATATGATTTAAAAGTAAAATTGGGTTGATACTGCGTGGGATGCATGAGATAGGTCCTGAAAAATTCAGAAAATATGCAGAAAAATGTAGAAAACATGCCGAACAACTTTGAACATGATTTTGAAGGTGTTTTAAACATCAGAAGTAGGTTTTTGGCTAATGAAGAGAATTTAACATAATCAAAGCACACATAAACTAACAATTCAACCTCAAAGGCTAAAATCATGAATAGTAACATGGCAAGTTGAGGTTATGAATTGCAAGTGGAAATGATATTCTCCAAATTTCTTTCTTGCAATCATATCAAACCAACTTAAGCCATTCATCCAACATTAAAGCAATTCAAGGGGCATTCATAATACCTAAATCACCTCTAAGAGTGCAAAATCTCTCCTTGTCCAAAGGCTTTGTGAAGATATCAGCTAATTGGTGCAAGGTGTCTACATACTCTAGAATTATGTCCCCTTTTTGCACATGAGTATAAAATGATGTCTAATCTCAACGTGCTTGGTTCTAGAGTGTTGGATAGGATTTTTTGTAAGATTGATAGCACTAGTGTTGTCACACTTAATGGGAACTTGGTTCATTTCTATTCCATAGTCTCTCATTTGTTGCTTAATCCATAAAACTTGAGCACAGCAACTTCCGGAAGCTATATATTCAGCCTCAGTTGTGGATTGAGCTACGCTATTTTGTTTCTTGGAGAACCATGAAATAAGCCTACTTCCTAAGAATTGACATGTTCCCGATGTGCTTTTCCTATCCACTTTGCATCCACCAAAATCCGCATCGGAATAAGCATGGAGATCAAGTGTAGAATCTTTCAGATACCAAAGTCCTAAGGAAGAAGTGTCTTTGAGGTATCTAAGGATTCTTTTTACTACTTGTAGGTGTGATTCTCTAGGAGATGACTGAAATCCAACACACAAGCATACACTAAACATTATATCGGGTCTACTAGCAGTTAAATATAGCAATGAGCCAATCATAGACCTATATAGTTTAGTGTCTACACATTTTCCTCATTCATCCTTGTCAAGCTTGATATTTGTGCTCATAGGTGTAGAGTAAGGTTTAGACTCATCCATTCCAAATCTTTTGAGCAAATCTTTAGTGTACTTAGCTTGATTTATGAAAATACCTTCTTTGCATTGTTTAACTTGAAGTCCTAGAAAGAAGGTTAATTCTCCCATCATACTCATTTCAAATTCACCTTGCATTAACTTTGAGAAATTTTTGCATAATGACTCATTTGTAGATCTAAAAATGATATCATTTACATAAATTTGAACTACTAATAAGTCATAACCCTTAGATTAATAAACAAGGTTGTGTCTACCTTTCCTCTTGTAAAACCTTTTTCGATTAAAAACTTTGAAAGTCTTTCATACCAAGCTCTAGGAGCTTGTTTTAATCCATATAAGGCTTTTGAAAGTTTGAAAACATGGTTAGTAAATTTTGGATTTTCAAAACCGAGAGGTTGCTCAACATAAACCTCTTCATTTATATAACCATTTAAAAAAGCACTTTTTACATCCATTTGATATAACTTAAAATCCTTATAGCATGCAAAAGCAAGTAGCATCCTAATGGCTTCTAATCTAGCTATTGTAGCATAGGTTTCATCATAGTCTATCCCTTCTTCTTGTCTATATCCTTGAGCCACTAACCTAGCCTTGTTTCTAACAATAATGGTATTTTCATCCATCTTATTCTTGAATATCCATTTGGTTCCAATGATGGGATAATCTTTAGGTCTTTCCACTAATGTCCACACTTTGCTTCTCTCAAATTGATTTAATTCCTCTTGCATGGCCATAATCCAATTTTCATCTTTCAAGGCCTCATCCACTTTCTTTGGCTCAAATTGTGACACAAAGACTACATGTTGACATATGTTTCTATAGGTTGACCTAGTCCTAACTCCAATGGTTGGATCTCCAACAATATCATTATCTTTCACATATCGAAGTTCTCTAGGACACCTAGATTCCTTCTCAATTATTTCTTGTTCCATGGACTCCTCATCTTTGTTAATAGTAAGATCTTCTAAGTGTTCCCTAACATCCTTATCTTGAGATGGATCAACTATTGGTTCATCAAAGATTTCTACTTCATCATCAAGATTGGTTCTACTAGTGATATTTGATTCATCAAAGATTACATGAATTGACTCTTCTACTACAAGTGTTCTTTTATTGAAAACTCTATATGCCTTAGAATTTAAAGAATAGCCAAGAAAAATACCTTCATCACTTTTAGCATCAAATTTTCCTAGGTTATCTTTACCATTGTTCAAAACAAAACATTTACATCCAAATGGGTGAAAATAACTTATGTTAGGCCTTTTTCCTTTATAAAGCTCATAGGGCGTTTTCTTTAAAATAGGCCTTACCATAGCTCTATTTATAACATAGTAAGAAGTGTTTACTGCTTCAGCCCAAAAATATTTAGGTAAGTTATTTTCACAAAGCATGGTTCTAGCCATTTCTTCTAAGGTTCTATTTCTCTTTTCAACTACCCCATTTTGTTAGGGAGTTCTAGGAGCTGAAAAATTATGGCAATATCATTTTCATTACAAAATGTATCAAAACCAAGATTTTCAAATTCTTTTCCATGGTCACTCCTAATACTCGAAATAAAGTAACCTTTTTCATTTTGAACAAGTTTTGAGAAAACAATGAATTTATCTAAAGCCTCATTTTTAACACTCAAAAAGAACACCCAAGTAAACCTAGTGTAATCATCAACTATCACAAATCCATAGTGTTTACCTCCTAAACTAGTTGTCCTAGTTGGTCCAAAGAGATCTAAGTGAAGAAGTTGAAGTGATCTAGAGGTAGTGACACACTACTTAGGTTTAAATGAAATTCTTTTGTGTTTTCCTCTTACACATGCCTCACAAACTTTATCATTTTCAAATTGAAGCTTAGGTAATCCTACTACTAGATCTCTTTTGGCTAACTTAGACAAAACATGCATGCTAGCATGGCCTAGTCTTCTATGGCATAACCAAGGTTCATCTTCTCTAGTGGCCATAAAGCATACATTTTTGCTATTAAGTTCATTTAAATCCAAAATATAAATATTTCCTTGTCTATGTCCAATAAAAACAATTTGATTAGTTTTGGCATTAACAACATTGCAACACAAATCATCAAACACAACTTTAAATCCCTTATCACACAATTGACTAATACTAAGCAAATTATGCTTTAAGCCTCTAACATACAACACATTCTCAATAGTTGAGGAAGAGTTACCAATTGAGCCAATTCCTTCAATTTATCCTTTGGAGTTGTCTCCAAATGTGACTTCTCCACCACTTTTATGCTTTAGGAACTTGAATTGACTCTTATCACCCGTCATGTGTCTTGAGCATCCACTATCAAGGTACCAATGTTCCTTGGACTTAGCCTTGTAGCAATACTCTTCCTCCTACAAACACATCAAGCTTTCATCTTAGGTACCCAAATTTTCTTGGGTCCTTGAGAGTTAGTACTTATAATTTTAGATCCTTTAGGGATCCATTTCATCTTTAATGACTCATCACTTGAATTTAAAACATGTTTAGGTACCCAAATCTTGACAGCCATTTTTCCTCTAACCATGGTCTTCTTAGAGGTGCATGCTTGTGAAGAGTGTCCTAGTTTATTACACAATGTGCACAAAACAAATTTTCTATCTTTAACTAGGAAGTTTTGAAGATGAGTCTCTTTGTTAGATGCATTATAGCCTAACCCTTCTCTATCAAAGAATGCTTTTTGAGTCTCTAGCATTTGATCAAGTTTTTATTGACCCATGTAAATATAGAAAAGGAGTTTTGCAAATTAGTGCTCTTTTTATTTAATCCTTCGATTTCTAGATTAGCATTTTCTAATTTCTTCTCACATTCTAATTTAACATTCACAAGCATTTCATTTTCCTTTTTCAACTTAGAGATCATTTTCTTATATTTCAAATTCATACATTCAAATTCATTGGCTAACTCATCAATTGCATCTTGTAATTCATCAAAAGTGTATTCATTAGTATCTAACAAGTTAGAAGTTACCTTCTCATCTTCAAAAGCCATGAAACAAAGGTTGGCTACTTCATCTTCCACATTCTCTTCATCGGAGTAGTCACTATCACTCCAAGTAGCCACCATTGCCTTCTTCTTCTGTTTCTTCTCATTTTGCTTTCTATACAAAGGACAATCAAATTTAATATGACCAGGTTTTTTGCATTCATAACAAATAATTTGGTCCTTTTCTTTCCTACTAGTTTCACCTCTATTTAACTCTCTCCTAAGGGATCTCCTAGAGTTTCCACTAGCTCTCATCCTCATGAATTTATTGAATCTCTTGGCAAACATGTCCATTTCTAAATCCTCTTCATCACCACTTACATCATGATCATCTTTTGATTCCTCAATTGTGGTGGATTTTAGTGCTACTCCAACTTTCTTTGGGGGATCTTGATTTCTCTTAATTTTTATCTCATAAGTGAGTAAGGATCCCGTAAGTTCATCTAATGAGAGTGTATGAGGGTCCTTGGATTCCTCAATAGCAGTGACTTTAGCTTCCCATGATTTAGGTAAGCTATTGAGAACCTTTTTCACCATCCCTACATTAGAGTATGTCTTCCCTAAAGCTTTAAGACCATTTATTATGTCCGCAAACCTAGTAGACATGTCACTAATTGACTCATCATTCTTCATTCTAAATAGTTCATAGTCTTGAGTGAACATGCCTACTTTTGTTTCTTTGACTTGTGTGGTTCCCTCATGTGTGATAGCTAGTTTATCCCAAACTTGTTTAGCATTCTCACATTATGAAACTCGATTATATTCATTTGGTCCTAATGCACAAAATAGTGTATGCATTTCTTTAGCATTAAGTTGTGCCATTCTAATGTCATTAGTATCCCACTCATCTTCTTTCTTAGGCACATCCGACCCATCTACTGTCTTAATAGGGATAAGGGGACTTTTAACAATAATTCTCCATACTTCATAATCATTGGCTTGAATAAATGGCATCATTCTAGTCTTCCAATAAGCATAGTTTTCACCATTAAAGAGTGGAGGTCTAACCGTAGAGTGTCCCTCTCCTACCAAAGGTGTAGACAAACTAGTTTGAGCCATTGGTGATCGTTTTACTTGATAGATGTTAATCTAACTTAATCTCGAGCCCAAGCTTTGATACCAATTGTTGGCTCACTGAGAGGGGGGTGAATCAGTTTTTCTACTTATTTCTAATTTTCCTAACTCTTAATGCACAATTAAAACTAAATAAACAACAATGAAAAAAGTGTAGTAAAAAGAGTAAGGGAAAGAGAAGCAAACACAAGTTTATAGAGGTTCGGCCAATCTCTTGCCTGCGTCCTCTCTCCTTGAACCCTTTGTCAAGGTTTTGATTCAGCTCTTCCTTGAGAATCCTTACAAACCACTTGAAGGTGTGTCAAGACCTCTTACAATTTTTCTTGAGACTTTAGAAATCTCCTTCTAAGCCTCTACCCTTGTATTACTACCCACACTCTACAATATCAGACCTTATAAGGATAGTTCACCCCTTTGAATATCAGAATTTTCAGTGAATGAGTGAAGAACAACAAAGAATCTCACAAATGGAGTTACACAATGAAGACTTTCAGATTTGATTTTCTTTCTTGAAGCTTGAAGATTTTTGAGTACTTGTTCTGCCTCCAAACTTCATAAATGCCACTATTTATAACCGACCAAATGATTGGAACGGTTGGTGAAGCATTTAATGCAAATCTTCCCGTTGAAACCCTCAAAAACTAGCCATTACTACAGGTTTCGCGCAAAGGATCGATCCCTTTTACCAAACGGATCGATCCGTTTTCTCCATAAAGTTTTTCTGCACGTTCCAGGCTCTTCCCAAGCAATCTGCCATTTTGGGATCAATCCCTTCTACGGTAAGGATCGATCCCTTTTTACCAGATTCGTTTCCTGCACTGTTTTTTGTGTCAACTTGAGACAGTTTATAGCTTTTTGTGATTTTAAGTCAGTTCAAAAGCTTCCAACACTTTTCTAAGAGTTTTTACTGACTAATTCAATTTAAATCACAATCTAAAACTTTGTTGTAAATATTTTCTAACATTATGTTCATTCAAAGCAAATTTACTTAGTAGGAAAATCATTTTTAAGCTTACTTGAGTTTTGTCATTTCAAAATACTTGTCAATTTAAAGCTAACACAGTATGCTAAGAATATATCAGTTTCAATATTTTTTTATATGGTTTTAAAACTATTAAACAGCTCAGTTCTAATTATATAGGAGTCCAAATAGTTATGAAATTCGAGATACAGTGAAAAGAGAAATAAGAACCCCATTTGTTTTCCTAGCAAAACCAAAATACAAATTCGAAAATATTTACAAAAAACAGGCATCAATTCTCGAGATTCACTAACATAACCGAGACACTTGGAAATATAACCAATGAGCTTTCCATGAAAGCATCTACTGTAGCTAGGAGTGATCATAGTCCTATACTAAGGCTCTATTCATGATCATGAATCATACCAACAGTAGTGGTCATCTAGTATCTGAGGTATATGTCACGACCAGTTGTTGGACAACTCACAATCCCTTAAATACCACTATCCCTTGCCACACAGGTGGAATCCATGACGTAAATACATATACAGGTGCCTAAATGCCACACAAGTATGAGAAATGCCACACAGGCAATTTAAGTGCCACATAGGTAATTTCAAATGCCACACAAGCATACCCAAAAGCCATACAGGCATTACACAACACCACATATCTCATGAGTCAAAACTTGTATAAAAATAGCATTTAGAACATGATTTGCATGCCAAATGCATAGGTCATTTCAAAAACTTATAGTTTTGAAAACATTATCGTATGAAATCATGCTTAGAAACCATTATCTCAATGATTGGATTCCTTTTGGTAAAGCTATCATGACAACAACAGTCCTCCTTATTTAACCAACTCAACACTTTATAAAACCATGTTTTACCTTGCCCTGAGCATGCAAGTTTCGATGACATGTAACTTTTCTTAAATGCAGAAGGATCAAAAAGCATTATATAGTTATAAACTAATCCTATGGAATCTACCTAAGTTAATTTCCAACGAAAATTCGACTTTATGACGCCATAGGTAAGACATTACCCAATGTCACAATCACAAGCCAAATTAACCTACAGAAAAGTTCAACAAGCAGGTATACTTTTATACCAATCCAGCATATTCTCAAATTCAATCATTACACGTTTTATGTTCAATCCAAGCCTATTTTAAAATCCAAACATTTCGAACTTCTAAGTACCAAATCCAATACAAAAGAAAAAGGCACCATATTGCAACATTCCATATGAGTCTTAATGAATTATATTTTTATATTTGTATGTATATATAAACATAGATATATTAATAAAAACATAACACAAACCTACACCATTAATACAACACCCTTTTTACATTTAGTGCCTTATTTGCAAATACCTAAAATGTTTCCATCAAAATTTATGCTTGTGTGTATGTGCGCACGTGCCTAGGAGTATTAAATATCCTTAACATATACATACATGAACACAGAGGCACTAACAAATATTTAACATATATTTCCTTTCCTTAGCTAACTTACTAACCGAAATCCTCATTCCTTTATTCCTTCACTGCATATGTCCACCAAGCAACCTCTATAAACACAATTTTCAGCCCAAATTTCATTATTTAATTTCATATTTAATCTCCTTATTTTAAACTTAATTTAAACTAAATACTTGTCAGCGCTTACCCCTTGGAACTTGCAAGACCAAACCACTTCCCTTGCAGCCTACTACCACCACTTCAACTATTGTTTCTCCCACCTTCTGCAACAGTTTTTTGTTTCCTTCCTACACCCAAATCAATCCTTTAATGTCCTACATTCATCCTATTACAAACCTAACTCAAGTGTTAGCTTTAAATTGCCATATATATTTTGAAATGACAAAAACTTACGTAAGCTTTAATGTTTCAATTCATATTGTAAATTTGCCTTATCACACATGATTTTCTCAATACATTTTAAGTGATCATATCAAACATTAAGACCATGATTTAATGATGCATATTCTTATTGGTCTTAATACTTTATAAATGTTTTGAATATTTTAGAAAATCACTTGATGATTTCTTGGATCATGCTTTTATCAAAGAGAGTTAAGAAAAACTCCCACAAAAGTGCCAAAATGTTTTGGGTTGAATTAAGATCAAAGACCACATCATTTCTAACCCAAAAGTGTAGGAAAAATGCCCTCTGGAAGAAAAAGATCGATCCCCTATATGGAAAGGATCGATCCCTTTTTGGCAGAATGCCCCGAAAGCCCAAAATGAAGAAAAGGATCGATCCCTTTGGTAAAAGGATCGATCCCTTTATGCCAGAAAGCCCCCAACGGCTAGTTTTTGTGAGATACAACAGGTAGTTTCGATTTTGGCTCCAACCAACGTCCACAAACCATCCAAAGGACTATAAATAGAGGCTTAAAAGCTAAAGGAAGCAAGGGGAACTACTCAATCAACTCCAATACTCATTTTCCTCAAATCCTCAAGCCTCAACAACAAATCAAGAGCTACAAAGTCTTTATCTTCCATCATTCACCTATTTCTTGTATTGCTTAGCACAAATCTTGTATAGGCTTTTATTTGTGCTTAATCTTTGTAATCACTTGCCTATCTAAAGGCCTTCTTTGATTACACAATTTGTAAACACACTCATTCCTTGTAAAAGGGGAGGTTTCTCTTTAGCTTAAGAAAAAGAGGGAGGTTACTCTTTAGCCTAAGAAAAAAAGGGAGGTTTCTCTTGAGCCTAGAAAAAGAGAGAGGTTTCTCTTTAGCCTAGAAAAAGAGGGAGTGTAACAAATTCAAGGATAGTGAATTTGGGAAAATCCTTGGGAGCGTCTCAAGGTAGACGACGTAGGCAAGGTTGCCGAACCTCTATAAATCCCTTGCGTACATTTCTCTATCCTTACTCTCTTTACTTATTTGCAATTATATTTGTGTTTATTGTTTTGAATTTATATTGCACAATTGAGTACCCTAGAGAACTTAGAAAATATCGATATAGGCTAGAGAATTTAGAGGAACCGAAAAATGAACTTAAAGTTAGCAAAAAACCTATTCACCCCCCTCTCGGTAGAGCCTATAGAGCCAACAATTGGTATCAGAACTTGGGCTCGAGATTGATTTAGACTAACCTCTATCGAGCAAAACGATCTTAAATGGCTCACTTGAATGTAGGCACATCCTTAGGAGAAGAGGGACAATCATTAGTTAGACTTCCACTCTTCAATGGTGAGAATTATTCATATTGGAAAACTAGAATGATGTTATTTGTACAATCAAATGATTATAAAGTGTGGAGAATTATAGTGAATGGTCCTAGAATTCCCATGAAGAAAGTAGATGGAAAAGATGTCCCTAAGAGTGAGGATGAGTGGGACACAAATGACATGAGAGTGGCACAATTGAACGCCAAGGCTATGCACACTCTTTTTTGTGCATTAGGTCCCAATGAATATAATAGAGTCTCCCTATGTGAGAATGCCAAGCAAATATGGGACAAATTAGCCATCACACATGAAGGGACCAATCAAGTGAAAGAGACCAAAGTAGGAATGCTCACACATGATTATGAGCTATTTAGGATGAAAGAAAATGAGTCCATTAGCGGAATGCTCACTAGGTTTAATGATATAATTAATGGACTTAAGGCTCTAGGCAAGGCTTATTCCAATGTTGAAATGGTAAAGAAAATTTTGAATAGCTTGCCAAAATCTTGGGAGGCAAAGGTAACCGCAATAGAAGAGTCTAAAGATCCAAATACCTTGTCTCTAGATGAACTTATGGGCTCCCTACTTACATATGAGATGAAATTGAAAAGAAATGAAGAGCCTTCAAAGAATGTAGGAGTAGCACTTAAATTTTCCACTCATGAGCTCATTGAAGATAATAGTAATGAGAGTGGAAATGAGGAAGAAAAGGAAATGGCAATGTTTGCCAAAAGGTTTAATAGATTTATGAGAATGAAAGAGAGAGAGAATGATAGGAGACACCAAAGTAGAGGGGTAATAAGAGGAGAATCTAGTAAGAGAGAAAAAGAACTCTTAGTGTGTTATGAATGTAATAAACAGGGTCACACTAAGCTAGATTGCCCCTTACTTAGGAAAGAAAAGGATAGGAAGCCTAGGAAGAAAGCATTTGTGGCTACTTGGAGCAATAGTGATAGCTCCGATGAGGAAAATGTAGATGAAGAGGTAGCCTACTCATGCTTTATGGCCATTAGTGATGATGAGGCTAGTTGTAGTTCTAGTGAAGATAATGATTATACCTTTAGTGAACTACAAAATGCCTTTAATGATTTAGCAAATGAATTTCAATGCATGAACTCCAAATATAAGAAAATCATTGCTAAATTAAAAATAGAAAATGAAGCCTTGACAAATGCTAAGATAGAATTTGAAACGAAATTAGAAGAGGCTAACTTAGAGATAAATGAGTTAAATAAAAAGAATACAAATTTGCATAACTCATTCTCTAGGTTCTATATGGGTCAACAAAAATTAGATCATATGCTTGAGACCCAAAGAGCTTTCTTTGACAAAGATGGGTTAGGATATAATGCAATACAAAAAGAAACTCATCTAAAGAATTTCCTAGTGAGCAAAAATTATATGCATGATACATCTCTCACATGCTCACTATGCAATAGAATAGGACACTCTTCACAAGCATGCACATATAGAAAAACTACATTTAGAGGAAGAGTTGTTAGGAAAATATAGGTGCCGAAGCATGCAATAAATAATGATGATTTGAGCTTGAAATGGATCCCAAAAGGATCAAAAATTGTTAACACTAACTCTCATGGACCCAAGAAAATTTGGGTACCAAAGCATGTTTAAACTTGTTTGTTGTAGGAGTGTTAGAGCATGGAGCTACAATGAAACAATAAAGTTCAAATGCTCTACACATCCATGGAGTCGCTTGTGCTAATGAGAAAAAGGAAGAGCTTGGAAATCCATCCTTGGCTAAGACCACAACAAGTCTTCAAAAGATGGCTAATGGTGGACTCAACACATCAAGGCAAAGCACTTTCAAGCAAAGGAGTTTTGTAAGCTTAATTCCTTACACCTTAAACTTTTTATTTGATTAGTTATGCTTTGATGAAAAAATTGGTTAATGATTAATGATGCATTGTGATTGAGCAAAAAGCATGATTGTTGAGTGTTTGATGGACAAATCTTGATGATTGAATGAAAGGCATGATTTATGATTTTGAAATGTTTATTGCATTTTTGTATTTTGAGCAAGTTTTCTATGTATTGATAATGTACTTACTTGCCTCAAATTGCCAAATATGTCATTTATGCAAAATGCTATGTCATGTGCATTAATGAAGAATTTGTATGTTGGAAATCATGGCATGTTGTTCACAAGATGTATGCTTTGATGATATATGTGCTTAAAACCTATGTGAACAAGTTTGTTTTGACATATTTGTGGTATCCAATGCTTTGGTTTGGTGAAAATATGCATAATGCTTAAAATGACCTCCTTTGAGACAAAAAATGCATACATTGGTTAAAATCCTTCCAAAATTGCAAAATCTATTGTAAAATGGTTTTTCATTGATGTTTTTCATTCATACAAGTCCAAAATCATGTTTTAAAAATGTTTAAACCCTTACTTGGACTTAGAACATTCAAAAATGAAGTTTTGGCACCTCAAAGGTTAGATTTTCTATCAAAAATCTGCAGAAACAGGATGAGGGATCGATCCCTCAACAAGCAGGATCGATCCCCCCTTGAACAGAATGCAAAATCTGTATTCTGGAACTAAGGGATCGATCCCCCACCTCTTGGGATCGATCCCCCCAAGCCAGAAAGGGCTTTCCTGCATGTTTTCAACCGAAATTGAGAAGAACTTTTCATTGTTTTGATACTTTCACTCTTCTCAACTTAAAATTCATTGTTTTAACTTCTTTTTGATGATCTTTAATATATGAAGATTCATTTTTCATTGATATCATGCCTCAACTTCATCAATTAATATCATTTCCAACAAATGGTATCACTTTCAACAATCAATACCATTTTTCTTGAGCTCACAAGTGCAAAATCATTCTCCTTATTGAAAACATTCATGAATCTTGAAATAATCTTGAAATATACTTTCAATGAATGCTTAAACATAATTTTGAGATTTATTTCAATGATTTGTGTATATTTGAGAATTTGATGAACTTGTGCATAATGAATATTCATCATACCTTTTGTTCATCTTAGTCTAGCATGCTTATAAGGTTATGTGTCTTAGCTTGACTTATCAATTCCACACTAGGTTTCATAATAATTATACATCTAGTGGATTGATTTCAAATATAAATTCAACAATTAGTAATGGTCATTGGCCTATAATTTGTGATGGTAAATGGATCCTAAATGTTCAAATGCATGAAACTTTATCATCCAAGAACTTAAACTTCTCTTATGGCCAAATTATTAAAGAACTTGAGCTTTAATGACAACACCAACAATTAATATACATGCATTGAATCTTGATTGTTTTGATGTTGAACATGCATGTTTGCTTGAGTTGAATCAATAATCATGTCTATGAGATGAGA
Source organism: Heritiera fomes (assembly GCA_032173925.1). Classification (NCBI taxonomy): domain Eukaryota; kingdom Viridiplantae; phylum Streptophyta; class Magnoliopsida; order Malvales; family Malvaceae; genus Heritiera; species Heritiera fomes. Next base: position 24,298,177 of record JAPDPM010000005.1, read on the forward strand.
ATAGTTGCTTTCATGATACTATGTGCTTAACCTCACTCATAGTTTATGGATTTTAATGATAAAATATATTTTAGCTTGATTATATTGATTCACTTAGGTGAAGTCATTTTAGTTAAAATAGCATATACTCTCTAGAATGTTAAATGATGATAACAACTAAGGATATGGCTATTAATTGATTAAAATGGTAATTTTGAATCTTTCCTTGCTCATAATTGATTAAGGACTTGAATTGCAAAATGAGCATAGGATTTTTGTGCTTAAAACCATGGAAGAAAATGTGTTTGCTTGAATACTTTGAATTTTTGAATCTTACATATGGTCTAAATTTGTGAATATGAATATGGATTAATACCTTATGATAGTGTGCTAATATTTAATTGATCCATAAGCATATTTGATGATGTGTGATTGTGTTCTTGCATATTTAGAATGATTATTCTCTTGACATGAACACACTACACATAGATATTGGATTCATGCAAAATGTCTAAGTCAACCATTAGTAGCAATTGGTATTTAGATTGAACCATATTTTCAACAATTGGTAGGCCAAAACTAAATTGCCAATTGGTATGAGCTTTAAATTGACAATTCTTCTTGTGCTCTTTAGTTTGAAATGACAAATAAAGAAGAATCCATTTAGGATATTTTTGCATGAAACTTTTATGTGCTAGAACTTGTAGTTAATTGCTATATGTCTTAATTCTATGCACACTCTTGCTTGAACGTGATTTATGAGCTCATGCATATGATATGTCATCTAATTTTAGCTCATAATCACGATGTAGTGACATGCACCTTCGTTGGACTTTAGAAAGAATAATTTATATACTTAAGTGCTTAATAGGATTGAAATGAGCAAGTCATAGACCTTAGTAGATATTTTTAAACAACTTGCTTCATTATTTACCAATTGAGAACTTCTTGGAAAATTATTTATAAACAATTGGTATAGGAATATAAGCCTTGTCCTGTGCATGCCTAAACATTTCATACTCCTTATGGACATTGACTTATTTATTTGTGCTATAAGTCCCATGTACTAACACATTTCTTGTTGGATGGAGCATATTTATTTATTCTCACATAGCCATGATTTTAGGGGGAGCATATGTTTTTATTATTTTTCCTTCTTTTTGCTATGACAAAAAGGGGGAGAGATAGATATTAAAAGGGAGAGATATTAAGGGGGAGAGATAATGGGGGAGAAATAGTTTGAAAATTCATTTTCAGAACCCATGCTTATATTAAGGGGGAGCTTAAATCCTGCTTTATTTGAAGGGGAGTGTTTTATCAAATAATTTTCAAAGCAAATTTACATTAAGTTCTGTCATATCAAAAAGGGGAAGATTGTTAGCTTTAAATTGCCATATATATTTTGAAATGACAAAAACTTAAGTAAGCTTTAATGTTTCAATTCATATTGTAAATTTACCTTATCACACATGATTTTCTCAATACATTTTAAGTGATCATATCAAACATTAAGACCATGATTTAATGATGCATATTCTTATTGGTCTTAATACTTTATAAATGTTTTGAATATTTTAAAAAATCACTTGATGATTTCTTGGATCATGCTTTTATCAAAGAGAGTCAAGAAAAACTCCCACAAAAGTGCCAAAATGTTTTAGGTTGAATTAAGATCAAAGACTACATCATTTCTAACCCAAAAATGCAGGAAAAATGCCCTCTGGAAGAAAAGGATCGATCCCCTATAGGGAAGGGATCGATCCCTTTTTGGAAGAATGCCCCGAAAGCCCAGAATGAAGAAAAGGATCGATCCCTTTGGTAAAAGGATCGATCCCTTTATGCCAGAAAGCCCCCAACGGCTAGTTTCTGTGAGATACAACGGGTAGTTTCGGTTTTGGCTCCAACCAACATCCACAAACCATCCAAGGGACTATAAATAGAGGCTTAGAAGCTAAAGGAAGCAGGGGGAACTACTCAATCAACTCCAATACTCATTTTTCTCAAATCCTCAAGCCTCAACAACAAATCAAGAGCTACAAAGTCTTTATCTTCCATCATTCACCTATTTCTTGTATTGCTTAGCACAAATTTTGTATAGGCTTTTATTTGTGCTTAATCTTTGTAATCACTTGCCTATCTAGAGGCCTTCTTTGATTACAAAATTTGTAAACACACTCATTCCTTGTAAAAAGGGAGGTTTCTCTTTAGCCTAAGAAAAAGAGGGAGGTTACTCTTTAGCCTAAGAAAAAGAGGGAGGTTTCTCTTGAGCCTAGAAAAAGAGAGAGGTTTCTCTTTAGCCTAGAAAAAGAGAGAGGTTTCTCTTTAGCCTAAAAAAAGAGGGAGTGTAACAAATTCAAGGATAATGAATTTGAGAAAATCCTTGGGAGCGTCTCAAGGTAGACGACGTAGGCAAGGTTGCCGAACCTCTATAAATCGCTTGCGTACATTTCTCTATCCTTACTCTCTTTACTTATTTGCAATTATATTTGTGTTTATTATTTTGAATTTATATTGCACAATTGAGTACCCTAGAGAACTTAGAAAATATCGATATAGGCTAGAGAATTTAGAGGAACCGAAAAACGAACTTAAAGTTAGCGAAAAACCGATTCACCCCCCTCTCGGTATAGCCTATAGAGCCAACATCAAGGAAAAACTTCTCACTTGATGAAACTCTTCCAAACTGAACCAACTACCAACTGTTCCTTGTTTCGGTTCACTCACGGTAGCTGTTGTGCTCAGCTTTCTCTTCTGGTCACTCCTCCCTTACTTCCAATTGAAAGATCCCCCGCTACAGCACTTATGCTTTTCACTCGAATCAGCCCCCAACAGCAGCTTTCAATCACCCTAAACGCCACAACTTTCAGCCCTTTTACAATGCCTCTCTATTCAACCTCCTTGTTGGTGTCGGTGGCTTCAATTTCTCTCCTTCACTAGTTACCAACCCAGCCGAAAGGAACCCAAGCCCAAATGCTCCACCTTTTTCCTTCCTTTCATTTCTTCCTTTTCTTTCTTTCCTTTTCTTCTTTTTTTTTTCGACGTACCCCCTTCCTCCTTTAGCCTGATTTTGTTTTCTGTCCTCTCCACATTTTTCGTTCTTTTCTTCCCTTCTCCTGCGTCAAAATCCACTCCTCCAGTTAAATCTCGAATCTACTCAAGCCTTTTTTGATGCACGTCTCTTCCTCTTTCTTCCTCTCTTTTCCCCAGCACCGGACCAACCCTCTCTTTCGGTCTCTCTTCATTGATCTCCGTCGTTCACCACCCCTCTCTCGCCTCGTCTCCAGTTCGCCTCTCCTGTTTGGCCAAAATGGTCTCTTTGATTCTCCTCTCTCTTTTTTTTATTTTATTTTATCGAGTTTCAAAAGTTAGGTTTATACAAAATTCAATAATGCAACAAGCTTCCCTCGGAAGCTTACCGCAATTATTTATTTATTTATTTATTATTTTTATATATAATATATATTATATTATATACCAATATATTTTAATTTAAGATTTTGTTGGTATATAGATTTTATTATTATTATTATTATTATTATTATTATTATATACATATACATATATTTTCTAAATATATTTGTAGATTCAATATTATTTTAAATATATATTTTGTAATATTGATTTATATTAATATTTGTTTACGTAATGTGTTAAATATATCTATACATGATAACTCACTTACTTTAGATTTAATAAATCTATTAATTTCCAATTTTAAAACAATTTCATTAATTTTTTATTAATTATAAAATATTACAATTAACCCTATGGACTTACTTAGTAGATTTAAACAAATTTCTAGATCTTGGAAGGAAAATTCATAAACTTGATGTAGATTGTCTCACCCAAGCTCAGAGTAGAAGAGATCTTAATTTTTCCGAGACGTATGTTTTGTGTCGAAAGGTCAACGTGTCTATATGTCCCTATATAATTATTTAAATTTATTTTTATCAATTAAAGAATTTATATTTAAATAGTAAACAATTAAATTGATATTGAAAAATTTTTCGATTATCACATATATAATATTTGAGAATATCTTATATTAGAATGATATTAAAATGTGGGTATTTTAGACATTAATAAAATAATAACACCTCATTTTTCTATGGACATGTAATAATTATCTTATAATTATTCTCACCCAATCAACTCTGATTAAATTAATTTATTGAGTCAACTCTTATTAAATATATTTACTCACCTATTTAACTAAAATTAATGAAAAAAATTAAAAACTAATATAATTAACAAAAAAAAGCTATAAACATCTAACAAAAAGATTAATTTGAAAAATAAAAAAAAAATTAATTTGTTGAATGCGAAAAAGAATAGAGTTTGAGAGAATGTTTTGGAAGTAGTTTCAAATATAATTATATAATTTGGTTGGTCCTCCAAAATATAGACCCTCTCCTAATAATCATTGGAAAGATTGTATTTACGAAAGAAATTAAGTATCTACATTTAAAAATATCATATAATAATTTGAAGGAAACCGAAACAAACATGCAGCGGAATTTAAATCATTCGACCTCCACCAGGATCGATTCGGAGAGTTGCCTGATTAGGGTTTCGAGATTTTACCTAACGTTTTCTCTGATTTCTGTCGTTGGTCGAGTCACAAGCAACAACTTTTCGTTCCTGCCTCTATGGTATCCACACGAACGGATCTCACGACTCTTGAACGTCTCACGATCAGAAGCCTTAAAGAACGTTTTTTATTCTTATAATCGATTTGCTAGCTTCGATTAAAAGAATACCGTTTCTGTTTTAATTGTACGGCTCTGTTTTAGAAAAACATCCTTTTATAAGCAGTAAATTTTACCCTAAAATTTACTGCCAAACAGAACTCTAATCCTACTTAGAATAGGATTAACTATATCCTTAATCCAATTCAGAATAGGATTAGATATATCCTTAATCCAATTCAGAATAGGATTAATTAAGCTCCTCATTTATCCGTTCTAAGTGTACGACCCAATAGGTTCTCAAAACAATGGCAATGACAAAATTGTCACAGGCAATGAGCGGTATCTAGTAACACATCATTGCTACCCATGTAACGAGAATGTCAATGACTCGACATAACCTTACTCGTGATAGATGTTACCGTGTAGTCTAATCCCTTTATCCTTTGATGTCTTGATTAGACACAAGTCATGGAATGTGTCACACTTGTATAGTCTAATCAGCGTTTCTTGATTCCTGAGTAGACTAATTAAACAAATAAAATCAATATCTCATATTGACTTATTCGAGCACGGCCATGCATTTTTAGTCTCACTCTATCAAAGGGCCCAAGACATCACTCTTGTTATATAAGAGGGATAAATCCTATCTTGATCACTCAACATCCCTCTACATAGATCAAGGCATACCCAATTACTACCTTTATAGTCCATCCTGTTACGAATGACATCTAGCAGCATTAAAGTATGCAATTCTCTATGTTGAGATCTCTGATGATCTCAAGTCAAAGGATCACATACACCATCATCACTATGAGAATCGCTTATGACACTCATATAACAATCCATGTAGCGTTCTCATGGAGGGTCGATCCAGTACATAGTTCTCTAACATGTACCTATGTGATGACTTGATATCCTATATCCATGACAATGGTCATCAGTCAACCACATACTAGTCTTATCGTATCATTGTTATCCTTGTTCACAATAATACTTGACTAGGGATATTTTAAGAATAGTGTGTTATTACTATTCTAAGGACATTATCATATAAGATTACATTACGCAGTTATAAGACAAATATAATAATGAGCTATAATAAAATGTCATGATACATAAAAATGCCAAAGTCAATCATCTAATGAATGGTTCTAAGGGCATAATCCAACATAATTCTCAACATTTTTTAATATATAAAATTGTATTTATGTTCTCGGTTTCTAATTTGTCAAATTAATCTTTTTGTTAGATGTTAATATCTTTTTTAATTACGTGATTTTTTAAATTTTTTCATTAATATGAATAAAATAGTTGAATAAATTGATTTAATAAAAGTTGATTCTCGAGCAAATTAGAATAGAAATAAAAACCCTTAAAGACTAATCTAACTAATAAGTCAAAAATTAAACTCTTTTTTTCTATTTTTACCATAATAATATGTTACATGAAGGTAATATATTGTGGAAAAAAAACTTATTTAAAATTAGACTTGCCAATTCATGTATAAAATTTGTATTTGTATCATATAAAACACAAAAATTTTATATCAAAATTTGTGTCAACACGCCAAACACAAAACTTTTCTTTTAGCTTCTACACTACAGCAAAATGTACTTTTAGAGGCATTTTTTTTTGTTATTTAGCGGCGTTTATAAATGCCGTTAAAGTGTAACGGCACTAGCAAAAAACGCTACAAAATGCGTCAGTTTTGTAAAATTTGTGGCAATTTTACACCTATTTGCGGCGTTTATATTTGCCGCAAGTTAACGACTTTTTTTGTGAAAATGCCACGAATTTAGCGGCGTTTCTTTTGTAGAATGCCGCTAAATTAGGATTTTAATCTTCCCGCCATTTAGCTTTTCTTGTCTGCATTCCGTTTCCTTTTATATTAAATTTTTCCCGCCAATTTTTTTCTTGTCTGCATTCCGCTATTTAGCTTTTCTTGTCTGCATGTCCGTTTCCTTTTTTACGTTTACTTTTTTATAGCTTTTCATTTTCTGTCAGTTCATAAATATTACTCCCGCTATTTCATTTTTGCGCTTACTTTTTTATAGCTTTTCATTTTCTGCCAGTTCACAAATATTACATTCCTTTCCCACCAGTTCATAAATATTAACAAAACGCTTTTGCTCCATTATCTTCAACACAAAGTAGGCCTCCATTTTGCAGAGGCATAAAGTAGGCCTTCAACACAGCCATTAATAGACATTCATACCATTAATGCGAAACTCGAGCTGTCTGTTTACAGAACCAGTTAAATGATTGCTAGAACTAGAACCAATATGTTTCAAAATACCAAAAATATACAACATAGAGCAAAAGGCAAGAGGAGCCTCTAGCGATAGAAAAGATGTGAGGGAGAGTGCAATGAATTAAAGAAAGAAGAAAAAAGAAAAAGCAAGAAAGGAATCACTGGTGAAAACATGTACGCTTGCAGGAATCGCTAGTGACAACATTCATGCTGGCAACATGAATTAAAATTCTTTAGATAAGGTAGGCATGTGCTAATTGCACAAGCTTGCCATTTATACAAATATATTAAATGGAATTAAGAAATTTTCTTGTGCATGACTGCACACTAAGAAAATATTGCAGAATAATGAATATTACCAAGCAGCTTCTTTGGTTTTCTTAAAGGAACAAACTTTGCTCCAATTTCCAACGCAATGGGAGTACCAAAAATAAAACCCTGAGCTTCAATACCTGAGACACAAGCTTTTTCATTATCATTTCTAAATGCAAGATGCAACAAAATACATAATCCAGAAGGAAAAGTAAATGCGCATAACAAGAGATAAATCCAGTAGCAGTATACTAAAGATGATATCAAAGCAATAGAAAACTATTCCCTATGCCTGTGCCAGCTTAGAAGAATTCATATACAGCTCCCGTGAAATAAAAATGAATGGAATCAGTCTGACCAATGGCTAGTTTGTCCTCCTTTACCTCTAACCAAATCTAAAATATATACAATCCAAACTACAAGCCATCCAGTAGATGACTAAAAGTCCATCATCAACTAAACACTAACAGAATAAAAAATAGAGAAGCCCATATCTATCATAGTATAGGATGAATTTACTACCACATGACATGACCTTACAGATCAAGTGGATGAAAAGCGGAACCAACTAATAGCAAAAAAGAATCAAAAACTTAGTCAACCGCCATTACAGACTTTGCTGTTTAGTTTCAGTCCATGAACAAACATGTAAATCATGGAATAATTAGGATCAGTGAAGATAACGTCTCTAACAGATGCTTAACTAAGTTTGTCATGAACATAAGTAAAAAATTAGTTGTACATAGCTTATTGTAAATTTTTTCAAAGATAGATTCCAAATCAGTTTTTATTTTATATAAAAATAACTGTCCTAAACACTTGAGTCTCTCAACATCTAAATAAAAAAAACATATATAAGAAAAAAGAAAGAACAAAGATTAATGTTTCTATATACTTAGGCTTTTACATCCAAAAGTTGCCCTTTCTTTCTCTGACAAGTTTCCATATGACAAAGACCACAACATCCACTCTGCAACCAACTAAAGCACAATTTTATGTGTAAGATACCTGCACTACAAAATAGTCACCATCTTTTCTACATCTTTGGGGTCACATCTCCTCAAATCTACAAAACCCAACATTATTAAAATATAAATATATTTAATTAAAAAAGAGGAAAAAAAAGCCATACAAAAGAAAGGTTTAATGCAGAAAAACTCACAATTCTAACAATCCTGAAAAACCGAAGATAACAAAAGCATTTTTGGGTTTGCATCATTTTAAAAATGCATGTCATTACCACTACAGCAGCAAAACAGGGTGGAATCTAGTCCAAGAGATAAAGATCACCCAATATCTCTAGCGATCTTTACTACATTTTACAATTGATCATGCTTATTAGAAGGTTACGATGGCTTGGCTCTTAAACCATGTTTACTAAGAAATCTACAAGGACCAATTTTATTGAAATTATGTCTTAACATTAGCTTCAAGTACATTATTTAGAGCAATTGCCACCGCTTTTATGACAATGTCATTAACAGAAGCTTTAATATCATGCTTCTCTGCAAATTGAGAAAGAATAGAACAATCAGCAGTCAACATATCTACAAATAAAAATCAAATTGATGATACAGGAACTCGTTCAGTACCTTTAAGCTCCGTCCTAAAGAAAAGAAGAGGATCCAATATAACATCTGATAAACACAGTAAAACCATTAAGATCCAAGGTTAAATGATACTAAACCTTGTAGATAAATATTTAAAGTTCCTACCGGAAGATAAATACAAATGGGGTGTACACTGTTTTGATTCCAATAACCTCCTCGCAATAACCTGCAGAATAAACACAAATTCAGAAAAAAGAGAGAACCAAAGTTTAACAGTAAATGAATTTTCAATCACAAATTCAGAAAAAAGAGAAAATTAATGCTGAGAAATAATCAAAAATAGACTAAAATAAAGGGATCAATATTTCAAAACTGCGTCAATCAATGATGTTATGTCCGCAAGGGCATATGATGGTGGACGGGAACCATGTGAGGCTGCATAGACACTAGGCTGTGGACAAGGAGATGAAACGCCGCCGCCACCGGCTGAGGAGGAGTAGGAGGAGGAGGATGGTAGACGTGCAGCATTCCAGGGAGCGGAGGAGGAGGTATGATGATCCTGTGACTTTGCTACGGCTGTTGCTGTTGCTGTTGCTGCTGCTGAGGCGTAGAGTGAGTAGGCACAAACTCGGGTGCCTGAGCGTTGAGTCGACTGGATGACAAGTTCCGCGATAGTTGTGGAACTAAAGAAGACGAGGATGATTGCGAGGAAGCTAGGGTTTCTGACTGTAAAAAAATCCCTAAATTAAAACAATGGTAGCAGAGGTGATTTCTGTATGAAGAAGTTGAACACGCGAAAGAGAATCAGAGAGAGAGAGAGATGTGAGCTTAAGAATCGAAGAGGGAGACTTGAGCCTGAGAATCGAAGAGAGAAAATTTGGGATCGGCTACTGGGATCAGTGAAGAAGAAAACACATTTTCAAAAACCATTTTTATTTAAAAAAATAGTGGCGTTTTTAAGAGAAAACGCCGTTATACGTAAAATTTAGTGGCGTTTTAGAAAAGCCGCTAAATTATCCATATTTTTTAAAAATTTTATTTAAAATATTTATTAGATAGCGGCGTTTTTTGAAAATAAACGTCGTTATTTATTAAATTTTATGGCGTTTTACTAAAAAAATGCCGTTATTATTCAAAATTTTTATAATTAAACAGCGTTTTTTAAATAAAACGCCACGAGGTACTGAAAAACGCTGCTAAATTTATGCCGCTAAAAGTTAATTTTGCTGTAGTGCTATCATATTCATAAACAATTTTTATCAAATTTCAACCTAGATCACTTTGACTCTTTCGTGTCTTTTATATGTGTCGTTTTTGTATCATTTCATCATGTCATGTCTAAGATTATCAAATTTACTTAAAATCCTTTAAAAAAAGAATTAAGTCAATAAAAAACTTGAAAATATCACTAATCATACGTTAAGAAAATTAAAAAATAAAATCATTCATTTTTTCATTAGTTAAGAAAATTACATATTTTTATGTATAATCCTTAAAAAAATACATTCTTTTCTTTCAAAAAAAAGAAAGTAAGTATCAAAAGATTTACCAAAAATAGTCTTAAATTATCCCAAATGTAATTTTTACTTTTTTAATTATATTATATTGACTTGATTAAGGTTGAGCTTTGGATAAGATGAATTCAATACAATATAACTGCACAAAAAAAAAGGCAAGTGCAAAAAAGTAGATGTGGAATAATTAACGAGGAGTTTGGTTCAGTAATGTTGTTGCCAAAAACAACAATAAATATTTGCTGACGTCAAATCGTCGATCTTCGCGTTAGTCTATCGCCAAGAAATCTGCGAAATAGGAAAAGTCAGAGGACGCAGGGGTTTTCCCCTGCGCGCGCACTCTGATGCTTAAGTCAGACAGGGTTTTGGCAGGGTTCCAGTAGGCAAATAGAGCTTAGGGTTTAAAGATGATACCTGTGACCTATTTATAGGAGTTAGATTGCGCGTAATTACCTTTATGACCCACAGCTTAAAGGGTCATTTAATGGATCTTTTATGGGCCTTTTAAGTCCTCTTTCTTCTTGGTCTTAGATTATCATTTGGCCCAATGTTCTTCAGCCTGACTTATAGAAAAGCCCAGTAATCTTTAACCTGACCCACATCAATAGCTCCTCACTCTTTTGCAAGGTTTACCTTGTGAAAGAGTATATAAAGAATGGGCTTTTCAAATTCTTTTGTTGCCCTCTTCTTGGGATAATCACAAGAATCTTTTCATCTTTACTTGAGGGCTTAACTAGTGTACTTCATTATTATTTGTAGCAGAAATGACTTCGTGTCGTCATTTCTTTTGTCAAGTGTCTTTTTAGAACACTATCGGGATACGTTTTTCTTCTCTGAGCTAAATGCTTCTCCACAGGAATATACCACCCTTCTTTTCAAATTCAAGGTCTTAGTTGACCGAAACCAAGAGCTATAAGGAGAAATTACAAGATTGCGGAGCCACCAAAGCCTTTTTGGTTTCATCAGATGCGATTTGTGCTTGGCATGTTCCGGATTGGTTGAAGCTTGATCCTGATGCTCAGGATTTGGAACATTTTCTGAGAATAGGCATTTATAAAGATCTATCTGATCTTACCAACCCTTAAGAGCCTTTTCGTTGACCCGAGATGGTCGGGTTTCTCACGGGCTTGGACGAAGATGATTTAGATAATTATAGCACCTCAGGGCGTACATGCTTGGGTGCCTGTTAGTATCGATGCTCCTTTTGAGGCAGAAATTAATCTAGAGTGCTCCCTAGTTTTTTGTGAAAGAGCTTAGTCTTTTACAAACCGATCGGCCCATTTTTAAACTCATCTACAGAAGCAACTTATACATTTACCTTGTATTAGTCTCACGTAATAATCAAGCTTTCCTCGTGCACTTTTTTGCTTCAAGTTTTTTTACATATGGGGCTTATGTCGCTCAATTACTGCTTCAAGCTCAAGCACGTCATGCATGACTTACATCGCACACTTTTTTGCTTCAAGTAAATGCGTAGCCTACATCGCACATTTTTCGCTTCAGGCTTTTGGTTTGCCCATCTCGCACACTTTTGTGCTTAGGAACTTTTCATTTGCCCATCTCGCACACTTTTCGCTTAGAGATTTTCGAATTTGCCCGTCTCGCACCGTTTTGTGCTTAGGGACTTTATAGAATTGATAAGGACATAACATCGCTTTTATATCCAGAATGCCAACACAATGCGTTAAATGTAATATGATAAAATTGTAACGTACCTCGTTTAGAGATATTTTTGCCCGTCTCGCACCCTTTTGTGCTTAGGCACTTTTTGTTTTACTCGCTTAGGGACTTATTTTTGCCCGTCTCGCGCATTTTTCACTTAGGGACTTATTTATGCCCGTCTCGCGTCTTCGTCTTGCTTAGGGTCTTATTTGTGCCCGTCTCGCGCATTTTTCGCTTAGGGACTTATTTATGCCCGTCTCGCGTCTTTGTCTTGCTTAGGGTCTTATTTGTGCCCGTCTCGCGCATTTTTCGCTTAGGGACTTATTTGTGCCCGTCTCACGTCTTCGTCTCACTTAGGGTCTTATTTGTGCCCGTCTTGCGCATTTTTCGCTTAGGGACTTATTTGTGCCCGTCTCGTGTTTCTTCACGCTTAAGGTCTTATTTATGCCCGTCTCGCGCATTTTTCGCTTAGGGACTTATTTATGCCCGTCTCGCGTCTTCTTCACGCTTAAGGTCTTATTTATGCCCGTCTCGCGCATTTATCGCTTAGGGACTTATTTGTGCCCGTCTCGCGTCTTCTTCACGCTTAAGGTCTTATTTATGCCCGTCTCGCGCATTTTTCGCTTAGGGACTTATTTGTGCTCGTCTCGCATCTTCTTCACGCTTAAGGTCTTATTTATGCCCGTCTCGCGCATTTATCGCTGAGGGACTTATTTGTGCCCGTCTCGCGTCTCTTCACGCTTAAGGTCTTATTTATGCCTGTCTCGCGCATTTTTCGCTTAGGAACTTATTTGTGCCCGTCTCGCGTCTCTTCACGCTTAAGGTCTTATTTATGCCCGTCTCGCGCATTTTTCGCTTAGGGACTTATTTGTGCCCATCTCGCGCATTTTTGGCCAGCTTCTGTTTTCTTCTTCTATTCCTGCAACATGTCTATCAAACATGGAGGATTTATCATAGTACAGATAAAAATAACTGGCCTTTCGTTTCATAATAGAGTATTTTCAATTAAATGGTGTAAGTAACAATATAATTGCAGTAAATGTTAAAACAATAATAGCAAATGTTTACCACCAGTACCATTCCAAATCTTTGTCTTTGAAAAATCTGTAAAGTACCAGTGTTGGGACGTGCTGCTGTCAACCATGGATTGTGCACTAAGTCGTGCATCGGTACCAGCAATCTACCTTCACGAGCTTGCTACAAGTTGTTTTCGATCGAACCAAGCTCTCCCTGGCCTGCTGCCTTTCACGACGGTGGCTAGTGCCTACCTTGGAGACCTGCCTAATTCAATCACAATTGTTAGAATGGACAAGAAAATTGAAAACATCGTATGAGGGTATCTCAAATCTGGTTACCACCCGTATGTCCCTGCTTGAGTGTGTTTGCAATCTCCATTGTGCCAAGCACTCACTTGTATTGATACTCAAGAATGCTATGTACAGCCTTGATCTTGACACCCTAAACTGGCACATCCTTGTCATGCTTAAAGGACTCACGAAGCCGACACACCCTTTATATAGACAAACCCTCTTTCACCTGTGTGGTTGTTAATATGCCAAGTGTGTGGCTCTTAAGCCACTTCTAGATGGTTGCTAGAGCAGTTCTTGAAAGCTTCTGTATCAGACGATCAATATATGGGTCGAAGGAAGCTTTTTTGACATTCTGTCAGATTAGTGCACGCACCAAGTCTAGATGATTCTAGATCATTTTGCTCAGATCCCGCACTTGGGCGTGCGCTTGAATCGTCAAATTTAAATGTGCTCGCCAAAGTTTTTTTTTCTAATGGGCGAACCAGTAGTTTGGATTCTGTGTTCGCGAGCGTTGCTAGCTATTGCCGAAAGGCATGACTTAGGTGTTCTTTGCTCGCTTGCATTGTGCTAACGGGGGAATCTTGCCTATGGGTGCTGTGTTCACCTAGTTTTCTTCGTTGTTAATTTATCAAAGTGGGGAGCTTGTGGCGTGCGAGAGCCCCTACCTCAATCAATGCCTGTCGCACGTGGGAGCTCCTCTTTCGCCCAAGGCTTGTTGCACGCGGGGGCCCTCTATTGCCGTTTGCTTGCGAGAGCCCCTCTATCGCCGTTTTACATGCGGGAGACTCTTCTCGCCCAAGGGAGATGTCGCATACGAGAATCACTGCTCGCTTGCTTTAGCTGTCATGCAGTTGAGCACGGTGTTGCCAGAGTGGCCTTTCACGTGGGACCTATGCTCACCCGAATTGGGCGAACCTTACGTGCGACAACTATTATCGTCCATATTGCTTTACTATGCGACAAAGTATGTTTTTTTTTTGTTTTTTTTTGTTTTTTTTTTGTGGACGCATAGGTCCACGCGGTGAAAGGCATGGGCGAGAGAAGCTCTCGCCAACGATAGGTTGAGCGAGAGAACCTCTCGCCCCCGACAGGTGTTATAATGTGAAAGAAAAGTTGGTCGGGCGAAGCAAAAGGCGTCATGATAATACGCTGTCGGTTTCCTCTTATCCTTTCCATAGCCAAGCTTTAAGACTTCAACAACTGATCGAGAAGATCATCTTCCTTTTCCATTTCTAGAAGTTGCTTGTACACTTCTCTCTTGCCTGATAATGAAGTGGAATCCATTTCTTGCTTCTCATGGTTAGATAAATTAATCTTTCTCTGAAAAGTCCAAATGAGCATCTTTAGGCAACTCAGAAAACAATTTCTCTTCACAAGCAGTAGACAATTTCTCAATTGCTCTCCTCACGAAAAGTGATTATTGAATCTCAATTCATTATCCATTGTACATGTCCTCCACATGAAATTGGAAGCCGAAAAAGGCACACAGGGACAAGCAATGTCCATCAGCAATTTCCTTCAGCTTGTTCCAAGACTCCAAAGGAATTGAAAACTTGTATAGATAAGTTAATTTTGTGGTATTCTGATAAAAGACAAGCCTCTACATGAGCTGCTGACAGATGTATTTACGTGGGCTTCTGGAATTTACCATGTACCCATACTCTTCTCATGCTCTTCCCATTTCGGTGATTCATTGACTTCACACAACAGTATTCAATCTCAAGCTCAATGAAGCCAGCAGAAATGAAGAGATTTCTGACAGTATCTAGACAGAAAAAAAAAAGCTTAAGCGACAATATAGGAAACTTGCAATGAAATACTATCCTGACAAAAATCCTGAAGGGAGGGAGAAATTTCTTGCTGTACAAAAAGCCTACGAACGACTTCAGGCTACAATGCAAGGTTTACAAGGTCCTCAGCCTTGGAGGCTGCTGCTTTTATTGAAAGGACAATGCATCTTGTACAGACGATATGGAGATGTGTTGGAACCATTTAAATATGCCGGTTATCCCATGTTGCTCAATGCAGTAACTGTTGACAAGGAAGATAACAATTTTCTTTCCTCAGATAAAGCTCCTCTTCTTGTTGCAGCATCAGAACTTGTTTGGCTTACATGTGCATCTTCTTCATTGAATGGTGAAGAACTTGTTAGAGATGGTGGGATACAACTTCTTGCAACACTTCTTTCTCGTTGCATGTGTGTAGTTCAGCCAACAACTCCCACAAATGAACCATCTGCTATCATTGTTACAAATGTGATGCAAACTTTTTCTGTTCTGAGTCAATTTGAAACTGCCAGGGTTGAGATGCTTGAGCTTTCTGGACTTGTTGAGGACGTAGTTCATTGCACTGAACTTGAGCTTGTGTTCGCAGCTGTTGATGCTGCTCTCCAGGCCATTGCTCATGTTTCCGTGTCCTCTGATATTGTTGATGGTGTGCCATAGGCCAAGAAGGGTAAGTGCCAAACCCGGCACTAAATGTCCTACTAACATGCCCATGAAAGCTTATATTTTTTTTTTTAGGTATGGAGGTTGTCTATCTGTTTTGATCCCAACTAAAACTTAAATACCAGAAGTGACTGTAGATATATCGTGTCAAAAGTTCATATGTTGGCAACAATATATTAAAATGCTTGGTGCACCATGCATGTGTTCCCACAAACAAAAATGCAAAGAAAAGACAACCATTTATTTGAAACAGCTTTTGTTCAAGATGCCCAAAATTCATATGACCGCAAGATCAGGGCTGCATACAGGAGGATCATGGTCTACATCAACTCTGGAATACATCAAAGTCACAAGATCTAACGATCAAAATTTTTTCATTGTTGTTTGTTGTGTCTCATGAAACTCTGATTTGGCAGGTTCCTTGTAAACTCATGTAGATTTCATGTCTAATTGAATTGACTATGCACTGTCTCACGTTCCATGCACATTATGGAATGGCCAGCAGTGCATTTTCCAAGCAACTAATGCCTTGACAGTCTCGTTTACCAATTTCTGCATGAGAAAATGACAGCTCCCATAATGCAGTATTAGTTAGTAGTGATAATATTCCAAGCAATCAACTTGCAGCAAATGCGTTTAGGAGGTGATCGCGTAGGCTCTTCACTGCCTGTTTAGATACTCAATCAGAGAGTAGAGTCGCAGTCCTATTTTTAATTGCCCCGACCTCCTTCAGATCTAATGCCTGGAGTGCGAAATTCCCAACTTACATTAAAGCACAAGCATCTATGGAAGACCCTCTGCCTGCAGTGTAGTCCAACGTTATCTGTAAATGATTTCTAGATGCTTGCTCTTAATTTAACTAAGGCAAGCAATTTTGGAGAACTCAGCATGGTCCATGAGCAGGGAATTTGCCTTCACTTCTGGTTTCATTTTTTAGCTCTGAAAGTTTTGGCATCAGTAAAACCCATGTGCCATTGTCCGTGTCAAAGAAGAAACCATGTAGAGACGAGACCTGTGTTGATTATTTATGTTCCAACAACAGAGTAATAAAGTGCTCGCCACGACTCGCTCGAGTTGATCTCCTAAAAAGAAACCTATTTTTCCTTCCTCTGCTTCAGTGAGGGACAAAGTTGCAGCAGCAAAAATGGATGGCGATGAAGGATTGGGTGTGCAGTGATTGTGGTGCTGTCGACAATGGTGACGCAAACAGTGGTTTGAGTGGTGCAAGTCTGTCCGATGATGGAAGCAACAGTAGTTTAAGGAGGCTAGGCGTGAAGCTCAGAGAGTTGGCAAAGTCTACACGCGTTACTAAAATATAGAATGAAGGCTTAGATTATCTGCTTGTACAGATCCATTTTCTCAATAAACTTGATGTCACTTTGACCGGCTTTTTGGTTACTTTTCTTTTTTTTTAAATTAAGTGGAAGACGAGAAACCTTCAAATGGAAATGTGGAATCAAAACGATTGAAGAAAAAAGAATAAACAATTGAACAAATGGAAATGGTAATGATTGCTTTTGTAATTTAATTTAATTATTGTCTTGTCATTCATTAAAAAATAGCTTTTTGTTCTTGCTTCTTTATTACTCCTTCGTTTCTACACAAATATAGCTTCTCTTTTACAGAATGTAGGCACATGTCGTCGTTTATTTGTTTTCTAATTTCCAAAATGAAAAATTTACGCTCGCGATAGACTCGTGCGACAGGCTAGCGCGCGACAGACTATTGCGAGAGGTTAGCTCACGACAGATTTTGTGCGACAGACTTATGCGACAGACTAGCGCGACAGACTAGTGCGAGAGGTTAGCTCACGACAGATTTTGTGTGACAGATTTATGCGACAGGCTAGCGCGACAGACTAGTGCGAGAGATTAGCTCACGACAGATTTTGTGCGACAGGCTAGCGCGACAGACTAGTGCGACAGACTATTTTGTCGCGTAACCTGTGCACTTTGCCGCAGCCTACATACTTTTCTTCCGCAGATCGTTTTTCACCATTTTTTATGGCTTTTTAGTTCGTTTCCCACAGACGGCGCCAATTGTTTGCCAAAAACAACAATAAATATTTGCTGACGTCAAATCGTCGATCTTCGCGTTAGTCTGTCTCCAAGAAATCTGCGAAATAGGAAAAGTCAGAGGGCGCAGGGGTTTTCCCCTGCGCGCGCACTCCGATGCTTAAGTCAGACAGGGTTTTGGCAGGGTTCCAGTAGGCAAATAGAGCTTAGGGTTTAAAGATGATACCTGTGACCTATTTATAGGAGTTAGATTGCACGTAATTACCTTTATGACCCACAGCTTTTATGGATCTTTCTTCTTGGTCTTAGATTATCATTTGGCCCAATGTTCTTCAGCCTGACTTATAGAAAAGCCCAGTAATCTTTAACCTGACCCACATCAAGTAGAAAAGGAATTCCTTTCCTCCCCCATTCTACACAGGACCACCCTTTATGTGTTTAGTTTGATTTTAGCTTCAGAATTCTCATTCTTCAGAATTGCACAATTCTACGTAGTGAAGGAATCAGCATTCTATACTCATTGTTCGAATGTGCAATTCTGTGCCTACTGGAATTTGGTTAAAAAAAATTTTCTTCCAAGTGTGTCCGTGACTTTCTCTTGAATTTACGAAACAATCCACGTTATTTCTCTACTCATCTCTTTCTTTCATTTTTTGGGTTTTTCTTTTTGCATTGATTTTGGGTTGATCTTGAGTTGAAAATTTGTATTTATTGGGCTTTTGCGTTTTGTTGGGTTTCATGAAAATTGTATGCTTTCTTGATTTTTTGGGTTAAATGGGTTGTTGATGAATTTTCTAGGTTATTGTTCTTTATTGGCTTCAATATATGATTGTTTCCATGTTGCTGGAGTTCTAACAAATGGATTTTTGTTTGTCTTCCAATGGTGATTTTTAGCTTAAATATGGTTTCTTGTTAATGAAATTAGATTTAATAGCCAAATATACTCTCAATCTTTAGCACAAAATAGATATAAACACTTAACGTTTTATTGCATGAAAATTGGTCCATAAACTTTTATTTTACTGTAAAAAAATTCAACCTTTCAAAATCATGCAATTAAATCCGAATCTATTAAATGAGACTAACTTCCGTTAGTATTGCACATGTGGCAACCAACTAAGCTATCCACATCAACTTCCATGTAAGATGTCCCAACAGCAGTTAGTGTCATTTAACGGATCTAGACTTAATTGCATGATTTTAAAAGGTTGAGAGTTTATTTACACTAAAATAAAAGTTTATGGACCAATTTTCATGCAATAAAACGTTAAGTGCTTATATCTATTTTGTGCTAAAGATTGAGATACATTTGGCTATTAAGCCTTGAAATTATTGTTTGATTCTAGGAATTGAAGTTTTAGGATCGTGGTTGAAGTTTTGTTTGATTTTGGGTATGAATTCAAGGTATGAATGGTTATCAGAACAAGGCATTCAAATTCCTTACATGGGCATTCAAATGCCCATCTTTTCAACAATTTCTTGTTTAGAATTTGCCTTGAAATTTTGTTACTGCATACAAAACTTTATATGTTGTTTGTCCTTGATCAATTTGTTAAGTCTAGCACATTAGCATTTAAGAAAAGAGGCTGGTTAGGTGTAGGAAATTCACCATCTTTATCAGTTAGCATCTGAACTAGTTGTGGCATTGATGGTATTAAGGGAATTGAAGCTTGTGTGCAATGTAGACCAATTTGAAGCACATTTGAGGCTTCTTTTGCTGAAATTTTATCTTTGATGCAAGGGTCAACAACTTCAACCTAGACCTGTCCAAGGGTCGAATAACTCGTTAAAGCCCAAAATTTAGCCTGATATTTTAATAGGCTTGGATAAAAAAAAATAAGCTTAATGAATAGGCTTGGACAAAAAAAAAACTTAAGCCCAATGAATTACCAGGTCGAGCTCGAACTTTTCTTTCGAGACCTAGGCTCGGTCCAGCCAAAACATTATTAATATTAAATTTTTTATATATTTATTAAATATAATGTAATTATGTGTATTTAAAATATTAATGATTAATAAATATTTTGTATATTTAACATGAAAATTAACATGTAAAGTTTGACAAACCAAATTAAATTGTAAATGGAATAAAAGAATAAAAAAAATAAAGAAATAAAAAATAAAATTAGGCTGGGCCGGGCTCGACCTGACCTTGAATAATAAATTATACAGACAAACTTGGGCTCAGATTCAAGCCCGAATGATCGGGCCAGGTCGAGCTCGAGGCTAGATAGTCTATTAATATATAGCCTAGGCTCTGCCCAACCCATAAACTATGACACCTCAATGTGCACTTGCAGGTCACCGACCCAGGCCACCGACCCAGGCCACCGCATCAAATGGGTCACTCAACTGTATTGTCCACTCTATAGTGCACCCGTAGGGCCATCGCTCCACACAGGTTTGTTGGAGTGTGTCGATTGGCCATAACTCCAATTCACATTTGGAGCGACTCGAATCCTTGCAAGATATTAAAGGTTTGAATCCCTCCGAAAGCGAATTGGGGTTGTGGCCAATCGGCACACTTCGACAAACCCATGCAGAGCGATGGTCCTACAAGGTGCATTCTAGAGCAAACAATATGATTGAGCGACCCACTCAGTGTGGTGGCTAGGGTCGGTAGCCTGCATTGCACACCGAGGTGTTACATGGACACCTCTACTTCAGCCCATGTAGTTGATCCGTAAAGTATCCACGCTTCACTACTTGAGTTTGAAAGTCTCAAAATTAGAATTCTCATTTTATTTTTATTAGGGCATTCGAATGCCCAAATTTCCTTTAAGTTTTTTATTAGTGTAACTCAATTTTTTTATTAATATTTTATATAATTTTAAGTTAATTTTATTTTTATTAATTAAATACAAGAAATCTTGCTTTATTAATTAATATTAATAATTAGAAAAAAATGTTAATTAATAATTAATTAATTAATAATTAATTAATTATTAAAATTACAACTTAATAATTATTCAAAATAATTTATAATAAAAAATTACTAGTTATTTAAAATTAATAATTAATTTTATTTAATTATAATTAGTATTACAATAAATTATAATTAATTTAATAAAAGGGTAAAATAGTCTTTTAATTTATTCCAACCATATTTTTTACCTTAAACCAAACATGATAATACCAATTCTTACTATTTTCCATACCAATGAATCAAACATTATAATACATATTTTACTTTATTCATTCTATTTTCTATTCTCACGTAATACCTTTTCTATTCCCACATAATACCTTTTCTATTGTTTCTCTATTCTATTTCGCGAATCGTGTAAGGGAAGTGCATATTTGGTAGAGGTTGAGGATTGGGCAGGTAAATTGGCCTGGACACCTCTAGTTTGATAAAGAGATCGTTTGTATAAAGGAAGATATCAGAGTTACTACTAATTTTTCTTTTTCTTCTCTCAGTTTTCTTTCCTCTCAGTTATTACCAATTCCAAGTGTAGTGTTGAGGTTGTCATAATTAATGTCCCCGTAACTTCCAAGTTCCAAAGAGTTAGGCTTGAAAAACACATACATCTATATTCCAAAATCAAAGAAACCCTTTTCGGGGGTGGTGGATTTGTAGACGAAAAGCATTTCAATGGTGTCAGATAATGGCTGCAAAATTGGAAGAGTTTGTGTGCAATGGGAATCATCATTGTTCGGGCACCACATCCTTACTAGCTATCCAAATTGTCAAACTATATCCAATTTTGGGCAAAGGGCATCCATTTTTTTACAAATGAAATCTTTTCATTTCCTATAGCTGTAATCTTTAAAGTAAGTATGTTAAGACTAAATCTTGTCTTTCTTTGTTATGGAAACCTAGCAATTTAAAGCTTCGGTAGGAGCTTAAATGCTTTGCCACGTGCCAATCACACAATTCACATGCGATTGATTTGTTTATAGACAAGAAAATGATGGTATCGGCCAAAACAACAGTGGAAAAGGAAACGCTGCCCACTGCCCATGCAACTTGGTCATCAGTCACCACTCAATGGAAGGAAACCCATTGGTTTGGCCATTGCTGTTTGCTGGACAGATTTGGCTGGCTAAGTTTTCAAAGAGGTCGGCACATAAAGATCCAATATTTACTTTAGAATAAACTAATTAGGTAGGCCATGTCTCATTTTCATCGTCCCTTACTTCTATTACGTACGTACACTGTGTTTATGCATACTGATTTTATTTTATTTTTAATGAATGGTAAGTTAAGAGTGTAATCGAGCCAAGTCGAGATAATCCAATATCAAATTCAAGCTCGTCTCGATTCGAAAACTCAACTCTCAAAGCTCAGCTTGAGCTCGATTGAATTTGGTTTTTAAAACTCAATTTAATAGGCTTGATTTATCAATTTTTAACTATATATTATGAGGATAAAATCATATATTAGTAATAAGCTATTAAAAATATATATTAAAAAAAACTTGATAAAGACTCATGAGTTGCTCAAGCCGAGTATTAAAAAGCTCAAACTCGACTTGATTTGTTACTTGAGTAGCTTGAACTCGAGCTGAACTCTAAAATAAACAAATTAAACTTGAATAATCATTGAGTCGAATTCAAGTAGTTTGGCTCATTTATATCCTAAGCTAGATAGATATATTTTATATTCCTTGATCTCTGGATGGAGTTAAGGCAAATTTTATATTATTTCGTTAAACTCGTATAATTGAAATTAACATCAAACAAAAAAAATTTTATAAGACTCAAATGTAATTCCATTCACTGTCAAAACAAACAAAAACTATTAAACTAATTAATGCATTGTTGGTACAATAGATAATATTTATAAGCTATTAAAATTTACATATACTAGATTCAATCATGTAAGTTTCATCAAGCAACATCATACTCGCAAAGAAAGAATGACAGAGGAAACGTATTGTTATCATTATACCGAGAAAATGATGGGCACCTCTGGACGCTTCCAAAGTGATAAGTGCATCCTGAAGGTGAGATTTGTATTTCATTTCAAGTGGAGAAAATAGAAATTTGGAGTGCTTGGCCTGCTTGCATATTTGATCAAAGCTTCACATCTTTGTAACCACTAAAGCAAATGCTTTTGATATACCCATTTTATGTCTAAATGCACTTACCAGCAATGATAACAGTGGTTGTATGAGTCAGGACTGTGTCTGTGTGGTGGTAATGATAAAGCCCACCCCCGCCCCCCCCCCCCCCCCGCCCCCCCCAAAATAAACTTTTAATAATTATATATAAATATATATATATATATATATTATATTTATATGAAACAATCACACCGTGGTCCTAGACCATATTATTCTTTCATCCAAATAATTGCATGAATCCTATGCTAAATTATTTTCTGATTACAACCCAAAAAAAAAAACTAAAAACTAAAAAAGAAAATCCCACTAAGCTCTTTTCAGATTTTTTAATGCTTTAATCACTAGGGTCATTCTTTTTTAATTAAAAACTTTTGGTGATCAACTAAATCCAAAAAATAAATGTAAAAGAAGTTCAAGAAGATTTCTACCTCGGCTGAACATTTCTCAAGACTTTCATTAGTGAGCCAAAAGCTTATTCATGGGCCCACTCATTATTGGATATATCCCCTGAACATGGGGCCCATCCAGGAGGCAAAATCACAGAAGCCTAAACTGCCACGTGGTCTTTTTTTTTCATTCTAACTAAAATGTAAGAGTTAAAAATATATATATTTTACATGCACATTAGTTTTTGATCCCACTCTATAAATACTAGTCCCATTCCTCATTATCCAAAACACCCATCTGGCAATTTCAAAACCCAAAAAAAAAAAAAATCTCATACATTCTCATGGCTGATTTCACATCAGACCTGCAAAGTTTTAAACAATCATTTTCTTTCTTGGATATTGATCCTGCCATGGAATCACTTAACCAGTTTACTCAGCTGAACCCAAGTGTCATAGACAATTCAGCCTTGAATTACCAAAGTTTCTTGCCTTTCTCCAGTGACAACTTCTTCAGCAATCAAGCACCTGAAATTCCGGACAACTTACCAGGTTTTATCCACCATAGCAGCCATAGTTCAGTGTTAGTCGCTCAGCCCACTGTCACAGCTAAAACTGATTTCCACGAAAGCAAGAAGAGGAAAACATCGGATATATCAGAAAGCAGTTGTGGAAACTCATCATCTCCTCAGGTTTCTGAAGGTGGGATCAAGAGAAGAAATGTAAGTATATATTATGTTCAAAGCTTCTTTTTCCTTTCCAATTCTAGTGTGTAAGATAGAGTTTTTAAGGTTTTTTAAATTTTTCGTTTTGGTTTGATTGTTATTCAGAGTTCAGGAAGAGGGAAAAGAACAAAATGTAATGAGAAGGAAGAGGAGAAACCAAAAGAAGTGGTTCATGTCAGAGCCAGAAGAGGCCAAGCTACTGATAGTCACAGTTTGGCAGAAAGGGTACCCATTCTTGTAACTCATTTGCTTTCCCAAGAAGTTGAAATTCGTTCATTTTTATATATATTTGATCGATTTAGCTATGCCAACCTCTTGAAAATGATGCATTTTTTTGTTCTGTCAATCAGGTCAGAAGAGGGAAAATAAATGAGAGACTAAGATGCTTGCAAGATATTGTCCCGGGGTGCTACAAGGTAAATGCTTTTCTTTCTTCAATATATTACATCATGTATAATACAATGAAAGTAGCGAAAACAACAAAGTTTTCACAAAACAGTTTCAAATGTGTTGATAATCTGCAGACCATGGGCATGGCAGTAATGTTAGATGAGATAATCAATTATGTCCAGTCCTTGCAGAATCAGGTTGAGGTGAGTTGAAAGAAACATTATTCATTCCAATATACAGTGTAAATAATTCTTATGTATGCATGTTTGTATTGTTGCATTTGCAACACAAATTCACTGACCGAATTAACATGTATTTTTTTTTTTTGTTCTGGAAATGTTTCAGTTTCTTTCAATGAAGCTGACGGCAGCAAGCGCATATTATGACTTCAACTCAGAGTCGGATGCCATGGAAAGAATGCAGGTGATTCCCTAGCTAGAGGGTATTTTTTATGAAGCTCATAACCCTTAATTCCTTTATGTGAATTGAATCTCAAAAAGTTTCTGGTTTGCAATGTATGAATCACATTTCAGAGGGAAAAAGCACAGGAGGCAAAAGAGTTGGAAAGATTGATGAGAGAAGGATATGTTGGAGGGCTAGCTTGCTTCCACTCATCAGCATGGTCCTCTTTGACATAACTTGGAGACGTTACACCTAATTGCCTCACAACAAGATGATGAAGATGCTCTATTTTTCAACACTTTTCAAGTTTATAAAGTATCAGAATTGTACCCCAGTACTTCATGCTGTACCTAGTATAAGTGAAAATTTATACTTGTAATTTATTGCCAGTCACAAAACATTAATGGAGCTCTTTTGAATATTTACACAAGATATTAGCTTACAAGTACAGTTGTTTCTTCTTCTGCTTTCTTCTTGTCTCTTTGGTCAATTTCCTTTGACTTAAGCTTGCAAAGATCAAAACATGACTGCTA
Organism: Heritiera fomes; assembly: GCA_032173925.1. NCBI lineage: Eukaryota > Viridiplantae > Streptophyta > Magnoliopsida > Malvales > Malvaceae > Heritiera > Heritiera fomes. The sequence goes on from JAPDPM010000005.1 coordinate 24,323,413, forward strand.
AATCCGGCAATTTTTCTCAGTGGAGCCATATCATGCAAAACTTAATTAAACATTAATCGACGTGATTAGACTTGAATGCTGTGTAATTAGGGTAAGGATGATCAAAATGACAGCAGAAGAGCCAAAAAACATTTGGACTTTGGGACGTTAAAGGCTTAATATGAATAAGAAGTATAGTTAATTAAATAATGTTAATCAGTCCTTTCTGAACAGACTTCACTTGCATTTGAGACAATAGTTAGGGACAAAATTAGGAAAAATCCATTGTTAATTGATAAGAAATGATACAAAAAACCCGACAAATGAACCTAATGAACCAGACATGAGTTTTCATATGCACCTCATATTAAATCAAGCTATTGCAAAACAAAAAGTTGAGGCACTGTGGTTCTACCTTCATATCTATTGGAATAACTCAAACAATTACTTAGCCCTTCATATAAATCGAATTTGGTGTATATAGGTTTTAAATATCAATGGATATAATATCATATAGGTAAAAATTGATTGACACCAAGGATAACGTACTATTTTAGTCTTTAGACTCCATAGCCCCACACTGACATCTAAAAAGCTTTGGTAGGCACATATAACCCTGACATTTTTAAAAGAAAAACAACAGAAGGAAGCATCACATGTTGTTTGCCTTAACTTTTGATGATGGATTTTCATCTCAACTTGTTCATCAACCACGCACTAACTACTTCATTTTCTTTCTGAAATATTTTGATTTGAAGCCAAAGTACAAAGTTTTATGTATTTCTACCATAGGTTTTAGGTGATGAAGCAGTTGGTTATCATTGTGCAGGATCAGCCAGCAAAAGCTAGCGAAAGCTCCATGACTAGATTGTAGGACCAAAAACACAACAAACAATCAGGAATAAGTAGTTACAAAAATCCTACTTGTCCGAAAAATTGAGAAACCGCTAATCTTTTTTCGAACCAATATCTTAGGGGATGTCCCATGAAGCAATAATTTTTTTTTTGCTTATAACTAGGAGAATGGGGAATCGAAAATTGAAAATCAATAAGATTTTGATGCAAATGCGCGTTAGAATTCGAGAGGCAACAAATTGTTGTGGTTACAAGGTCAATGAAGCCACGGCCTATTTGTCGAATACACGTGGAAAACTGAAATTAGCAGTATGCATAAAATCTCATGGATGTTGCCAATTCATCAAGTGAATGATTGGAGGAGAGGGGAACAATATTTAGTTATTTATTTTCTAGTTATATTTTGTTTTATAGTGCAAAATAAAAGAGAAGGGGGCAGATGCAGTGCATGCAAGAAATTGGGGGGTGCAAGAGGAGGAGGACAGCTTGAAATGGGGCAGGCCATGCCTACAAGAGGATGGGCAATGTGGGTTCTCCAACATCTCTAAATGATAAGAGCTTACCAACCTTTTGAAGCCACTTTTGTTAATCCTTCACAATCTAAATCTTTCTTCTTTGACCCCCTTTTGACCAAGTCTTTTGCTTGTCTCTTGGAGCATGCATGAACTAGGAGGGGAGGGAAAGCCCTCAAATTGGAGGGTCCCATTCCCATAGTAATTACTAACAAGATAGATTAAGGGTCACATATTAGGTGATGCTGGGGAGCCGAGGAGGGGTGACTAATGGGGCAAGTTCAAGGATCCAAGTACAGTGGGGCTGGGGGAGGTTGTTAGCTAGTCACCCTTCTTATTAATTCCCGCCACTCCATTCTAAAACGGCATTAAATCTTCAATATCTTTGTTTTCGGCATCCAAAAACTAAAGCTTAACCCCAAAAGTTGATTACAAAGCAGCTTTCGGTGTCATCTCTACACTGAAACAACTTTAGGGGGATGAAAGAAAACATGATAACCATATATGAGCCCTTGTGTCATACAGGAATTGAAGATCATTGGTCAAATAAAAAGGAGGAAAGATCTGCAAATCCAATTGCAAAACTTGTCAATCACAAAATCTATGCAATTAAAAAAATAATTATACAATATTTAAAACCATGCACTATATATGGTAATCTATTGCTTTCTTCTTATCTCTGCAAGTGGAGAATTAATTGATTTGTAATTTAAGTTCTAATTAACACGTAATATGATTTTCAAAAGAACAAAAATCATTGCCGAAAAACTTTATAACTATATTGCAGTGTGAAAATGCTGACTTTTAAGTAATAGTTAAAGTAAAATCGATATAGATGTTTTAGCTAAACATGTTCCTGACTTGACAATTGAGATTTAAGTAGTGGTGGTAGATAATTATCCTTAATGGAAAGTGAAGGACGTGTTTATCTGACAAGCAGTGAAGCGCCACTAGCTAGCTGTTTACTAATTATTTGTTATATAGTCATAGAGTGTAGTCTTGACCATCCAATCCAACAAGATATATAGTGAGTTACAATCTTTTAGACTGATCATGTTAGGTCTGTTCTTCAAATGTAACCTTATGCCCCTACCAAAGAAGTGGACAAAAGGAAGAAAACAAAACTTACACGTGATGAATGATTTACAAGGATTTTTTGTTTCTTCGATGAAATATATACTATATTTACAAGGCAGATATGTTAATATAACAGGTTTTGGTTCCCTCACACCTTTATTTGAAAAATTAATTACAAAGACAAATTAGTTTTAGAATTCAAATTCTTCTCTATTTATACATGCATTAAATATTAAGTTATGCAACTGCAAACTATAAATAGGGATTTAAATTGCAGGTGTCCTCACGTTTTCAATTGCGCTGCATTTATCACGGTTGCGAACAGAACAAAAATCTTTGCGATCATTACAATCATTAAGGGTGATTTTTTTTTCACAATTTGATATAAAATATAATAATTGCAATTATAATCATAAAAACTCTTATTTTATAATTATTAAAGTAGTTCATGATCAATAGCACAAAAAAAAATACCTTCACGAAACAGAACCTTTATAAATTTAAATTTTCATTGAACAACACCTATATTTTCATTTTATAACGCCTCTATCGAAAAGAGAAGTGGAAATAACCCTAAAATATGGTAGGTTTTTGGGCTATTAGGATGCTTTGAAGAGCTTGGCAGGGTGGATTAAATGTGGAGATGTTAAAAGATTTATTCATAATTTTTTCCTGAAGTATGAGTAGTTTTCTCTTTTCCTTTCTAGAAAGATAATGGACTCCTATATTCATTATTCACTATATCCAAAAACTAAACTCTCATTAGACAAAACATTAACACTTTTATAATTGCTAATTCTTATCATTATACCTATTAATGCTCTTATTCTTAAAACTTACATATAAGAGCTCTCAAACTCACTTGAGGGGACTTTTCTTTTAGCAATTTGATAGAGTTTCTCAAATTCTCTCTACAAGTCTCTCATCTCTATTTTCTTTCTTAGCCTTCTTTTGCCTTGATCTCTTCACAACTCAGTCTTACTCTACTAGCTTCACTACTAGCTTCCACACTCAGTAATTCGAGATCTATTCCAGTCCTCCACTCTGTCGTTTCCCAACACATCTCATTTTACTTGCTTATAACATTTCTTTAAAAAAAAGCACTCATTTAAATCCACTAGCTAGCTAGGCAAACTAAGAGAAAAGAGATTTTCAACTCAAACTTCCTTGTAGATGAAAGGACTTTATTAAATACTACTACCATCTTTAAGAACTGTTTAAAATAAAGTTGGTTCAATAGCTAAGTTCTCATATATGCCTTAGCCAAATTAGTTAAGGGTTGAAATTTTGGAAAATGTAGGGAAAATAAATAAGAGCATGTAATATCTTAATTTTCTTAAATAGTTGAGAGCTGTGTTGAAGGTGTCCCTGTACTTCAAGTCTTTTATATGTTGATCATTGCATGCCTTCTAACTTTGTGTTTGTGTACAAGCTGGCTTTTGAACTTAATTTGTTTACGCTTGGTTCATATACATGTTAATTAATACACTTCTAAATGTATTGAATAATAATACTTAAATTAAACGATTTTTAACATGTAAACAAGAAATATTTAAATTATGGATTATTATATTATTTATTAAATAAAACCTTTTAATATAATTAACACACATCTTCATTTAGTATATTAATTTATTTGATTATAACTTTATGCTAGACACGTGATTACTTCTATAAACTCCTTTGAGAAATTAAACTTCTCATTAAGTGGTATACATATTAAGATGTTTTTAATATTTTTTTAAATCATATGCCCAAAAAGGTTTATTATAGCATTTTCGATTAATAATGGTTAGCACTTAATTAGCATAATAATTGAATGATAATTATTTTATACACCATCGGTAGAGTTTTTTTACTCCATAAGTGATATTAGGATCATGATACATGTCTTATTTTATTTATTTTTTATTTTTTAATATTTTATAAGTTATGTATCATGATCCTAATCTTGCTTGTGGAGTAAAAAAACTTCATCGGTAATGTATATAAAAACTATCCATAATTGAAACAATGGTTTTTCTTTTGTAGCATTTTTCTTATTATTTTTTATTTTCTTGGATAATAAAATCTTAGTTATTAAAAAGAAAGAGACAAATGCCACAATAATTACAACTGGTTAGGTTCTCACTTCTCATGTATCAGTGTCATATACAGAGAAAAGGCCTCATACAGCCTAGGCAAACAGACACGGTGGATAATGCCGAAACAAGTTGGTAACGAGCTTTCTTCGAAATGTAGAAGCCCAAACTTGTGGGTTTTTTTTTTTTTTATTTGCAACTCCAACTTCTTTGTTTGTTAAGAAATAGGACAACTTCTTTGTTTGTTAAGAAATAGGAGTTTACTTTTAGCTTTTTTAAAGAGCTAAAAATAAAGTTTTCTTTTTATTAGTTTTTTTTTTCAAAACCACTAACCTTCACCTTCAAAAAACTTGTCCAAATGTAGTTGAGCTAACAAGCTCTAAAAATTCTAATTCACCGATGAGGTTTTTAACTTCAATTTATGATAAATTAAAAGTGTTTTTAACTTTTACTTAATGACAAATTAAAGGTTGCTTGGTTGAACTCAAATGATGCACATAAAGCTAGCAAAGCAAGCCAAAGCCTGATAGCCCATTCGAGTCAACTCGTGACTAAATCCGATTTCAATCAAAATGGCTTTAAAAATCAAATTTTTAAAATTTGACTTAATCTAAACTCAAAAAAAAAAAAACTGAATTTGATAAACCTAAATCTGAAATCCAAATTCATCATAGTCCAAATTCGTAATGATCCGAGCATGAAATCAATCCAATTCAAAATCCAGAAAAAGCAAATGAATTTATAATTCGAAAAAATCCAAACTATAATTATATGATTTTATATTAAAAATTAAAATAATTAAATGAATAAATGGTACATTTTTTAATTAAAATTTTTAAAATTTTGAAATTTTTAGGCAAAAGGGTAAGAAAAAGCCCTTGAGAAAAATGGTTTTAACAATTGAGCCATTAACATTTTTTTGCAATCAATTAAGCCTTTATATTTCAACTTTCACTAATCAAATCATCTCTTAAACGGAAACTGTTACGTCGGTGATTTTTTTGGCCAATTGTTCTAAAATGCCAATTTGGCACACGAACGTGGCAAAAAAATTTTATGTGGCACACTAACTTAAGTGGATTTCATAAGTCGGGTCAAATTTAACCTATTCATCTTCTTCTTCACCATTTTGAATATCTATTTTTGTTTTCTTCTCCTTCATCTTTCTTTCTCTTTCTTCACCAAAACAAAACACTCCTCTTAGCCCAATTTTAGTAGCTTACCAATTTCGACCATCGCACCTTCAGCCAACAACAGTCACTACTGAGCAGCCGACAACCCTTTCTCTCTTCCTTTTTTCCTTCTATTCCCCTTTTCCTTTTCTTCTCTCCTCTTCTCTCCTTACTTCAACCTAAAACAAACTCTAAAATCCCAAATCAAAAACAAAAAAATTTGGCTCAAATCCTACTTGTCGTAACGATTTAAGTCTTAGACCTAATTGTTAGACATGGTTCAATGGAGTCGCCACCAATCAATCTAACTTAGGTGTGATTAGGCACCTACTTGAAACTAAAGATAAGGACTGGTTTGAATGTCAAAGTTTGGGCTCATGAATATGGTTACGTGTGAGGAAGATATTAGTACCATCACAATGCCCATCTTAAGACAATACCATCTACTCATAAATTATCTTAAAATAGACTTAATTAAATAATTTTCTATTTCCAAAATTTATTTATATTTTACTTTTAAATATTGAAAACTCATTTAGGTGTCTTTTAACTCTTTGATCAAACACCTAATGAATTTCCTCACCTCAAGAGTATTGAAGGAAACACACTTACTTCCTTAAAGAGACTCTGTCGTCAGATTAATTAAGTATTTTATGAAAATTTTAGTTAAAATTTATCATTTAATTTTAATTTATTAATTTTGCATTAGTTGCTATCTGATTATTAATTTATTTAAATATTGAAAATTTTCCTTAATGTTTCTCCAACACTTTGATCAAATACACAAGGAAATCTTCTCACCTTAAGAGTATTTTGGGACACACTCATCCTCCTGAAAAGTCTCCATTGTCGAAATATATTATAATTTTAAATTTTCATATTTTTTTAGAGATAAAAATTCTTAATATTGAATTTATTATTTCCAAGCTTTCTAACAATTTGATCAATTTTGGAAAGAATATTTCTCGCCTAGGAAATTCTTGCTCATTACACTATTGCAAAATCCAAGAGTTCCACCGTCAGTTGAATTTTATTTAGTTATACTAAATTTTTATTCTCAAATTTTATTTTAAATTAATATTAAGAATATTATTTCTTTGTTTATTTATTCATTTATTTATTATTTTGATCTTTGAAGAAGAAATCCTTGATATAGAAATTATTTCTCTAAATTTTCTAACGCTTTGGTCAAATCTAGAAAATATGATTTCTCACCTAAGAATTTCTCTAACTTTTCACACTCGCAAAAATCGAAAGTTCCATCATCAATTGGATTTTCTCTATTTTTTATTTTTTTCTAGTTAAAAACTCCTAATATTTTATAAAGATTTGCTCTAAACTTATGATTTCCTTATTATTATTATTATTATTTTATTATTATTATTATTATTATTATTAGTAGATAAAAATTCTTAAAATTTTCATCATATTCCCCAACACTTTGATTGAATACAAGAAAATCTTATCATCTCAATCTCTATGATATTTGCACACTTGCAATATCATACAGTTTTATCATTGATTAAGTTTTTATCTAATTTTTCACTTATTCATTTATATTGAGTAGAGTATTCTCTTAAAAAAAATCCTTTGTAGATTAATATTTAACTTATTAATATTTTTATTTTTATTTTTATTTATTCAAATTAATATTTTCTATTTAATTTTTTGGTATTTATTATTTTTGTCATTATTTATTTTTGAAATAAATCAAAAATTCTTAACTATGATTCTCTATGTCCCTCAACTCTTTGATTGAATATAGAGAACTTTAGCCATCTAGAAATTTTTAAGATACTTGCACACTCACAATTTTCTTCAAATTTCGTCATTGATTGATTGAAATTCAATTTATTAAAATTTTGATTATTACTTCACCAACATTATCTAAAGTTTCATTTCAATTAATTTCATTTAGTTTAGCTCCTTACAAATTTTGGCAATTCGATTTATAGTGTTCTTGGTTTTCTTAGGGACTTAATTTATGAATTTTGATAGGAAACTATTTGGACTCTATATTGACCATCTCAGAGAAACCTATTTTTTAGCTTACCTATATTTTAAACCCATTAATTGAAATACCACCCTCTTAAAGTTAAAATGTTAAAAACTTATACATACAGAGGACTACAATTTCAATGCATTACAAATAAACAAAGTGAGTAATTCAATACAAAACACAAAGTGAGTAATTCAATAACATTTCTAAAGCATTGCCTCGTTTTCCTAATCTTAAAAGCATTAAAATAAGCTAAGATAGTCACGTCAACAATTGGAAGCAAATTAATTTGGAGAGAAAAAAATAAGTAAATAAAACTAAGAGTAAGTAGGAATAAGAACTTACAGAGCACGGGTCCACTGGGCTTTCCCTTCGTTTCAGCCAAAGCGCCCCTTCTTTCCATGTTTCTTTTGCTTCTTTTTCTGTTGTAACAACCAAGAAACTGACAGCAAATGGTAAAGCGATAGATGCCGGTACACAACTCCAAGAACAATTGTTCCTGCACAAAATTCCTTGTGCAAAACTGTTGCGTTGTTCTTATGCAAAGGAGTTTGCGTTAGAACGGATGCTCCTGTGCAAAATTACTTGCGCAGGAACATTTATTTTGTTTTAAAAAAAAATTGGAGTTAGCAATTGATGTTCAACTAAAAAAATCATGACAATAGTGAAGTACTTCCAAATAGACGATCTCTATATGCTTGTGTCACGTCCCGGGGCTTAAGCTCAGCAATTGTGCAGCCTTAGGCGGGAAACTTACGTCTACTCTCCTAAGTCAGCCTATTCTTGCCCAAGATACCCATGCAGTACCCGTCGACAAAACAAGCCAAGTCAAATAGACACACACGCACACGTGCACAAACACAGACACACTAATGTAGAGGAAACTGTACACTTGCATTATTATCAAACAATACACTATACATGAGCTTTACAAGAAGGGAGACCAACCTAGAACTCTACCCACATTGGAGGAGCACATCCTTGGGACCTTTACACAACCTAGGAGACTCGCACAAGGGGGCTCACTCCACCTATAAGGAGCACTAGTGCTCCAACTAACTCAGCAGCTCTCTCTCGCACCCACACTTGAGACCTCACTGTTCCACTTCTCTGGTTAATTCCCTAAGTGTGGGGGAGACACCCCTTTTATATGCAAACCCTCACCCAATCGTGTGGTAGTGTTTTGGCCAAGTGTATGGTTGGCAGACTGCTTTGGGAAGCCCTTCGATTGTGCTGGCCAGCTGGAAGCCACTAGAACCGAACTGGACCGGGCCCGCGTCTAGATATGCGCTTGGGCCAGTCAGGTCTTACCCAATCCTGCTTCCTCGCTCACCTATTCCTTCAGCTCGCCTGCTTTTTTTATGATCTCACCGATCGCCACATGCCTAACTAGCTCACCCACTCTGCTGCTCACCAGGCTTGCCTCTCGCCTACCACCTTGGGCTGCCTAGGGTTGGTCAACCAGCCTCTAATCACTTGGGCTGGGATCGGATTTGGCCTGCACCCGTCAATCAAGCCTTAGACTTGCGTGGGGACGTGACATTCTCCCCCACCTGTCCTAGCAACGCCCTCGTTGCTTAAGGAATGCTAACCCTTCGTCCGCGCAATTCGGGTTCTCCTCTTTCAGCGATGTCGACCACTCCTGTTGCTGCTCACCCATGCCGGAGAAGTCTGACTGCTTCCTTTGACCTTGGATCTCGCCCATGTCCCCTGACTAAGAGCTGCACACCCAACAGTTGTTCACATGGCGCCTGGTTGCCGAACCTCCCTGGCTTGCCTACTGACCTCAGACACCAAGTTGGCAATCTCCCTTGATCCTCTGCCAATTGCTGCTCGCCACCCTTGGCTACTGCTACGAGCCTTACTTCTGTCAAGCACTCCCACGCTCTGGGTGGTTTACCACACTAAGGTCTCTGGTCACCCTTGAGGAACCAATCGGCAGAATGTGGCTTCTCTTCACCACTCGAGAGTCTCACAAGGCCTCCTACCCCTCAGTGTGCTGGCACGCTTCTGCTCACGCCGTCTGCTTGCTCAGTTGACTAGGCTGGAACTCGTCTCGACCATACCAGGCACTGGCGGCTCCACGCAAAATCGATCAGATTGCCACCGTACGCTGATTGCCACTCACCAACTCCCGATCGCCGGCTTTGGCACCAGTCGCCATGTGTCCATTACTCTCTCTCCGCCCTCAGTGGATCCTTCGGAGTGTGCAACACCCATGTGGTCAGGGTCTTCTGATCGTCCATGAATACTGGTCGCCCATCGTCATGCCTGGTTGCCCGCTCTGATACCAACTGTCACGTCCTAGGGGCTTAAGCTGATGCGTACGGACAAGAGGAAACGTAGCTTTGAATTTGAAGGAGCTGACACACAAGAAGACAGAAGAAAAGTTGATGAATGACAACTTCTGAAACGTAGACCCGAAGCCTAAAGAGACTCGAACCCAAAGGTATTGGACCTTGACCCTACGAATAAGAATTCGAGAACCTAAGGTATAGCAATGGTGGATGGTGAAGAAGGAGGCGCCACAAGGAAGAAGACCTTGATGAGCCTAGTAGAGAGGGAACCCAAGAGAAAGGCACACTCAATATCTGAAAATTCACTTGACTGATCTGTTCATCAATAGCGTTTACAAGGTATTTATAATAATACCTAGCACTTATGCCCATAAACAAGTGGGCTGGAATTAACACCAATAGAAAATAAGACTAAACCCAAATTCATGCCTAAACCTAGTTACATAAAATAAATAGTCCAAAACACAACAAGACTCAATCGTGGGCTATCCAAACACTTAGCCCATCTTATTGTTAAGCTAAAATAAGACAGTAAACCATGCTCATGTCGTTTGGGCTTCCAAGTAAGTATAGATGTCTTGGGACTCTTCATGGAAGCTTCCTTGACACTTCAATGATGCCAGAGCTTGTTGCATTAATGAGGCCAAGGCTTGTTGCATCTTCTTAGCTCGAGCTCGGGTAATTGGACCTCCTTGGATGACCAATGGATCCTTAGCATCACGAACATCACGAGTAAGTGGATCTCCATCATTCCCCCTCTCCTCAAAAGGATTTGTCCTCAAATCGCATATACCTTCATCAAAAGAAAAGGGAGAAAGATTAGAAACATTAAAAGTAGCAGATACACCATACTCACCAAGAAGATCCAATTTGTAGGCATTATCGTTGATCTTCTCTATGACTTGGAATGGTCCATCTCCTCGGGGATGCAGCTTGGTTCGTCGTTGAACCAAGGCCTCACAAGGCCTCCTACCCCTCAGTGTGCTGGCACGCTTCTGCTCACGCCGTCTGCTTGCTCAGTTGACTAGGCTGGAACTCGTCTCGACCATACCAGGCACTGGCGGCTCCACGCAAAATCGATCAGATTGCCACCGTACGCTGATTGCCACTCACCAACTCCCGATCGCCGGCTTTGGCACCAGTCGCCATGTGTCCATTACTCTCTCTCCGCCCTCAGTGGATCCTTCGGAATGTGCAACACCCATGTGGTCAGGGTCTTCTGATCGTCCATGAATACTGGTCGCCCATCGTCATGCCTGGTCGCCCGCTCTGATACCAACTGTCACGTCCTAGGGGCTTAAGCTGATGCGTACGGACAAGAGGAAACGTAGCTTGGAATTTGAAGGAGCTGACACACAAGAAGACAGAAGAAAAGTTGATGAATGACAACTTCTGAAACGTAGACCCGAAGCCTAAAGAGACTCGAACCCAAAGGTATTGGACCTTGACCCTACGAATAAGAATTCGAGAACCTAAGGTATAGCAATGGTGGATGGTGAAGAAGGAGGCGCCACAAGGAAGAAGACCTTGATGAGCCTAGTAGAGAGGGAACCCAAGAGAAAGGCACACTCAATATCTGAAAATTCACTTGACTGATCTGTTCATCAATAGCGTTTACAAGGTATTTATAATAATACCTAGCACTTATGCCCATAAACAAGTGGGCTGAAATTAACACCAATAGAAAATAAGACTAAACCCAAATTCATGCCTAAACCTAGTTACATAAAATAAATAGTCCAAAACACAACAAGACTCAATCGTGGGCTATCCAAACACTTAGCCCATCTTATTGTTAAGCTAAAATAAGACAGTAAACCATGCTCATGTCGTTTGGGCTTCCAAGTAAGTATAGATGTCTTGGGACTCTTCATGGAAGCTTCCTTGACACTTCAATGATGCCAGAGCTTGTTGCATTAATGAGGCCAAGGCTTGTTGCATCTTCTTAGCTCGAGCTCGGGTAATTGGACCTCCTTGGATGACCAATGGATCCTTAGCATCACGAACATCACGAGCAAGTGGATCTCCATCATTCCCCCTCTCCTCAAAAGGATTTGTCCTCAAATCGCATATACCTTCATCAAAAGAAAAGGGAGAAAGATCAGAAACATTAAAAGTAGCAGATACACCATACTCACCAAGAAGATCCAATTTGTAGGCATTATCGTTGATCTTCTCTATGACTTGGAATGGTCCATCTCCTCGGGGATGCAGCTTGGTTCGTCGTTGAACAGGAAACCTCTCCTTTCTCATATGCACCCAAACCCAATCACCAGGCTCAAAGACTACTTTCTTTCGATGCTTATTTGCTTGGGTGGTATACTGCTCAGTCTTCTTTTCAATAGCTTGACGAACTCTCTCATGGAGTTGCTTCACAAACTTAGCCTTCTGTTCTACATCCAAGTTACTTTGCTCCGCACTCGGTAATGGCAACAAATCCAAAGGAGTAAGAGGATTGAAGCCATAAACAACTTCGAATGGAGAGCAACTAGTAGTGGAGTGAACACTGCGGTTATATGCAAACTCCACATGGGGCAAGCAATCTTCCCAATTCTTCAAATTCTTTTGGATAATGGACCTCAATAAGGTAGATAGGGTTCGATTGACAACCTCAGTCTGTCCATCAGTCTGGGGGTGACAAGTGGTGGAGAATAACAATTTCGTTCCCAACTTTCCCCATAACGTCTTCCAAAAGTAACTAAGGAACTTGACATCACGATCGGAAACAATAGTCCTCGGTACACCATGTAGACGTACTATCTCTTTGAAGAAAAGGTCAGCAACATTGCTCGCGTCATCCGTCTTGTGGCAGGCGATGAAATGAGCCATCTTAGAGAACCTGTCAACCACAACAAAAACAGAATCTCTACCGCGTTTTGTTCGAGGCAAGCCCAAAACAAAATCCATAGAGATATCAGTCCACGGAGTAGTAGGAATGGGTAAAGGAGTATATAAACCATGATTATGAACTCTAGATTTAGCTTGCCTACATGAAATGCATCTAGCACATAACCTCTCTACATCTCTCCTCATGTTAGGCCAAAAGAAATGTTCTTGCAAAACATCTAGAGTTTTCCTAACTCCAAAGTGACCCATTAATCCGCCACTATGGGCCTCTCTAACTAACAGCTCGCGCAATGAACTCCTAGGCACACATAATTTATTTTCTCTAAATAAGAACCCATCATGCCTAAAGAACTTGCCAAAACCAGATGTAGCACATGCATCATAAACATTACCAAAATCAACATCATCAGCATACTGTTCTTTGATATACTCAAATCCTAAAAGTTTAGCATCAAGAGTAGTGATAAGAGTATACCTACGAGATAACGCATCAGCTACGACGTTCTCTTTACCTTGTTTGTACTTGATCACGTACGGGAACATCTCAATGAACTCTATCCACTTGGCATGACGCTTATGCAGCTTACTCTGTCCTTTCAAATGCTTCAAGGACTCATGATCAGTGTGGATGACAAATTCTTTGGGCCACAAGTAATGTTGCCATGTCTCCAACGCCCTCACTAACGCGTACATCTCCTTGTCATATGTGGGATAGTTAAGTGCTGCTCCACTTAACTTCTCACTAAAGAAAGCAATTGGGCGTTTTTCCTGCATAAGCACAGCTCCAATACCTACACCTGAGGCATCGCACTCAATCTCAAAAGTTTTAGTAAAGTCAGGCAGAGATAACAAAGGAGCAGAACAAAGTTTATCCTTAAGCAAATTAAAAGCATGCTCTTGTGCAGGACCCCAATGAAATGCAACATTCTTTTTGACAACTTCAATCAAAGGTGCAGCTATAGTGCTAAAATCTCTAACGAATCGACGATAGAAACTAGCTAAACCATGGAAACTACGCACCTCAGAAACAGACTTAGGTACAGGCCAATCTTTAATTGCCTTTACCTTCTCAATATCAACAGAAATGCCATGTGAAGAAACGACATACCCAAGAAAAACAATCTTATCAGTGCAGAATGTACATTTCTTAAAATTGGCATACAAACTTGCATTCCTCAAAACAGTAAGAACGTTCCTAAGATGCTCAACATGCTCATGCAGACTCTTACTGTAGATCAAAATGTCATCAAAATAGACAACCACATACTTACCAATGAAATCACGTAAAACATGGTTCATTAATCTCATGAATGTACTGGGTGCATTAGTCAAGCCAAAAGGCATAACTAACCACTCGTAGAGACCATGTTTAGTCTTAAATGCGGTTTTCCATTCATCACCTTCTTTCATACGAATTTGGTGATATCCGCTCTTTAAATCGATTTTAGAAAACATGCATGCACCATGCAATTCATCAAGCATATCATCTAGCCTAGGAATAGGATAGCGGTACTTTACAGTGATTTTGTTGACGGCTCGGCAGTCAATGCACATCCTCCACGTCCCATCTTTTTTTGGCACAAGCAGTACGGGCACGGCGCATGGACTCATGCTCTCTCTCACATAACCTTTCCTCATGAGCTCCTCAACTTGCCGTTGAAGCTCCTTCGTCTCCTCGGGATTACTTCTGTAGGCTGGACGGTTAGGAATGGTAGCTCCGGGGACAAGGTCAATCATGTGCTCGATCCCACGAATCGGTGGTAATCCACTTGGGATCTCCTCAGGGAATACATCCTCGAACTCCTGCAACAATGAGACAACATCAGTAGGCAAAGTATCATGGAGTTCAGCATCAATAAAATAAGAATCTTTAAATAAGAGTAAAAGGATAGGAGACTTAGCAAGAAATGCAGTCTTCACATCTCGGGGTTTGGCATAGCAGCTCACTGTTTTGCTTTCCTTGTTTTCCTTCTTTTCTTTCTGTTCTTTTGCTTGCTTCCTTTGCTCATCATGTTGCTCCTTTAGCCTTAATTGGTCCTCATAAATCTCCTTGGGGCTAAGGGGAGCAAGAGCGATCTTCTTGCCATCCATAGTAAAGGAGTAACGGTTAGTGTAACCGTCGTGGATGACTCTCCGATCATACTGCCACGGTCTGCCCAACAACATGTGGCTAGCTTGCATGGGCACCACGTCACACAACACCTCATCGTGATACCTTCCAATACGAAAAGGAACCAAGACTTGCTTTACCACGTTGACTTCACCACAGTCATTAATCCACTGCAACTTATATGGGTGGTGATGCTTGGTAGTGGGCAACTTTAACTTATCAACAAGGTATGTGCTAGCAACATTAGTACAACTCCCACCATCAATGATTACAGTACATACCTTGTCACGAATATGGCATCTCGTATGGAAGATGTTCTCGCGCTGTGCCTCATCCTCAAACTTCACATGAGTAGTAAGAGCACGCCTAGCAACAAGTGCTTCACCATGAGCAGCATACTCAACAACTTCTTCTTCATCAACATTTTCTAACGTAGGCATCTCATCTTCTACACCGATTTCAGAACCTTCACTCTCAACATCTCCATTCCCATGCATGATCATCACTCTACGGTTGGGACACTGTGAGGCAATATGTCCACGACCTAAACACTTGAAACACTTAATGTCACGTGTCCTGCTTTGGGATGCTTGGGCAGGTTCAGTCTTGGGCTTTGGAGGGCCCTCAAGCTTGGGCTTAGCATGGCTCTCTGACTTAGGCGTAGACACAGGCATATCATCCCTACGAAAGGTGTTAGATTTCCAAACAGGAACTGAACTAGGAGTGAAACGGGATGTACCTTTCTGTTAAAGTTGCCTTTCGACTTTGATGGCCACATGCATCATCTCCTCTAAGTCCATGTAATGCTGCAACTCTACTACATTGGCAATATCACGATTTAAGCCTTGGAGAAAACGAGCCATAGTAGCTTCTGCATCCTCCTGGATATTGGCTCGGATCATGGTTATTTCCATCTCTTTGTAATAATCCTCAACACTCTTTGAACCCTGGGTAAGACCTTGGAGCTTCTGGTATAACTCTCTGTAGTAATGAGTAGGAACAAATCTCTTCCGCATGATGCGCTTCATCTCATCCCATGTAGACACTGGAGGATCACCATATCTTCTTCTACTAGTGACTAATTGATCCCACCAAACCATAGCATACTCTGTGAACTCAATTGCTGCAAGTTTGACCTTCTTTTCCTCAGAGTAGTGGTGGCAGTCAAACACCATTTCAATCTTCCTTTCCCACTCCAAATATGCCTCAGGATCATTCTTGCCTTGGAAAGGAGGAATCTTCAATTTTATACTGTCAAGGTTTCCATCCATCTTCTCCTTGCCTCTATCACAGGCTCTATCAACTCGATCTCTATACCCATGGTACCTTCTATGATGTCTATCAATCCCAGACTCTTCGTTCGAATCATACCCCACATTACCATCATACTCGTCATTGGCAACAACCTTACTCTTTAGACGAGAAGTATCACCTTGCTGGATCTTTGCAAACCGAGCGTCATGTTGGTTCAACTTATCATGAATGTCATTGAATTTCACGTCCATCCGTTGGAACTGTTGTTGCATTGCTTGAAGCATGAATTCAATTTTTTTAAAGTCGGACTTATCACCTTCAGAAGACATTTTCAACAAAGATATCCTCACGTGTTTACACTCGTGTTTCACTCAAGTAATTTGGCTTTTCTCTACTAATGTTTCTCACACACTCCTGCCTTTTGCCCTTACTCTACCTTAACTTTACAGGTTCACAATCGCACTAGAGACTCAGTCAAAGAATCAACCTCACAAAATCAACTAATTCACCAGGTATTTTCACCAAGTATTTTTTTTTTGATTTTTTTTTCGAATTCTCTTTTTTTTTTGAATTCCCTTTTTTTTTTCACAGAAAGGTACGGCTAGGGCTAGGGTGACTCAAAGAAAGAAAGACAGAATAAAAAAAATAATCAGAAAAATAAAAAAAATCACTAGAAGGACCAAAAAAAAATGAAAAATAGCCTAAAACTATAGGAAACAATGGAATTTGGCCAAGATAGGGTATGGCCAGTAAAGCTAAGCTTAACTGGTTCGGTTTCTTTCGTCGTTTTCTTTAAAACGGGTACTCGCACACCTCCTAACTCAACCAAAATTTTCAGTTTGAACAGTACCACAACAATTTTTTTTTTTTCGAATTCTTCTTTTTTTTTGAATTATTTTCTTTCTTTTTTTTTTTACTCTGAGTGTTGCGGTTTCCTTGAAGAGAGGAGGGTGCGGCTAGGGTTTTTTTTTTTTGAGAGGTGCGGCTAGGGTTTTTTTTTTGGAGGGGTGCGGCTAGGGTTTTTTTTTTTGAAGGGTGCAGCTAGGGTTTTTTTGTGAGGGGTGCGGCTAGGGTTTTTTTTTGTGAGGGGTGCGGCTAGGGTTTTTTTTTGTGAGGGGTGCGGCTAGGGTTTTTTTTTTGAAGAGTGCAGCTAGGGTTTTTTTGTGAGGGGGTGGCTAGGGTTTTTTTTTTGAGGGGTACGGCTAGGGTTTTTTTTTTGTGAGGGGTGCAGCTAGAAATCAAAACCAACAAGAGAGGAGGAAAAAAAAAATCGAAACCAGCAAACCAAAAATTGAAAAGCGAGTAACGCACAGACAAACTAGAATCGAAACTTGAGCTCTGATACCAACTGATGCGTACGGACAAGAGGAAACGTAGCTTGGAATTTGAAGGAGCTGACACACAAGAAGACAGAAGAAAAGTTGATGAATGACAACTTCTGAAACCTAGACCCGAAGCCTAAAGAGACTCGAACCCAAAGGTATTGGACCTTGACCCTACGAATAAGAATTCGAGAACCTAAGGTATAGCAATGGTGGATGGTGAAGAAGGAGGCGCCACAAGGAAGAAGACCTTGATGAGCCTAGTAGAGAGGGAACCCAAGAGAAAGGCACACTCAATATTTGAAAATTCACTTGACTGATCTATTCATCAATAGCGTTTACAAGGTATTTATAATAATACCTAGCACTTAAGCCCATAAACAAGTGGGCTGGAATTAACACCAATAGAAAATAAGACTAAACCCAAATTCATGCCTAAACCTAGTTACATAAAATAAATAGTCCAAAACACAACAAGACTCAATCGTGGGCTATCCAAACACTTAGCCCATCTTATTGTTAAGCTAAAATAAGACAGTAAACCATGCTCATGTCGTTTGG
Organism: Heritiera fomes; assembly: GCA_032173925.1. Lineage (NCBI taxonomy): Eukaryota > Viridiplantae > Streptophyta > Magnoliopsida > Malvales > Malvaceae > Heritiera > Heritiera fomes. The sequence goes on from JAPDPM010000005.1 coordinate 24,341,479, forward strand.
GCTTCCAAGTAAGTATAGATGTCTTGGGACTCTTCATGGAAGCTTCCTTGACACTTCAATGATGCCAGAGCTTGTTGCATTAATGAGGCCAAGGCTTGTTGCATCTTCTTAGCTCGAGCTCGGGTAATTGGACCTCCTTGGATGACCAATGGATCCTTAGCATCACGAACATCACGAGCAAGTGGATCTCCATCATAAGCCCAGCAACCATGCGGCCTTAGGCGGGAAACTCACATCCACTCTCCTAAGTCAGCCTACTCTTGTCGAGGATACCCTTGCAGTACCGATCAACAACACAAGCCAAGTCAAACAAACACACATGCATACGTGCACAAACACAGACACACTCATGTGGAGGAAACTGTACACTTGAATTATTATCAAACAGTACACTGTACAGGAGCTTTACAAGAAGGGAGACCAACCTAGAACTCTACCCACGTTGGAGGAGCACACCCTTGGGAGCTTTACACAGCCTAGGAGACTCGCACAAGAGGGCTCACTCCACCTATGAGGAGCATTAGTGCTCCAACTAACTCAGCAGCTCTCTCCTGCACCCACACTTGAGACCTCACTGTTCCACTTCTCTGGTTAATTCCCCAAGTGTGGGGGAGACACCCCTTTTATAGGCAAACCCTGACTCAATTGTGTGGTAGTGCTTTGGCTAAGTGTATGGTTGGCAAACTACTTTAGGAAGCCCTCCGATTGTGTTAGCTAGCTAGAAGCCACTAGAACCGAACTAGACCAGGCCTGCGACTAGATATGCGCTTGGGCCAGCTGAGTCTTACCCAATCCTGCTTCCTTGCTTGCCTTCCTCATGATCTCGCCGATCGCCACATGCCTGACTAGTTCGCCCGCTCTGCTGCTCACCAGGCTTGCCTCTCGCCCACCACCTTGGGCTGCCTAGGGTTAGTCAACCAGCCTTTAATCACTTAGGCTGGGACCGGATTTGGCTGCACCCGGCCTTAGACTTGTATAGGGACGTGACACTTGTCATCACTAAAAGAATACTAAGCTGTACAAAGTCGAAATAAGAAGAAAAGTCAAGACAAGTAATGTCTCATCTGTGTGAATCCCAACATAAAAATTTGGGTTTTGACTGCTGCTCTTCCAAAGATAAGGTTGTCGAGCTAATTAATATATGAATCTTGATGTCATCTTCACCAGCAACCCGTTGCCCAAAATCCAAATGAGATGGATGAGCCACAACACTTTTATTGACCCTATTCATAATAAAGAATTCAATTCAACATCCAAAATCGTTAACAACGAAACACTAATAATATCTAAGATTTGGGATTTAGAGCAACATCAAAGATAAAAAAAAACATAGAAGCCAATGAAGATGGAGGATGGAGATGATGAAGAAGAACGGTGAAAGGGATGAAAAAAAAGAGTAAGGTTAAAATTGTAAATTTATGAATTATATTTAATAATTTTTGTAATATAATTAAAAGTATAGTATAAAGAGAAAAAAATGGGAGTGCAACTAGAATTTCTCCTTCATTTATCATAGCGTAACACAACAATCTCTCTCGCAATCCATATTATAATCATCAAATAGGTTTTATTTCAACGTCCTAATATCCAAGACTACTCATCACATACATATCATGTAGCATCAAAATATTATATCGACCATTCATTGTCCTAGTTTACATCTCATCCTATAGTACTGTACAAAATTGTTTGAAAGTTGAAAGCATATACAGAAGATAATATTACAATTCCAAAATATCCAAAGCGAGGCCTCTAGGAGTCAAGACACTACTCAACCATCAGAATTGTCCAAACATGTCCTCCTAACTCGAGATCTATTTGTGGAAGAACTTAAATTTGTTTAAAGAGCCATGGCCCAATAAGTTATTAATATAAGAATCAAGTTAGGCTTATATCGTCTCTAATGCAAATACTCTTGCAAGTGCACATCCCAATATCATGTAGAATTGCTAGACCTTGAGTGTTAACTCGATCATGCCCTAAAGACTCTAAGTGAGAAAGGGTTTTGGAATATCGATAGAAGGGTACTTTAAAGTACCTTATTGTCTTCGTCTTTGGCATCTGCTTACCACTCAGACCTCTTTAAATTAATCCAATCACTTTCAATATTCTTGTCCTTACATTGCAATTCGTCGTGCAACAGTGCATCATGTATAATTCAAGTATCATATAGTATTAAACTTGCTCGTATCAATCTGATTTTATATCACATCTCTCATGAATACTATGTTCACATGCAATATTAAATCAGGTCACTTTATATCTAAAAATTATACTCCTTTACTGTATCGAATCATATCGATTTTCATTAGAAAAACATAATCACATGTAGTGGAAAGTAATAATACTCTTCATATAAGTCTCATGTTCATGTATAGTGTAAGGTCATGACATCATGTAGAAAGCATATTATTATATCATGATTCAGTATGCAACTTATGCAAGCTTTACTATATAAAATGGCTGTCATTTCAAATTATATCACATTTGGCATGTAATCATAAATGAAGTATATATAGTCTCGAAATCATATTGCATATACTTTTAAAGTATGTTCAAAACATGAAAAATCTCAAATTCATTTCATGTTTACTTTAAGACATGACTAAAGCATGTACTGTCACATCCCAAAATATACAGTATTTACCATATTATAACACCACACGTGACAGTTGGGCTATCTGCAATGCCCTTATCATGTACTTATCAAAAACATTAACTACTATTATACTTAAATTAAATCAGTAGTCGATGAAAATATTTATTGCAATATATATATAGTATGTACACGTGTTCTACATCCCGGTACATGAATTATACAAATGTAGTACTGTACAACTATGTCCGAAAACATGTAAAAGAAATACTACCTCTAGGATCCACTAAGTGCTACCTCGAGGTCAATTACAATGTAGCCAGATCCGTGGAACGGAATCACTAAAAATAGTCTGTGGAGTGAGAAAATGAGGGGGTGAGCTAACGCGCTAAGTAAGAGAATTATATGTAAAACTGATACTATAAAATCCATATGCTAAAAACATTTGCATCCTAACAGTTCACTAAGCTCAAAACAAGATGTATACTATAGCCGGTTAGGAATACCAAATGGAGTATGGGAGGTATTTTAGAATACCGTACGTGCCCCGGCTCCTAGAAGGGACTATAGGGAGTAATCGTTTTCTTTTGATATTCAAATCCAAGTAAAACATTAAATATTCACATAATAAAACACTTAAGTAAATAAATAAGGAATTAATATTCATTTCACAAATACTCATTTCCACACTTGTAAAACACTGTATAATATTTAGTTCAACACGTAATATATCAAAAGCTCAGTAGTTGTAAATAATTTAGTACCAGCAAAAGGTTCAGTGAAAAGTACAATCATCAGTACAGTATCATGGAGACCAGGCAACACCCTAAATATATCATGCTATAATAATATCCCAAATAGAGAAAATAATAACACATGAGATCTATGGCTATAGTCTATGGGGTTTACAGTGTGCATTAATTAGGTATCCACCAGGACGTTGATAATAGGATTAGTATCTATCAGCACTAACACGTGACAAGTGAGCATGATATGAGGCCTACCAGTCTCAAAATAGTAAACACATGATATAAACACCATTTATGTAATAAATTTCACTGAATATATCTTCAAATCAATCCATAAATATTCATAAGGAAAATATTTTCATCTTATGAATAACAATTTATAGAATATTCATATTGTAATAATCGTTCCAGAAAATGTTCTAAATATTTATAGAATAGTATAAATCATATGCTGGTATTTTCACATAATTAAAATTCCTTAACATGAATCTTTAAATCTAGTTTTTCGGTAAACTATAAAATTATGCAATTTAATGAATTTCATGGAAATTTCCCAAAATTCCACTTATTTCCACTTTAGAAAATTACTAGAAATATTTTCTAAATATTTCTATAATTTTCGACAGAATGACGACTATTTCTAACCTAGCCTTCCTCACAGAAATTACAATGTATAATTTCAACAACAGCCACAATTTCACCAAATTTCACCACTTTTAAAGGCAATTTATATCCAAATTATTTTACAAAAATAGTGTGAACCAAACTATGCATTTATAGTATCCTTATGGTTCACACACGCACCCTTTACCTGTCTTATGAAGCTGAGCTTCCCGGTTACGCTAACCGAATTCCGTTAATTCGGGCTGCAAAATAATTTTATAAAAAATTATTAATATTTTTCTTCTTATTTTTAAGCCACTAATATTCATAAAATGCAGCCACTAATGTCATAATATAAACACAACCAATATAATTTATACTGGTGCCAAATATCAACTTCTTCAATTTAGTTCCTTTTTCGGTTTTAATTTCACCAATCCTTTTCTTTAAATTTCTATAGTTATTTTCTACCATAATCCGTAATTTTCAATACATTTTCATGCTTCCTAATTGTCATGGCCGAACCCCCTTTTTATGGCCATTTCATGATTTTTGTCTCTTTTCCTTAAATTGTTATTTCTATTTGATGATTTATAGTCCACGTGAATCTTGAATATATTTTTCATGCATGAACCATCAATTTCCTATTCTTCCATGTCCAAATCGAGACCCCTTTCACTAGCCAAATTTTTGTTTTCAACCTTTTTCACAATTCCAAGCTTCTTCTTCAATTTATTTATATTCCATAATTCATTCCTCATCATCATCATACAATTTCTAGCATGATTTCTTGCTTATTCTCAATCTATATCAAGATCTCAGTTTGTTCTAATTCCATGTTCTAATTCCATGTTCTAATAGGATTTAACTAAAATTAATACTAAAATCATGCTTCTCATGTTTAGAAACATAGAAATTCTTCATGTAATATCAAGAAAACCATAGACTTTTAGAAACTCACCTTGACCGAATGGCTCTTCCAAAACAGAACAAGTTTTCTGCTTCAATTTCAGCCCTCTTCTCTTGGTTCTTGGCTATTTAAATGAGGGAGGAAAGATTGATGGTAAAGGTTAAAGGGTTAGCTATCAAAGTATGTTATCTTGCTGAATTTTCCTTGAAAGGTCGGTAGCTAAAACAAACACAATTGCAACAAAAACTTGATGCTCGTAGACAGCAGAAAATCAGTGATGAAGGAAGTATTTTGTTGAAGTTTTTTGTTCCTTTATTCTCCCATGTATTCAAGACATCCAATAGTAAATGACCACCTAGCTTTTTATCTTTCTTTTTTCATCATTTTGGTCTTAACATGCATTAAAATTCTGAAGAATTTGGTAGCATAAAGGAACAGTGGTAAGGCTTTCTTGTTACGGTCCGTTTCTTACCGAGTTCACCTCTTCTTTTTGTAATTTTTTTATCCAATGAAAATTATGCACATGTTATTTCTAACTTCTCTTTCTTTTATACTACTCATATTGCAGATTTTATACTATAATAATTATGATTGAATTCCATTAACTTCCAGCTAGAATTCACAGTAGAATTGAAAATTGGTTTTGCTGTCCCCTTTTTTTTTGTTGTATTTCCTTAATCTATTTTGCCTCTTTTGAGGCCTAATTCATCCAATTATTCCCTTAATAATATCCTCTTTATCTCTTATTATTTATCTCATTTTTACACCAAAATTTGTCTCACAAACACTGCTGTCCAGTCATATATCACAATTGAAAGAAAACTAATGTGCAGTCTAAATTGCCATACGGTTTTGGACTTTATTTCTTCTCTCTTTTAATATATCCTATCCAAATCAAAATAATTCACATGTACAATAAAATTTTCCTTTCTCTTATAAATATATTTGTTGGTATCTTATCCCATGAAAATCACACTTCCATTTTAAATTTCAGATTTCTTTTCTTCCTTCATTCCATACCATACTTTCTATTCATCATTCAATATTTGTCTCATCTCTTATACATCATACTATAATTTATAATTCCAATAATTCCGAATTGAGAGTGGAAATTCATTCAATCTTTATTTGAATTCCACTGAATAATTTAATTTCACTATTAATAATTTACAAAGTATAGTGTACAGTGTTATAAAATCGGGTCTGACATGTACAATTCACAAGTCATATTGCATGTGCTTTTAAAGCACGTTTAAAACATGTACAATCTCAAAACATATCTCATATACTGTAAAATCATATCAAGTCTAGAGTTAATATTAATTAAAACTATACTTTAGATAGCACATCATATCAAGTTCGAGACTAGGTTAAATCCATAATACTCTATCAATAAAAACTTATATTACTGTAGCTAATAGTGAAAAATCCTATCACCGTCCCCTATAAACCAATTAGAGCACTATCTATGGCATAGATCTCATGTTCCTCAACCCCACTGATCAGTTGTATCTGAACCTTGTCCACGACTATTGTCGAATAAGCATCTCTGCCTAATAGGTAATCTCCAACTAGGTGACTTTCACTAAGCTTTATTGAGTTTGACTCTCTTAAGGTACCTATAATCTCATAAGACATTTAAACCTTTAACTTTTCTTATCAGAAATCGTGTAAAGTATATAGCACATTTCATTAAGATCATTTATATATATAAATATATGAATGTATACCATATACTCTTTATTTTCAAAACTAACTAATAGTTCAAGATATTCAGGTAAGCATTAAATGGATGCATTATTTTAAAATCTTAAATCATAAACAAGGCATTGCTTAAAGGTGATGCAAATTAAAACATGAATATAAAGTAGTATAACATAGTGCCTCTGAAGTGCATCAATACAATATCATTTGGTATAACGTTAATGATAATGCCAATTCCACATTAAATTTGTCACAGCCCGTGACCACATTTTTCACGTATTTCTATACAACTTATCCAGTTAGACTGTTTGTGATACTTTACTTTTTCATTTACTATTAAACAATTTCGTATAACATTGTTAATATGATATACATCCCCTATCTTAATTCACAAGAAAGTAGTACTGTAGATAAGTCTAAATACGAAAAATAAATGATCGTACCTCATGTAATAAATCAAGTTGTCGTATCGTCCCCAAATGCACAGTCGAAATCCTTAGATACCAGACTCTCAGTCCTCGAAAATCTAAAATGTTAAAATTAAGGGGTGAGCAAACCACGGCTCAGTAAGAGAGTTATATGCAACACTTGATATTCAGCTATCTATATGCTGAAAAACTTTTTTGCTTTCTTTAAATCTTCCTAGAAGGGCTCTGCTCTAGGCACACATGTACGAAAGATACTACGATCGGCTAGGGATACGGATGGAGTAAGGCAGGTATTTTGAAATACCTGTCTTGTCCCGAAACCTAGAAGCAACTATAGAGAGTACTTTATAAATTGTTCTCAAAACGATTTAATGTTCGTTTTCCATAGAGTAAACCACTTATTTCTCTCCACTTCAATATCGTTTAAAACACGTGGCAATTCAGTAATAAACAATGGTTTACTTCTCTTCTCTTCAGTACAATTAAAAGCACGTGACAGTACAGTGGTTTATAAAAATCCAATCATTGGATAAACACTTCTGCGATTATTTCTCTCTTAGAAATAATTTTCATGTTATTCTTTTAGAATAAACATTAATTTCTTTTTAGTTCAGTAATCGTATCTTACAGTTCAGTAAAAAAGTAATATTCAGTAAAACAGTATCTCGAAACGGTTCACTCAGTAAACAGTAGCTACCAATTCAATACACAGTATACAGTAGCTTTTAGTTCAGTAAACAGTAAATGGTAGCTTTTAGTTCAGTAAAACAGTAAGCAACGGCTACCATTTCAGTAAATAGTATAGTTCAGTAATACAGTGTTTTGGTACGATTTTGCTAACTAAACAGTACAATAATTCAGTAAACAGTACAATACAGTAAACAGGATTCAATAAATCCTTTCAGTAAATAGTAATCAATAAGTGGGACTAGGCATCACCCTACAATTAAATCATGCTATCATCGTCCACTAGGGACACAGTAACAATAATGAGATCTATGACCATGATCTATAATATGTCCTCGGTGTACACTTGCTAGGTTACATTCCGGGACGCTAATGACTAGCTGGTCAATCAGCCACGTGACAGTAACAGTAAGGGTATGATGCATAAAACTCGGGGCCTAAGTCTCAAAACAGCATAAAGTCGTACCATAGCCTTTATGGATTTTAAAATACAGTAAATCAAAGTATTTCACAATTATCTATAAGGCTCATATGTAAATATAATCACCTTTATGAAATAAATAAAATAAATGACATTTTCAAAATATTTCATAAAGGTATAATTCATTATTTTCCATACGGTGAAAACCGTTTATAAAATCATCACACTGTAAAATATAAAGGTCATAACCGTCTTTTTTCACCGTAAAACATGTACGCACGCTTTTTCGTGCTTTTTATTGGAAACATGGTTTTTAAAGTTATCGGAATTCAAATCACTTGTTTTTTAGGCTTTATGAAAATAAAATATTTATTTTCCAATTTCAAAATGCCATCACCATGTTTTCCTCCGTAAACATGTGTAAAGACCTTCTCGTCTCAAAATGCCATTTTTCATCTTTAGTTAACCTTTATGGAATTTTTATAAATAATTATTTTCATAATTAGAACCATAAAGGTTATTTAAGTGGATATTTGAAGAATTATTAATAAAATATCCACTTTGTATCTTTTTATCTTCCATCTCATTTTACGTGAAATGTACACCTTGAGAGGAATTTTCGGTGATTTCATTTTCCAATTTCTCGAAAACATGAATATTTTAAAATTAAATTTTCGTATATTCATGTTTTATGAAAAATCATCGATTTCTCGATTTTCGTGGTTGGAAATCGTTTCTGGTGAAATCAAATCATTTATTATGATTTTCGGTAATTTTCGACAGTATAACGGCAACCGATTGGCTAGCCTCCTACACAGAAAATACAATTTATAATTCAACCGGAACATCATCACAAATTTCCAACCAATCATTATAAACAGCATTTATAAAATTAAATGCATAATTAAAACATGTGTGCCGAATATCCCTACAGGCTGCACATGTCTCCCTTACCTGTCCCGGGTCGGCGACCGCCTCATTATGTCGCGCCCGTGTTCACCTCGCCCGATTCCATTGTCTCGGTCATCGAGGGAATTTTCTGAAAATAAAATTCTAAAATTTAGAATTTTTCCATAATTTATTAAAATTTATTGAAAATTAATTTCTGAAAATTTCTTACCGAATTTTCGTAAATTCCTGAATTTTCGAATTCCCGGGAATTTCTAAATTCCCAAAAATTCCTTTTCTTTCCCTTTTTCCTCTTTTCTTTTCTTTCTCTTTTTTTTCTTTTTCCTTTTTCTTTTCTTTTTTCTTCCTTTTTTTCTTTTTTTTTTCGGTCAGATCGGTCAGCCTCCCTTACCGCTGGTTCTCCTTCGGTCGCCGGTTCTCCTTCGGAGGCCGGTTCTCTGGCGATTCGGTGGCTCCACAGCTGGCGGAAGTGGAGGCGAAGGTAGATCTGGCCTCCATTCAACCTAGATCGGCGGCACGGCGGCGGATCGAGTTAGCCTAAGTTCGGCCTCTTTTCCCTCTTCGCCCTTCCTCCTCCACCGTTTTTCACCTCACCGGTGGCCTCCTACCCTTTCCTCTTCCTCCGTCGAAGGTTTGCTTGCAGTGACGATGGCCAAATCGACCGACACCTCCACTTTCCCATTTTCCTTTTCTCTTCCCGGCTTCACCGGTTCTACTTTGATTTCTTTCCTTTTTCGGGCCGTCGCCGGTGGCCTTCACCCTTCCTCGTCAACCGGTAACACCCCCTCTCCTCTTCTCTCTTTTATCTCACCGACGGCGGTAGTGGGTGCTGCTGTCGGCCCCTTTGTTTCGGGAAGGGTCGGGGTTCCGACTCCTTCTGTTTCATTTTTTTATTTTAATTATATATATTATACTTATACTATATATTATACTATATATTATTTTATATATAGTATAGTACTATATGTATTATATATAAAGATACATATTGTGTATAAAAATATATATCTAATATATATGTATATTTATATACTTTAAATTAAATAACATTTATATATATTTATATAAATGTAATTACAATATATATTGTATTTACAATATATATATATATATATATACAAACTCTAATGTAAATTAATATTTACATTTTTCATATATGTATATATTTATATATATATACATAAAATGTTATACTCGTATACATATGTACTATTTAAATTTATAAGATAGTATATATACATATATACCAATGTATATTAATATATACTATATAGCATTTCAATACATATGTATTTGTATAAAAATACATTTATATAATATATAATTATATAAATGTATTTCATATTCACTTCTCATTTTCTTATTTAATTTGGATTTCAATTTATCCAAATTAAATTTCCTCTCTTTGTTATTTTTCCATAATTTCAACCTTATTCTTATTTCCAATTTAATTTTTCTTCACCCGAATTTCCTTGTTTATCACTTCCTCAATTCATGGAAGTTTCACTAGTATTCCAATCTCATAATTATATTTATTTATTTCAACATATCTATTTTCTTTAATATAAATTTCCAATATTAAATAGTGAAAATTTTACGGTTATCACAAGATCCTCACCCTCAAACACATCAAAATAGCTCTTATACTCGGCCCAACATTATTACGCATTTCACTTCAATTTCTCAATTCCATTCTTTCAAATTTTAATAAGGTTTTACCTAATAAAATAAATTCAATATCCCCTATCATCCCACAATATTCAATATCATTTTACAACATTTAACAATTAAATCAATCACATTTGTTTTTCAATATCAATACTAAGACCCCCACCACCAATGTAGGTCCTCTTAGTATTTCCCGTATAATCAATTATTACCTTAGCAACTTTCACAATAACATTAAAATCTTTCAAATATAAATGAACTCATTCAAGACTTATTTGGTAAATTATTCAAGCACAATACCAATATCATTCAGTCATCTCATCAGTTTATCATCGTACTATAAGCATATCATTCATTATGTATCACTAAGTCTCAACCTTTAATCATCATCCACACAACTCAACATTTGATTCACTTTCCAATTCTCAACATAAATCTCCTAGTCCATAAACATCACAAATTACAAATGTATACACACCGATATATCTCTATTTCTATAGATTTTTAGACAATATTCAATCATATTTGAAACTCATTCCACAAGTTTCCATTTATTTTCTATTTATATCTTACTAAAATCCATAATAATTCCAACAATATATGCTATCATTACTCCAACGATTATATATATATATATATTATAATTACACACACACACACATATATATATATATACACATACACCAATCGCCTTACCACGACTAAACATCCAATCATGGCCCTCATCACATATCACATTTATTAAGCATATTCACTTGTGAGATTACCGAGGTTCTTTAAGCACCACACGCTTAAAATTTATTTTTCTCATCATTTTAATCACACTATCATAGTGAAACTTACATCATATCAAAATTTCATAGGTCTCACATGTCAATACACAATTTCCAACTTCTATGTTTAGAAAAAAGTTTAGAAACCGATTCACTTCCCTTTCGGTTTATGTTCAAGCCAACAAAGTAATTAAAGGGATTTAAAAAGTATAAAAATTAAACAGACTCGTCTTTTAAGATAATAACAATTTACAAGGTAAAACTCCTTAAATTCATAACCCCTCTAGATTAATATTCTATGATGGGTCCCTAGAGTATGAATTTAGAGGGTTTCTACTATAACGAGATATTCTTTCTTTCTTTTTTAGTGATTTAGGTTTTTTGAGGACATGACCAATAGTCTCGCAGGGGTCAATAAGTCCAACAAGAGGGAGTCACAGGAGTGGATAAGGGCAAAGCAGTCTTCACTCAAATGTGAGGGAACAAGACCGTTACCTTCCAACAGCTTTAGAATCATGAAGAAAGCATTACCTTTGAAAGGGAAAATTGCTAAGGATGCTAAAGATACTATTCAAGAATGTGTTTATGAGTTCATCAGCTTCATCACTAGCAAGTATGTAAAGTCTTAATCTTGGTGTTATTAATCTTTTTGGAATTTTTTGTTATGTTATTATTTTTTTTACTTTGTTTTTCATCAGCCACATCCTACACTTTCATATACATGTTAAAAGGGATTTTTTGTGAGATAAGTGACTGGCCTCTTTTCAATCCTTGGAGCATGACATGAAATTATGGTTGTGTTGGCAACGATGCTATTGGAAGTGAATGAGAATTTTCAAGGATTTATAATTCAATTTAGATGTCATAAGCTAATCCTTTCCTAACATAGCATCAAGGATTTTGCATTCTTGGGAATGAATTTTAGATTCAATTTCGACTTAATTGAAATTTCAAGCTTTAACTATTAGAAATTTTAAATGGCTATTTAATAGATAACAAAGAGAAGATGCAAAAGGTGTACTTTTTTTTTGTTACACTAACCAAATTGCACTTCTATCTTATGATAAACATTTTATCTTTTGTTTATCTCTTTGTTTTATGACCTCCTTTGCTAAATTTCACTAAGATTATTAAAATAATAATAATAAAAACCTTGAGGCAACGTGCAGGTAAAAAATAATGTAAAATACTTAAAATCAACCTTACCGAAATTTCAATAATTTTTTTTCAAGAAAAATATTTATACCAAAAAAATGCAAAAAACAAAAGAGGAAACTTCTTTTTGTAAAACAAAAAATTTAATAGAAGCTAATAAGCATAACTGTGAAAATTCATAAAAATATAAAATATAAAAGATCATAACAATGTCATCTCCATCTCCATGCAAGGAAAGAACACAGAGGATTTGTTTGGATGAAATATTTCAAGAGGAATATTCATTTTAATTAAGATATTCGAAAGTCTAAATTCCAGTTAGTTTGTATAGAAAAAGAATTGAAAATTTTCAATATTTAAAAAATAAATCTGCCTAAAGAGGTGTTTTTCAAAATTGTTTTAAATTTTCTCTTTTTTTATTAGAATAATTATTCCATGCATCGCCGGTGAAGTTTCTTTACTCCACAAGTGAGGTTAAGATAATTATAAGACATGTGTCATAAGCCTAATCCCTCTTGTAGAGTAAAGAAATTCCACCTCGGTGTATGGAATAATTATCTATTTTATTACACATGTCCCATCATAAAATATAAATCTCAAAAAGAAAAATATCATCTTATTTAAATATAATGTATATTTTTATTTATTATATTATTAACAATAGCTATAATTTTTTTAAATGTAATGATACTCATATTACATTTTTTTATATATATATATTTTTCTTTTTCTAATCTCTAGTATCATTGTTATTCTTTTATAATTATTTTTTTTTATCTTATGTAATTCCAATAGTAAACTTTTCTTTCTAAAAACTATTTATAATTTATCCAAACAATACTATTATATATAAATGGATTTTTCAATTGATGCATTTTAGAATGTTTTATTTTTCTTTTTTCAAAATTTCTCATCGGAATGCATTGTTAGAGTTTTATCTTTTCTACATTTCGAATTGGGAAATTCAAATGGTGAAGACGTAAGAAAAAAAGTAAAAAAAAGGTTCGATGGAGGTTTTATGATCATCGACCACGATGGAAACAGTAAATCTAGATTTTTGGGTATTGATTTTCTAACATCTTTTGTGAATAAGGAGATTATTTTATTTTATTTTATTTTATTGTAAATCAAAGGAAATAAGGTTGTAGAGGAAGTTGAGAGGAGCATTTGGTTAAAATCTAGGATGAGGATATATTAAGATTAAATTATATCATCCTATTTTATGTTTGGTGTATACAATGATTAAGAATATGATAGGATGATTTTTTATGTCTTTCACAATATTTGTTATGTGTAAAATTAAAAATAGTATAAAATAATTTTTTTAGTACTCTTTTTTAAAGTAACATAATTTAAATTTAAAATTTTTTTGTTATAAATATAAATGAAAAATTAAATATTATTTATAATACTATAATTAATAGTCCAATTTATTAGCTGATTTTTTAATAAAAAAATTACTTCTAAAAAATTTATATTACTTTTTCAAAAAAATTAATTTGTTAAGAAATGAATTTTTATAAAAAGCATTTTCTGTATTTTTTTCATTTTTGTTTTTATTTCTTTTATATGATTTAAATTTAAAATAATTTTTTATTGTAAATTAAATATATTTATTTTTAGAAAATTGAGTTTTTCTTGGAAATAAGTTTATTTTTTAATTACATTGAATTTTCCAAAAGACTCTTCTTAAATATTTTTCTTTATTTTTATGGTTTCTTTATCTTCTTTCTTTTTTCTGTCAATTATAAGGAAATATAGAAAACAAAAAAAAGAAAAATACAAGTTAAATTTAATAATTCAATTTTGATGAGTTAAAAAATATATAATTTCTAATAATTTATGGTTAATAGTCACTTTTCTTTAATTTTTTTTCAAGCAAAAAGAAAAAATAAAAATTTAAATGTAAGAAAAAACTAGTTAAAAAATACATTTTAAAATAATTTTTATGTTTAAAAATTTATTTTCTAAAAAATAATTTTAAAAAATGTGTACAAGAAATTGTTATTTTATCAAAATTATAGTTTTTCTTTAATCAAAAACAAGAAGAAAAAAAAGAAAGAAAAAAAGGAAAAATGAAAAAGACGGAAAAAATTATATTAATTAATTAATTAAAGATCCTTACTATTTTATTAAATGTTTAAGTTAATTTTTTTAATATAAATGTTAAGAATAAAATAATAAAATATGAGTATTTATTTCTAATCCTATGAGATTAAGAGTAATCCTCACATTTTGGAGAGGATTGAGATATTCTATACTAGGAGGATGACTAATCTTCCTTGCAATCCAATATTCTCTTTAATATGTGCATCAAACATAAGATAAGATAAGTATCATCCCATTCTATCCGTCATCCTATGCACCAAATATGACTTTTATATTTAGTCTAAACCCATAAACAATGAATTTAGCTTGATTAGATGTATTAGAATTGATATTGATTCGGATATGGAATGACTTAGGTTTCATTTTGGTTCTACCACATTGAAAATCCATAAGCAATTTAGGGTTAGTTTGAGAGTCACTGCACTTTCAATACGACAACTTCCAATAGCTTAAAAATAAAACTTTTGGAAAGTAAATTATCCTCTCACTTTTATTTTTTTAATTTTCTTTATTATTTTACTAAAAATTTATATTATAGTGATAATTTTTTTTTAATTTCATTGAAACTAATTGCATCGTTCATCCAAACTAACTTTCAAAAACTGAATACAATGGAAGTGCATTCAGCTTCCAATGACTAACTTTTTTTCACTAGACTTAAAAGGTGCACTCAAGATCCTGTGGGAATTTTTCCTACCCACTAGATCATTAAATTACAAAAATACAATTATTTTTTAATTCATTATTTTTTATTTTGGAGTTTTAAATTATGTATTTATTTAAAATATAAATAAAATTATATAAATGTGTAGATTTTATATGTTATTTAAATATGTGTAAATAATTTTAAAATATTTATTAAAAATATTATTTGATACAAAAACAATTTCGATAATTTTTAATTTATTGACAAAAATATTATTTGATATAAAAATAATTTTAATAGATTTTTCTATTATTTATTAATTTCACAAATATAAAATATTTATTATAAAAATTAATTTTATACAAATTTTAATATAATGTTTTTAATTATCATTGTTGTTTTTTCTATATTTCATCTCATCGCCACTAAATGTGTTTGCATCAAAACAAATAGTCGATCACTAATTACTGTTACAAAAACCAATTTGACTGTTATAGTAACTAATCTCACTTGTCACTTTTTTTTTAATTTCACTCAAACAAATCTCACCCG
The DNA here is from genome assembly GCA_032173925.1 of Heritiera fomes. Lineage (NCBI taxonomy): Eukaryota > Viridiplantae > Streptophyta > Magnoliopsida > Malvales > Malvaceae > Heritiera > Heritiera fomes. Next base: position 24,357,389 of record JAPDPM010000005.1, read on the forward strand.
CTATTTTTTTATTTCTTTTTTTTTGTATAAATCACATGTATCTTTATTCGTTTTAACAATATGAAACTATTCCTGCTCGAGATTTACTCACAATTAAGGCTCCTCACCCCTCCCCAAAGGTGTTTTTAGTAGAGGTCGAACCCTATCACACCCCGGAAACGTGGAAGTTTTGGGCTAACTTTTTCATTTTTATAAATTTAATCTTAATTTCTTACTTTGGTTGCATTCCTGCCTGTGTAGGTTACTTACATTTTTATTTTTATTTTTATAAAATTTCAGCAGCATAACAACTATAACTATCCTAACCTCCTGCATGAAAATGCAGTTTATATTTCCAACCAGTACATCATCACAATTTTCCAACCACAGAATCATCACAATATTTTCATAAAATATTTCATTCATATCATATTGACCTATTCCTCAGAATAACGTTTACGTTCATACGATATCGACTACATCGCAAAAGTATTGTTTATATACAAATATCTGTGCTATACAGGATGTCTGGTATCAAAAATAAGAGTATACCTTACGTGTGTACAAAAAGTAGCCTGAGGAGAGACGTGTCCCTCAGCCTACGTCGTATACGCAACAAGCAAGGGAATGATCACTGTAAATAATCTGGAAAGATAGAGGGGGGTGAGCTTTTGGAAAGCCCCGTAAGAAATGCATTTAAAATAGTCATAGCATCGATTTATGCAGAAAACAAGTGTCATAATAATACGTTTCATACTTTAAATCATCGTATAAAATCTTTAATACATATTTCTAAAATTCATACGTGTTCAAACATGCCTCATACTTTAGAAACTTAACATCATAATGAATAAAACTTATCATACATTTCTTGGAGACTAGGGGAGATCATATAGTCAGTATGCGGGTCATGACTAATCATCCTCTGAAGAGGGAACTAAGTACCTATGGCCATGGTAGGGGCCGTAAACTTGATCAGGGTCATACAGCGAACATGCACCACGAAGGACCAACATACCCACAAGGGACGAAAACATGCACAATGTGGGCGAGAACATGCACGACGTGGGCTAAACATATGCCACAAGGGATGGAAACATGCACAATGTGGCAATCATGACAGGCAATAACATAAACTATAGGAAGGCCTTAGTCTCAAATTTTACTTACTTTTGTAACTTCTTAATCATACATTTCGTACAAAATAGTAAGGATCGGGAGTGCCTGGTTCGTGTTAGTCAGGGATTTACCACCCTAATCACGGTTTCGGAAAACATACTTAAAACATTATTGAAAAATATGCATAGAAATAATAAGGTTCGTTTAGCTAATTATCAAAAGACTATGGAAATTAACTTCGGAACGAAATTCATGCTTCAAACATTTCTTTATAAATTGAGATGAAAGTAAGCAACACCATCACAACTTTAAATTACATCCCTTACCTCAGTACACTGTAGAGCAATGCCTTAAGTTGCACCAATATGCTTCCTATCTCACCGAATTATAAACTGCCAAGTCACAATTTAATATAATTAATTTTCTGTATAAAATTCCATCACTTGTCTAATTCTTAGTTAAATTCCCATTATTTAGAATATTAGAATTTCTTAAAATTTCTCATGCTAAATGAATATTTCATTCCTTTTCCATTTTCTGTTTTTGGCATTTTTCCTCTTCTCAACATTAAAGTCACCATCCCTTTTTGATGACCAAATACCATTCGGTACACACATGTATATATAAGCCTACTTAGCTTATTTACCTTGTTTTTCCATGTTATATTCTATATATTCTCTTGTATAATTTCTAGCCACTTTAGTTGACTGCTTTTCTCCCATTTCCTACGCCACTTACCTTACTTTCCTTATCAAATTTTAATGGCTAATTTTTTTTCTTAAATGACTAAGCCTATTTGGCTGATAACATCTATTTCCCATAGTACTATATATGTTTGATTCTTGTATGATTTCAGCCCTCTTAAGGCAGCCATCTTCTTCACTTTTCACACCATTTACGTTGCTTCTTCCTTAGTCACCATCATGGCCGAATGGTCTTGCCTAGGTTAGGTGGTTTATTCATTTAAATTGTATAGATATATGTATCAACTTAATTGGTATTTTATTCCACCATTTAATCAAGTCAACCTAACCCTTTTATTTTTCTTTATTATTTTTTCCTACTATTTGCTAACCCAAACCGTGAGCCTTCTTTCCCTTCAGTTTTAGCCCACGTTGGTTTTCCAGTTTATGTCCCTATATTATGGCTATGTTAGTACACTTAGGCTGCCAAAAAGTCCAGCATTTACACCCACAAAAGTCAGCTAAACCATTCACCATTTCCCTTCAAGTTTCGGTTGCACCAACCAGCTAACATTTCTCCCTTAGTCTACGGCTGTACAACAGCCCAAATTTTCTTCCATCACCACCTTTGTTGACTACATTAAAGACATTATTTCTCTTTTCCCATGGTTAACGTAAGCCTTACCTAGTATTAACTCAAAACCCACTTCAACCGATCATGCAAACTCAGTTTATCTTCATTTTTAATTCTTTTAATTTTCATGGTTGTTTCAGATTTATGTTCATCATCAATTCCACGTCAGTTTCCTTCTTTAAACATCATCTTCTTCCTATAAACCCTTACAACCGAACACTAGGGTTTTTCCTTACACATATGTTTACTTCTGTAGACATCGAATTTTGTCCGAAGAACTTTAATTAAAAAAATTAAAAATTAAAAAAAATAAAATAAAAAAATAAAAAAAAGAATAATAATAATGAAGGAAATAAATTGGGTGAAATTAAATTTGAAAATTCATTGCCCAAAATAAAAAAATAATAAAAAGGAAATAAGTTACAAGGGTTAAACAAGAAATAAATGATAAAATAAAGATCCCATGATTTTGGGATCAATACATTAAAATCAAAAATTTTCTTTCTTAAAATAAATGAAGGATTTGTGGTTTTAAATGGAGGCTAAAAAGAATACAAGGGGGACAGGAACAGAAGGAAAAAACCTAGGCAGAAAAGAAAAAAACCCTAAGGGAAAAACCAAAAGAAAAGACCTAGCTGTGGCAGATCGTCGGGGGCTCCTTGCTGCTGCTGGTCTTCCTCTATCGTACCATCATCTTCAACTTAGCTCCCCCCCTCTATCGTACCATCATCTTCAACTTAGCTCCCCGCTGCACAGACCTCCTGCTGCTTACCATCACTGCTCAACCCACAACTATCACCTTCACTGCATCTTTGCATATCGCCACTACTCTCGCTTGCCGTGGTTATCATGTATCTAAAGCCATCGCCACTGCTGCAAAGATCGTCTGCTGTCGCTGATGTTGCCAACCTCTCTGAGTCCCCTGTACCGTGAAACCTCCTGGCAGCCGGTGTGTGCGACGCTGTTGACCTCTGTTTGCTGAGCCTGGTGGTTGCCGAGACGTGAAAGGGAAGATCACAAGGGTTGTTCTTTCCCCGCGCACGTAAACAGTAAAGTAGAATAGTTTGGAAATCCACGTTTGCCTATACCCCATTCGTGCTTCGCCCAACACAACTTCCATTATTGCTGCTGTAGAACCGAAGCCTCCTGCTGCCGTCTGACCTTGTTTGTAGCTCCATCTACCAAGCTCAGGCTGCTGCCTCACGCTGCTGCTGCTACTGCGTTCCTGTCCACTGCTGCAAACCATCATCCCTGCATTGTGCATCATCAAACCGAACCTGCCACACTGTTGTGAAGGGACGTAGAGTTTGTTTGAAGAAGACAAGGTTTTGGTTTTTTAAGGTATGCATATATTCTTTATTTTATCCTTTTCAACTTTGTTTTCTTTGGTTTATTTATTTCAAAAAAATATATGATAATAATAAGGGATTTCATTCTTGTATGCTTATCTATTAGGGGATGTACAAGCATATATGTATATGTATGTGTATTATTATTTTTTTTTCTTGGGTTGTCAAATGATTTTTTTATTTTTTTTAAACAAACAAATAAATAAATAATAAGTTATTTAGAAATAAATAAACGAACGATAAAAAAAAATCATAAAAGATAAAAACATACAAATAAATAAATGCAAATTAATAAATTTAAATTTCTGATGATGAGATTCTAAAGAGTCACAAATAGTTGACATTTGAAAATCTCTAGGTGAGAAAATTTTCTTAAATCTTGCCAGAATGATGGAAGATTTAGGTAAAATTTTCAATAATAGATATTTATTTTTTCGAAATAATAATAATGATAATAATAATTTAAATAATAAAAGAGAATGAGGAATACATAAAAATAACTCCTATGATGAAATTCCAAAGAGTCACAAATGGTTGACATTTGGAAATTTCTAGGTGAGAGAATTTTTCTTAAATTTTGCCGGTATGTTGGAAGATTTAAGAAATGTTCTCAATATTTTAAAATAGTAATAATAAAAGGTAAATTATAAAACGTTTATAAAAATAAAAATAAAAATAAATAATAATAGATGGATATAGGATTAATAATGTATAATAATAATTAATAAAAGATTATTCCAATGATAAGAGTCCAAAGAGCCACAAATGGTTGGCATTTGGAATTCTTTAGGTAAGAATTTTTCTCGAAGTCTCACCAGAATGATGGAAGACTAAGAGAATTTTCGATATTAATAATCTAAATTTATAAATAAATAAAACAATAAAATGAATAAATAAAATTAGATAAAGAAAAATAGAGAAAGATAAATTAAATAAAGATTAGGTTAAAAAATAAATAAATTACAAAAGACACCATCCGACGACGGAGCCTCTTCAAGCAAGTCAAATGATACTACTTGAATACTCCTAAGGTGAGGATAAATTTTTAAGAAGTTCCGCCAGAATGATGGAGAATTTCTTAGAAAATTTACCAATACTTAATTACTTGGAATATAATAGAAAATATGACAAATTAAGATTATTCAAACAAAACCATCTTAAAATAGCACAAGATTAATTAGGTACCATTCTAGGATGGGCATCGTGAGGGTGCTAACACCTTCCTCACATGTAACCGACCCCCGAACCCTAAAACTGAAATGAAGATCAATCCTTATCTTTAAATGAGAATAGGTGACCAATCACACCTAGGCTAAAAAATGATTGGTGGCGACTCCATTGAATTCATGTCTAGCGGTTAGGTCTAGGGCCAAAAGTCGTTACGACAGCTTGGCGACTCCACTGGGGACTTAGAGGGTCAAGCCAATAATTAATCTTGATGCTATGCTAGGTTTTGTTTGAATAACTTTGATTTGATTGATATTATTATGTTTGTTGAATGGCATTTTAAAAAAAAATTATTACACACACCATCACGTGCATATCATGACATAAGCTCTATACACGAGCTTATCCCTTTTAGGAGGGAGTATAGTACCTACGCTCTCGTGAGGTGGTAACCTCCGCAATGACTAGCGAAATACTCCCACTCAAATTGAACCCTTTCCGGTTGGAGCCTGTGATGGGCTAGGATTGGGGTGCCTTACTAGTCCTGTGTGGATGACAGTAAGGAGCAATTTGAGAACCTTTAGATCCCTATAAATCCTAGCCATGCATATAATGAACCATAAGGAGCCAACCTTAGGCAGATCCATACCTATATTTTATAGAAGTTACCTTCAAATTAGGACACATGGGGGAATATCTTCGTGCAATATTTTTAGGGGCAAAAATAAAATGTAAAAATTGAGATTCGATCATTTTTCATTCTGTGTTTTGTCTAGAAAATTAGTATAGATATTTCCCAGCATTCTTTGTTTTCTTTACTCATTTCTTTCCTACCTCATTTACATAAGCTTTTCAAAATAAAAAAAATCATCTTACTTGTTGCATTGCATGGCTTGTCACATGAAAAAAAAGATTTTTTATACTTATATGTGTTGCATTTCATACATATTATCACTATAGGATGCATATGCATTTCAATCATATGATTTTTTTATGCATTGCATACATTTCATCAGCATAGGATAGTGTACTTCATGCATATGCATCCATCCATCCATTTAAAAGATCTCATCCTAATGTTGGGGAATTCTGATAATAAAGGCATAAGGATAGCTCACTCATATAATACTCGTCTAAAAAAAAAGATCATGGAAGGGGAACAACAAGCTAGAATTGAAGGAAAGGAAAAAGCTCAACAGGAACTTGTCAAGTCCCAAGAGGAATCTCGGGAACAAATGGCGAGAATGATGGAGATGATGACGAATTTGATGAAAGGGAAAGGAGTTGCTGAAGACTCAAGGGAAGAACCTCAACTTTCTAGAAAGGACCCACCATACTCGCCTGGGTTTACACCTCTTCAGGCCCAAACTACCCAAAAGGCTCATCCCCAAGCCCAAGTTTTTGTGAATCAACAACCAGACCGAGGACAGCACTCGAGATCTAGCCCTGTTGATCCTATTTTTGTTCCAAATTTACATGATCCCATAGAGCAAGAAAAGTTGAGGAAAGAAAGTGGCGAGTCACAACAAAAATATGAACTGTTGGATGAAAGGTTAAGGGCAATCGAAGGAATGGATTTCTTTGGAAATATAGATGCTAATGAGCTTAGTTTGGTCTCAGATCTAGTAATTCCACCGAAATTTAAAGTACCTGAATTTGAGAGATACGATGGGACCACATGCCCAGTAGTTCACATCACTATGTTTTGTCGAAAAATGTCTGGGTATAGAAATAATGATAAGTTGCTCATCCATTGCTTCCAAGATAGTTTAACTGGAACAGTAGCCAAGTGGTACAATCAGCTTGATCGGAGTCACGTTCGCAAATGGAATGACCTGGCAAAAGCCTTCTTGTCCCAGTATAAGCACATGACTGACATGGCTCCAGATAGATTGTCTTTGCAAAATATGGAAATGAAGCCTTCTGAAAGTTTCAAGGAGTATGCCAATAGGTGGAGGGGCCTCGCCTCTCAAGTGCAGCCTCCCCTTACTGAAAAGGAAACCACGGTATTGTTTGTTAATACTTTGCCATCATCATATTATGATAGGCTTGTGGGGAGTGCTACAAAAAAATTTGCTGACCTGGTAATTTCTGGAGAAATGATAGAGAATGCCATTAAGAGTGGTAAAATTGATGATACTTCTGCTTCAAATAGAGTTGGGGCAAATAAGAGAAAAGAGGGAGAAAAACAAGCTGTTACCATTGAAAATCAACCACCAAGGAGTTTCGTTCCTTTTCAACCCTATACTGCACATCCCCCATATCCTTATTATCCAACTATAGACAACACTACCCATAATCCTTTTGTTTATCGCCCGAGTTGGCAATCAAATTTTCAAGTCCCTACTCAATCAAACAAACCGGTGGGTAGTCAAAAAGGGTGAGGAACAATCAAGGGAGAATCTCTGTGGACCCAATTCCTATGACCTATACAGAGTTATTTCCACAATTGGTGAGAGATAATCTTATTGCACCTGTTTATCTAGAACCATTAAAACCTCCATATCCTAAATGGTATGATGCCACTGCTCGATGTGACTATCATTATGGGAATGTAGGCCACTCCATAGAGACTTGCCCTACTTTTAAATACAAGGTGCAGAGTTTGATCAATGTTGGCTTGCTAAATTTTGATAAGAAGGAAAAGTAAAATGTTGGTGGGAACCTTTCGCTGCAAAAAGGCATAGATTTTGGAGGACAAGTGTTCTATGAGGAAAAGCCAAAGTTTGTCACTTTTGAGTTATTCTAAAGTAATGAAATTCCTTAAATGCTTACGCCTATAAGCTTTGGGGAAATTTTTATGCATGAGTTAGTTATCTATTATCATTTGAATAAAATGACAGATGCATTTGCACTACATATCCTCTTCCATACAAATCTTTGCTTTCATCTCTTTGTGTTTCAGCCACACTTAACTTCCCAAAAAATGAATGAGCAGTCAATTATGACGATAGTCTGGGATTTTATTTTGAAAAATTCTATTTCTATTGGCAAAGTCAATGATCATTCTTGTCCCTTAAATTGCTAAAATTGTTGAAGCAATAAAGAGATAGCTCCTATCAAGAGAAGTTAAAATCGCATGAAATGAGAAAGAAGTGAAGCTCTTGTATCCATTTTGTTGTTCTTGTTCAATAAATGTTCTTCAATAAGAGTATTTACATTTGAGATGAAAAATGGCCGTCTTTGATCTATCCTTCGTGCATGAGTAAAATTATCCATTTGCCACCCCCATTGAGCCTATTATGATTTTTCAAAACAAACTCACCAAGGATCACCCTTCACATTGAGGGATAAATTTTGCAAAAAAAAAAAAAAACCAGTCGACAAATGAAGAAATTCAGGTTATGAGTTATGAAAAATCTCAAGAGAAAATACCTTTTGGTGTTTGAGTCCTCTTGTAAAAAAAAAAGAGGGGTGAAAATGAAAAGTTGTAAAAAAAAAAGAAAAAGAAAAATGGAAGAAGAAGAGAAAATGATGAAAATAAAAATCAATTAAGGCAAAGCAGCAAGCATGCTTTGCATGATGATAAATGATCCTTTGGTTTTTGACCCTTAAAGAAACAAATTTTGAGCCTGATTATATCCATTTTTTTTATAACCCATCACCAGAGCCTACATTACGTGCCTTAAAAGTCCATTTTGATCAAATGTGAATACTTGAAATTGGAGAATCATGCATTGAACTTGGACATACTTATGATGCCATCAAGAAACAACAAGATTGCGATTTGTTTGTTGGGAATATTAGTGAAGTTGAAAAAAAAAAGAATGAATGAGAAAATGAAAAAAAAAAAGAAGAAAGAAAAAACAAACAAGAAAAAAAGAAGAAAGGAAAAAAGAAAAGAAGGATAAAAGGGGGAAGCTCAAATTGAAAACCCGAAAGGGCGGTTTGAGTTAAAAGAATGATAATCTAGTTGAAGATTTGGGAAGATGTTTTGACATAAGGAGAACCAGCATCATTTGAGGATCTCATGGTGTAGGGGGCAACTCAATTTGATCGAGAATGTCAATTGAATAGATTTTTCAAAGAATCCTGACTAGTTTGTCAAAATTGTCTGGTTTTTCATTGAGAATCTATCATTGTCATATCCAATTTCTTAATTGAGAACCTATCATTGTTATTCACCCCAAATTGTCTAATTTCTTGCTATACTTTGACAAGTTTGTTCCTACATTTCTTTTATTCTCGCCAAACCTTCTAGTGTCTTTACTTTCCCAAAATGGATCGAGGAAATTGGTGACTGAATTGCATTTCTCATGGAATTGGAATGATAATAAATAAATGACAACTATACATAAAAATCTTTGGCATTACTTTGGAAAAGATTCTAAAGATGACAAAGGGCCAAAAACAAAAAGAGAGCAAGAATGTTGAATGTAGCTGACATATGTGCTTCTACGAACGAGATGGGAAAGAAAGAAGAGAATCTTTGCGAGAAGAAGAAATGATCCTAATGAAGAAAGCCATGGATTTTCAGCACCAAAAAAAAAGGAGAGAAATTTTGAGAAAAAGGAGACTTCTGTCATTCACATCATTCTAAAAGACATATGCATCATGGTTTTTAACTATTACATTGGGGCATATTTCAAGAAAGCATTTGCATTATCATCATTGTGATAGACTTTTTTTAAGGGGCATGCATTTTGCATTTGCATCATTGAAAAAATAAAAGGAAAAAAAGAAAATGAATGAATAAGGAATGCAATGGGGTTAGCTGTTTCTTAAATAGCAAGAAAATCTTTCTTTAAAGAAAAATGGTGCAATCATGACAAGACTTTAAGTCTAATGTCGCTTGCGTCGCTGGCATCGTTGGGTGGTTTCAAGCCCAGTGAAATTAGCTTTATGAGTAAATGAGATTTAGTTGGCTTTATCATAAAATCGATGCATGATAAGACTTAGGTCTTCTAGATTCGACTTACAAAACCAATGAACACTTAGGATGAGAAGCTCTAAGTCAAGATGTGAAACTCTTGGGATGCGAATCTCCAAGTCAAGATGAGAAACTCCTAGAATGTCCAAGTCAAGATGAGAAACTCTTAAGATGTGAATCTCTTAGTGCAAACATTCGAGTCAAGATGGGAAACTCTTAGGATGTGAATCTCCAAGTCAAGATGAGAAACTCTTGGAATGTGAATTTTCAAATCAAGATGTGAAACTCCTAAAACGTGAATCTTCAAGTTTTTTTTAGATGCGAATCTCAAAAATTTTGAGGATCATGGAATCTTTTCTTTCTCCAAATATGTGAATTTCTGTAAAAAAAAAAAATCTTCTTTTATTGAATTCACTTTTTCACAGTGAATTGAGCCTTGATAGGGAGTCAAGGTATTTTGTGTTAAAATCGAATTCACTTTTTCAAAGTGGATCGAGCCTTGGTAGGGAGTCAAGGTATCATGTTTTTCAAAATCGAATTCACTTTTTTGAAGTGGATCGAGCCTTGGTAGGGAGTCAAGGTATTATGTTTTAAAGTCGAATGCACTTTTTCGAAGTGGATCGAGCCTTGGTAGGGAGTCAAGGTATCATGTTTCAAAATCGAATTCACTTTTTCAGAGTGGATCGAGCCTTGGTAGGGAGTCAAGGTATCATGTGTTTCAAAATCGAATTCACTTTTTTGAAGTGGATCGAGCCTTGGTAGGGAGTCAAGGTATTATGTTTTAAAGTCGAATGCACTTTTTCGAAGTGGATCGAGCCTTAGTAGGGAGTCAAGGTATCATGTTTCAAAATCGAATTCACTTTTTCAGAGTGGATCGAGCCTTGGTAGGGAGTCAAGGTATCATGTGTTTCAAAGTCGAATTCATTTTTTCACAGTGGATCGAGCCTTGGTAGGGAGTCAAGGTATCATGTGTCTCAAAATCGAATTCACTTTTTCACAGTGGATCAAGCCTTGGTAGGGAGTCAAGGTATCATGTGTTTCAAAATCGAATTCACTTTTTCAGAGTGGATCGAGCCTTGGTAGGGAGTCAAGGTATCATGTGTTTCAAAGTTGAATTCACTTTTTCACAGTGGATTGAGCCTTGGTAGGGAGTCAAGGTATCATGTGTCTTAAAATCGAATTCACTTTTTCACAGTGGATCGAGCCTTGGTAGGGAGTCAAGGTATCATATGTTTCAAAATCGAATTCATTTTTTTGGAAGTGGATCGAGCCTTGGTAGGGAGTCAAGGTATCATGTGTTTCAAAATCGAATTCACTTTTTCAGAGTGGATCGAGCCTTGGTAGGGAGTCAAGGTATCATGTGTTTCAAAATCGAATTCACTTTTTCAAAGTGGATCGAGCCTTGGTATGGAGTCAAGGTATCATGTGTTTCAAAATCGAATTCACTTTTTCAAAGTGGATCGAGCCTTGGTATGGAGTCAAGGTATCATGTGTTTCAAAATCGAATTCACTTTTTCAAAGTGGATCGAGCCTTGGTAAGGAGTCAAGGTATCATGTGTTTCAAAATCGAATTCACTTTTTCAAAGTGGATCAAGTCTTAATAGGGAGTCAAGGTATCATGTGTCTCAAAATCGAATTCACTTTTTCACAGTGGATCAAGCCTTGGTAGGGAGTCAAGGTATTATGTTTTAAAGTCGAATTCACTTTTTCACAGTGGATCGAGCCTTGGTAGGGAGTCAAGGTATCATGTGTCTCAAAATCGAATTCACTTTTTCACAGTGGATCGAGCCTTGGTAGGGAGTCAAGGTATCATATGTTTCAAAATCGAATTCATTTTTTTGGAAGTGGATCGAGCCTTAGTAAGGAGTCAAGGTATCATGTGTTTCAAAATCGAATTCACTTTTTCAGAGTGGATCGAGCCTTGGTATGGAGTCAAGGTATCATGTGTTTCAAAATCGAATTCACTTTTTCAAAGTGGATCGAGCCTTGGTAGGGAGTCAAGGTATCATGTGTTTCAAAATCGAATTCACTTTTTCAAAGTGGATCGAGCCTTGGTAGGGAGTCAAGGTATCATGTGTTTCAAAATCGAATTCACTTTTTCAAAGTGGATCAAGTCTTAATAGGGAGTCAAGGTATCATGTGTCTCAAAATTGAATTCACTTTTTCACAGTGGATCAAGCCTTGGTAGGGAGTCAAGGTATTATGTTTTAAAGTCGAATTCACTTTTTCACAGTGGATCGAGCCTTGGTATGGAGTCAAGGTATCATGTGTCTCAAAATCGAATTCACTTTTTCACAGTGGATCGAGCCTTGGTAGGAAGTCAAGATATTATGTGTTTCAAATCAAATCCATTGTTCTCATGGGTAGAGCCTTGGTATGGAGTCAAGGTATTATTTTCGAGAATCAAAATTGAATTTTCCCAAAAAAAAAAGAAAAATAATTAAAAAAATGAAAAAAAAATGATTTCAGACAAAATTGTTGTCTAAAGTCTTTACCCTATTCCTGATTCTCAGTAATGTGCAAAGAGGGGCAGCTGTAGACACCGAATTTTGTCCGAAGAACTTTAATTAAAAAAAATTAAAAATTAAAAAAAATAAAATAAAAAATAAAAAAGGAATAATAATAATGAAGGAAATAAATTGGGTGAAATTAAATTTGAAAATTCATTGCCCAAAATAAAAAAATAATAAAAAGGAAATAAGTTAAAAGGGTCAAACAAGAAATAAATGATAAAATAAAGATCCCATGATTTTGGGATCAATACATTAAAATTAAAAATTTTCTTTCTTAAAATAAAGGAAGGATTTGTGGTTTTAAATGGAGGCTAAAAAGAATACAAAGGGGACGGGAACAGAAGGAAAAAACCTAGGCAGAAAAGAAAAAACCCTAGGGGAAAAACCAAAAGAAAAGACCCGGCTGTGGCAGATCGTCGGGGGCTCCTTGCTGCTGCTGGTCTTCCTCCATCGTACCATCATCTTCAACTTAGCTCCCCGCTGCACAGACCTCCTGCTGCTTACCATCACTGCTCAACCCACAACTATCACCTTCACTGCATCTTTGCATATCGCCACTACTCTCGCTTGCCGTGGTTATCATGTATCTAAAGCCATCGCCACTGCTGCAAAGATCGTCTGCTATCGCTGATGTTGCCAACCTCTCTGAGTCCTCTGTACCGTGAAACCTCCAGGCAGCCGGTGTGTGCGACGCTGTTGACCTCTGTTTGCTGAGCCTGGTGGTTGCCGAGACGTGAAAGGGAAGATCACAAGGGTTGTTCCTTCCCCGCGCACGTAAATAGTAAAGTAGAATAGTTTGGAAATCCACGTTTGCCTATACCCCATTCGTGCATCGCCCAGCACAACTTCCATTATTGCTGCTGTAGAACCGAAGCCTCCTGCTGCCGTCTGACCTTGTTTGTAGCTCCATCTACCAAGCTCAGGCTGCTGCCTCACGCTGCTGCTGCTACTGCGTTCCTGTCCACTGCTGCAAACCATCATCCCTGCATTGTGCATCATCAAACCGAACCTGCCACACTGTTGTGAAGAGACGTAGAGTTTGTTGTGAAGAGACGTAGAGTTTGTTTGAAGAAGACAAGGTTTTGGTTTTTTTAAGGTATGCATATATTCTTTATTTTATCCTTTTCAACTTTGTTTTCTTTGGTTTATTTATTTCAAAAAAATATATGATAATAATAAGGGATTTCATTCTTGTATGCTTATCTATTAGGGGATGTACAAGCATATATGTATACGTATGTGTATTATTATTATTTTTTTCTTGGGTTGTCAAATGATTTTTTTATTTTTTTTAAACAAACAAACAAATAAATAATAAGTTATTTAGAAATAAATAAACGAACGATAAAAAAAATCATAAAAGATAAAAACATACAAATAAATAAATGCAAATTAATAAATTTAAATTTCCGATGATGAGATTCTAAAGAGTCACAAATAGTTGACATTTGGAAATCTCTAGGTGAGAAAATTTTCTTAAATCTTGCCAGAATGATGGAAGATTTAGGTAAAATTTTCAATAATAGATATTTATTTTTTCGAAATAATAATAATGATAATAATAATTTAAATAATAAAAGAGAATGAGGAATACATAAAAATAACTCCTATGATGAAATTCCAAAGAGTCACAAATGGTTGACATTTGGAAATTTCTAGGTGAGAGAATTTTTCTTAAATTTTGCCGGTATGTTGGAAGATTTAAGAAATGTTCTCAATATTTTAAAATAGTAATAATAAAAGGTAAATTATAAAACGTTTATAAAAATAAAAATAAAAATAAATAATAATAGATGGATATAGGATTAATAATGTATAATAATAATTAATAAAAGATTATTCCAATGATAAAGGTCCAAAGAGCCACAAATGGTTGGCATTTGGAATTCTTTAGGTAAGAATTTTTCTCGAAGTCTCACTAGAATGATGGAAGACTAAGAGAATTTTCGATATTAATAATCTAAATTTATAAATAAATAAAACAATAAAATGAATAAATAAAATTAGATAAAGAAAAATAGAGAAAGATAAATTAAATAAAGATTAGGTTAAAAAATAAATAAATTACAAATGACACCATCCGACGACGGAGCCTCTTCAAGCAAGTCAAATGGTACTACTTGAATACTCTTGAGGTGAGGATAAATTTTTAAGAAGTTCCGCCAGAATGATGGAGAATTTCTTAGAAAATTTACCAATACTTAATTACTTGGAATATAATAGAAAATATGACAAATTAAGATTATTCAAACAAAACCATCTTAAAATAGCACAAGATTAATTAGGTACCATTCTAGGATGGGCATCGTGAGGGTGCTAACACCTTCCTCACATGTAACCGACCCCCGAACCCTAAAACTGAAATGAAATCAATCCTTATCTTTAAATGAGAATAGGTGACCAATCACACCTAGGCTAAAAAATGATTGGTGGCGACTCCATTGAATTCATGTCTAGCGGTTAGGTCTAGGGCCAAAAGTCGTTACAACAACTTCAAACAAAGGCTATAACCAACATATTCTTGCTCACTACAGCACAATTAAAGAACAACAATCTTAAAAACTGATGCTGGAAGTTACCTGTACAGAGGAGCAATCTGTCCACATGAATCACTTCCTGTTTTGAGGATTTTTTGAGCTAAATTCTTTGGTGTTTTAAGAAGCTTGTAAGGCTAGGTTTATTTTTCCTCAAGAACCTTTAATAATTAGCTGAAGATCATGGGTGATTCTACTATGAATAGAAGGCTACACGACTTGCAAAAACAGAGTAAGGTTTTCGGTGGTGATGGCTGAAGATAAGAACCACGATGGACTGAAAAAATAAAGAAAAGGAGGATGTGTTGGCTGAACATTAGCGGCCATCATTTAAAGCTCTT
Source organism: Heritiera fomes (assembly GCA_032173925.1). Taxonomy (NCBI): domain Eukaryota; kingdom Viridiplantae; phylum Streptophyta; class Magnoliopsida; order Malvales; family Malvaceae; genus Heritiera; species Heritiera fomes. The sequence continues at coordinate 24,372,578 of JAPDPM010000005.1, forward strand.
AATTACAATTTTCCTCTTGTCTCCTTGTTATTTATTTATTATTCTTCTTTTTTTTCTCCATGCCGCCACACAATTCTGATTTTCTAAATCAGAATTTTCCAAGATCTAATTAATTCCTTTTAATTCCATCTTTTATGTAATATTTTCCATACTTATATTTTTCATCTAGAATTAAAATTTTCTATGTGAGAGACATTATTCTTTTATACTTAATTCCTCAAAATATTATCAATAATTTCTTTATTGATAATTAATTCATATAAATGTACATCTACAGTATAAAATAACGAGTTCTCACAAACCCAAGAGTTCTTCCTATAAACTCAGCTTGCGTGGTCAATTGAGTTACAATCTGTGGATCATTATTTCACTCAAATTAACCTCACTACTCATCTAGATAAAAATCAATATCTTAATAGTGTCTTATTTATCTGGACTTGAACTCAATTATCCATAAATAAATAAAAAATAATAAATAGTAAATAGTTTTTAATATTTCATTAATTATGTTATTATCATTTGAAAGAAAATAGATTTTTAAAAAAGCAACCAAATAATAAAAAATATTTTTCATTTATTCAATCAAACAATGAAAGTTTTTTAATTTTTCAAAAAATAAAATATTTGAAAAATAATTTTTAGTGAACTCATGGTATTATATAAAAAAATATCTACAATTTTCAAAAAAAAAAAAATCATATTCAAGCGGGTTCGGATCAGAGAACAGATAATATATTCAAAAACAAGTATATGTTGTGTGCGACAGTTGTCATGTATCCAAACGACATTGATATCTCTAAACAGCCACCGCCCCGTGACAACAAAACCCGAAAGCTTTTTCATTTGACGGTCATAAAATAAAATTTCCTTAACTCTAGTTCAAGCTGTAGTATTTCACAGCTTTCACTCTTTGTCTTTTTTAATTTTTCTTTTTTAATTCCTTCTTTTCTTTAAAACCCATCAAAGAATAATGAGTTTTCTTCAAAATGGAGTTATCTTGGAACTCTTGTTTTTTGAGGTAATCTTGTGAATCTTGCTTTTTGTAGAATTGGATTAGTGGCAAATTGTTCGATGAAGCTAGTCTGACATGGGGTTCTTGAAATGTTGCAGGAATTAACGGAGATTTTCTTGTGCATAAATTTGGGGTTTTAGAAGGATTTGAAATTTCACTTTTTCGTAAGGTAAATGTTCTCGTGCTTTTCCCATTTTTTTAGTTAGTTCGAGTAATTGTGATTAGGTTGTTACTGGAATTCAACACTTGGTTTTTGAAAATTGCATAAATTTATTTATGGGTATGAGGTAAAGATTCTGAGATTGAGAGTTTCATTAGTTTTTCCCTTTTGTTGGATTTCTATAAAAGTTTGAGTTGTTTGCAAACATTAATAGTCGGGGAGTAATCTTAGATTCTTTTAAGATTTTCGTTGCCAGTTAAAATCGTTAGAGAAATACTATTGTTAGGCTTTTGAATGAATCATAAGTTAGTTTTTGGTAATGCTAGAAGGATGCATTGGAAGATTGCTGAACTTGAAACTTTTATTGGTGAAATCCAAACATTTAAGCTTAATACAGGGGTTTTAGGCAATTTCCTTGTGAATTGCTTTTCAGTGTGTATGACGTGAGGGGAAAGCTAGAAATGGCGGTGGCAAGCAGGACGAGAAATGTGCTTGAGGCTTTGGTTAGAGAAGGATCATTCAAATGGTTACTTAGCAAGCGAAGCTCCTTTGCAGAGGAATTTGAGGAGCTGGATAGGTCTCCATCTGCTACAAGGAATTGGATGCCTGAGCTCTCTCCAGTTGCAAATATCATTGTGCGCAGATGCTCTAAGTAGGTTGCTTCTGCTGCTAGTTGGTTATTGCTACCTGCCTGCAACTTGTACCTTAATCTGATTGGAAGTTCTTTTGTTAAACTTGGTTTTCATATGCTTCTAATTTGGCCTAGATGCAAATAAAAATAAAAAAGCAATTTGCCTTTTGACTGCAATATATTGTCTCCTTATGATTATCAAAAACAAAATGATGCAGAATCCTTGAAACCTCTTCGAGTGAGCTTCAGGAAAGGTTTAACGCTGAGGCATCTGAAGCGATAAAGCATAAATCAGGATATGCAAGGAACTTTTTGGAATACTGCTGTTTCAGGGCCCTTGCTCTGTCTACTCATGTAATGAGTCATCTGGCTGATAAAAAGTTTCGACGCCTTTTATTTGACATGATGGTGGCTTGGGAGGCCCCAGCAGCTTCCAGTCAGACTCTAATTAATGTAACTTTCATTTCTTAGTCTTTTTTTTTTCCTTGGGAAAAGGGTGGTGGGGGGGAGTTTGGGTGGTGGTAGTTCAATCATCTTGCAAAAGATTCCTGCTGCATGTTTGCTTGCTCCTTTTCATTTTCTTACTGTGAATGAGTGCTACATATCTTGTGTGAAAACCCCAAATGGTCTGATATCTTTTCTGTAATTAAAAGCTCTTTTCTTGTACAATTAATGCTTAAACTGTTCTCATGTACTTGGAGGATGGGTTTTCTAATGTCATTAATTGTCCAGTTGACCTTACAACTGATGCTGAAAGTTACTGTCATCATTTTTCCTTTCTTGCAGTTAGACGAAGATCTGTCAGTTGGAGTGGAGGCCTTCTCTCGAATAGCTCCAGCATTTCCAATCATTGCCAATGTGATTATTTGTGAAAACCTTTTTGATGTTCTAACTATCTCAACAGGTGGTCGGCTTTATTTCTCTGTCTATGACAAGTACCTAAATGCACTGGAAAGGTATGGGCCTCTACCATGTGAATTTCCTATATACTTTCATATCCCTCTCTTATTTTCGTTTTGCTCCAATTATAGAGTTCAACTGGTAACTCTACATCAAATAACCAAGTACATGTGTGTCTAATGCAAAACTTTAGAGTTCAAAGATAAGAAAATTTGTACTCAGCTCTCATTCCTTGGTTTAAATAACTTTACAACTAATAACCAAATATGAGACTATATAGCCAAACTAGAGGGATCCTAAGATAAATTCTCAAACATGATGAAAGGGTTTGTAAATATGATCAAGCATTAGAAGAAAAAGCCAATGCCTTGAACTGATATTCTTTTCAAAAAATTAACAGTTTATAGAAGGGCCTTGAGGATCATATTAAACAGAACTGATAATAGTTTGTCTGGTACAACTACAATTACAAGTGCCAAATAGATGTTAGTGCTGAAAAGGGTTTTTTTTTTCTTTTTCAAATAGAGTTGCAGATTGGTCAAAGTTTAAACCCTCCTCCCTCCCTTTTCTCTCTTAATTAACACTGACAAGTGGCATGGAGTTTCCAAATTGACATGTATGGAACCACTAGTGTAAGTTGGGGTGGGGGATAATTCTGATATGATTTTAATCTAAACAATTTTTTTATGAAGTGAGCATCTCAGGAGCTCAACTTGCAGTTTTCTGCTCATTAATCTAAACTCAGAATGTGTTACTTTTCCTTGAATGTTCTTGTGTTTTTTGTGCATCTGACATTTCCAATACCTACCATCTATAATGTTTTCATGTTGCGTTCTGTGTGATTTTTAAATTGTTCTGAGGTGCACTGGTAATTTAGCTAACAAAAGGGCTGACCTGATGTGTGTAAAACCAAGTCTGGTTCACATTGGTGCTGAATCTAGCTTTTTGGTTGAGGCTTCTACAGGGAATTATGAGGAAAGACCTGTATCTGAGTCTCAACCCAATACATTTTTTGTGGGAAATTTTTGTTGATAGATGGGACTGGATTCAGATAGGGAGGGACAATTATTTTTCCTCATCAAAACGGTGATGTCTCCATAAGGTAAGCAGGGAGGATATGAGAATTATTCTTGATAAAGGAGATTTGGGTTGAATTTGAAGTTTAGATTGGTCGATAGTTTATTCTTGGTTAAAATAGTTTATTTTGTTAGACAAATATTAGTTGATTCAGTTACCTAGAAGTCAAGATGGTGCGCCATGTCATTTCGCGTAAATTACTTTGTTAATCTCTTTCTCATGTTTTTTACTAAATGAATTGATGGATAATATGCTGGCTTGTGTTAGACAAATATTAAATGATTCATCTATCAAGAAGTCAAGATGGTGTGCCATGTCCTTTCTCTGTAAATTACCTGGTTAATCTCCTTCTTATGGCTTTTACTAAATGAATTGATAGATAATCTGCTGGCTTAGTCTTGACATTTTGCTTACACTTCACCTCAACATAATTGAAACAAATATGTCAGGTTTGAGAGGGTTTTGTAACCCTTGATAATACTTGTTATGATGTCTTAAGCATCCAAAATTATACCAATTGACAACAAACCTGAAATTTAATATTGTGGGTTAAAATCATTAACGTTCTCCCTAACATGCAATCTTGATACTGAAAATTGAAACAAATAGGCCCATGAACAACTTAGCCTCTAATATCGTGATAAGCATTTAACTAAGACCGATTGGCTGTGGTATGTGACATAACACCATTAACATGATGAATCATATGGTATGGAAAGTTCCCCTCAGAAGCTTAGTATAATTTAGATACACTCTGTATATCTTTTGGCCATCTGCTCTATTACAATGCTGACTACACCTTACTGTTTTGAGTTTTTTGGTTAAATTCATCCAAAGAAGTTTCATACTACATCAAAGGCCTAGTGATTTGTGGCAGTACCTTTATTTAGTAGGTTTGCTTATCTAAATATAATATTCTAAATTTTAATCTCTATAGAGTGATAAAAAAGATGAAGAGCCAATCAGAGTCATCTCTTCTGTCTGCTGTTCGATCACAAAGAGGAGAAAAAGTACTTGAGGTGGATGGTACAGTCACTACTCAACCGGTTCTTGAACATGTTGGAATATCAACATGGCCAGGTAAGTTGATGGGATAGCGAACATTTTATTCAATAAACTACAAAATTCATTACTGCACCATACTTTTTCCTTTCCTTTTCTTCTTTTATTCTCTCTCTCTCCTTGTATTTGGTGAATAGCTATGGTTATTGCTTACCATACGGCTCAATATTTAGCCTTTTCTGACATGGTTCTTACATGTCTGCAGGTCGATTAATACTGACAGATCATGCATTGTACTTTGAAGCCCTTCGAGTTGTATCTTATGATAAACCAAAAATATATGATTTGTCAGAAGATCTAAAACAAATTGTTAAACCTGAGTTGACTGGACCGTGGGGTACTCGACTTTTTGACAAGGCAGTCTTATACAAATCAATTTCCTTGTAAGTCATGATTGCATATTTATTTCATTTTCTTCTTGTAAGTGCTGAATAGAATTCTGTGATATTTTGGTGTTGAATCAATCATGAATTGTTTTTCATGCTTTTATTTTAACATAAAGCTTGTCTGAGAATATAATTTAGCTATTGACTGTTTATGATGTGTGTCTCTTGTAGATTAGAACCAGTTGTTATAGAGTTTCCTGAGCTTAAGGGGCACACTCGGCGTGACTACTGGCTAGCAATAATCCGGGAAATTTTGTATGTTCATAGATATATAAATAAATTCCATATTACTGGAATTGAAAAGGATGATGCACTTTCAAAAGCTGTTCTTGGAATTTTACGTGTGCAAGCCATTCAGGAAATAAGTTCCTCAAACCCTGTTTGCTTTGAGTCACTTCTCATGTTTAATCTTTGTGATCAATTACCTGGGGGAGATTTGATACTGGAGACACTTGCAAATATGTCAAGTTCAAGGGAATTGGACCCCGGTAACAATGTTGTGGCCAGAGGTGGCATGCACTCAATCTCAGCACTGGCAATGGTTTCGAACTTAGGGTTTGTGTTTGGTTCAAGTTCAAGTAATCCCAGTGAGGCTGGATTTTTTGTGGGTGAAGTGGCTGTGGGTGAGATGAGTTTGTTGGAGAAAGCAGTTAAGGAATCTAGGGACAACTATAAAAAAGTGGTGCTAGCACAAGAAACGGTTGATGGGGTTAAAGTAGATGGTATTGACACCAATTTAGCTGTTATGAAGGTATACAGAAGACACCACTGTTGGCTTTAGAATTTCAAAAATGTTAAATCTTCTTTGCTTCTTTTCATTGTTCAACTGAAAGCAAGTTTGCTAAAAATAGTGAGTTTGATTAACTGTACCTGTTTATTAAATTTTGATTACTGAGTTAAATGTAGTTGGTGAACACTGTGAATGGTGCATGCACAGATGTGTCTCTGTGAGTGATGCCATCCGATAATATCATTCAGTGTTGATTTGCAGAGTGATCAATCTGAACTGTATTTTTGATAGTCACCAACTCATATTAGGTTTAATTCTGGCTCTGCTGTTCTGTTCTTTCTACTAATTGTTGTCCAACTTCCGTGACTAGTACCATCATCTCATTTTGCTTTTTCTATTTTTCTACTTGCAGGAGCTGCTCCTTCCAGTAATGGAAGTGGGGAAGGGGCTTCTTTCTCTGGTATATTGGGATGATCCTCTTAAGTCTTTGCTGTTCTGTTTGTTTTTCACGTTCATTATTTTCAGGTAGGACCCAATTGAACATTCAATTTTCTCTTTGTTATTAGTTTTTCAGTATGCTCATGATGCAAATGAAAACTCTGGTGGTATTATGCTAACAACGAAACCAAGTTATTCCAACTGATAATGACATCACTTGTAAGTGTAGTTGTAAATGTCCTAAACCTCTAAATATGAGTAGGGTTTACGTAAGATATGCATATGTTTAAGTTCCCAACATTTTCTTGGAATGCATCCCATGTTGAGGTCTTAAAATCATCAATTTTGACATATCTGTCTTTTTAATATGAAATCTTTATTCAAGCTGATGTAGGTGTAGAGATTAGATTTGGAACCAGGTAGTCAAAAAATGGAAAAAGAAAGTTGTTCTCGGACATATTGACTGAAGTTTTTTAGATATTTTTGGGGTGTTTATATCCTTGTTGCTTTCCTGCATAGGTTATATGAGGACAGATACCAAGTTGGCTGAAATGTTTTATTTCCAATGCACCTTCTTCTGGAGTACACTTCTTCATAATGTCTCTAATGATAGGTTTCATCCATCTGCACCATTTGATAAATAATCCTGAGTTAAGCTGGAGTAGTTCTATTTGATCTCCTAAGCAGGAGAAATATGTTGTAGACATGATTACAATGACTGAAGGAAGTGTTTGGGTGAAAGAAAAGTAAACTTCAAGTGTAAACGATAATCCATGCTCTATCACAAAGGGGAAGGTTCATAACCTTGTTGCTTTCTTGTATTCCTAATTTGAGAATGGGGCTGTCAACCATCAGTTTTACAGAATGCTTTATTTCCAATGCAATTTCCTCTTGAATGCTTTTCTCGTAAATGCCTCTAGTGGCTGGTTTTATCCATCTGCACTTGTGATAAATAATCCAAAGAAGATATGTCTTTGACATGAATAGGAAGGGTTCACGTGAAAGAAAAGTAAACTTTGAATTAGTAAAAGTTAAACCATGCTGTATTACAAGGGGAAACCCTGTGCTTAGTGAAAATTTTTGTGCTTCTTGAATAAAAAAGGCATATTGGTTGATATAAACAGAAAATGTAGCATAACATTCTAGACTTGGCTTCATGGTGATCTTCATGTATCGATAGGTTTTCCTTGCATGAGTCATTCTCATTGGAAGTCATAATTGTCCATTTCAGGGGATGGCTGGGTTATGCGTTTGCATTAATGCTACTCTTTTTTGCGATCTTTATGGTCCTTACACGATTTTGCAACCAAGGCAGGCCTGTGGATGAAATCAAAGTAATAGCACCTCCACCTATGAACACAGTGGAACAGCTATTAGCTGTTCAGAATGCAGTATCTCAAGTTGAACAGGTTATCCAAGATGGAAACATAGCTCTTCTCAAGTTTCGTGCCTTGTTGCTATCCATTTTCCCACAGGTTTGTCCCTACGTTTCACCACAGAATACCAATATGGAAGAATCTCTTGGTTTCCCATCTTTAAATCTGATGAAGTGTTTGTCTCATCGTATCACCTTTTTTAGTCTGCTAAGTTTTCGCTATGATGTTAATCTACCAGGCAAGCGAGAAATTTGCAGTTACTCTTGTGTTGACAGCCTTGATTCTGGCCCTTTTGCCTAGTAAGTACATGGTTCTCCTGATATTTTTTGAGACATTTACAAGGTATTCCCCTCCGAGGAAAGCAAGCACTGAAAGATGGATGAGGAGATTGAGAGAGTGGTGGTTCAGCATCCCAGCAGCCCCATTGGTCATTGAAAGAGAAAAGGAAGATAAGAAGAGAAAGTGACACTGATCATATTTTTTTTTTGTTTTACTATACATATTTGTTTGTGCATGTAAAGTAATGATTTTGTACACAGAACTCTACAAATGTTGATGTCAAAAATGGACGAAAGAAACACAATAAGAAAAAGGAGAAAAAGAAAAGAAGTCATTTGTTTATCTTGGAAATCATGACTTGATGGTATTATATGTTTTTAATCATAAGTAGGAAAATAAGGAAAGGAATTGTAGGCATTAGATTTTGAATTTTAAATCTGTTGAATGTTATTATTGAAGTGTTATTGACTTATTGTATAAATAATTCGAGTTAAATTTTAGGTTTTTTAGTTCAATAGTTCTAATTTAAGGTAAACATTTATCATAAATAGATTTATTTAAGGGTTCGGTTATTTGTTTAAATTTGAAAGTTTGAATTTTTTAGTGTTTAGACAAAAATATTAAGCTTGGTAAATGAGCTTGGATTTGAAATTTTAGGTTCATTAAAAAATTGATTAGGTTTGGGCTCATTGCTTCAGGTTCAAGTTTTGCTCGACTCGTTTTATTATAATATCTTATTTTTATTTTATATTAATAAATTTTAAATTATTTTTACTTTCTTTGTGCAATTTTTTTTTTTGATTTCAAACGGGTGATTCATTTATTTAAAAGGCTTAATAGCTAAATAAATTTTCAATCTTTAGCCTAAAATGGAATTTAACCTTCAACGTTTTAGCGCATGACATTCAGTCTATAAACTTTTATTTCGGTGGAAATAAACTTTCAACCTTTTACAATTATGCAATTAAGTCCAAATCTGTTAAATGACACTAACTATCGTTAGTACATCTAACGTGAAAGCTGACATGAATAGCTTAGTTGGCTGTCACGTGGCATGCCATGTGTGCAATACTAACGGCAGTTAGTGTCATTTAACAGATTTGGATTTAATTGCATAATTTTAAAATATTGAGGGTTTATTTTCACTAAAATAAAAGTTTATAGACTGAATTTTACGCGATAAAACGTTAAGGGTTGAATTCTATTTTGGGCTAAAGGTTGAGAGTTTATTTGGTAATTAAGCCTTTATTTAAATAGTAGGAGGAAGATTACAAACAAGTTTATCATGAAGGATAGCAGACTCCACAAATTGTGGAGTCTCCTCCAACCACACCATTTCAACATTCCTAGCATATTTGGCTAATGTGTGAGCTACCATATTCCCAGATCTTTTAACATGATGAATCGAACATTTCCTGAAATCTAACATCGGAATTTTGATAGCTTCAATAGTTGCTCCAGCAGGTGAATGATCTTCCTCTGGTTTGACAACTGCAGTGATGGCCGCCAAAGAATCACCTTCTTTGTGCAATTTATTTTTAGTTTGTATTACTTTTTTATACTTTAATTTAAATTTTCATATTTTTTGTAACAGTTTTGTAAAATTTTATTCAAACTTATTGTGTTATACTTAATAAATATTAAATGTTTTAATATTTTTTTATGTTGTATTATAAATTTTGTTAAAAAAAGTAATAATATTTTGACGGGTTTGAACGTATCTGAACTTATACATTATATGTAAAAATAGCTTTGGACAAAAAAATTAGATTTAAAAAATAGGTCGGACAGAACTTGAACTCATATTTACTTTTTTAATACCTTGTCTAAACTCCATCCGTCTCATGAACATGTTTAATCATAAGATATTGAAAGATGTTTAAAGATTTTTTTCATTATTTTTTTAGAAATAATGTGACTAAATTTTATCCTAAGCATGAGGCAAATATTAGCTGCCACATCTCTTTTCGTTTCATTAACTAACAAATCCAAATCCATGTCTAATTTTCAATTTCCATCAAATGGAGGGAAGCTTTCTTCTCGATAACCAAAATAAAAAATAAAAACCATAGCAATTGGGACTTAATCTGATATAAAAACCACAAATAGAATCCCAAATATATATACAAAAAATGAAGCTTCAGAAAGCTATACGGTCAGCTATACAAATATATATATATATATATATAGAATTAATAAATAAACATTAAATGCGTATGAAAATTTATTCCAAATGTATAGTTCTATTTTATGAACAAAAACAGAACCGTTACGTGTATCATAAAACCAAATAATTAAAACAAAGGCGGATCCTTATTACACCAAGGCCCCCAAAACTTGAACAACGTCCCTTATGCATACACAAAAGGAAGCTCAGCGTCTTTATATTTTGAGACGGCTAAATAAAAACTTGTCTGTTTTTAGACTCCAACTTTTCTTGAAAACGATTTTGTCAATTAAGAACTCCCCAAAAATGGGGTCTAATCATAAGCTTAGCTGCTCAAGTTATAAACGTCTTGTAATTATGGTACACTCATGCCTTGAAGAAGGGATTCTCATTAAAAGAACCAACTTTCACGAATCTTAGACATTGACCCCGGGCTCTCTTGGCAAAGCCTTACAGGCATATGCGCTCTAAAGTTGTGCTTGGTACAACTGAAAACAAGAAGAAAAGAAAACGATGAAGAGAAAAATGAAGGAAAAACAAATTTGAAGATGGTTTGGTAGGACAAAAAATGAGAAAGAAATAAAGGGGGAAAGAAAAATGATTTCTATCCTCCTAAAAATATAAATCCGTCGAAATCGGACAGAAAATAAGAAGGGAAATTTGAGCATGAGAATAAATCAAGTAAAAATACAAAAATGCCCCTAACTAATTTTAAAATTATCCAAAAATTATTCTCTTCTTCCCCGTAATTCTCACTTCTCTCTCACCTAATCTAACTCTCTTCTCTATCACCTGTGTCGTGCTCTCTCCCACCGCCGTCTAAGCCGTTGTTTGGGCCGTCGTTTGCGTCGTTTGGAGACGAATAAAAGCCCCCTCTATATGGTTGAGCAGCAAGAACCCCAGTTGCATTAGTAGAGGCAATTAAATATACTGTCCACACTCTTGTCTGTGAAGCGAAGCAAGGTTTTGAACAACCAGTTACTCCTCTAATAATGGTATCGGCGGAAAATTTCCTACGGCGAGCTCGAGCAGAAGGCAATGGGTCGGTGATTAGAGCTTGAACTTGGAGTTTTTTTCATTTCATTCTATATCCGGTTTGTTTCGATTATTCATTTCTATCATGCAATCTTAACACTGATTGTGGAGAAAGGTAGTCAGAAATTCATGAAGGTGTGAGAAACATGATTGTAGGTATTTGATTGGGTCTATATTGCTTACGATTGATTAATTTTCTCTCGTCGATAGCATGTACACTAAGGTTGAAGCAATTCGGCAACCAACTTCCAATAGAAGTTGTTAACCACACTAGTCAGTTACACAAGATGATAAATAGCAAAGTGTACACATCCTTGATTCAGGAAATAGAATTTATAGAACTCTGTTGCAATTTAAGGAAGATTCATGCCATTGTCTCTAGTTCATAGCAGTTTGAGTCCTTATCTTCTGCCCATTTACGACCATCTGGTGTTGCAAAATAGTAATTGAGGATTGAGACATTAATTAAATAGTTATTGAGGATAAGGACCAATTAAATAGTAATTGAGGATTAATAAGCCAATATTTCCTCAAACAGGGGAACATAAGGGTAAAGTTTTTGGGGGCAATAAGACAGTTTTTTTCTTTATGTCATTGCTAATTAATGAACATATATTTGCATGTCCTGAGCAGCAAGTATACTTGTGTAGTATGTATAGTCCCCACAACTTAATAAGAAAATCCCCCTAATAAAATTTAATACTATCTGGTTACAGTCTTCGGTGTGGCTGAAGAGGAATTAAATATAAAGCTTTGGATGATATGGTAGTATTTCTATTGTATAATTTATGCCCTTTTGAGTATGTCATAAGAAACATTGCCAAAATTCCTGAAATTCAATCCGTTAGAATCGTCCAATATATGCTCTATAGATATATGTCGTGACACCACGGATTCTAAATCTGAAATGAAATGATGTATAAAATGGGTGCATTCTATGTGGTAAACCTCTGTGATTGAACTGATAATATGCTTATAATTAAAAGAATGGTGGTAAGTCAAAAGGTGGTTCTTGAGAGAACAAGTGTTGGGAGCACATGCAAATGTCTCATTAGCATATGACTTCAAGTGAGTGTTTTCAGAGTTGCTTGTATGAGTCTATCATTAAGACAAAATGATATTGGGTTTTATCATTTTTATTTTCTGTAAAGGTTGGGTTTGAGTTTCTGTTTGTTTCTGCAAGTTTTGTGGAGATTGGGACTTTTCTTTTTGTCTTTCTTGTAAAGCAAATATTGTTATCTTGTTTGTTGTGAGCTTATACTGTTATGAAAATTGCAGGTCTCTTCCTATCAGCTGTTGTAAGGTCCATTCTAGATTCCTTAGAATCATCAAAGGAAGTCCGTCAACCTGCTTTAAGAGATGTAAGTATGACACTTCGCAAGATGAATCTTGTTATAGCCTCTGGGAATTTTTTTACTGACTCTTCTTTTATCTTTTGTTTTGCTTTCAAATATTCCCTGGATATTTTGTTGAGCAATATGCTTTTTAGGTTTTGCAATTTTTATATTTTAAGTGATATAATGTAGACCATAGATATTCTGAAAATTAGATGAAAGTGGGTGTTTTGTTTTAAGTGATATAATGTAGACCATAGATCTTCTTTTATCTTAGACATTGACCCCTGGCTCTCTTGGCAAAGCCTTACAGCCATCGGCGCTCTAAGGCATGTTGAGAACGTGAGAAAATAAGAACGCGCGCCATAGAAGCTTGGGGAGTCCGAATCATCAACAATTTCCAGCTTTAACACGAAACTAACTATTTAAAGCAGTGATAATTCGTTTCAGGCGTGCCCAAGGCGAGGACATTCAACATAAAGGCTTACGAGAAAGATAAAACGTGGCAAAATAAGTGTCTGATAAGAGGACTCATGCAATTGCTTACGGCCTTACGCTTGATCGATCATGTGGATCGGAAATCGAAGTTGAAGCTTGGGCATGCCTAAGACAAGAACTTTAACAGAGCACACAATTTATTTATTTTTGAACGCTGAGTACTGCTTGTTTTTACAATATTAATATGTAATCCTAACAATAAGGATTTTACTTTCTGTTTTTCTTCCATGTACTTTTTTTTTTGAAAGGCAAATGCAATATATTCAATTAAACCCAGAACAAGCTCAAGGGAAGAAAACCCAAGAGGCATGCCTGGAAGAATACAAAGACAACCGAGCACTTTATATTCAGAGAAAAAAGACTTAAACAACAAACAAATTCCAGAACAATGTGATGAACACCAGGCAAAACGAAGCCTAAGAAAACCAAGTCGAATCCAGCACATGCAACGCATATACATCTTAATTACGAGGATTTTCTTAATGCTTTCTTGCATTCCAAGTTCGATATTAGATTTCATCTTATCCCTTACTTATATTCCATATGTGATTATAATATTTCGTTTTTATTGGAGATGAAAAGATACTAACCACAAATATACACGCACATATATTTTATATGAAAGAAAAGTAACTGGATTTATATACACTAAAAGTATTAGTTAATTAATTAATCCATATATATGATCATGATATATCCTTGCATTAAATACTAATAGTCATATCTTAGTCATGTTAATAATCTTTTATATCAAATTTATTTTTTTAATTAATTAAATTCTTCCAAATACCTCTATAAAAAGCACACAAACTAGCTGGATAGCTAATTAAGCTCGTGCAAGAAGTTATACAGTAAGAAAATCAAGAACACAAAGACCTACTGATCACTTCCTTTCAACCAGGAGATAGAAGAAAAGAAGAGGCTTGCAGTTTGTGTTGGGTTGGGCTTCCTCCCCATGTAGAGCCCACTCAATATTTCATTAAGGGCTTTATAGTCCTTGCACATGGGTTGTGTTTTAAGGATTTTTAACCCTTTCATGAAAGTGGCAACAGTACACTTTTGGGAGGAAAAAAATGCGCAGCCAAAAAAGAGAGAAAGGAAAAGTTTGTGGAAGCTGAAAAATTTAATAGAGTTGATCAAGATCTTGTTGTTGTCCGATTGAGCTGAAATTTTGTTAGCACATTCATAACATTGAGTTCTTCATGTTGAACGGTGGGATCGGGTTTTGAGCTTTCTATCTACAGTTTTGTAGATGTTGTTTTGTCATCTTTTACGTGAGATCTCTCTTATTTTTCTTTTCTCTTATAAGATTGTTAACCAAGAATTATTGTTCTTGAGATATTGTGCTCGTATACCTCTAGTTTTAGCTAGAGAGAACTTTGTATTCTCATTATTGTTGATAGTGAAGATTGTTTTGGCGCCTGTAAGGCCGTGGTTTTTACTTCTCTCTTTGAGGAGGTTTTTCACGTTAAATCGCTTGTGTCCTTGTGCTTGTGCTTGTGGTTGTGGTTGTGGTAATTTATTTGTCTCTTGATATTATTTGGGATTGCTCTATTTGATAATTTCCTACTAGGTTCACACAAGAGAGGAATAATTTGATTTTTCACTACATTACGTATCTGTGAGATAATTGTTTTACTGTGTTTTATCCCAACAAACTGGTATCAAAGCATTGTTTATTGTTGATTTGGGCCTTGTGTTAAGCATGAAGTTAATACAAGTAGAATGGTTAATTTGAATGGTTCGAATTATCACATATGGAGAGATAAAATGGAAGATCTGCTGTATGTGAAGGATTATTATTTACCTGTGTTTAGTACTGAAAAGCCTGAGAATAAAACTAAGGCAGAATGGAATTTATGCCATAGACAGGTGTGTGGGTACATTAGACAGTGGGTAGATGATAATGTTTTGAACCATATCAGTGGAGAGACACACGCACGCACATTATGGAACAAGTTGGAGCAGTTATATGCTCGTGAAACTGGAAACAATAAATTGTTTTTGATCAAGCAGTTGATGAGTTTGAAATATCAAGATGGGACTTCTATGACAGATCACTTAAACGCATATCAAGGAATTATTAATCAATTGGCTGGTATGAATATCAAGTGTGAAGATGAGGTACAGGGCTTGTGGCTTCTTGATACATTGTCGGACTCTTGGGAGACTTTTAGAACGTTGTTGTCTAACTCAGCCTCGGATGGTGTCATCAGTATGGATTTGGCTAAGAACAGTTTTTTGAATAAAGAAATGAGAAGAAAGTCACAAGGTTCCTCTTTATAGTCAGAGGTCTTAGTCATAACCAATAGGGGGAGGAGTAAGAGTAAAGGTACGAAGAACAGAGGTAGAAGCAAGAGTAAGTCTAACAAGTTTGCTAATGCTGAGTGTTATCACTGTGGTCTAAAAGGACATATAAAGAAGTATTGTCGACAGCTAAAAAGAGAAAACAAAAAGGACAAGGGTAAGGAGAAGACAAATTTTGATGATAGTGATGTTGATAAAGTTGCTGCTATTACAGATGACTTCCTTATTCTTTGTGATGATGATGATGATGTTGTTAATCTTACTTGCCATGAGACCAGTTGGGTAATTGACAACAGTGCCTCAATTCATGCTACATCTCGGAGAGAGTATTTCTCATCTTACATATTTGGTGATTTTGGGAGTGTTAGGATGAGTAATGATGGCTCTACTAAAGCCATTGGTATAGGAGATGTGTGCCTGGAGACCAGTAATGGTACAACACTAGTTTTGAAAAATGTGAAGCATATTCCTGATATCCGTATGAATTTGATTTCTACAGGGAAGCTTGATGATGAAGGCTTTTGCAACACCTTTAGTGATGGTAAATTGAAGCTCACTAAAGGTTCTATGGTTATGGCTAGGGACTCAAAGTGCTCCTCTTTGCATATGATGCTGGCCAAGATATGTGATTCTGCTATCAATGCTGTGGATAGTGATGGTGCGACTGAGTTGTGGCATAATCGACTTAGTCATATGAGTGAAAAGGGTTTGACGATTTTAGCCAAGAAAAATCTTCTTCCTAGAATGAAGATTGTGTCCTTGAAGAGGTGTGCTCATTGTTTGGTAGGGAAACAGACTAGAGTCTCCTTCAAGTCATCCCCTCTTACAAGAAAATCAGGTATTCTTGATTTAGTATATTCTGATGTTTGTGGACCTATGAAAGTGAAAACACTTGGTGGTTCTCTTTATTTTGTGACTTTCATAGATGATCATTCAAGAAGATATGGGTTTATACCTTGAAAACAAAAGATCAAGTGTTAGATGTGTTCAAACAATTTCATGCTTTAGGTGAAAGGCAAAAAGGCTTGAAATTGAAATGCATTAGGACAGATAATGGGGGTGAGTATTCTGGACCTTTTGATGAGTACTGCAGGCAATATGGTATTCGGCATCAAAGGACACCTCCGAAGACTCCTCAATTGAATAGGTTAGCTGAGAGGATGAATAGGACACCGGTAAAAAGGGTGAGATGTTTGCTTTCACAAGCGAAGTTGCCAAAGTCCTTTTGGGGTGAGGCTTTGAGTACTGTTGTTTATGTTTTGAATCTCACACCATGTGTTCCATTGAATTTTGATGTAAAGCTTGGTTTGGAAAAGATGTTTCCTATGATCACTTGCGCACCTTTGGTTGTAAAGCCTTTGTGCACATTTCCAAAGATGAGAGGTCTAAGCTTGATACTAAGGCAAGACAGTGTGTGTTCCTTAGTTATGGCCAGGATGGGTTTGGCTATAAGTTTTATGATCCAGTGTTGAAGAAACTTGTAAGGAGCCGAGATGTTGTTTTCACGGAAGACCAAACCATTGAAGATATCCAGAAGTTTGAGACAATAGTTCCTCAAAGTAGTGATGATTTGATTGATTTAGATCCAGTTCCTCTGACACATGTGCCAACAGAAGCTGAAGATGTTTAGAACAACCAACAAGATACAGATAATGTTGGTACCGGTTCTACACATGTTGATTTGGGTGATAATGTTGATGAGCAGCCACTAGTTTCAGAGGTTACACTAGAGGTTTTATCAGATATTCCACTCAGCAGGTCTACTAGACATAGACAACCTTCCACAAGATATTCTCCTAATTAGTATGTGTTACTGATTGACGGGGAAGAACTCGAATGCTTTGAGGAGGCCATGGAAGATGAATGCAAGAAAGAGTGGATTGATGCCATGCATGATGTGTCACGACCCATGACCACATTTTTCATCTTCTTATACACATCTTAACCGGTTGGGCTGTCTGTGATACTTCACTTGTACTGACTGTTAAACAATTTTACAATGTATTGTTTATATTATACACATCCCCTATCGTAATTTATCAGATAAGTAGTACTGTTGACATGTCTAAATACAGAGAATAAATGATTATACCTCAATAAATAGTCGGTCTGACACATTGTCCTTCGTGTACAGCCAGGATCCACAATCCACTGAACTCACATTCATCAAAACCTGAAATGTTGAAAATTAAGGGGTGAGCAAAACCACGGCTCAGTAAGAGAATTATATGCCTCACTTGATACTCAGCTTCCTATATGCTGAAAATCTTTTTTTTTTCATTTTTCCTATGGGCTCTAGGCTCGCATGTAGGAAGGATGCTACAGTCGGCTAGGGATCCGAATAGAGTAAGGTAGGTATTTTAGAATACCATACTTGTTACGGAACCTAGAAGCAACTGTAGAGAGAAATTTTCATTTCGTTTTGAATTAATCAATCCTCTTCCTTTTTCAAAACTTCCATAATTTTTTTTCATATTCTTTTCAAAATAATGCTTCTACGAAACAAAGCATTAAATGAAATAATTAATATTCGTATATTCCTTGGAAAGAATATTAGTTAAATCATCATCTTATTTCTTTAAAACTCATTTCATGTTTTAATGTACTCTTTTAATTAGTACCGTACTTTAAAAAGAAAAATAAGCTATTAAAATCTATTTCATTCTTAAGTTCACAAGGCATCATTCTTTTTATTAGTATGATTAAATGTGAAAGAAACGAACTTATTGTAAGGACCGGGAGTGCCCAGATCTCTGTTAACCAGGGATTTACCACCTCAGTGCCTTACTCATCTGATATATCACACACATCATATGTCATATGCACCAGATCTATTTCATCCTTTGACATTTGTCGAATTCACGAATCACAATCACTTACTTATCATCACAATATCCTACAGAATTTCTTACTAACTCATCAGAACTCGTGTAGCACTTAGTTCCCGAAGGACTCTAGAGGTGGCTCCCACGGTTCAATCATCGAGTCTCTGCTCGGTATGGCCTATACTGAAACATCAGAACACGTGTAGCACTTAGTTCCCGAAGGACTCTAGAGGTGGCTCCCACGATTCAATCATCGAGTCTCTGCTCGGTATGACCTGTACTGAAACATCAGAACACGTGTAGCACTTAGTTCCCGAAGGACTCTAGAGGTGGCTCCCACGGTTCAATCATCGAGTCTTTGCTCGGTATGGCCTGTACTGAAACATCAGAACACGTGTAGCACTTAGTTCCCGAAGGACTCTAGAGATGGCTCCCACCGTTCAATCATCGAGTCTCTGCTCGGTATGGCCTGTACTGAAACATCAGAACACGTGTAGCACTTAGTTCCCGAAGGACTCTAGAGGTGGCTCCCACGGTTCAATTATCAAGTCTCTGCTCGGTATGGGCTGTACTGAAACATCAGAACACGTGTAGCACTTAGTTCCCGAAGGACTCTAGAGGTGGCTCCCACGGTTCAATCATCGAGTCTCTGCTCGGTCTAGCCTTTTCCGTTTGACATATTCCATGTCATGTAAAATATTTCCCTTTTTAACATGTCACCTATCATTTATGGATTCTAAGATAGACGTTAATCTTGTCGTACTATAAACCCCGGAGGGTAAAGGACTAAACCGATCAAATCTATGACCATAATCTATATTGTCCTCGGTGGATCACGGATCAGGTGTCGACCGGGACTAAACATGTCACATATCATGCATCAGCATGATAAGAATACCAACCAGTCTCAAAACCGTATTTTTCATCATAAAATACACCTTTATGGAATTTATATAATTATATAATTCCATGATTTAAAACCATAAGGGTTATAATCCTTTAGTGAATACTGATAAAAATATTCATAAAAATATTCACTATATTTCACTTCATCTTTCGTCTCGTAATTCGTGTAATTTATCTATTCCGAGAATTTTCGGTGATTTCATTATCACCATTCTCGAATACATGAATATTCTAAAATTCCATCTCATTATATTCATATTTTATGAAATTTAGAAATTTCCTCATGTCTCGTGATTTACTATCGAAATTCGGAAATAAATCATTTAATATGATTTTATAAAGTTTTTCTAAAATTTTCGGCAGCATAACGGCAGCCGATTTACTAACCTCCTGCACGGAAAATACAGTTTAAAATCTTTCAGCCAGTACTTCTTCCCAAATTATTTTCAGCAAATCATGCATCATAATAATTTTCATAAAATAATTGCATAAAATATTTCAATTAAATTATGCAGACTGAGTATCCTTACAGTGCTGCACATGCATCCCTTACCTTTTTCCGGGTCGGCGAATTCCGCTTATCGATCGCGCCCGCACTCCATTTCTCCCGATTCCTTATCCCGATTGCTAAAAATAATTTCTGGAATTAAAATTCTAATTTTTTAGAATTTTTCATAATTTATTTAATTTTTTTCTGAAATTAAATTCTCGGGGAATTTCTTACCGAATTTGTAAAATCTCGGGTTGTCGAATTTTCGAAAATTTTTCGAATTCCCGAAATTCTCCTTTTTTCCTCTTTTTCTTCCTTTTTCCTCTTTTTCTTTTCTTTCTTTCTTTTTTTTTCTTTTTCTTTTTTTTTCTTTTTCCTTTTTCTTTTCTTTTTCTTTTCTTTTTTTCTTCTTCCTTTCCCGGTCAGACCGGTCCAGAGCCCTTCCTCGTCGGTTCCTCGGTTCTCCGGCGGTTCAGGCGTCCCTCAGCTGGCCGGTTGCACGACGAACTTGCCGGTGCCCTCCGTTTGCCCTGGATCGGCAGCACGGCGGCAGATCGAGGCGGTTTTGCCTCGGTTCTTCTTCCTCTTCGCCGGCATTCCTCCGCCGTCCATTGCGCCTCCGGTGGCCTCCATCAGCTTCCTCTCCCTCCGGTGAAGCTTCGGTGGTAGTGGCGGTGCCTGGATCGACCGGCACCGCCGTCCGCCATTTTCTTTTCTTCTCGGATTTCTTTCGTTTTCCGTTGATTCCGTTTTCCGTTTCACCGCATTTGGCTTCTTTCCGTCCTTCCCCGTCACCGATCAACTTTCTTTCTCTTCTTCCCTCACCGGCGACGGCCTCTAGCTCCTCCTCTTCCGCCTCTCGCTCAGCCGGCATCGTCCGGCTTCCATCGTTTCTCTTCTGTTTTACTTAACAGAAGAGAAAATGTGGGAATCGGGGAATCCAATTCCCACTTCTGTTATTATTATTTTATTTATTTATTTATTATATATATATAATATTTATAATTATATATATAATTATATTATTAACAATATATATAAACATATTTTATTTTAACAATATATATACATATATGTATTCATACTTTACTTAAAATTAATATATATTTCATATATATATATTTATTTATATACATAATTGTATATATAAAAATCTACATGTGTTTATTTAAAACAAAATAGTATATATTTCATTTTATAACATATATTAAAATTCATATACATACATATGTAATTATATAAAAACATATGTAAATATATTTATATAATTTAATTATATAAATATATAATATACGCATTTTTATTTTATAAATTTTGGATTTCCATTAATCCAATTTAAATTCCTCCAATACTTATTTTCAATATTTCTAATTTCCAATAAATGGAAAAATTTATGGTTATCACATGATGAGATGAAATCATTGTATGAGAATAACACTTTTAAGCTAGTAAAGCTACCTAAAGAAAAGAAAGCTTTGAAGAACAAATGGGTATACAGAGTGAAGCAAGAAGAACATACTTCACAACCACGTTACAAATGCAGATTAGTTGTCAAGGGATTTAACCAGAAGAAAGGTATTGACGTTGATGAAATCTTTCTCCAGTTGTTAAGATGTCATTCATTTGTGTTGTTCTGGGTTTAGCAGCTAGTCTTGATTTGGAGGTTGAGCAGATGGATGTCAAAACTGCTTTTCTCCATGGTGATGTGGATAAAGAATTTTACATGGAGCAGCCAGAGGGTTTCGAAGTTAAGGGCAAAGAAGATTATGTGTGTAAGCTAAACAAAAGCATTTATGGGTTGAAGCAAGCACTGAGGCAATGGTATAAGAAGTTTGAGTTTGTTATGGAAAAACAAGGTTACAGGAAAACTACTTATGACCATTGTGTTTTTGTACAAAACTTATCTTATGGTGACTTTATCATTTTATTGCTTTATGTGGATGATATGTTGATTGTTGGCAAGAATGGTTCAAGGATTGATTTGTTGTAGAAGTAGTTGAGCAGATCCTTTGCTATGAAGGACTTAGGGCTAGCAAAACAGATTCTTGGGATTCGAATTTATCGAGATAGAGTAACCAAGAAGTTGTATTTGTCACAGAAGCAATATATTGAAAAGGTGCTTGAGAGGTTCAACATGGATCAAGCTAAAGTGGTTAGTTCTCCTCTTGCTACTCACTTTAAGCTAAGTTCTAAGCAGTGCCCTTCTACAGATAAAGAGAAGGAAGATATGAGAAGAGTTCCATATGCTTCAGCAGTAGGAAGTTTGATGTATGCTATGGTGTGTACTAGGCTGGATATAGCTCATGCAGTTGGTGTTGTTAGCCGTTTTCTGTCAAATCCAGGTAAAAAGCATTGGGATGCAGTGAAATGGATTATGAGATATCTCAAAGGCACTTCCAACTTGAGTCTCACTTTTGGAAGTGGAAAACCAGTGCTTGTTGGCTACACTGATTCTGATATGGCAGGTGATGTGGATTGCCGAAAGTCCACTTCAGGTTATTTGATTACCTTTACAGGTGGTGCTGTATCTTGGCAGTCGAGATTACAGAAATGTGTAGCACTTTCTACTACAAAGGCAGAGTTTATTGCAGCAACGGAAGCTAGTAAGGAGTTGCTGTGAATGAAAAAGTTCATGCAAGAGCTTGGTTTCAAGCAGCAGAGGTATGTGGTATTTTGCAATAATCAAACCGCAATTCACCTAGGTAAGAATTTCACTTTTCATGCAAGATCAAAGCACATTGATGTGAGATATCATTGGTTAAGAGATGCTCTCAATAACAACTTGTTTGAACTTGAGAAGATTCGCATTGATCACAATGACTCTGATATGTTAACTAAGGCACTACCGAAGGATAAGCTTGAAGTTTGTCGATTGATCACCGGGATGGCGGTTCCCTCCACATAGTTGGAAACGGGGAGATTTGTTGGGTTGGGTTTCCTTCCCATATGGAGCCCACTCAATACTTCATTAAGGGCTTTATGGTCCTTGCACATGGGTTGTGTTTTAAAGGGTTTCTAACCCCTTCATGAAAGTGGCGGCAGTAAACTTTTGGGAGAAAAAAAAAGTGAGCAGCCAAAAGAGAGAAAAAGAAAAGAAAAAGGAAAAGTTTGTGGAAGCTAAAAAGTTTGATAGAGTTGATCGAGATCCTGTTGTTGTCCGATTGAGCTGAAATTTTGTTAGCACGTTCATGACATTGAGTTCTTCATGTTGAACGGTGGAGATCGGGTTTCGAGCTTCCTATCCATAGTTTTGTAGAGAGTGTTGTTTTGTCATCTTTTGGGTGAGATCTCTCCTATTTTCTTTTTCTCTTGTAAGATTATTAACCAAGAATTATTGTTCTTAAGATATTGTGCTCGTATATCTCTAGTTTTAGCTAGAGAGAACTTTGTATTCTCATTATTGTTGATAGTGGAGATTGTTTTGGTGCCCGTAGGGCGGTGGTTTTTACTCCTCTCTTTGAGGAGGTTTTCTACGTTAAATCGCTTGTGTCCTTGTGCTTGTGATTGTGATTGTGGTTGTGGTTGTGGTTGTGATAATTTATTTGTCTCTTGATATTATTTGGTATTGCTCTATTTGATAATTTCCTAATAGGTTCACACAAGAGAGGGATAATTTGATTTTTCACTACATTACGTATTTATCAGATAATTGTTTTACCATATTTTATCCCAACAGTTTGATGGTAATGAGAATTATGCAGCCTTTCAGCTTTGAGACCTTTGTGCATTTTTCCATGTCTACTTTTTATGAATAATGTACATTAAAGGTTTTCTTATTTCCGTTTTTTTTCCCTGCAGGCAATGCTTATTGTTTTTCTGATTCTGAGCTTTGCTTTTGGTTGGAACTCCCTTCTACCAAAACTTTTTTACTGAAACAAGTTAAATTTTCCGGTCCTTTTAAATCAAAAGCCATTCACATTAAGGTAATAATACAAAAATGAGTTCATCTTATGTCTCTGTTTTTTTTTTTCTCTTGAACTTTGCATTATTTTTCAAAGCATACCTATAATATTGTGCATTCACCGCTATAGAATCAATCTTCCACATCATATTTTTATATATATATATAAATATATATATTTCTTTTATTTAGAAAATATTTGTTAATAGTTTTTGAAGTAAATAATTAATGTTAAAATAGGGCTAATAAATATTGATTTAGTGTTGGTACCTAAAAATTTACTTTTTAATATCATCTTAATATTATTTAAATTCATATTATATAGCATAAGTTAACGTGAAAAAATTAAATGCAACATAGCTATTGTCTGTGCCGATTTACGAATTAATCATGCATGCAAAGTCAATGTTTGCCACTATTATTTTTCTTGCCAGTACAGGCTCATTCTTTTATTTCCAACATTATATATATTGAGCTGAAAACAGAAAAATTAGGATAGAAATAAAGTAGTGATTATACGACTTCTACCCTGGTTCATGCATGTTGATGACATTTGTTGGATAGCTTGTAATAAATACAAGGGATCAAGTTCCCACATTGCTTGTAAAAGTGTAAAGTGATTTATTTATAAAGGAAAATCAACTCTTGAGAGTAATTTGGAGTCAAAAAGGAATGGGCTTTGACCATTTGGCTTGGGCTTGAGCTTGCTTGGCTTGGGCTTGGTCTTACTTGGCTTGGACTTTGGTTAGAGCTTGGCCTATTTTAAAAGTCAAAGATGGGCTCTTGGCTCTTTGACTTAAGTCAAAGTTTTATTTTTTGACAGAATATTTTAAATTCAATTTCGAATTTAAAAATTATTTTAACTGTTCCAACAGACATATTTTCGGTTATATGTCTGGAACAGTTATGTCTGAAATGAATGGTTGTTATTTAATAGAGAATCACAACCATTCATTTATGTCTCTTCATACTCTATATAAGAGTGATAATTTCCAGAAAAGAATTACTCTGTATTTCTTACTTTTCACGAAAATTCTAAAGGCTTTGTTGTATCATGGGGTAACTTGCTTCTGTGTGAGGTAATATACACTCAAGAAAGTATAATTTTGCACGCCTCAAAGCCATATACTCTGATTATTTCCTAACAATATTAACTAACATATATATTTTCATCTTTTGAAAAAAGAAATTAATTTTCTTACAAACGAATATCTAACCTATATATTTTCAGGTTCTTGGGAACATTGTTGCACCAAACAGCAATGACTAGACAAAATGTGATAATGGTTGCTGGCTGTGCTTCTCAAATGTAGCTGGTCGCACTGTTGATGGAACTGGCCAAATAGAGGGCAATGGTGCTGCTTGGTGGAATATAGTAATGTCTCTACTTAATTAAGTACATTTTTATTTCATATACCTATGTAACATTAATTCATATTTTATTAATTATAAACTAATTAATAACTTTTTTTTATTCACTTTCCAGGCACCAAAAGAGAGTGAACCAGCGGTATGTTTATTTTTTGGGCATTCTATAAAATTGAGATTAATTTCAAAACTTAATTATCTTGATATATTTATTATTGGTGCAGATTATTTCTTTCCAAAAATGCGACAATCTTAATTTACAAGGAATCCGTTGTTTGAATAGCCCGCGAAATCACATGAGTGTAAGTGGATGCAATGAGGTTGATATATCACATATTCAACTAATTGCACCCAAGATAGTCCTAACACTGATGGAATTGACATCTCCACATCTACTCAACTTCGAATTTCAGATTCTTTATTTGGAACCGGTATGTGTGTTTGTTTATATAAATATATACATATATTGTATAATGGTGTTTTTGAATATTTATATTTATAAAATAATATTTATAATAATATGATAATAGGAGATGATTGTACTGCGATCAATGGTGGTTCTTCTCATGTCAATATCACTGGTCTTACTTGTGGTCCGGGCCATGGAATTGGGTAATTTTCCAATAATCTATATAGTTGGTTTGTATCAATTAAAAAATATATATTTCAAATTCATTAACTTGTGTTGTATGATTGTACCTAGCGTGGGAAGTCTTGGGAAAAATGGAAAAACCGAAACAGTGGAATCGGTGCTAGTGATGAACTCTATCTTCAGTGGAACTCAAAATGGTGCTAGAATCAAGACATGGGCGGTAATTATTATTATTATTATTGTTGTTGTTGTTGTTGTTGTTGTTGTTGCCCAAAATAACAATAAAGATATACTGACGTCGATGTTCGTACTTGGTCTCCACGTGTCCCCAAGAAACTTCTGTAAAACAAAAAAAGTCAAAGAGACGCAGGGGTGGCTCTCTGTGTAGACACTCCGATACTTAAGTCAGCAGAAAATTCTTCAGTATTGGGAAGCGTAAAAGCCAGAAGTCAAAAAATTAGAGAATAAAATTATACCTAGGGGCTTATTTATAGGCCAATATTCTAGGTTAATTATCTGAGGATAAGTCCATTCCTTGCTGAGAGTTTGTGTCCTGATACAACACAAGTTCTTCGAAAACCGGGAGAAATCAAGGCCTGTCGCAGGTAACCAGCGAGAGACTCACGTTGCGGGCACGTTGAGGCGTGAGAAGTCTGTCGCGTAGCGGGAGCTGAAAAGAGCTCCACGTGTCGCAGACGGATATGGTGTGGTGACAGGGCCTTGACGCTAGCGAGAGCCGGAGTCATACACCACGTGTCGCCTTATGATTGCAGGCGACAGACTTGCCCAGCGACAAGCGTAAGAATGTAGCTTTGAGTTCTATCGCCTAATGCCACGTGTCGAATTATGATTACAGGCAATAGGTCTAGAGTCTGTCACCAGCGACAGGTTTCATTCGGATATTTTAGCTTCTGTCGTCGAAGGCCACGTGGCCCAGTGATTTTCATCCACGTGGTGAGCTCTGATGCTATCGGGCTTGGCCCATCGTAAGTAGACTTTGTCATATCAATTGCTCCCCACTCTCTTGTTGGATTTCTCCAACCAGGAGAGTATAAATATATGTTTTTGGGCCTTAGCCTACCGTGAATAGTGCTTTTTGTTTTTTCGTAATTTCTTCTTGTATTATTTTTTTTTGTATTTTTTGTAGGTGGAAAAAGCTCTATCTTGCGAGAGACACGATCAGGCGCGACGTTTGGCATTCCCTGTCGCGGCTATATAAACCTCTGGGACCCGAAGAGAGAGCGCACGAAAACCTCTGAACAGCCGTCTGTCGCCCATTTTCAGCTCTCTCGCCAAAGAGTCTCTCGCCTACCTTAGTGACAATAAGTATACATCTGTCGCCTTATTTACCACCTCTCGCACTAGATTTAAGTCTCTCGCAGGTGTTTAGTCTTCCGCATATAGTTTTTAGGCCTCCCGCGAGTGTCTTATTTAGTAGGTCTGTCGCCTATCGGGTCTGTCGCCCAACAGGCCTATCGCCGGCTAGTTTTTTGCTTTTTGCCATGTCTTTGCTACGCCCGGGTAAGACACTTAGAACGGGTGGTCTCGTGTGTTCTTTGACAAATGCTGATTTAGAGGATATCAGGACTCGTTTCCCTCTTCCTTCGGGTTATAGCTATAGACTTCCAGTTCAAGGGGAGGTTACACCCGACTTGGTTAGAAATGGTGTAGTAGTTCATAAGGCTTCTTTATCTTTCGGTTTTCGCTTCCCTCTCCCGGAGTTTGGCGAAGCGTTTCTTAGGTATAAGGATATCGTCCCGTGTCAACTCCACCCTCATGCGTGGGCCCAGCTGGTGGCATTTTCCATAGTGTGTCATAATTTGGGTATTGTTCCCACAGTTCCTCTCTTTAGCGCCTTTTTCAGAGTTCATGGGTTAAAAGGGTTAATAACTTTCTCCCTTCAACGGTTAAAGGTCGATGAGTTTTCCTACAATAAGATCTTCTCGGATTTTCCCAATAAATTGCGTAACTTTGAGAGCGAGTAGGTTGTTGTTGAGATTCCAAGTGACCTGCGAATTCGCTCTAGATGGAATCGTGATACCTCCGACAACTCACAGCGCTCAGAAAGATTCAAAGTAGAAACTTTGAGAGACTAATTTGGTGAGCCTATTCGGCGGATCTGTTCTACCAGGGAGCGTAGCTTATTCTCCCTTTTAACCTCGGAGAATATCGTCGCTGTCGGCTGGGGGGTAAGCAGGACCGTTGTTGGGACTTCCGCTGCCCCATCGAACTTACCTGTGACTCCACGTGTTTTTGATGCTGGTCCTAGTCAGCCATCTTCGGTAGTCGTAGCCGAAGCGTCCACCCCTGTAGGTCATCTTGTAGATGAATCCTCTTCGGACTCGGAGGATGAGACTCCTGAGGCTGCGAGTACTAGTGATCAGTCAGGGGAGAATCCTGAGTGGGCTCGGGTCGATGCCTTTGGGAGTCCCTTCGTCGATTTCCTCTTGGATTCATCTTTGGATAGTTTAGAGAATATTGGTGGTTTTTTAGGTTTCTAATTTCCTTTTTACTTCTTGTATACGTGGGTGTGGCGTTTTACTTGGTCAGCTAATTCCTTCTTATATTGTGCAGGTATGAACTTCCAGGAGTTTGTGCGTAGGAGGGATGCCAGTGATGCTGCTCGAGCGACTCCTGCTTCTCAGTCGCAAGCTGGGGCTTCCTCATCTGGACCAGCTCGTGCTCCCTCATCTGTACCAGCTCGTGCTCTTACTGCCCCTCCTCCTGCTGCTGGTGTGTCCAGCCATCCTACACAAGAGGCCGGGAGAAATAAATGAAAGAGGCCTCTTGTCCCTGATCGCGGTTCGGACGACCGCGAGAGCTCAGAGTCCCAGAGGAGTGATTCAGCCTGTCAAGAGGGTGGATCTCGTGTTGCTGAGGATAGGTCTGTTCCTCACCAGCCTAGGCGCAAATACAGGAAGAGGCTAATTATTGAAGCCACAATGCCTACAAGACCAATTTTGCCTAAGGTGGCCGATCCGACTTTGAGGCGCTATCCAGTTGATAGCGGGGTCGTTGTAGGTGGAGAAGACTTCCAGACCTATCCCGGGGTGAATGACAACGACAGCATTGAGGATGCCGGGATAGCATCTCGTCTGGCTTGGAGCACCATTCTCCCTCGCGACGAGGCGAGGCTTTTCACCAATCTGACTGAGGCGGAGGATAATTCTGACTACCTCACGATGAAGGTAAGCTTTGTGCTTGTTTAGCATTTTCCTTTTTAGGCTTTTTTGTCAAGTTTGTTGAGTCTTTGTTTGTTTTTTTTGTCTTGTCAGACGGTTCAGCAAATTGCGGCTGTTAATGCTCGATACAGGGCCCTTAGGGAGCAAGCCGATAAAGACATTCGTGAGCTTCGAGATCAGAAAACGGAGCTTATGAACGAGGTTGTCCAGCTTCGCCCCTATCCCAAAAGGACGGAGGAGCTAAATAAAAAGAACGCTGATCTCGAGCGAAGGAATGCTGATCTTGAGCGAAAGCTTCAAGAAGAGCAAGCGAAGGTGGCTTCCCTTCAGGGGTACCAAGAAGCTTATAATAAGGCTGTCAATGACCGGGGAGCCATGAAGAGACAACGGGATGAAGCCATTAAGGAGCTGCACAATGTATTGGACCATCAGAGAGAGGTTCGGGTCGAGGCCGTTCGTGAGTACCGCTTGTCCCAACATTGCTATGATAAGAAAGCAATGTTCGCGGCGGGATTCATCAAGTACGGTTTCTATTTGGCTCGTTCGTGGCTGGAGAAGCATCGGCCTAGCGAGACTTTTTCTGAGTTGCTCTTCACTGAGGAGGCCAAGTACTAAGCAGCTCCTCCTTGGACCAAGTACGAGCCCGACTCGCAAGGTCCGGATGCCTATTTGGAGGAGGGTGCTGGAGATGAATTCGACAATCTTGAGGGCCCGTGGCCTCCTCGACAGCCACAACGTCAGCCTAAGTCTTCTAGAGTACGTGATCGAGTTGAACCTTCAACAATGTGTGACGATCCCAAGACTATCGAGGCGGGCGATCAGCCTGAGTCTATCGAGGCCTTTCTAGGGGTGGACAGCGATGAGTTCCAGATTTCTGATTCCACAGCCGTTGATCCTGTGCCAGACTCCGCAGCTGTGGTTGGGCCTTCAAGTGATGATCCTTCATCCGAGATGGCTCCTTCGGCTCCCCAGGATCCTTGTGCTTCGGTTCTTCAAGTTCCTGATCCCCCGATTATTGAGGGCTCCGGTGTCGAGGCGGTTTCTTCTCAGCCAGATGACTTAGTACTCAGTGTAGATTAGGATTTTTTGTATTTTCCTCTGTTTGTAAACATTCAATGAAAAGTACATTTCTTTTTGCAGCTTTTTCTTTCTGTTTATGTAAATTCAGTACTTGTACAGATTTTTGAATGAAAAGTACCGTTTCATTCTATAGCTCTTTCTTTCTGTTTATGTGAATTTAGTATAATACTTTGTATATTTTTACCTTTATACCATGTTGCTCCCCAAGTTCTATTTTGAGACAGCGTTCTTATTCATGTGCAAAGATGAACTTCTCTCGAGCATTGTGCCTATCTTGCGCTTTCTTCGCTTAAGGACTTTATTGAATAACGACTAAAATGTCAAGGTGTTAACCATAATTTGCTAACATGAAAATTTCAACGTACCTCGTAATACCTGGATATCTAGGTTTTGCCTTTATCACGCACTTTTCGTGTTTGATGACTGGTCTTTGCTCGTCTCCCACATTTCCGTGCTTGAAGGATTTTTAGATGTGCCCGTCTCGCGCATTTTTCGCTTAGGGACTTTTTTGTTTGCCCGTCTCGCGCATTTTTCATTTAGGGACTTTAGTTTGCCCCGAGACTTTTTTGTTTGCCAGCTGTTGCCTCATTTCCATTCCTGTAACACATAATCTGTCTCACACATTGCATTAGAGAATATAGAAAATGATGGGCTGGCCTTTATTCATAATCTGAGGCATTTTGAACTTTGGGGGCAGAGGTTTTTGCATGATAGTCGTGCAGAAAGGTACTCTTCTTCTTTGGCTCTCTTCTGCAGATACTAACTTCTTCTCTTTCAGTATCTGTTCTATCATCTTCTTCATGTCCACGGGGGGAGCGAGATGATTTCTAGCATGAGACGAATCAGGTAGGTCTTCAACTATCTCCTTGCCCTTTGCTTGAGGTGCGTTTGTTCGTACCATTTGCGTACACCAAGTGAGGTCAAACTCTGACACGGCTCCCCAAGTGCTTTGATCTTCAACACCGTTCTTTCCAGCACCTCCGACACCGTGTTCCAAGTTAGTACCAGCCAAATTTGTCAAGTTATGGTGGTGGGCGGTAAACCCTGTCGCCTGGTCAATGCCCTGCCGCTCAGGCACCTGTCGCCCGACACCAGGCACATGTCGCGTGACCCCTGTCACAAGGCCTAGGCCTGCCGCTTCCTCAGTCTCTCGCGGGTTACCTGCAACAGGCCCTCTGCTCCCCTGTCTTGCCGCACCCTTATGAATGTCATGCTCTTCCATGGTGGGAACCTCTCACCAGCGATAGGGGTCTGCCGCAATCGTGTCCTCTTGTCGTCCAAACACCCGCAGCGAGACACCTCTATTTGTTCCTCCTACCAACTTCTGCACGGCAGATGGCAGATCCAATGTCGGGAGAACTCCTTGAAACAGATCCACCATGGCTGGCAGCGCCTGGGTAGTTTATTCACTCTGTCGCCTCAGAGCCTCGAATTTTGCCGCCGACACAGTAATTCTTTCTTCCTCCCTATTCACCTGGTTCGTCTGGCGAATCTGTTGTTCAGGGGAGCTCACAGAGTTTTCCTCACTTCCGGCCCTTATGTTTGTCGATCTTGTTCTCACCATCTTAGAAAATTTTGATTGGCTTTTTATACGTTTCCCACAGACGGCGCCAATTGTTGTTGCCTAAAACAACAATAAAGGTATACTGACGTCGATGTTCGTACTTGGTCTCCACGTGTCTTCAAGAAACTTCTGTAAAACAAGAAAAGTCAGAGAGACGCAGGGGTGGCTCCCTGCGTAGACACTCCGATGCTTAAGTCAGCAGAAAATTCTTCAGTATTGGGAAGCGTAAAAGCCAGTAGTCAAAAAATTAGAGAGTAAAATTATACCTGGGGGCCTATTTATATGCCAATATTCTAGGTTAATTATCTGAGGATAAGTCCATTCCTTGCTGAGAGTTTGTGTCCTGATACAACACAAGTTCTTCGAAAATTGGGAGAAATCAAGGCCTGTCACAGGTAACCAGCGAGAGACCCACGTTGCGGGCACATTGAGGTGTGAGAGGTCTGTCGTGTAGCGGGAGTTGAAAATAACGCCACGTGTCGCAGACGGATATGGTGTGGCGACAGGGCCCTGACGCCAGCGGGAGCCGGAGTCATACGCCACGTGTCGCCTTATGATTGCAGGCGACAGACTTGAAGTTTGTCGCCCAGCGACAGGCGTAGGGATGTAGCTTTGAGTTCTATCGCCTAATGCCACGTGTCGAATTATTATTACAGGCGATAGGTTTAGAGTCTGTCACCAGCGACAGGCTTCATTCGGATATTTTAGCTTCTGTCGCCGAAGGCCACGTGGCCTAGTGATTTTCATCCATGTGGTGAGCTCTGATGCTATCGGGCTTGACCCATCGTAAGTAGACTTTGTCATATCAATTATTATTATTATTTCTTTTTATACACAATTAATAAAAAATACTTTATTGCAATTCTTGTGAATTATTGATATTCTTTTCCTTTTGTTTTATAAGGTGGTTCTGGATTTGCAAGGAATATTTTCTTTGACGGCGCTCAACTCATAAATGTTCAAAACCCTATTATCATTGACCAACACTATTGTCCCCATAATAATTGTGAACCTGAAGGGGTGAATATACATATAAATATATATATACATATATATATAATTAATTTGTTTTGAATTATTATCTTTTGTTTAAGAAATAATTTACAATTAAATTTTTTTGTTAACGCATGCAGAAAACAGCGGTAAAGATCAGCAATGTGAGATTTAGTAGGTTCCAAGGGACTTCTGCCACTGACACTGCTATCAAATTGGATTGCAGCAGTATAGTTCCTTGCACTGACATTAATTTGAACAACAACCAAATTACGTCATCAATTCCTGGGAAGCAAGTTAACATTGAATGCAACAATGCTCATGGATCTTCCACCTCAACATTGCCTGCAGTCCCTTGCTTAACACCCTAAGCCTATGGAATATAGTACAAGTGATGTGTGTGTGTATATATGACCTAATTTACCCCATAAATTTGTATACCATCATTTATGAATTTATTAATTAATAAAGAATATTAGACTTTATTTATTTAATATGGATATGAGTTGCATGCATTAATCACTTCCTAGCGCTATATATTCATTAATTTTGGATACGAGATGAAATTTGAATGTAAGCGACCAACCACGACTAAAATAACATGAAAATTTTTCCTCCTATCATTGGTTAAAATATAGAATGTGCTTTGCTTTGCTAATGGAACCAACAATCACAGTATGAGAAAAATGAAATTTCTAAATCACATCTAAAAACGGATCTCTATTCCAAACGAAATGGACATGTCAATGGGCAACGATTTCTCCTAACCAAGATATTAGATTTTCTCTAATTCATACACTTCCCCTTGTCAACTTGGCACTCTATATTTTTCCCAACGTCGATGTTTTATCTGAGTAGGATTAGTGACTAATGCAATCAGTGAAGAAAAAGAAATTTGTTTAAGGCACTTTCAAATAATTATCTTAAAAAGAATAATTTTTCTACATTGGAAGAACATTGTTCTAGGATCCAATACTTTAACCTTAAAAATTCAATTATAGTTTGGTTTTCGGGTTGAATTATGGCTTATTTTGAATATTTTCAGAATACAATACATAACCTAAAAAAGATAAAGATATGAATATCACATTGATTTGTACTTAAAAGTCAATAGTATTTCAAGTGATTGTGGATGTTCTAAGAATCAATGTGACCTTAATTTTCTTACCAAAAAAAAAATGTGACCTTAATTTGGAAAGTCCCGTAATGAAAAGCATTGGTACTTATGTGGACTAGGTCAATTATTATTGGGCTTTTCTATAAATCAAGTTGAAGACCATTGAGCCAAATGATAATCTAAGCCCAAGAGGAAAGAGGACTCAGAAGGCCCATAAATGATCCACTGGGTTATTATTTAAGCTGTGGGGCTTAAAGGTAATTACGTGCAAAATAACTCCTATAAATAGGTCACAGGTATCATTCTTAAACCCTAAGCTCTATTTGCCTACTAAAACCCTGTCAAAACCCTGTCTGACTTAAGCATCGGAGTGCGCGCACAGGGAAAAACCCATGCGCCCTCTGACTTTTCCTATTTTGCAGAACTTTTCTGGAGACACGTGGAGAAAGAAGACAATATTGACGTCAACAATCAATCATTGTTGTTTTGTGCAACAACAAAATTGATGTGGACTAGGTCAATTATTACTGAGCTTTTCTATAAATCAAGTTGAAGACCATTGAGCCAAATGATTGAAGACCATTGAGCCAAATGATAATCTAAGCCCAAGAGAAAAGAGGACTCGGAAGGCCCATATATGATCCATTGGGTTATTATTTAAGCTGTGGGGCTTAAAGGTAATTACGCGCAAAATAACTCATATAAATAGGTCATAGGTATCATTCTTAAACCCTAAGCTTTATTTGCCTAATGAAACCCTGTCAAAACCCTGTCTGACTTAAGCATCGAAGTGCGTGCGCAGGGAAAAACCCCTGCACCCTCTGACTTTTCCTATTTTGCAGAACTTTTCTGGAGACACGTGGAGAAAGAAGACAATATCGACGTCAGCAATCAATCATTGTTGTTTTGTGCAACAACAATTGGCGCCGTCTGTGGGAAATTGAGCAAAAAGCCAAATATTAAGTCTGCGAGAGGGTGCGGAAGACCCGCGGGAGACTACTAGTTTCGCGAGAGATAAAAGGGTTCTGTCGCTCACAAATAAAAAAAAATAAAATATATATACCCGCAACAGACTACTATCGCATGGAAGGTTTCACGCGACAGAGCGATTTGCTCGCCCACATACATGCGACAGACACTCTATCACAAGCTAGAAGGGGGCTCACGCGAAAAAGCAATTAGACGAGAGAGTGGCTTCCGCACGAGATAGCATTAGGTGAGAGAGTGGCTAGCCTGTTGCACAAGTCTGTCATCATAAGCCTGTCGCACAAAAGCCTCACATAGCCTGTCGCACAAAGCCTCACATAGCCTATCGGCGCATAACCTATTTTAGCCTTAATTAAACACATCAAAGACAAAAAGTAGAATAATATGCTAGGCGAGAGACAGCATGGGCGAGAGACTGTATGGGCGAGAGACAGCATGGGCGAGAGACTGTATGGGCGAGAGATTGCATGGGCGAGAGACTGGCTCTCGCACCCGGTAGGCGTGGGCGAGAGAATGAAAAATGTCAGATACAGCTTTGGTCGACAAAATGGCTTATACACCTAAGCCGGTTTTGGCTAGGAATGCAATTAATGAAGTCAGAATGCAATGAATATCACAAAAAGACAAACAACAATAATTAAGTCGACAATACTGTGGCGGGAGACAACACCGGGCGAGAGAGTGATTGGGGCGAAAGACAACACTGGGCGAGAGACTAGCTCTCGCCCCCCCCCCCCTCGACAAGTTTGGCGAGAGAACAGACGAGAGAGGCTCTCGCCGCGACAAGCATTGAGCGAAAAGAACCTGATTTCTGCATGAAACAACACTGGGGCAAGAGACAACACTGGGCGAGAGACTAGCTCTCGCCCCCGACAAGCTTGGCGAGAGAACAAATGACAGAGGCTTTTACCGGGACAAGCACTGAGCGAAAGAACCTCTCGCGTGCGACAGCGAAGGGATTATCGGTTCAATTCAGGAGTTAAACTATTCATTAGATAATGATGACACATTAAAAAGAAAATGGCGGGAAAGAAAGTAGATTTAAAGTTCCTACTTTAAAGATAAAATAACCACTTCTTCAAATAGCCATGTTTTTACTAGCATATTTTCACCAAACTCTCAGCCTTCGAAAGTCTCAGCTACGCCATCTTCGATCCTTCGATCAGCAGCACCCTTAGAGTGCACAACCCTCTCTCTTTCCTCTCCTCTCTACCTCTCCGGCAATGGCTCCTCTATCTTCACTAGACCGGAACGTGAGCGTTGCCACTATGCTCCATCTCTGCAACCAGCCATGTCTGCTATTGCGTTGCTACAGAAGGTTGCCCAAATGGGTGCAGTGGCGTCAAACCCTTCACTGCTTCGCGGTTTAGGCTTGGCAATTTCCTCATCAACTGGTCAAGATCCTAATGTTAAGTTAGAGAGCAATACAACGACAGCTGGTTTTAGCCTTGGCCTTTCATCGAATGAAAAAGTTGTAAAAGAGAATGAAGCAAAAAAGCTTATGCCACTCACTGCTCACAGCAAAAGGAGGACAGAGTTAAAGCAGATTAGATAGTGCTCAAGCAATTACTTCAAAAAAAAATATGCAACAATAATAGACATGGCTGACGCTGGAGCTCCCTCAACGGGACTGTCGGCTTTGCTCACTTCCTTTAAAGGTGGCTTTAGTATTGGAGCCGCAGCTTCTTCGCCTGCAGAAACATGGGATGGTGCAACTGACAGAAAACCCAATGGCCCAGCCATGCTCTAGTGGTTCAGTCCCTTGAATCGCCGATAGGGACAATGAAACAGCTACAAAGAATGACTCAGAGGGTTACATACCAAGCAGTAAAATCATCTTCAATACACTGATCATCATCACCAAGACCAACTTGGATAAGACGTTTAGCACCTTTTCATACAAAAAAAAACTGGAAGCTGCTTTGACTTTCTTTCTTTGTTTTCCTTTTGTGGTTGGCAGCAGCAAGGGAAGAACAAACGAAAAATGTTTGTATAGTTTCAAAAGAAGTCAGCGTCAAATAGCAAGAAATTGGCAAGCAAATGGCAACTCATCTGCTCAATTAGTTCAATTAGTGGAGGGCCCCCACTAAATCTTGTCTGGGTGATGCTTGGTTCATGATTAAGCACAGGAAAACGACATTCACGAGTAGGGTTCTTGTTGTGGGAAAGCACTTGTTAGTCTTTTGAAAATAAGAGTTGTATGGAATATGAATATATGATTCCTTATATTCAAATGGTCAAGTGGGCCGTCGCCATTTTGGATTCTTACCAAGCTGGACTCAGATACCAAGCCTATGAAACAACCTAGCGGTCCCTGCTCGCTGGAAAGTAAAAGATTCCAGGTCCCTTGTTTCTACCATGCGTGAGGATCATGCAGAAACGAACAATTTTGTCTCAAGCTTATCATTTGTATGCAGACAATGTGATGCAAAAAACAAGAGATGGATGCTAGCTATTGCTATGGCATATAATTCAGATTTGCAGATGAATTAGTAGTTAAACTACCTCCATTTAACCATAAAACAAGAGGCTTTGCGAAAGAATTTTCTAGTGGCTCCACAAAATAATAGAACAATGCTCGATCAGCCACCGGGTCTACTGTTACACAGCCTGCATACTTTGGCTGTTTTGGTGAAAGAGTGCCTCGCTTACACGACAGTGCAATAGTACGGGCGAGCACAGGTCCACGAGGGAGGCCTTTTTGGCATTAGAGGGGATCACCCTGTAGAATAATGTGGGCAAGCAAAGATGTTGATAGCAACAGGTCTTTTTAGGCGAAAGACCTGCTCTCCCACGTGACAGCCCTAGGGCAAATGGGTGGCCCTCCCACACGACAGACTAGCTCTCCCAAGTGAGAGCCCATGCGAAAGGCAACGCGAAAGGGGTATGCCAGTAAGCAAAAGGCCCAATTAACAGAGAGTTTTGGGCGACAGAGCAATTCATGCGACAGGTCACGTAGCAGAGCAATTCATGCGACAGGCCACGTGGCAGGCCACTCGATCATGGTGACGCAGCAGGATGTATGCGCGACAGGCGTGCGAACATGTATAGCTAAACACTCTATTGCACAGTAAAACAATATAAGGGATAACAGTTGCAACACACAAGGTTCACCCAATCCTTCGTACGCAAGGCAGCAGTGCAAATACACGAGAACTGATCCCAAGCTGCATGCTAGCCCAATAGATCAAAGGTAATGGTGAGCACATTCGACAGGTTACGTCGCGATAAAGCAGTTCATCCTATGCGACATCCAACAGAGCGAGAAAAAGTCACACAGCAGGCATTCTAGACAAGCAAATGGCTCCCGTGAGCCTAGCCTCCCGCACACAAGGCGTGAAGCAATGCTGACAAATGCAGTGTCATGTGGCAAGCACAAGACCACTGCAGTAGACACTTTCGGCAATTGAGTGGCATGTGGCGATTACATGACCAACGCTACAGCCCAACCTCCGCAACAAGGCTCGCTCGGTAAAGCACGTGTCAAGGCACGAGGAACGATCTAAATGGGCAAGCAAGGAAAAGGCTGAAGGGTTTGGCAGAGATGCGCACACAACGCTAGATGAACTCACCCAAGAAAGGAAAAAGCTGGACAAAAAGCTCAAAACGAGCGAGCGTAAGTCCAGGGGAGCTCTATTGGACAAGTCACGACCAAAGACCTCGGGGAACATGCCAAAACTTCAAAGGCCAGTTTGTGCTCGCTCGGGTACATAAAAACATAGACAAGCGGCTGAAACCGGGCAAGGCACAAAAGGTTAGATGAGCTAGCGGCCACCACGCGAGTACGGTTGTGAATGGTGAGTAAGAATACGGCTATCCTAAGACCTAGGCGAGCGAGCCCTTGTCAAACGATACAAGAACTTGCCTAGGAGAGAGAACTCTATGGGCAAGCCACTTTAAGTGACCAAAGCAAGAAAGGAGTAGGCGACTCTGTACATCATTAGGTGCACGCCCATGTAATGAAGGACCGAGCGAGGATGCGCTCTCCCAGACAATGAGAACTCCGGTTTGCAAGTGAAACTTTGACAAGCCCAGCCGCAAAAGCTCTCTATGAACATAACAGAGCTCGATTGGTGATCTAGCTGAACGCCCAGCAAAGAAAAAATCAAGATGGCAAGCACAGTTCAAATGCGACAAGCTCTCCACTTCGATAAAATGACAGTGAAGAAAATTAGGTGAACACAGCACCTATACGCAAGATTCCCCTGTTAGCATAATGCAGGCGAGCAAAGAACACCCGAGACATGTCTTTCGGCAATGGCTAGCAACGCTGGCGAGCATAGAATCCAAACTACTGGTTCACCCATTAGAAAAAACGTTGGCGAACACATTTAAATTTGACGATCCAAGCGCACACCCAAGTGCGAGATCTGAGCGAAATGATCTAGAATCTTCTAGATCTGGTGCGCGCGCTAATCCGACAGAATGTCCAAAAGCTTCCTTCGGCCCATCTGTCGATCGTCCGACACATAAGCTTTCAAGAATTGCTCTAGCAACCATCTAGAAGTGGCTTAAGAGCCACACACTTGGCCTATTGACAATTACACATGTGAAAGAGGGTTTGTCTATATAAAGGGTGTGTCGGCTTTGTGAGTCCTTTAAACAAAACATGGATGCGCCAGCTTATGGCATCGAGATCAAAGCTGTGAGAACCAAACCTGCCGGATGAGAAGATGCTGCGTCAGCACTAGGATCTTGGGGAGCCGGAGGAGCAATTTCAGAAGTAGGAGCATCGCTCGAGGGCTCGGCCACAGCTGTAGAGTCTGGCTAGGGATCAATGGCAGTAGATCAAAAAATTGGAGTTCGTCACCATCTAACCTTTGTAGTGACTCGATAGGCTTGGGCTGATCGCCTGCCTCGACATGTTCAGGCTCATTACGCACTTCGATAGGCCTAGGCTGGTCACGAACCTCAGTAACCCTAGGCTGATTGTGCGGCTGTTGAGGAAGCCATAGACCTTCGAGATTATCCAGGTCATCCATGGCTCCATCCTCTAAATAATCGTCCAGACCTTGTGAGTCGGACTCATCCTTGGTCCCAGGAGGATACCTCATTAGTATTGATATTGATAATAAGAAATGAGAATTAGTTACTGATGAGTTAGAAAAAGCACGTGGGAGACATATGAGCGCAGCCAATTGCTTGGATGCAAGGTCAGCAAAGTCCCTTGCACATTGTTATAGTGTTCACCGACCAAGCAAGGACGTATGGGTGGTAGCAGATTTGAGGCAGGTGTCCAAAGGAGGCACTAGCCACTGTCCTGTAAGGCAGCAAACTAGGGAGAGCTGGGTTTGATCGAAAACAACTTGTGGTAAGCTCGTGAAGGTATATTACTGGTGCCAAGGCACGACCTAGTGCACAGTCCATGGTTGACAGCAGAACATCCCAGCATTCATACTTTACAGAGACAAAGACTTGGAATGGTACTGGCTGTAAAATATTGCACACTTCTTACGATTATGGTCTTTATTTATCCATCTGTTATTCTGATATTATTGTCTTGTGATTATCTGACTCCTGAATAAAGACCAGCTATTCGCTTTCTATATTCTTTAATGCAATTTGTTAGACAGATTATGTGTTAACAGGAATTGAAAAGACGCAAGACGGGCACAAATAAGTCCCTAAGCAAAAAATGCGCGAGACGGGCAAAAATAAGACCCTAAGCGCGAAGAAGACGTGAGACGGGTACAAATAAATCCCTAAGCGAAAAATGTGCGAGACGGGCACAAATAAGTCCCTAAGCGAGAAGAAGACGCGAGACGGGCACAAATAAGTCCCTAAGCGAGAAGTAGACGCGAGACGGGCACAAATAAGTCCCTAAGCGAAAAATGCGCGAGACGGGCACAAATAAGACCCTAAGCGAGAAGAAGACGCGAGACGGGCACAAATAAGTCCCTAAGCGAAAAATGCGCGAGACGGGCACAAATAAGTCCCTAAGCGAAAAATGCGTGAGACGGGCATAAATAAGACCTTAAGCGTGAAGAAGATGCGAGATGGGCAAAAATAAGTCCCTAAGCGAAAAATGCGCGAGATGGGCAAAAGTAAGACCCTAAGCGAGACGAAGACGCGAGACGGGCACAAAAAAGTCCCTAAGCGAAAAATGCGTGACAGGCACAAATAAGACCCTAAGCGAAGAAGATGCGAGACGGGCACAAATAAGTCCCTAAGCGAAAAATGCGCGAGATGGGCAAAAATAAGACCCTAAGCGAGAAGATACAAGAAGAGCAAATCAAAAGTCCCTAAGCACAGAAGGTGTGAGACGGGCAAAACAAAAAGTCCCTAAGCACAAAAGGGTGCGAGATGGGCAAAAATAAATCTCTAAACGATGTACGTTACAATTTTATCATTGGATATGTGCTACAATTGATTGACAAAGTGCATTTAACGTATTATGTTGGCATTCCGGATGTAAAAATGATGTTATAGTCTTATCATTTCTATAAAGGCCCTATGCAAAATATACGCAAGATGGGCAATTCTCTAAAAGTCCCTAAGCAAAAATGCGCGAGATGGGCAGTTCTCTAAAAAGTCCCTAAGCGAAAAATGCGCGAGATGGGCAAATTGTGAAATCCTCAAGCAATAAAGTGTACGGATAAATGCGATACCCAAGTACGAATTCTTCTTTAGATGTAAGTGCTTCATAAGAAGAGCTGGGGAGCACTATAGATTAACTTCTGCATTAAAAAGAGTATCGAAGCACCCATGCATGTGCATCCTGAGGTGCTATAATGTCAAGAGCTTGATCCTTAGGAAAATTAGTCTCTGGATTATCTAAAAATTTTTTGTCCAAGCTTGTGAGAACCTCGACCATCTCGAGTCGACAAAAAGGCTTTTAAGAGCTGGTAAGATCAGATAAATCTTTATAAGTGCCTATCCTTAGAAAAGGTTCCGAATTCTCAGCATCTGGATCGAGCTTCAACCAATCAAGAGCCTGCCAAGTACAAATCACATATGATGAAACCAGATAAGAACATATGCATCCGCTTATGGCACTTCTGGACGATGTGCTCTCATGGCCTTAACCCAGATTCGATTTTCTTCCTCTTGGCTAATAGAAGGCACTTGACAAAAGAAATGATGACACGAAGTCATTTCTGCTACAAATAATAATGAAGTTCACTAGTTAAGCCCTCAAGTGAAGATGAAAAGATTCTTGTGATAATCCCAAGAAGAGGGCAGCAAAAAAATTTGAAAAGCCCATTCTTTATATACTCTTTCACAAGGTAAACCTTGTAAAAGAGTGGGGAGCAATTGATGTGGACTAGGTCAATTATTACTGGACTTTTCTATAAATCAAGTTGAAGACCATTAAGCCAAATGATAATCTAAGCCCAAGAGGAAAGAGGACTCAGAAGGCCCATAAATGATCCACTGGGTTATTATTTAAGCTGTGGGGCTTAAAGGTAATTACGCACAAAATAACTCCTATAAATAGGTCACATGTATCATTCTTAAACCCTAAGCTCCATTTGCCTACTGAAACCCTGTCAAAACCCTATCTGACTTAAACATCGGAGTGCGCGCGCAGGGAAAAACCACTGCGCCCTCTGACTTTTCCTATTTTGCAGAACTTTTCTGGAGACACGTGGAGAAAGAAGACAATATCAACATCAGCAATCAATCATTGTTGTTTTGTGCAACAACAGGTACTATAAATATATATAATGGAAATAATTTATTTAAATCAATCTTCATTTACTTGTGTTTCTATGTATAAATGACCAATTAAATTAAAACAATTTTTAAAGTAATGAAATGGATGGTGATTTTGTTGCTAAAGTCATTGACTGGGTTGTGCTACCATCCTTGAAACAGAATGTTTTAATTTTTGTTATCTCAAAATTCTATTATGAATAATGAGCAATGTCAGCTTTGAAAGCACAAATAATGAAAATATTAAATGACAATGTTTCTTAAAAAAGTCTGAAAA
Organism: Heritiera fomes; assembly: GCA_032173925.1. Classification (NCBI taxonomy): domain Eukaryota; kingdom Viridiplantae; phylum Streptophyta; class Magnoliopsida; order Malvales; family Malvaceae; genus Heritiera; species Heritiera fomes. The sequence continues at coordinate 24,414,908 of JAPDPM010000005.1, forward strand.
TGAAAGAAAAAAGTAATTAAACAAGTTTTTGGTGATTGTTTTTTGGATAATATGATCTAAAAATTTCTATTTCCTAAGTTTTTATTTCTAAAATATATTTCCACCAAAAGCCTTTACTAATCCTTTATATTAAAGAAATGGCCATATGCTTTTAGAATGGAGAAATGCAAGTGCCCAAAGCTTTCATCATAAAAATAAAAGGAGGTGAGAGAAAAATAAGGAGATGCTAAAAAAGCCCCTTTGAGTACAGATGTTTTCAAGACGAAGTCAAAAAGGTTGTAGTCTTTGACCGGTGTCTCCCTTCTTGCCGGCTTGCTGCACAAGTAATTGCCATTGTCATCTTCTCTGCCATTGTCTCATCTACGCATGTAATTTTTAAAATTACAAAATAGAAATATGACTTGGCGATGATATGTTAAAAAATAATATAAACTAAAATATAAATTTGTAAGTACAATATTTTTGAGAAGTAATTTTTTTGGTATGAAGAAATAAAATTTTATATGACAATACTTTGATAAAAAAGAAAGTCCTAATTTTGCTATTGTATTTTCAATTTCATCAATACTTGGATAAAAAATAATGAAAAATCAGGATATTTCCCATAAATGCTTTAATTAAAATAAAAAGTTTTCATCAGATTCATTATTCATGTCTAAAAGTAGTAAGACTGAAAGTACAATAATGTAATTCAACGAAATTAAAAATATAATGACAAATTAATGAAATAGCATAATGATGGAATTCAGTATTAACTCATGCTAATATGATAAATTTTATTTTTATTCTAGAGATAATTTTAATTAATTATAACAGGAAATGAACAACAAAATAGAAAATAAGAATTATAAAATTAGGTAAAAATTAGTGAAAATGAAAAATAAATTAATCGATGAAGAAAGAACTGTTTTTGTGTCTTGTGTGATTATGGTTGTTTGTCTTTTCTTTTGTTTTGGTTTTAGCAAGGGTAGAAGTGTTAAATGGGTCGTGCTGGGCCGGCACAGCCCATTTAAATATTAATCCATGTATCAATAGATTCGTGCTAGCACGACACTATTTTTTAATGGGCCATGCTGGCATGGTCCATGAAATTTAAGGACGTGGCCCAGCATGGCACATGACCCATAACACTAATGGATCGTGCTAGGCCAAGCCAACATTATTTTTCGTGCCTTATCGCACCGAGCACAGCCCATTAATAAATTTTTACACTTTTATTATTTTTAAATATTTATTAATTTAAATAACATGCAAGATAAATAAAAATAAAATAAAAATACACATAATTCACTTTGACAAAATACCATATCTACAAGAAAACATAATAATAAATATTAAATAAAGATATTGAAATTTATAATCCTAAAAGGCAAAATGCCTATTTCCATGAGAAAACATAATAAAATTTACTTAATAAAGATATCGAAATTTATAATCCTATAAAAAAGAGCAACACGATAAAAAAGGCTCTACTTTATGAGGTTTGGGGAGGGTTATTGTATATAGCCTTCTCTCTACATTAAGAGAGAGTATTTTGCCTTGAACTTGTGATCTCCAAGTTACAAAAGAACAATATTTACCATTGTACCAATGTTTTCCTTTGAAATTTACAATCATAATATTTAAAAACACAAACACACACACACATACACAAATACAAGACTATAAAACATAAAATATTATTATTTTATTTTTCATTCTCTTCACCTAATTAATTATTTATATAATATAGTTTATCTAGTGCTTCAACCTCTACATTTAACCAATCTTTGAATAAAATGATCTTTAATAATTTATTTTTTGATAAATTTTTATTAAAAATGTATTTAATAAAAAGTTATATACAAAATATATCAATGCAAAAAACACTAGTTTTAGGGGCACATTTTTTTCAGCGGTTTTACAAACCGCCTACACTTCCCCTATTTTCTTCCCTCAAACTAAACCACCGGTGTTGTTAAAGCTTAAACTGGCAGTTTGACCTTAAATAAGCAATGACCCAAAATCATTTTCACTGAAATAGTAAATCCTTTTCTTCGTCTCTCACGTCTCTTTCATTTTCATGTTCTTAATTTCCTTAAATTCCTTGAAACCAAACAAATTCCTTCTTTTTCTTCTAATTTTGAAAATCAAAATCACTATCTCTCACTCTCACTGTCGCCATCTACGCCACCATCGTCGGCATTATTGTCACTGTGGCATGGCTTCACTTTGTTGCTATTTTCTCTGCTGCAGTTCCTCAGGTAATTGCGCCAAATAAGTTTTTTTGCACTTCTATTTTTAAAAGAATTCTAGCTGAGCCTTTATTATTTTTGTCTAATTTCAAGTTAGATCTAATCAAATCTAGCTTTGGTTAGTGTTCTTGTTTCTTATCTGCAAACGAGCGAGAAGATATCGATGATGAAGAGATTTATTTGAAGCCATCGACAATGCTATTTCGATTTTTCAGATTCTCGCCTTTATTTTGCTTGTGAGTTGTGATTGTAAGTTTCTGAGCTATTTTTTCTCGGTTGCATAGTAATATACAGAGTGAATCTGCCTAAATTGGAGAAATTGCAAGTAACGGATCTCATAAAAATGCTAGTCGTCGTGGAGCAGTTGCTAATGGATCATCTGCTGTGAGTGATGGGAAACCAGGGAAAAAATCCAATGCATCTAGCTATGGTTCTCATGAGAAACAAGTTTGGGTACAGAAATCGAGTATTGGTTCTTAGTTAACTTTTAAAATGGTAAGCATTTGATTATTGTGAATTTTGTCGTTTACCAGCATCATTTATTTATTGTTGGCCAATGTTTTACCAAGATTAAAAGTTTTATATTAGTTTAGAGAATATCGAGAAAATTTGTTCATGGAAAGAAAGTATGGTTGTTAGAACACTTTCAGTGTGTTGGAGTAACTGTATTGGAAATTCAGGGAAACTCAGTAGTTAGATTACTAGTCAGTTTTGCTTCTTTGAGCAGAGCAACTTTTTTCAGGGAATGCCTTGGATATTTACCTTAAGATTTAGCTGCTAAGTTGATTGTTAGCATATCTTTAATACAAGATACACGTTTGGTTGGCCTTGCTTCACAGAAACAGTGGTAGCTGCTCCTTCATGTCTGGTTGATTGTCAAAGCTAGTAGTTTTGTATAACTTATGTCCTGTTGTCTCTCAAATTGAAGAAGCTAAAAGCATATGATTTTAATGTTATTAATGAACTGCCTCATTTCAGATTATAAGTTTATATATAATATACTTATTGTTCAAGTTTAGTAACAAAAGAACTGCGATTAATTCATATTAAATTTGTTGTTCAACTTTAATTATACAGCTGCCCTAAAAGACCTGTAAATTTCACAATGAAACACTTTGTTTTGTCCTGTGTCCAGATGGCAGAGTGGCTGCTCATAGAGATAACGCCCATCAATGAAGCCCACAAAAATCTATGTAGGTGTACACGACCTACCTTTGGTCTTCTTTGGTTAAAGAAAGATAGGTTGCCCTTCCATTCTGTTTGTACTAATGGAAAATCTTTATTTTTCTTGGAGGGGTTGGATCCACAAGGTCCTAAGACATATATTCCAAAAATATAGTTTAAGAGCTTGTCGTCCTAAAAGTTTCTCTAGTCTTGGTATGCCAGAAATAGCAGTATAGTATCTTTAAGATGTTTACGTTTACAAAAAGAAGATTCATACAATTAATATTTAGGCTTTCTTTAGGTAGTTCCCTTTTGTTGGTTGTTAACCTTTAGCCTTGAATGTTACCTTGCTATTTGGTGGTTGTATGTGCATATAATATAAGCTTAGCATACTAGTAATTTTCGTTCCTTTCCAATCATTGTGTAAAGTTTGCTTGTTTTGTCCCACAAACACCTTCGGTCTTTATTTTCAATAGGTGGTGTAGTAATTCATTTCCTAGTTCTCTTAATCCTATCAACTCTGAGATGCAGGAACCAATTGAGCCTTAAATGAAGTTAGATTCAGAAAATCCCATATTTGGACGCATTCTCAGCAGCTCATTCAGAATCTTATGGCTATCCTCTCCTTTCTTTTTCTGAAAAACTACCAAATTTTTAATATAATTATTTTAAATTCTATAATCTATTCCTTATATAAAGCCCATTTGATTATGCCTCTACCTCTGCAGCCTCCATTACAGTTCATCAGCCTTTAGACTAAATCAATTGTCAAAAGGTATATTTATTTTATTGACTTTTAATTACATTCCCATTTCAATGAAATCAAAGTATTTTTTTTATCTTGATATCGAATAGATTTTATTAGGTGGATTTAGTTTCTTCTCATAAATAAGAACTTGTTTGGCTGCTAGTAAAATTGAGTGATATAAAGGAAAAATCAAATTTTGAATTTTTTCCTCGCATTTCTTTGAACAAATTTCAATTTCTCTGTACTCTTTACTCATTGAAGTATGCAAAAGAAGAACCTTTTAACTTATTCTTATTTAGCGATTTTCTTCCTTTCAGTTATTTGGAAAATGACGCAAGAGAATGTTGGGATTGCCAAGGATGTTACTGAAGTAAGTGTTTTTTTCCCTTTTCTTTTCTATAGGGTGAGGTTTTATTTTGATTTGTTTTTTACTTATGACTGTCTTTTTATTTTATTTTATTTTGTGTGTAAAGTTGATTGGTAAAACTCCATTGGTTTATCTGAACAATGTGGTGGATGGTTGTGTTGGTCGCATTGCTGCTAAGCTTGAAATGATGGAACCCTGCTCTAGTGTCAAAGACAGGTACCCATTTGCTAAATTCTTTTTGGTCCATTGCTTCTACGACTTAGTGTGTTTATCATGCTAGAATTGCCTAGTTTTACCAAATATTTCACCTTCGTATCTATATTTCTGCGTCCAAAGATGGATATTGTGCACAGGTATAATTAGATTTGCACGAGATCATTTCTAGAAACACCCCCTCTTACATTTTTCATGCAAATGCTTTTTTCCTTGGGTTTTTGTACACAGGTAATAACTGAATGCTTCACATTTTTATGCCCATGTTGTTCTTAGGGACATGAATGCTAATAATTGTTTTTCTCTCTTTTTCTCCAGGATGAGAAACACGGATTTATTCCTTGTTTGGCTATCTCAACCATTAATGGTTTCCTTATAGGTTTGGATTGACCGGGAACTACATTTCTTTGCACATTTGAAAGAGGTTTATATGACCCCCTCAACTATAATGAGTAACAATATTGAATAGAGGTGGCAAACGGGCGGGTTCGGGCGGGTTTCGGTCCGAATTTTTTCGGTTACGGGCTTTTTCGGTTGCGGGTTTTCTCGGTTGCGGGTTTTTTCGGTCTTGGGTTTTTTCGGTTGCGGGTTTTTTCGGTCTCGGGTTTTTTCGGTTGCGTGTTTTCTCGATTTCGGGTTTTTTCGGTTACGGGTTTTCTCGGTTTCGGTCCGGTTTCGGGTTCAGTCCGGTTTTAACCGTGCGGGCTTAGCGGGCTTAGTCAAATTATTTTAAAATTTTATAAATTATAAATATTTTATAATTTTGAATGTAAAAATTAATTTAATTTTATATAGTTAAATAAAAATATAATAGAAATGCTAAATTAAAGTTAAAATTTAATAAATGAGAATTGTATAATATATATATTGAGAAATTTGGTTGGGATGATTTTGAAAACATTGGGAGTGGACCAATAAAGAATATAGTTATCTACAATAATAAAAGAGAACATATCATCTATAATTATTACATTATAATTAATTAATCAAAATTTAAAGTCACATGAGATCTATCAAAATAATACATAAAGTTTGCACTTGTAAATAATGGACCAGTACATAATTTTAATTATAATTGATTAATTATCGTAAAAAAAATTGCAAGTAAAATACTCGAAGACGTAAAAGACATTGAAAAAGTTTTAAATCTTGCATTGCATTTGCAAGAAATGAAAGCATTTTTGCTATTTGTAAACTTCTGCCTTGGAAGCATATGGATTTCTGTACTAATTAATTTTTTTTGTCCACAAACTCTAACTACTAAAAATCATTTTTGAATTGCCAACAACCTCTTGGCCTAGTGGTTAAAGATGAGTTGTGACATATTGTAAGTCTTGGGTTTGAATCCAACACCCTCATCCTCAGTTATTTAATATTTTCCTTATAATAAAAAAAATCATCTTTGAATTTTGATTATAATTAAAATGATTATAATAGACATTACATTATATTAGACTTAATAATTCGTATATATATATATATATATATATTTTGTATTTGTATTGCATCAAATATATTTGTATCATATAAAATATAAAAATTATTGTATTAAAATTTATATTGATATACCAAACACAATTTTTTTTCTAATTTTTATCAAAATTTGATCCAATGTCACATTCATTTTTTTAATTATCATATCTACATTGCATGACAGTATATTGAGATAAAAATATTTCAAAAGGAGGGAAAAGGCATATTCCCAAAGAATTTGAAATTTTTTGGTAATGTGGGAAAAGTTTGTTTGGAGGGAATTGAAAAATGAAAATCAAACAGATTTCTTTTCACACGAAATTCTCATAAATAAAATATTATTATTCATTATTTTTAATTTCTTTTGTTGTTTTGACTAAATTTATATAAATATAAATTTTTACATTTTAATGTTTTTATTACTTGATAATTATTATTTATTTTTTTTAATTTTCTGTGATATTTACAATTGTTATAAAATATATAATTATATATTAATAATTATATAAAAATTTATTTTTTAAATGAGCCAAATATATATATAGTAAAACTAAAAGAAAGTGAAAATCCAAAAGTATTAGCTATACAAATAAATAATAAACAAATTATAAATAAGTCACATTAAACAATTAAACATTTATATAAATAGCTTTATACTCTTAACAATAACTTATTGAGTAATTGTGTTTTTTTTGTCAATATTGGGTCATTGGAATTTAGATACTCTTAGTTCAATAAATTTATTTTTTTTACTTTGTTTAATTAGCTTTTTTAATAATTATATTATATTTTTAATAAAATTTTAAATTTTTAAGAATCTTTTTTACATTTATTTTGTCTTTTAAATACCAACATAATTAGTAATTAAATTAAATTTAATCGCATAACTAGTTAACTAATTCTACTATTATACTGTTGAATAAAATTATAGTATACATTAAAAAAATAATTAATATTATGAATAATTGGTCAATTAATTATCTCAATTTTATATTTATTTTGTTTTTAGTTTGTACATAAATCATAATATAACATTATTTTTATTAAATATAATCATACTCAAACACATTAATTAATCAAATATCTCATTAAAAATTTAGAACGTTAAATTAAACAAGTTATATATACCAATTGACATTATATTATAAATAATAACATTTGATATAATGTACCAAAAAAAACATTTGATATAATGATGTAAATGGGTAATATATAATCAGGTACCCGACACTACCTGACTCTATAATCGAATAATTATAGGGTTCAGATAGTGTTCTTATTACCCGTATCGGATTCGGGTAGTACCCTTAGGGTACGCTATACCCGATTAACTTTTGATCAAGCCGAACTTGTTCATCAATTATATGAAAGTAATCAAAATTATATGTTTGTACAAAGATTTGAACCATGACCTCTTATATTTATTGTTATATGTTTAACCACGTGAGCTAGATTGGGAATTTGTTATATTTGTTGTAAATTTTATTTTTATTTTAACACAACTTGCAATTTAAAATTTAATGAAACATTGTTGGCCAAAAAAATAGTTTACTGAATAATAATAATAATAATAATAATAATAATAATAATAATTTATTCTTAAGATAATAAGATTTTAAAATTTTAGACATAAAGTACTAAAATTAAATTAATAGAAATTTCATAATATGTTAAGATACAATTCTTAAGATATTAATAATTTAACATATATGACATTTTATTATGAAATTTAAAACAAGAGTATATTCAAAAAGCATGATAAGAAATTGGAATGAAAAATGTCTGAAATTAAAACTATAATATGCTATGAGAGATTGTTTAATTTATTCTATATTACACGGTAAGAGATTATTATAATGTAACATACAAATCATTATGATAAGATAAACATATTAATAATCTATTTTATATAATTAAGAGCTTGTATAGTTGATTATATATCACATGATAAGATATTATTTTTAAAGTTATAATAACATACAAATTATTATGATAAGGCGTTATTTATTAACTATATTATGTATTTTATTTGCTATCAAAAAAACTATTCCAAATTGAGTACTAATTTTTTTTCATTCTCACATTAACATAATAATATTAGATTAACATAATAATATTAGATATACACTAATTGATTGAATATCTAATTAAAATGTTAAATAATAGATATTACTAAATTAATTAATATAATGCTAGTTATTTAAATATAATTAATAATAATATTAACAAAGTATAAAAAATAAATTTTATTAAAATTACCATTTACATAGTAATACAACTCTAATATATTATTAAATTACACTTTAATTTACTATTAGAATTATTATTTTTATCCACACTTTAATTTTACATTTAATAGATAATAAATAAAATTTTTTTAATAAATACTTAATTCTATCAAAATAATACTTATACACTAAGAGATTACGTAATTTATTCTTAAAGATTATTATAATATAATATACAAATAATTATTATAAGATACCAAATTAGTTTATTCATGTATAAGATTATTATAATATAATAATTAATTAATTATCACTAGCTTGATTTTTTAATGTCTTTTGTTTTAAGGCTAAAAATAAAATTACCACTATAATTTTCTCCTTTAATGATACCCAAGTATAAAAAAATTGTACTTGTATTGTTTAATTTAATTACTTAACTTTTTCTAATCTTAAAAACTTGAATTTTAACTTTAAGATTAAGTTTTTTTAATCTAAATTTAATATCCTTCTATACTTGAAACTTTAAGAAAATATAGTTTAAATTTAATTTTATTAAAAATATTTTTAATGTGTTGCACAAAATATCAAATTAAAAGTTTCAAACAAATATTGAAATTATATAATTTTTATATATTTGATTTATTATTATATTAAAATTAAAATTTTATTATAAGTAAAAATATTAAAATGTTAAAATGATTTTTATAATAAAATCAAATGTCAAATTAATAATATATTTATTATTATACATGCAATAAGGATAATTTTAAAGATTATTTGATATCATATATTATATCATATATTATGGTATTTTAAATTAATTTAATTTAATTAAAAAGATTCAATATTTATTATGCTGGTAATATATAATTGATAAAATTGTATAATAAATAATAATTGTTTTCAAAATTTTAAAATTTTTAATTAAAAAAGTGTATCAATTATTTATTTATTTTTAAATAATAATTATATAAATATAATTCGGGTTTTCTCGGGTTATAAATTCGATTTTTTTCGGTTTTCGGTTCGGGTCGGTCTCGGTTTCGGATCGTATCGGGCTCGGGTTATGTCAGGTTCGGGTTGTGTTGAGTTCGAGTTTTTTCGGTTTCGAGCTTTTTCGATTTCGAGTTTTTTCGATTCCAGGCTTTTTCGGTTACGAGCCTTTGACTTTTTTGGTCAATTCGGGCTGGTCTCGATTCAGTCTCGGGCGGATTCAGGCGGGTTTTTGAGCTCAGTCCAATTTTTGCTACCTCTGATATTGAAGATGATTCATTCTCTAAGCCTGGTGGAAAATGGTCTGTTTTCTATTATGGTGCGGGTCACATGCTAAATGACATCACTCTCTCGTGCTGGTTTACTTATCTCTTACTGTTCTTAACAGAAATTGGGCTTTCCTCCAGGTATATGTTTTCCTGCTTCGTCTGATGTCCATGTCTTCATGATAGATTTTGAAATATAACTTTTCCTCTTTAATCTAATTGTGACAAAAAAGGTCATGAAAACTAATTGAAATTAAAAGGCTTTGTCAGAAAAGAAATTGAAAGGATGAGGCGAACTAGGTGAAAGGTAAGACATGTCATAGGTTTTTAATCATGAATGGTAGAGTTAGTAATCTTATAGGGGGTATCAAGGTTAATGCAATTCAGAAGATTGATTATAGTATGACAAAGACGATTGTGTGAACGATAAAAGTGGGGGCATTTTAACTTTGTACCTTTTCAAGTTTTATAAATTCCCTGATCTATGAATATATTAGAATTTGTACGTTTGAATAACAGAAGAAGTTTGTGATTAAGCTAGTTGATAACTTATGACAGCTCAGATTGAAAAATTTTTTTGTCACTTTTTTTTTGCCTTTGTAAAACTTTGTTTGCAGATCTGAAAGTCATACATGGAATCTCTCAAATAGCCTGTGCCCATGTCGTGGTATCTCTTTCTCTTCTAGCATTTTGGTATGGTCTAATGGATGTTTCTTGAATTGACCTGATTTAGAGATTCACATCCAAAAAATTAACTTGGAGATTCACATCCGAAAATTAAAATTTTGATTTGGAGATTCACATCTGGAATTTCAACTTAGAGATTCACATCCAAAAATTTGATTCGAAGATTCACATCCGAAATTTAAACTTTGAATTCAAGGATTCGCACATGAAATTTTCTGAATTGGAGATTCACATCCAAAATTTGATTCGGAGATTCGCATCCGAAATTTGATTTGGAGATTCACATCTAAATATTCATGTTAGAGATTCACATCTAAAATTTCAGAGATTCTCACATGAAATTTTGGGTTGGAGGTTCATATCCGAATATTGAAGTTAGAAAACTTTTTAGTTTCTTGATACATCATCCTTTTAAAACTTTTCACTTAAAAACAATCTTCTCATCTTATCCTAAAATTTTCAAAATCCCGTTTCCTTCCTTTTTCTTGTGCTTTGCCCCTCTTTTTTTTTATCAAGAATGTACAAACTTTGTTACTTATAGGTGAAATTTTCATTTGTCTTCCTTTTTTTTTGTTTTTTTGAATGTATGTGATGAATGCAAATGTAAATGTCGAGAAATAGGAAAAAGAGGAAAAAATAAGAAAAGGAAAGAAAAGGACAAATAAAAGGAATCAAAAGTTGCAGTAACAAGGTTCACAAGTGAATCTCCAAGTCAAACTTTTTGGATGTGAATCTCCAAGTTAAAATTTCGGATGTGAATCTCCGAATTAAAATTTTGGGTGTGAATCCCTAAGTCAAATTTTTGGGTGTGAATCTCCAAATCAAATTTCAGGTGTGAATCTCTGAATTCCAAGTTGAAAATTTCGGATGTGAATCTCCGAATCAAAATTTTGGGTGTGAATCCCTAAGTCAAATTTTTGGATGTGAATCTCCGAATCTAATATTTGGATGTGAAACTCCAACTCAAAATTTCAAGTGAGAATCTCTGAAATTTCGGATGCGAATCTCTAAAATGGATATTTGGATGTGAAACTCCAACTCAAAATTTTAGATGAGAATCTCTAAATTTAAGATGCGAATCTCTGTATTAAGGTTTATGTTTGGAATTTTCAATACAAATCCTCAAATTGAGTCCCTGAATGTATCCTTGTCAAGAAAATGCAAGATTAGAATATGAAGTTGGAAGAATAAGATCTTGAAGTTAAAAAAAAAAAAGAGGAAGAAGAAGGTTAAAAAAAAGGGGAGAAGAAAAAGGTTCAGGGCTATATTTTAAAGAGGAGGTTCGAGATTAAATTTAAAATAAGATTAAACACAAGATTTAAAGATGAAATTGAAGAAAATTCAAGATAGGGAATTTTAAGATAGGAAAATTCGATTTGGATGTGAATCTCCGAATCAAACCTTTAGGTGTGAATTCCAAAATTTCAATATCTGGATGTGAATCTCCAAGTTAAAATTCTGGATGTGAATCTCCAAGTCAAATTTTCGGATGTGAATCTTCGAGTTAAAATTTTGGATGTGAATCTCCAAATCAAAAATTTCAGGTGTGAATCTCTGAATTCCAAGTTAAAATATTGGATGTGAATCTTCAAGTCAAACTTTCTGGACGTGAATCTCTAAATCAAATTCTAAGTCAAACTTTCCGGATGTGAATCTTCGAAACAAAGTTAAAATTCCGGATGTGAATCTCCGAATCAAATTTTTGGATGTGAATCTCCAAGTTGAAATTCCAGATGTGAATCTTCGAATCAAATCTTTGGATGTGAATCTCCAAGTTGAAATTTTGGATGTGAATCTCCAAGTTGAAATTCCAAATGTGAATCTCCGAATCCTAGATCTTTGAATGTGGAATCTTTCAATTTAAAGTTTCATTGCCTCTGCTACAAGAGGAGCACTTTTCTAAGAGGAATTTAAAGTTTCATCACCTCTGCTGCAAGAGGAGCACATTTCAAAAAAAATGAAAAAAGAAAAAAAAAGAAATTTTAAAGTTTCATCGCCTCTGCTGCAAGAGGAGCACATTTCAGAAAAAATTTTAAAGTTTCATCGCGTCTGCTGCAAGAGGAGCACATTCCAAAAAAAAAAGTTAATTTAAAGTTTCATTGCCTCTGTTGCAAGATGAGCATATTCCAAAAAAAAATGAGATTAGGTCATAAGCTGGACAAAATTAGTGTCTTTTGTCTTTGCTCTATTCCTGATTCTCAGTAATGAACAAAGAGGGGTAGCTGTTGACACCTAATTTTGTCCTAATATTATTATTATTATTATTATATTTGTATTTATTTTTATTTTTAATTTTATTTTTATTATTTGTTTCATTATTATCTTTTCTTCTTCTTCTTATTATTATTGGTCTTGTCTCCCATCAACCATCCAATCTGCCGCCAGCCACCCCTGCCAACCCATCTCCCCAGGCCGTCCCATCTCCGCCGGCTAGCCACCTCTCCTGTCTACCCATCCCATCTATGCCCAGCTTACTCCTTCTAAAAACCCCATACCAGACTCCCTTTAAAGAATCTCCTTCCTCTACAACCCGAGACCTAGGAGGAAGCCATTTTACCAGACACAAAGGGAAGCTTCGAGCTCTCCCCACTCACCGAGCATCACCACTCACCCCACACCGAAACCAACCAAAAATCGGGGAAAACCCCCTTACCCTCACCACCTCTGCCTTTGTTGAGAGCCCCCAAACACCATCATCACTCACCCGAGACCCCCTTTTTTCCCTCAACCACCACCCAAGAACTAAGACCACCACCAACATCATCCTCACCACTCAATAGCCTCACAACCCACCTGCAAACGAAAACAACAAACAAACACAAAGCCACAACCAAACATCATCAACCAGAAGAGAAAAAAAATAGAAAAAAAGGGAGGAGGTTTCGGTCAAGGCCAGATCTAGGTAGTTAGGAGGTTTTTTAGGGTAAACAAAGGTTAGAAACGGAAAGGAGAGGAAGAGAAGCTTTGGAAAGTTAGAAGCTTTCCCCTTTCCGGCCACCAGAGGTGGCGGCCGGTGGCGGCGTACGGCGGTCCGGCAGGGCCGAAAATCGCCTGGCCGAAGAGCTCTGAAGCTTTTTTGGTAAAAAAGAAAGAAAAAATGAGTTAAAAAAAGGGTGGGCTTTTATAGTGAAAAAAAAAAGGGGGGAAGAAGGGAAGGATTCGCGCGTGGACCCGGATCTGACCCGGGTCTGTGCGCTTGACCCGCGAAGGGAGCTACCCACGTCCGACCCACTGCGAAGCAACGACCTGACCCGACCCGGATCCGACCAGCTGGCAAATTGGGCCTTGAGCTTAGGTTGTTGATTGGGCCTCCTTGCTATTGGGTTTTAACCCAATTAATTTGGGTATATTTTTTAGCCTTTTGTATTATTATTATTATTATTATTATTATTATTATTATTATTATTATTATTATTATTATTATTATTATTATTATTATTTTTGGGTTTTATATATATATATTTTTGTATTATTATTATTATTATTATTATTATTATTATTATTATTATTATTATTATTATTATTATTATTAATGTATGTCGTAAAATAAAAGTTTTTGAAAAATTTTTCTTTATTTATATTTTCATTAATTATTATTATTATTATTATTATTATTATTATTATTATTATTATTATTATTATTATTATTATTATTATTATTAATGTATGTCGTAAAATAAAAGTTTTTGAAAAATTTTTCTTTATTTATATTTTCATTAATTATTATTATTGTTTAGAAAATGTATTTAAAATAATGAAATTCAAATTTGAGTAAATGATAAAATTTTAAATAAATAAACGTCCGATGATGGGATGTTATGAAACTCACAAGTAGTGATTTCTTAACTGATCCCTAGGTGAGAAGAGTCTACTAAATGTTACCAGAGTATTGAGATATTTAGTACGATTTTTCAATAATTTAATTTTTTGTTAAAAATAAAAATAAACATGTTTTTAAAAGAAAATCCAAAAAGGAAATTAATTATAAAAATTAAATTTAATTAAACGAAATTTGTCCGATGATGGGATGTCATGAAACTCACAAGTAGTGATTTTTTGACTGATCCCTAGGTGAGAGAAGTTCACTAAGTGTTACCAGAGTATTGGGATACCTACTGCAATTTTTCAATAATAAAAATTTTCATTTAAAATAAATAAAGAAATAAAAAATAATAATTAAAAAAATTCATTTGCATCATTCATTATTTGTTTACATCATTTGCATTCATAATAATTTTTGAAGCGAGTGTGAATCTTCCGACGATAAGATTCTATAGAACTCACGAGTAGTGATTCTTAAGAAATCTCTAGGTGAGGAAAATTATTTCAAATATTACCAGAGTATTGGGATATTTGATTTAATTTTTCAATACAAAAAGGTTCACATTTACTTTCGAAAAATAAAATTTATCTTTCTAAAATAAAACAAAATAAATTTACAAATAAAAAATGATTTTGACTAAAAAGATTGCAATAAAATAAGAATTATTTTTAAATATCAAATTAAGACCATTTTATTGAAACCAAAGGATAACACATGATTATTATGGTACCGTTTTTTAACGGGCAATAAAAAAGAACAAACCTTTTCTTCATTTTCAGATGTTGCAAAAAGAAGGGGAAAAGGAGAGAACTATTCTCCTTAAGAATGCAATCCTTCCATAGATGTGAACCGGTTATTGGTAGTGAAATAGCAGCAATGACCCCATTAAAGATGTTTCAACCACACAATGTACCAAAAAAAAGCCAACTATACAACGAGTACTTGGGAGGTAAAGGATTTTAATTTAATGCTTTAATGCTTGGTATTGCAATTATATTTGTTTGATTTGATGCCATGGACTTATGATGATTTTTTATGTTATTTGCTTGCTATTAACAATTACTACAACAGAGCTAAGTTGCCTCCTACACACCCAAATCAGCATGGTGGAAAGTAGTATTTATTGTAGGTTTATATACGTTGTTTACAGCATGGTGATAGTAGTTAAGAGGTTTCATTTTCTCTTATTGTAGGTTTCAGATGCATCTAGTTCATTGGGGTCACTACTTCCAAATCTTAAATGAAGATGGAAGCTTCAAGGATGATAATCGGTATACAATTTAGCTAGAAATTTTATGCTTGTATTAGACTTTTAGGAAGTTTTGAAAACATTTTGGTTATAAGCACTTTGAACTAAACTTCAACGAATGAAAGTTCAATTGTTAAGAAATTGTTAATGCATATGAGTGTTACAATGCAAATAGTTCTTTCTCTTTTTATTAGTGTAATGGACATGGATTAATTGAATTACCAAATGAAGTATACTGCCAATGTCTCATTTGATTATTTTATTAACAAAAAAATTGCATTAACAATTATTTTATTAACTTGCATTAAAAAAATTTGAATTAAGAGTTAAAATCATTTTATTAAATTATTAGTGAACAATGGTATTAGCAATTGTGTTATTTTTTATGAAAACACAAAGAATAAATTAAGCTCTTAAATTTAAAATAAAATTCAATAAATATAAAAATTTTAAATTTTAAATTTTAAATAAGACTTTTACCGGCACTTAAAAGTGCCGGTAAAAGCTTTTAAATTTAAAATAAAATTTAATAAATATAAAAATTTTAAATTTTAAATAGGACTTTTGTCGGCACTTTAAAGTATCGGTAAAAGCCTTATACTTTTAAAAGCATTTAAAAACGCTAGGAAAAGTTATGCCCCAATTCCTCAACCCTTTACCGGCATTGGAGTACATCACCGCTGGTAGACCTTCACCAGCATTCACCTAGCCAGCGGTCAGCCGACGGTCAACAAACCGCCGGTAAAGTATTTACAAGCAGTCAACTGGTCTTTTACTGGCACTTATAAGTGCCGGTAAAAGTCAGTTATTTTGTAGTGTGTGTGTAACATATCATACATTTTATATTCAAAATGAAAATATTATAAATTTATATATCAATGATTGACATACTTCATAATTAGATTTGTTAAATATAATTTTATTTATATAAATGGGCTAATATGACACGGCACATGGGCTTGTGTGTCGTGCCGTTCTAACCCGCGTGCTCCGTGCTAGCACTGGCTCATTCATGAGCCGTGTCGTGCCGTACCAATTCATGTGCTTAAAAACCTCTAACCCAGCACGACACACAATTGTATATCATGCTTAGACCAACCCGCCCATTTAAATATGGGCCGTGCCAAGCACAATCCACATCGTGCCGAATCATGTCATGCAATGGATCACTCAGCCCGTTTGACATCTCTAGGCAAGGGAGACGCTGCACTACCAGAGAAAAACGGTTAAAGACAAACAAAGTTCCGCCTTTAATTTCGGTTGCAAAGTATTTTTTTTATATTAAGGAGTTTCATTTGACAACTTTTAGGATTGGTTAGTATTTAGTAAAATGTTTAAAACTGAATCAAATATATTAATTTTAATAATTTCAAATAAAAAAATAAAACAAAGCATAAAAAGTTGTAACCCAATCTATTGATCCAAGGTTTTAGATTTGTACACTTCAAAAAAAGAAAGGTTTTAGATT
Source organism: Heritiera fomes (assembly GCA_032173925.1). Classification (NCBI taxonomy): domain Eukaryota; kingdom Viridiplantae; phylum Streptophyta; class Magnoliopsida; order Malvales; family Malvaceae; genus Heritiera; species Heritiera fomes. The sequence continues at coordinate 24,431,821 of JAPDPM010000005.1, forward strand.
TGTACTAATTTCAGACAATCCAACAAAAACGAATATTAGACAGCTAAGCTACGTGGGAGTTGGCGGTTGGGAATGGGGCTAGGAAATTGGAATGGATTAGATTTGGCTACACGCAGTCACGCACCAATCAAATTCCATTAGCTGCTGTTGTGGGGTCAGATCTTTAATTTTTTTTACCAAATATACCTGTTCACGCGCTTATAACCGCGTCACTCTTTAATCATTTTCTCTCTATTTTAATCGAAAAACCTTGCTTTCACCGGCCATGAATGCTGAAGCAGATCAACCATTTGAATAAAAATGTTGTTTGTATAAAAATATTTCGTGATTTATAAAAAAAATAAAAATGAGATATTATTATTTGAATTAGCATCAGTTACAAAATGTGAATGAAAATTAATTTTATATTTAATATAATATAAAAATATTTTGTGATTTAAAAAAATAAAAATAGCATATCTCCATTTTTATTTAAAAAAAAACAAAATTCATGAAAGCAAGTTTCAAATTGAATAATTAAAAAGATCAAAAATATAGGATATCATTTTTATTATTTGTTATGATAATATATTTTTATTTGTTATAATAATTTATGAGTCTAAATAATGCAACAACAAAATTGTTAGATATCTTATAGGATTAAATACATGAATGTTCGTTTAACTATAATTGTTAATATAATTTCATATTCGGACTTCAAAACTATTCAATGTGGTATATGAACCACTGTATTGATAAGTAATTTAGTATCAATCTCTAATACCGTTAAACAGAAATGCTAACTTGGATATTGAGCCAATAAACGTGAAATAATATAAAAAATTATATTTTTTATTTTATATAAACTATTATATCTTATACATATTATTTAAAAATTATAATTAAAAATAAAAAATTTTGTTAAAAATACAAAATTATAATTTTTTAAAATGCATATTATTTAAAAATTATAGTTTAAATTTTTTTGGAAAATAGAATAATTAAAAAAAATTTTCTTTGCTTTGTCTCGATCCTCCAGCCCCTCCCCCTATCATAACTGGATCCGGATCCAACCATGACAATGGGAAGGGGTGGGGGATTGGGTGGAAGGGGAAAAAAAGAAAAAAAGGAAAAGAAAAATAAAAGAAAATTATTTTTTAGTATGACAGTTGGCGTACCACACTATCAAGTCATTGGCATGCCGCATGTTTTTTTTGCCACATTTCATATTTTTATTGGTCTACCATCCACATCAACAGACTCAACAAACGGAATTAATTACAAGGACCACATTAGTAAATGGAATGAAAGGTGAGGTATCACATTGAATTTTTTTTGTAGAGGTACCACATTAAATTAATCATTATGGATTAGGGGGGATTCGTCCAATTAACCATATTTTAGACAATCAAAATATTTAAAAAAAATTAATCTTGAAAATTAATTTACTTGATCATGTTTAATTTTTAAAATATAAAAATTTAAATCTTACCAAAGCAAAAATTAGTTAAGAAATGGATAGTTTCTAACAGCAAACTCATTTTGACAAGAGTTGGCAAAGTAAGCCTCAACCCAATAACTTGTTTGAGCCAATCTATCACCGAATTCAAATAGACTATAATTGACTTAAAAAGTTAAAAATCCAAACTCGACTCAATTTGAATCAAAAAAATTTTATTATACTTATTCCATATTTAAATTTAAATTTAAATTTAAATACAACAATAATTCAAATAGATAAGATTGAGCTAATTAATTGACTAATTAAATATTAAATATTTTGCTAAATGTTAATTGATGCTTGTTTTTGTTAGCTTTAAATTGCAATATATATTTTGAAATAACAAAAACTTAAGTAAGCTTTAATGTTTTAATTCATATTGTAAATTTGCCTTATCACACATGATTTTCTCAATACATTTCAAGTGTTCATATCAAACATTAAGACCATGATTTAATGATGCATACTCTTATTGGTCTTAACACTTTATAAATGTTTTGAATATTTTAGAAAATTACTTGATGATTTCTTGGACAATATTTTCATTTGAGAAAGTCAAGAAAAACTCCCTTAAAGCTTATAAATGTTTTGCGTTGAATTAGGATCAAAGGTCATATCATTTCTAACCCAAAAGTGCAGGAAAAATGCCCTCTGGAAGAAAAGGATCGATCCCCACTGTAGCAGGATCGATCCCTTTTTGGCAGAAAGTCTTCCCAAGGTCCCTGAAGCCCAGAATCAAGATTCTGGACAAAAGGGATCGATCCCCTATGGAAAGTGATCGATCCCTTTGCTCGAAAATAGCCTATAACGGCTAGTTTTTGTGAGATAACGGTAATATCCGAGATTTGGCTCCACCCAACGGCTAGAATACATCCAAGGGACTATAAATAGAGGCTTAGAAGCTAAAGAAAGCAAGAGGAACAACCAAGCAACATCTTTCATCATCTTATTCATCTTCCTCAAGCCTCAAACAACAAATCAAGAGCTCCAAAGTCTACATCTTCTATCATTCACTTATCTCTTGTATTGTTTAGCACAAATATTGTATAGGCTTTTCATTGTGCTTAATTTCTGTAATCACTTGCCTACCTAGAGGCCTTTCCTTGATTACATCATTTGTAAAACAAATCATTCCTTGTAAAGGGGAGGTTTCTCTTTAGCCTAAGAAAAAGAGGGAGGTTTCTCTTTAGCCTAAGAAAAAGATGGAGGTTACTCTTGAGCCTAGAAAAAGAGAGAGGTTTCTCTTGAGCCTTGAAAAGAGGGAGTGTAACACAAATTCAAGTTAGTGAATTTGGGGAAAATCCTTGGGAGCGTCTCAAGGTAGAGGACGTAGGCAAGGTTGCCGAACCTCTATAAATCACTTGTGTACATTTCTCTATCCTTACTCTCTTTACTTATTTGCTATTATATTTGTGTTTATTGCTTTGAATTTATATTGCATAATTGAGTAGCTTAGAGAACTTAGAAAATATCAATATAGGCTAGAGAATTTAGAGGAATCGAAAAACGAACTTAAGGTTAGCGAAAAACCGATTCACCCCCTCTCGGTATTGCCTATAGAGTCAACAGTTTTAATAGTGTTAAGGCTAAACCAATTATTGATACTATTTTAAAGTCTATTATAGTATTGTTAACTTTGAAATATTTGGGATTTTGATTAGAGGTGGCAAAAACTAGCCCGAACCCGAAAACCAGTCCAAATCCGCTCGAGACCGAACCGGGACCAGCCCGAATTGACCAAAAAAGTCAAAAGCTCGTAATCGAAAAAACCCGTAACCGAACAAGCCCGAAACCGAAAAAACCCGTAACCGGAAAAGTCCGAAATCGAGAAAACTCGAAACCGAAAAAACTCAAACCCGACATAACCCGAGCCCGATACGATCCGAAACCGAGACCGATCCAACCTGAAACCTGAGAAAACAGAATTTATAACCCGAGAAAACCCGAATTATAATTATATAATTATTATTTAAAAATAAATAATTTATACACTTTTAATTAAAAAAGTTTAAAATTTTGAAAACAATTATTATTTATTATTTAAATTTTATCAATTATGTATTACCAGCAAAATAAATATTGAATCTTTTTAATTAAATTAAATTAAATTAATTTAAAACATCATAATATATGATATCAAATAATTTTTAATATCATACTTATAACATTTATAATAATAAATATATTATTAATTTAACATTTGATTTTATTATAAAAAATCATTTTAACATCATATTATTTTTATTTTATAATAAAATTTTAATTTTAATACAATAATAAATCAAATATATAAAAAAATTATAGAATTTTAATATTTGTTTGAAACTTTGAATTTGATATTTTGTGCAAGACATTAAAAATATTTTTAATAAAATTAAATTTAAACTATATTTTCTTAAAGTTTTTAGTATAGAAAGATATTGAATTTAGATTAAAAAAACCTAATCTTAAAACTAAAATTCAAGTTTTTAAGATTAGAAAAAGTTAAGTTATTAAATTTGTTGGCTCTATAGGCTATACCGAGATGGGGGGTGAATCGGTTCTTAGCTAACCTTATGCTCGTTTTTCGATTCTTCTAAATTCTCTAGCCTATTTGAGTGTTTTCTAAGTTCTCTAAGCTAGGCAATTATATAATATAAATTCAATACAATAAACACAAATATAATTGAAAAGAAGTAAAGAGAGTAAGGATAGAGAAATGTACGCAAGCGATTTATAGAGGTTCGGTAACCTTGCCTACATCCTCTACCTTGAGACGCTCCCAAGGATTTTTCCCAAATTCACTATCCTTGACTTTGTATTACACTCCCTCTTTTTCTAGGCTAAAGAGAAACCTCTCTCTTTTTCTAGGCTCAAGAGAAACCTCCCTCTTTTTTAAGGCTCAAGAGAAACCTCCCTCTTTTTTAAGGCTCAAGAGAAACCTCCCTCTTTTTCTGAAGCTAAAGAGAAACATCCCCTTTTACAAGGAATGAGTTGGTTTACAAGTGGTGCAATCAAAGAAGGCCTCTAAGTAGGCAAATGATTACAATGTTTAAGCACAAGGAAAAAAGCCTATACAAGATTTGTGCTATTCTATATAAAGAATATGAGAATGATGGAAGATAAAGACTTTGTAGCTCTTGATTTGTTGTTGAGGCTCGAGGAAAATGAAGAAGATGATGAATAGAATTTTTGAGCAGTTCCTCTTACTTTCTTTAGCTTCTAAGCCTCTATTTATAGTCCCTTAGATGTATTCTAGCCGTTAGGTAGAGCCAAAACTTGAATATGACCGTTGTTTCACAAAAACTAGCCGTTATAGGCTATTTTCGGGCAAAGGGATCGATCCCTTTCCATAGGGGATCGATCTCAAGCTTCCAGATTGCTTATTCTGGGCTTGAGGATCATTCTGTCTTGAAGGGATCGATCCCTTCCCTTAGGGGATCGATCCCATGCCTCCAGAAAGCTATTTCCTGCACTTTTTGGATTAGAAATGATGTGGTCTTTGATCCTAATTCAACCCAAAACATATTGGCACTTTTGTGGGAGTTTTTCTTGACTTTCTTTGATGAAAACATTGTCCAAAAACTTATAAGTAATTTTCTAAACTTATATTCAATAATTCTTGAGAAAATCACTTAATATTCAAAACCATTTTATAAAGTATTAAGACCAACAAGAATATGTAATTAAATCATGCTCTTAATGTTTGATATGATCACTTGAAAATGGATTGAGAAAATCATATGTGATAAGGCAAATTTACAATATGAATTAAAACATTAAAGCTTACTTAAGTTTTTGTCATTTCAAAATATATATGACAATTTAAAGCTAACAATCTCTCTCTTTTTGATATGACAAAACTTAATGTAAATTTGCTTTGAAAATTCTTTAATAAAATACTCCCCCTCAAATAAAGCAGAATTTTATAAAGCTCCCCCTTAATATAAGCATGGGTTTTGAAAATGAATTTTCAAACTATTTCTCTCCTATTATCTCTCCCCCTTAATATCTCTCCCCTTTAATATCTATCTCTCCCCCTTTTTGTCATAGCAAAAAGAAGAAAAAATAATAAAAAATATGCTCCCCCTAAAATCATGGCTATGTGAGAAGAGATAAAAGAATATTCTCCATCCAACAAGAAATGTGGTAGTACATGGGACTCATAGCAGAAATAAATAAGTCAATTGTTCATAAAGAGTATGAAATATTTATGCAAAGAACATGACTTATGATCCTATACCAATTGTTTATAAATAATTTTGCAAGAAGTTCACAATTGGTAATTAATGAAGCAAGTTGTGTATAAATATCTACTAAGGTCTATGATTTGCTCATTTCAATCCTATTAAGCACCTAAGTATATCAATTGTTCTTTCTAAAGTCCAACTAAGGTGCATTGTAATACATCATGATTATGAGCTGAAATTATATAACATATCATATGCATGTGCTCATAAATCATTCTCAAGAAATATTGTGTCTAGAATTAAATCATACATCAATTAATCACAAATTCTAGCACAAAAGTGTTTCATGCAAAAGTGTCTTATATGAATTCTTCTCTATTTGTCATTTCAATCTAAGGAGCATGAGAAGAATTGTCAATTTAAAGCTCATACCAATTGGCAATTTAGTTTCGGCTTACCAATTATTGAAAATATGGTTACCAATGATACTAATTGTTATTTCAATCTTAATACCAATTGTTACTAATGACTGACTTAGTCATTTTGCATGAATCCAATATTTACGTGTAGTGTGTTCATGTCAAGAAAATAATCATTCTAAAAATGCAAGAACACAATCACACACCATCAAATATGCATATGGATTAATTAAACATTAGCATACTATCATAAAATATTAATCCATATTCATATTCACAAAGTTATATCATATGGAAGATTCAAACAATAAAGGTATTCAAGCAAACACATTTTCTTCCATGGTTTCAAGTACAAAAATCCTATTCTCATTTTCCAATTCAAGTCCTTAATCAATTATGAGCAAGGAAAGATTCATTAAAGCCCAAGTTCTTTAATAATTTAGCCATAAGAAAAATTTAAGTACATGTATGATAAAGTTTCATGCATTTGAACATTTAAGATCCATTTACCATCACAAATTATAGGCCGATGACCATTACCAATTATTGAATTTACATTTGAAATAAATCCACTAGATGTATAATTATCATGAAACCTAGTGTGGAATGATAAGTCAAGCTAAGAGACATAATCCTGTAAGTATGCTTGACTAAGATGAATAAAGGAATGAAGAAGATTCATTATGCACTAGTTCATCAATTTCTCAAATATATCTGTAGACACCATTTTTGTCCGGTTCTTTTTCAAACATTTTTTAATTAATTAGTTTACATTTGATTTTTAATTTTTAATTTTTTTATTTATTTAGATTTAGAAATAAATTTTGGATTTTGATTTTGATTTTTTATAGAATAATAAAAAAAAGAGTTAAGGAAATCTAAATTAATTTTGATAGGAAAGTAGAATTAAATGAAACCATTAAAAGATTGAAAATTAATTTGGATTTGGAATTGATATCAAATTTAAGATTCGATTTTTAGAATATAAAATTTCCTAAAAAAAATTGATTCTTGATTTCTAATTATTACCAAAAATAAAAAATAAAAAATAAAAAAAGGAAAAAACCCTAGGTCTATAAAAGGAGAGAGCACAATACACAAAAAGGAAGGAGAGAAAACCCTAGAAAAAAAAGAACAACACAAAAAAAAACCTAGAAGAAAAACCTAGAAAAAAGTCCTACCTCTCTACGTGGGAGGGAGGCTGACTGCTTTAGTTTTAAAATAAAAACCCTACCTCTCTACTGCTAGAGAGGAGGTTGATCTTCATCAGGCTCGTTTTTGGCTACTTTGGCAAGCCATCACCTTCATCCGCCCAACTTTCATTCAATCTCGTTTTGATTGAATAGCTTTCCAAGTGAACCAAGCCTACTTTTTCGCCTGATACCTCAAAAATCATTCTGCCTTGCCACATCGGTTGGCCACCTGCATCATCTTTGCTATCACCTGCATCGTTCTTACTCAAACCTTGAACATCCTTATTGTTTGCGTCTTCACTGCCCTGCTCCCCCTCAGTTTGCTGCCTTTTGTTTTTGTTGTTACAAAGCTTACTGAGCATTGCACCAGACAAAGCTTGCGGAGCACTGCACCAGATTACTGCTGCAGCTTTCCTCGTTGAAGCTAATCTCTATATTTTCATCTTTGCCTTGTTGCCCTACCCTGCGCAGCCTCCTTGCCACCGTTTTGATGCGTTCTCTCGTCTCCATTGCTGCACGGTGCTTCATCATCATCATCACTGCTCAACGCCATTGTGGAGCCCAACCGTCCTTGCAGCCAATCCATCCACTTCACAAGCTTCCCTGCCACATCACCGTTGCTGCTTCCTGCTCTCCATGTGCTGTTTCTGTTACCTTGCCATCATCACTGCTCTTGTCTGCACCACCTTTGTTGTCTCATGCATACGTGCCCCATAGCTGCCTCCATGTGAAACAGTCCACTCGATTCTGGGGCCGAAGTTGTTGCAAAGTAAAGTTTGATTTTTATAAGGTATATTATACTATTCACCCCTATTTTCTTCTTATTTTATTTAAATTATAAATGTACAAATGTATTTTTTTTATTTTAATGGTATTTGACATGTTCACAATGTATATATAGTTATGTCCTTATTACTAGGGTGTTAGTAAATTTAAATACTTATAGTTGTTAGGGTATACTAAATTAATTAGTTTAGTTAATTAACTTGTAGAATGTAAATAAATTAAATATCAAATTTATCGGACTAATTAAATGGAGTAATAAAAGTGAATAATTGAATAATAAAGTAATTTGCTCAAGTCATATGGTTGAAGTATTTAAAATAGATAATGCCAATGATCTTATGCTATTGAGTTTATAATTAATTGCAAAATTAAAAATATGTGTAGTAAAAATTGATTATGATATTAAAAATTAAAACAAACTAAATAATCCGACGATGGAGCCTCTTCAAGCAAGTCACATAGTACTACTTGAATACTCTTGAGGTGAGGAGAATTTTTTAAGTTGTCCCACCAGCTTAATGGAGGATGCTTAGAAATATTTTCCAATATTAAATTATTGAACCTAAGATTAACTAAGGTAAATTTGAGATAACCTAAAATTAGTTGGTACCATTTTAGGATGGGCGTTGTGAGGGTGCTAATCCTTCCTCACACGTAACCGTACTCCCGAACCCTAAATTTGAGATGTAGACCAGTCCTTATCCATAGTGTGAATAGGTGACCAATCACACCTAGGTAGAATGGTTGGTGGCAACTCCATAGATTTTGTGTCTAGCTATTAGGTTTTTTCTAAAACTTAATACGTTATGACAGTTTGGCGACTCCACCAAGGGACTTAGAGAGTCTGGCCAACGATTGGTTTTAGGTTATTTTATGCCTTAGAAGTGTTACTTTGGTAAAATAATAAGACATGAATAATTATATGTTCCTTCAACACACACTTCACGTGCATGTGCATGCGTTAGCCCTAGACTCGGGCTCTATCCTTTTAGGAGGAAGTAAAGTAACTACGCTCTCGTGAGGTAATACCTCCGCAATGGCTAGCGAAATACACCCACTCAAATTGAACCTTTCCATTTGTAGCCTATCATGGGCGAGGATTGGGAGCCTTACTAGTCTTTTGTAGACGATAGTGAGGAACAATTTGGGAACCTTTAGTCCTTTTATCTAAAGCCATGCATATAGTGGAATTAAGAAGACCAACTGTAAGATAGAGCCATATCAACCCATGCTCTAGAAAATACCCATTACTCAGGACACATGCTTGATCAAGTTTGTTTGATTTTTGTTTACACATGAGACATTAAGAGGGTACCATGAGTCTTTACCAAAACATTTCCATCCATTATTGTTACATGGCAACTTTTTACCATACCAACTTTTTACCATGCCATTACATTCATAAACATGAAGCATCATATCATTTTGTTCATCTTCATTCATTTTTTTAAAACAAAGCATTTTCAAACTTTTTCAAGCCTCACCACAAATGATAAACTCTTAATTGTGGTAATAAAGGTTTAAAGATAGCTCGACCAAAGGTCTATTCATATCACACTTGTTATCAAGCTAGGATTATGGAAGAAGAACAAAGCATTCACTTGGAGAAGATGGAAAAAGCTCAAGAGGATGTAAAGGGGCAATTGGCCCAAATTACTGAGTGGTTGAAAAACTTGGGTAAGGGAAAGGGAGTAATAGAATAAGTTGTAGTTCAAAAAGAGATTTGTCTTATAGGGGCATGAAGGGTTCTAGCCATGCGATTTTGAGAATTTATAAATTCTAGTTTTTGCTTTCTTTTATCTCTTTAAGTAATGTAAGACAGTTTTTGAAAATGCTAAGCATGAGATAAAGTTTTATGTATGGGCTAACTTTTATTTATTTCCTTTTCAATAAAAGCGACTAGTGTGATGCACTGTCAATTTCTCATTCTATTCATTTGCCATTTCCCACATACTCACCACTTCTTTCTTTCACAAGTATCCAAATAATGAACATGATGATAATGATGTCAATAAATCTGGGGTTCAATTTTGAAAGAACTACTACTGTTGATGAATTAATAATGTGCAAATGTTGCGAAAGCAGAAAATGAAGGAAAGGTTGCTCACCATCCGCACTTGCTAGACGGTACGAGAAAGGTGAATCTCTTACAAAAGCTTCTAACAAGTTTGTCATTGTTTAGTAAATGATCTTTAAAGAGAGCACTTGCATTTGAAATGATAAATGGCCTTCTTTCACTATCCTTCAAGCATGAGTAAAATTATCCTTTGATTACCCCTTTTGAGCCTATTATATTTTTGTAATATAACCCACCAAGGATCACCCTCCACATTGGGGGCAAGAAAGATGAAATAAAGAAATTTTGGGGGCAAAAATGAAAGTGTTCATGATGAATCGAGGGGCAAAAAAAAGCCCAGTTTTGTGAAAAAAAAAGAGAAAAGAAAAAGGGCTTGAATTCAAAAAAAAGCAAGAAAAGAAATTGGTGAATTAGAAAGGGGCAAAATGCCTGAATGTTGTACTTGATAAAAAAGTGATCCTTGGGTTTATAAACCCTGAAACACATTTTGGGCCTACTTTATCATTTTCTTTCATAAACCCTCACCTGAGCCTACATTACGTGCCTCTAAAAGCCCATTTTGATCAAATGTAAATGCTTAAATTGAAGTATCATGCATTGAATGAAGACATACTTGTACAATGAGATAATGATCTTTTGAAGGTTCAATGGAGATAAAAGAAGTAGATCAAGTCGAATGAAGAAGTCCATGAGCTTTAGAAGATATCTTGGATAAAAATCGAGAATGCCTATTAGGGGGCATTAAGTTGGATTGAGCACTAAAGGTTGGAGTTTGTCAAAGCCAATGAAATTGAAAATGAAGAAAAAAAAGGAAAAAAATATGAAAAAAAAAGAAAAAAGAAAATAAAAAAAAGAAAAAGAAAAACAGAAAAAAGAAAAAGGAGGATTCAAATTGAAAACTCGAAAAGGGCAGTTTGAATCAAATGAGGGAACACCTAAGTCGAAAACCTGAAAGGGCGGCTTAGGAAGAAGGTCATCACCAATAGTTTTAATACAGAAGGCGAGATTGGCAAACACTACATGAAAGAGCATATCAATAAGAGTGGGCTTTTGAAAAAGAATTTTAGATTGATTTGACTGAAATTGTCAGAATGTTCATTAAATGGATACTGAAAACCTTATTCCAAACAGACTGTCCCATTGATTTTTCTTGATTCCATGTTCCTTTTCTAGGAATGAATATCTATACCTCTCATGATCATTCAGTCCACTCCTATAACAAATTGAGAATATGCATAAGTGCATTACATTAGTAGTCGAGTGGGAAGGAAAATAAATAAATGTTGGTAACTCTTTTTCGGGTAAATTTTTGAAAAAAATATTCTTTTGAGAAATCTTGCATTACTAAAAGAGAGAAAGAAACAAAAATAAAAAATGATGAAAACATAAATTTGAAAGCATGATGGCAAGTCTTTAAGCGTAATGGGACCAAGACTCATTAGAAGGTAGGATGAGAAGTGGAGATAGAAGATTTGAATAAGAAGAATCCAGCAGATATGTGGAACTTGAGGAAAACGAGATGAGCTTGAGAATCTTGCTACCACAATTGAGATTGCATTTACATACATTCATGGAATAATTCAGGGGCCATGACATTGACATATGCATAACATTCATAGCATTCATAACATTCATGGCATTCATTATGTTCATGACATGCATGACATTTCGTTACTGCATTTTGACATTGAAATATTTAAGACATCGGGATAAGAAATTTTGAATAATGAAAAATTTTGAAGAAAAGAGAGAGTGTAAGAATACAATGTATAGGATAAAAATATAAGAGATGGTAATTTGAAAAATGATGAGAAGATGATGATAAAAATACTTTTTTTTAAAAACCTTAGATGAGAGCAAAAGTCCAGTTTAGTTGACACCTTAGAGGAGGATGAAGTCTAATATTGTTGGTATCAAAATGAAAGTCGAGCCCAGTCAAACCATGTTAACTGGTATCTTGAAATGAAATTTTTATGTTAAAAGTCTCAACGCCTCTGTTGAGAGGAGCTCTTTATTTGTCAAAAAGTTTCACAGCCTCTGTTAAGAGGAGCTCTTTATTTTGAAAAAGTCTCAATGCCTCTGTTGAGAGGAGCTCTTTGTTTCAAAAGTCTCAATGCCTCTGTTGAGAGGAGCTCTTTATTTTTCACAAAGTTCCAATGCCTCTGGTGAGAGGAGCACAAGGTTATTTTTTGAAGTTCTAATGCCTCTGGTGAGAGGAGCACAAGATTATTTTTCGAAGTTCCAATGCCTCTGGTGAGAGGAGCGCAATATTATTTTTCGAAGTTCCAATGCCTCTGGTGAGAGGAGTTTTTTGTTTTCAAAGTCTCATTGCTTCTGGTGAGAGGAGCTTTTTGCTTCAAAAGTTTTATTGCCTCTGTTGAGAGGAGCTTTTTGTTTCAAAGTCTCAACGCCTCTGTTGAGAGGAGCTCTTTATTTGTCAAAAAGTTTTACAGCCTCTGTTAAGAGGAGCTCTTTATTTTGAAAAAGTCTCAATGCCTCTGTTGAGAGGAGCTCTTTGTTTCAAAAGTCTCAATGCCTCTGTTGAGAGGAGCTCTTTATTTTTCACAAAGTTCCAATGCCTCTGGTGAGTATTTTTCGAAGTTCCAATGCCTCTGGTGAGAGGAGCACAAGATTATTTTTCCAAGTTCCAATGCCTCTGGTGAGAGGAGCACAAGATTATTTTTCAAAGTTCCAATGCCTCTGTTGAGAGGAGCTTTTTGTTTTCAAAGTCTCATTGCCTCTGGTGAGAGGAGCTTTTTGCTTCAAAAGTTTCATTGCCTCTGTTGAGAGGAGCTTTTTGTTTCAAAGTCTCATTGCCTCTGTTGAGAGGAGCTCTATGTTTTCAAAGTCTCATTGCCTATGTTGAGAGGAACTTTGTTTTCAATGGTCCCATAGCTTCTGGTGAGAGGAGCTTTTATTTCATGATCTTTTTGCATTCCTTAGTCTTATGATAGGAAAGACTATGAATTTCATTTCACAGTCCTTAGTCTTATGATAGGAGAGACTAGGAAAACTTCATTTTTTGCATTCTTTAATCTTATGATAGAAAAGATTAGGAAATTGCATTCCTTAGTCTTATGATAGGAGAGACTAGGAAAACTTCATTTTTTTGCATTCCTTAATCTTATGATAGAAAAGATTAGGAAATTGCATTCCTTAGTCTTATGATAGGAGAGACTAGAAAATTTCATCTTGCATTCCTTAGTCTTATGATAGGAAAGACTAGGAATTTCACTTTGCATTCCTTAATCTTGTGATAGAAAAGATTAGGAAATTTCATTTTTCTTTTGCATTTTCTTAGTCTTATGATAGGAGAGACTAGGAAAACTTCATCTCGCATTCCTTAGTCTTATGATAGGAGAGACTCGGAAATTTTGTCTTGCATTCCTTAGTCGTATGATAGGAGAGACTAGGAATTTCACTTTGCATTCCTTAATCTTATGATAGAAAAAGATTAGGAAATCTTATTCTACATTCATTTCCTTAGTCTTATGATAGGAAAGACTAGGAAAATTCATGTTCTTGCATTCCTTAATCTTATGATTAGGAAACTTCATTCTTTAGTCTCATGATAGAAAAGACTAAAAAAATTCTATTTTGCATTCATTTCCTTAGTCTTATGAGAGAAGAGGCTAGAAAACTTCATTTTGCATTCATTCCTCAATCTTTATAAGAGAAGAAGGTTAGGAAATTTCATTTGGCATTTGTTCCTTAGCCTTGAGTGAGAGATGGCTAGGAAATATCATATTTAAAAAAAAACAAAAAAATTTCATTGATAGGTCTTGCATTCGGACAAAATGGTTGTCTATGTTTTTGCGCCATTACTGTTTCACAGCAAAGTGCAAAGAGAGGCAACTATAGACACTATTTTTGTCCGGTTCTTTTTCAAACATTTTTTGATTAATTAGTTTATATTTGATTTTTGATTTTTAATTTTTAATTTTTTTTATTTATTTAGATTTAGAAATAAATTTTGGATTTTGATTTTTTATAGAATAATAAAAAAAAGAGTTAAGGAAATCTAAATTAATTTTGATAGGAAAGTAGAATTAAATGAAACCATTAAAAGATTGAAAATTAATTTGGATTTGGAATTGATATCAAATTTAAGATTCGATTTTTAGAATATAAAATTTCCTAAAAAAAATTGATTCTTGATTTCTAATTATTACCAAAAATAAAAAATAAAAAAAAGGAAAAAACCCTAGGTCTATAAAAGGAGAGAGCACAATACACAAAAAGGAAGGAGAGAAAACCCTAGAAAAAAAAAGAACAACACAAAAAAAAACCTAGAAGAAAAACCTAGAAAAAAGTCCCACCTCTCTACGTGGGAGGGAGGCTGACTGCTTTAGTTTTAAAATAAAAACCCTACCTCTCTACTGCTAGAGAGGAGGTTGATCTTCATCAGGCTCGTTTTTGGCTACTTTGGCAAGCCATCACCTTCATCCGCCCAACTTTCATTCAATCTTGTTTTGATTGAATAGCTTTCCAAGTGAACCAAGCCTACTTTTTCGCCTGATACCTCAAAAATCATTCTGCCTTGCCACATCGATTGGCCACCTGCATCATCTTTGCTATCACCTGCATCGTTCTTACTCAAACCTTGAACATCCTTATTGTTTGCGTCTTCACTGCCCTGCTCCCCCTCAGTTTGCTGCCTTTTGTTTTTGCTGTTACAAAGCTTACTGAGCATTGCACCAGACAAAGCTTGCGGAGCACTGCACCAAATTACTGCTGCAGCTTTCCTCGTTGAAGCTAATCTCTATATTTTCATCTTTGCCTTGTTGCCTTGCCTTGCCTTGCCCTGCCCTGCGCAGCCTCCTTGCCACCGTTTTGCTGCGTTCTCTAGTCTCCATTGCTGCACGGTGCTTCATCATCATCATCACTGCTCAACGCCATTGTGGAGCCCGACCGTCCTTGCAGCCAATCCATCCACTTCACAAGCTTCCCTGCCACATCACCGTTGCTGCTTCCTGCTCTCCATGCGCTGTTTCTGTTACCTTGCCATCATCACTGCTCTTGTCTGCACCACCTTTGCTGTCCCATGCATACGTGCCCCATAGCTGCCTCCATGTGAAACAGTCCACTCGATTCTGGGGCCGAAGTTGCTGCAAAGTAAAGTTTGATTTTTATACGGTATATTATACTATTCACCCCCTATTTTCTTCTTATTTTATTTAAATTATAAATGTACAAATGTATTTTTTTTATTTTAATGGTATTTGACATGTTCACAATGTATATATAGTTATGTCCTTATTACTAGGGTGTTAGTAAATTTAAATACTTATAGTTGTTAGGGTATACTAAATTAATTAGTTTAGTTAATTAACTTGTAGAATGTAAATAAATTAAATATCAAATTTATCGGACTAATTAAATGGAGTAATAAAAGTGAATAATTGAATAATAAAGTAATTTGCTCAAGTCATATGGTTGAAGTATTTAAAATAGATAATGCCAATGATCTTATGCTATTGAGTTTATAATTAATTGCAAAATTAAAAATATGTGTAGTAAAAATTGATTATGATATTAAAAATTAAAACAAACTAAATAATCCGACGATGGAGCCTCTTCAAGCAAGTCACATACTACTACTTGAATACTCTTGAGGTGAGGAGAATTTTTTAAGTTGTCCCACCAGCTTAATGGAGGATGCTTAGAAATATTTTCCAATATTAAATTATTGAACCTAAGATTAACTAAGGCAAATTTGAGATAACCTAAAATTAGTTGGTACCATTTTAGGATGGGCGTTGTGAGGGTGCTAATCCTTCCTCACAGGTAACCGTACTCCCGAACCCTAAAATTGAGATGTAGACCAGTCCTTATCCATAGTGTGAATAGGTGACCAATCACACCTAGGTAGAATGGTTGGTGGCGACTCCATAGATTTTGTGTCTAGCTATTAGGTTTTTTCTAAAACTTAATACGTTATGACAATATCCATAAATTCTTGAAATATTTCTCAAAATTATGTTTAAGCATTCATTGAAAGTATATTTTAAGATTATTTCAAGATTCATGAATGTTTTCAACAAGAAAAATGATTTTGCACTTGTGAGCTCAAGAAAAATGATATTAATTGTTGAAAGTGATACCATTTGTTGGAAATAACAAAAGTTGATGGAGTTGAGGCATGATATCAATGAAAAATGAATTTTCATCGTTTAAAGATCATTAAAAAGAACTTAAAATACTGGATTTTAAGTTGAGAAGAAATAAGATATCAAAAAAGTGAAAAATCCTTCTCAAATTCGGTTGAAAAAGTGCAGAAAAGCCATTTTGGCCTAGAGGGATCGATCCCTAGAGGAGGGGGATCGATCCCTGAACTCCAAAATGCAGATTTCCTGCATTCTACTCAAAGGGGATCGATCCTGCTTGTTGAGGGATCGATCCCTCATCCTGTTTCTGCAGTTTTTGACAGAAAATTCAACCTTTGAGGTATCAAAACTTCGTGTTTGAGTATTTTAAGTTCAAGTAAAGGTTTAAACATTTGTAAAACATGATTTTGGACTTGTATGAATGAAAAACATGAATGAAAAACCATTTTACAAAAGATTTTGCAATTTTGGAAGAATTTACACAATAAAATACATTTTTGGCCTCAAAGGATGTCATTTCAAGAGTTAAGCACATTTTGACAAAACCAAAGCATTAGAAACCACAAATATGCCAAAACAAACTTGTTCACATAGATTTTAAGCACATATAACATGAAATCATCATACTTGTGAACATTATGCCATGATTTCCAACATACAAGTTCTTCATTAATGCACATGACATGGCATTTTGCATATATGACCTATTCGACAATTTGAGGCAAGTAAATACATTATCAACACATAGAAGACTTGCTCAAAATGCATAAATCTAATAATCATTTCAAAATCATAAATCATGCTTTTCATTCAATGCATCAAGTACTATTCATCAAACATTCAAAGATCATTATCATGCCTTTTTTGTTCAATCATTTAACTCATAATACATCAAGAATCATCAACCAACCATATCATCAAGGTATAAACAATAAAAAGGTTAAGGAGTAAGGAATTAAGCTATAATACTCCTTTGCTAGAGAATGCTTTGCCTTGAATTGTTGAATCCACCTTAGGCCTTTCTTTGAAGAATTGTTGTGATCTTTGCCAAGGATGGATCTTTCAAGCTCTTTCTTTTTCTCATTAGCACAAGCAAACTCCATAAGGATGTGTTGAGCATTTAAACTTCGTTGTTCCATTGTATTCCCATGCTCTAACACTTCTATAACAAACAAGTTCAAACATGCTTTGGTACCCAAATTTTCTTGGGTCCATGAGAGTTAGTGCAACAATTTTTGATCCTTTTGGGATCCACTTCAAGCACAATTTATCATTATTTATAGCATGCTTTGGCACCCATATTTTTCTAACTACTCTTCCTCTAAATGTTGTTTTTCTATATGTGCATGCTTATGAAGAGTGTCCTATTCTATTGCAAAGTGAGCATGTAGGAGATAAATCATGCATAGTATTTTTGCTCACTAGGAAATTCTTAAGATGAGTTTCTTTTTGTTTAGCATTATAACCTAACCCATCTTTGTTAAAAAAAGCTCTTTGGGTCTCTAACATGTGATCTAATTTTTGTTAACCCATATAGAACCTAGTAAATGGGTTATGCAAATTTGTGTTCTTTTTATTTAACTCATTTATCTCTAAGTTAGCCTCTTCTAATTTCTTTTCAAATTCTATCTTAGCATTTGTCAAGGCTTCCTTTTCTATTTTCAAATTAGCAATGATTTTCTTATATTTGGAGTTCATGCATTGAAATTCATTTGCTAAATCATTAAAGGCATTTTGTAACTCATCAAATGTAAAATCATTATTTTCACTAGAGCTACTACTAGCCTCATCATCACTAATGGCCATAAAGCATCAGTAGGCTATCTCTTCACTTACATTTTCCTTATCGGAGCTATCACTATCGCTCCATGCAGCCACAAATGCTTTCTTCTTAGGTTTTCTATCCTTTTCCTTCCTAAGTAAAGGGCAATCTAACTTAGTATGACCCGGTTCATTGCACTCATAACACACTAAGGGGTCTTTTTCTCTTCTACTTGACTCTCCTCTCATTACCCCTCTTCTTTGATGTTTCCTATCATTCTCACTCTCCTTCATCCTCATAAATTTATTAAATCTTTTGGAAAACATTGTCATTTCCTTTTCTTCCTCATTTCCATTCTTATCACTATCATTTTTAATGATCTCATGAGTGGAAGACTTAAGTGCTACCCCTACTTTCTTTGAAGGTACTTCATTTCTTTTCATTTTCATTTCATAAGTAAGTAGGGAGCCCATAAGCTTATCTAGAGACAAGGTATTTGGATCCTTAGACTCTTCTATTGCGGTTACCTTTGCCTCCCAAGATTTTGGCAAGCTATTCAAAATTTTCTTAACCATTTCTACATTGGAATAGCTCTTGCCTAATGCCTTGAGTCCATTGATTATATCATTAAACCTAGTGAACATTTCACTAATGGACTCATTTTCTTTCATCCTAAATAGCTCATAATCATGTGTGAGCATTCCTACTTTGGTCTCTTTAACTTGATTTGTCCTTTCATGTGTGATGGCTAATTTATCCCATATTTGTTTAGCATTTTCACACAAGGAGACTCTATTATACTCATTGGGACCTAATGCACAAAAGAGGGTGTGCATAGCCTTAGCATCCATTTGTGCCACTCTCATGTCATTTGTGTCCCACTCATCCTCACTCTTAGGGACATCTTTTCCATCTATTTTCTTCATGGGAATTCTAGGACCATTCACTATAAGTCTCCACACTTCATAATCATTTGATTGTACAAATAACATCATTCTAGTTTTCCAATATGAATAATTCTCACCATTGAAGAGTGGAGGTCTAACTAATGATTGTCCCTCTTCTCCTAGGGGTGTGCCTACATTCAAGTGAGCCATTTAAGATCGTTTTGCTCGATAGAGGTTAGTCTAAATCAATCTCGAGCCCAAGCTCTGATACCAATTGTTGGCTCTATAAGCTATACCGAGAGGGGGGTGAATCGGTTCTTAGCTAACCTTATGCTCGTTTTTTGATTCTTCTAAATTCTCTAGCCTATTTGAGTGTTTTCTAAGTTCTCTAAGCTAGGCAATTATACAATATAAATTCAATACAATAAACACAAATATAATTGAAAATAAGTAAAGAGAGTAAGGATAGAGAAATGTACGCAAGCGATTTATAGAGGTTCGGCAACCTTGCCTACGTCCTCTACCTTGAGACGCTCTCAATGATTTTTCCCAAATTCACTATCCTTGAATTTGTATTACACTCCCTCTTTTTCTAGGCTAAAGAGAAACCTCTCTCTTTTTCTAAGCTCAAGAGAAACCTCCCTCTTTTTCAAGGCTCAAGAGAAACCTCCCTCTTTTTCTTAGGCTAAAGAGAAACCTCCCGTTTTACAAGGAATGAGTTGGTTTACAAGTGGTGCAATCAAAGAAGGTCTTTAAGTAGGTAAATGATTACAATGTTTAAGCATAAGGAAAAAGCCTATACAAGATTTGTGCTATTCTATACAAAGAATATGAGAATGATGGAAGATGAAGACTTTGTAGCTCTTGATTTGTTATTGAGGCTTGAGGAAAATGAAGAAGATGAATAGAATTTCTGAGCAGTTCCTCTTACTTTCTTTAGCTTCTAAGCCTCTATTTATAGTCCCTTGGATGTATTCTATCCGTTGGGTGGAGCCAAAACTTGAATATGACCGTTGTCTCACAAAAACTAGCCGTTATAGGCTATTTTCGGGCAAAGGGATCGATCCCTTTCCATAGGGGATCGATCCCAAGCTTCCAGATTGCTTATTCTGGGCTTGAGGATCATTCTGTCTTGAAGGGATCGATCCCTTCCCTTAGAGGTTCGATCCCATGCCTCCAGAAAGCTATTTCCTACACTTTTTGGGTTAGAAATAATGTGGTCTTTGATTCTAATTCAACCCAAAACATATTGGCACTTTTGTGGGAGTTTTTCTTGACTTTCTTTGATGAAAACATTGTCCAAAAACTTATAAGTAATTTTCTAAACTTATATTCAATAATTCTTGAGAAAATCACTTAATATTCAAAATCATTTTATAAAGTATTAAGACCAATAAGAATATGTAATTAAATCATGGTCTTAATGTTTGATATGATCACTTGAAAATGGATTGAGAAAATCATGTGTGATAAGACAAATTTACAATATGAATTAAAACATTAAAGCTTACTTAAGTTTTTGTCATTTCAAAATATATATGGCAATTTAAAGCTAACAAAATTAAACAAAACAAGTGCAATTTTTTTTATAAGCTTGGACATCATTGAAAGAGAAAATTATAAATCAAGCTAGTGATAATTTTATTTTAGCCTTAAAACAAAAGACATTAACAAATCAAACTAGTGGTAATTAATTATTTATTATATTATAATAATCTTATACATGAATAAACCAATTTGGTATCTTATAATAATGATTTGTATATTATATTATAATAATCTTTTAAGAATAAATTATGTAATCTCTTAGTGTGTAAGTTTTATTTTGATAGAATTAAGTATTTATTAAAAATAATTTATTTATTGTCTATTAAAATGCAAAATTAAAGTATGGATAAAAATAATAATTCTAATAGCAAATTAAAGTGTAATTTAATAATATATTATAGTAGTATTACTGTGTAAGTGGTAATTTTAATAAAATTTGTTTTTATACTTTATTAGTATTATTATTAATTATATTTAAATAACTAGCATTGTATTAATTAATTTAGTAATAAGTACTATTTAATATTTCAATTAGATATTCGATCAATTGATGTATATCTACTATTATTATGTTAATGTGAACATGAAAAAATTAATATTCAATTACTGTATATGATATAATTATATCAAATATTATTATTTATAATATTATGTTAATTGGTGTATATAACTTATTTAATTTAACGTTCTAAATTTTTAATGAGATATTTGATTAATTATTGCGTACGAGTACGATTATATTTAATATAATAATGTTATATTATGATTTATAGACAAATCAAAAACAAAATAAATATAAAATTGAGGTAATTAACTAACCAATTATTCACAATATTAAGTATTTTTTTAATATATACTATAATTTTATTTAATATTATAATTGAACAATTAGTTAACAAGTTATGCGGTTAGATTTAATTTAATTACTAATTATATTGATATTTAAAAGACAAAATAAATATAAAAAATTCTTAAAAATTTAAAATTTTATTAAAAATATAATATAATTATTAAAAAAAGCTAATAAAACAAAGTAAAAAAAATATTGAACTAAGAATGTCTAAATTCTAATAACCTAATGTTGACCCAAAAAATACAATAACTCATAAAGTTATTGTTAAAAGTATAAAACTATTTACATAAATGTTTAATTGTTTAATGTGATTTATTTATAATTTGTTAGTTATTTAATTGTATAGCTAATACTTTTGGATTTTCACTTTTTTTTAGTTTTACTATATATATATATATATATATATATATATATATATATTGGCTCACTTAAAAAATAAATTTTTATATAATTAATAATTATTAATATATAATTATATATTTTATAACAAATGTGAATATCACAAGAAATTAAAAAAACAAATAATAATTGTCAAGTAATAAAAACATTAAAATGTAAAAATTTAAATTTATATAAATATTTATTAAATTTTAACTTTAATTTAGCATTTCTATTATATTTTTATTTAACTATATAAAATTAAATTAATTATTACATTCAAAATTATAAAATATTTATAATTTATAAAATTTTAAAATAATTTGACTAAACCCGCTAAGCCCGCCTGATTAAAACTGGACCGAACCCGAAATCGGATCAAAACCGTAAAAAACCGAACCCGAAAAACTAGAAATCGAAAAAACCCGAAACCAAAAGTGCCCAAAACCGAAAAAACTCGAAACCGAAAAAACTCAAAAAAACTCGAGATTGAAAAAACTCGAAACCAAAAAAACCCAAAACCGAAAAAATCCGCCTGAAACCGGCCTGAACCCGCCCGTTTGCCACATCTATTTTGATGTTGTTAGTGTATGCCCTAAGATCAATTTACTTGGTGAGAGACATGATGCCATAACAAAACATGTTTGCTTAGGGAAGTGACATAAAAAGTTTTTTTTTATATTATGACTATAAGATAAAGTGAAGCCTATGGAACAACAAATTATAATATAAAGACTAAATTCTTGAAATATTATTAAAAAGTTATAATATAATGACTAAAAGCTAAAAAGACAAAATACTATTTATATTTTTTTGTTCATTAAATACTATTTATATAAAATATAAATGTTTACTGAATTTTATTTATTACTTGTTAGTTATTTCTTTGAAATGATATTATTATTTTTATTTAGCTAATGATTTTGGACTCTTACTTTTCCATAGTATCACTATATATTTATTTTAACTCAATTAAAAAAAATATATACTTATATAATCATTAATTATATTATGTATGATAGAAAATATAGTAAAAATAAAAAATATAAGTACATAACCATTAATGTCAAATAATAAAATATTAAATTGTAAAAATTTATGTTTATAAAAATATTTATTAATTTTAAAAATTTTAAGTTTTGTATTTATGCTATTTTTTGTTTAATTATATACAAGCAAATTAATTAAATATAAATACAAAATTGTAAGACCAATATTATTTTATGGTAGTGAAAGTTAGACGACTAAGAGAACACATACACAGAATATGATGTAGCAAAAATGTAAATGCTATAGTGAATGAGTAGATATACGAAAAAAGATAAAATGAAAAATGAAAATATTCACAATAAAATAAGAGTGGTACCTATAGAAGATAAAAGAAGCTAGAGTCGTTTATGTTGTTTCGAATACATATGATGTAGACTTATGAATACTCTAGATAGGTAAGTAAAAGTTATGAATGATAAAAAGAAAAAGGAATCTAGGCTAGAGGAAGATTAAAAAAGACTTGAAGGAAGTCATTTGTAAAGATATAATGACACCAGAACTGAAAGAATATATTACTTTGGATAAGAATAAGTGTAGAAGGAGAATTTATACTGACGACCTAATGTGAGTTCGTATATTGGTTTATGTAGCTCACTCTAATATTAAGATAAAAGTTTTTACTAGTAATGATGATATCAAACTAAATTAATTATCACATTCAAAATTAAAAAATATATATAATTTATAAAATTTCAAAATCATTTAAATCCATCTAAACTCACTCGATTTAATTGAACTGAATTTGAAATTATCCAACTCCAAAAAGTTTGAGACTAAATACTCAAATCCAAAATTACCAAAGCTTGGAACTATCCAAATCTCGAAATTTTGAGCTTGAAAATATCAAAACCCAAAATGATATGAACTTGAACTCAAAATATCTTGAATCTAAAATAATTCAAATACAAAGACAACCCGTTTCAAACTCATCCAAATTAATGGCTTTGCCACATATTGCTTTGAGGATGTTAAAAAGAGGTGGCACACACATTTAATTTAGGTCCACTTGATGCCCTTCGACTCCCACTTGATCAGCGGTCATCAAATAAATTCTACAACCATTCCTGATCATATTACTTTTTTCTCTCTTTTTCAAGAAAACGAAAAAAAAACAATTTTTTCAATTTTTATTTTCGTCAACGATAATATACGTGTGTGTGATTTTATATATATATATATATATATATATATATATATATATATATATATATATATGACAAAGCGGGTAGTACTATTACTATATTTATACTAACCCAACATTTTTTGTAAATCAGACGGGGTTAATTTCATGACTATCATTTGGTGGGTCC
The DNA here is from genome assembly GCA_032173925.1 of Heritiera fomes. NCBI lineage: Eukaryota > Viridiplantae > Streptophyta > Magnoliopsida > Malvales > Malvaceae > Heritiera > Heritiera fomes. The sequence goes on from JAPDPM010000005.1 coordinate 24,455,840, forward strand.
AATAAAGGAATGCCAGCCATTGATTTTAATTTTTAAATGGTAATATATTATTACAGTAAATAAAACGTCGTTTATTTATTTATTTATTCTTATTTTGGTTCATAAATAAAACGGTCGTTAACTATTATTTTTTGTCCTCAACTTCCGTATAATTTTCTATCTTCTAGAGTAGACTGACTTTAGACTTGTCCTGTGGTCTTTTCCTCTCAACTCTTTTACAGGAAAATGGAAAGACAAATTCCTTGGAATTGTTTCTTAGCTTCCTTTATAAAAACTTTCCATTTGAATTAACACTTTTGAATATTCTTCTCGTAATCCTTTTGCTCGTAGTCTTGATTTGTTTTTCTGTGAAATTTCAAAGTCTGATTCGTCAGCTGGGAAAATGTTGAAAAGCATGGACTTTGTGAATCTGAGACTAAAGGGGAAGTAACAGTTTTGTTGGAGGACAAAGATTGAAGATTATTAATCTTGTTGGTGTTAGCTGAAATGGGTGGAAGAAAAAGGAGAGCTCTGGTGAATGTTAGTGAAGTTGTGGACTTTTTCAGCAACATCATGCTGGAGAAGCCTTATCTTTCTTTGTTGATCCCTTTGATTTTGATCTTATGGGTTATAGAGAAATGGATTTTCTCTTTATCCAACTGGGTTCCTCTCGTTCTTGCCGTTTGGGCAACTATTCAGGCAAGTTCTTTTGTCACTGCTATTTTTTTTTTCCGTTGTGGATCACTTAACTTATTATTTGATTTTTCCTTTTTCGTGTGTTTTATGTTAGTGCGTATGAAGCAGCCTTTATGTACATAGGAGATTGTTTGGGAAATGATTTTTTTCTATGATTTATTTTGCTGCATTAATTCTACTTTTTTTTATTTGTCTTTTCATTGCAAGCTTGTTCAGTTACTGAATGAATCTCTATTACTTTTGGGCAAAACAACAGTTCTTAAGTTTGTATGAACATTTCCATTCTCCTTAGTTTTCAAATAGCCAGTCAATGATTCCCACTAGAAGGAACATGGGTGTCACTTGATTTTAATTTTTGCAAGAGATATAATTACTTACATGATGAGAAATCCATTTATCAGGCACTTGATACAGCACAAGGGTCTTATGTAGCGCAGAAGTTCATTTTTGAAAGGGAAAGTGGTCATATCGAATTGTATTGTGATTCTGTTGTATGCATATTCTTCTTTTAGTTTGAAATTGAGCTAGCTAGGCATATTCCAAAGGCTCTTACTAGATTAATAGCTAATAGGTGTTTGGAGATTCAACTAGCTATGACCGTAGCTATGAAGCTAGCATTAAATTCCTTAGAGCTACTATATGTAAGTCAAGTATCTGTTTGCCCTCTACGTCAGGATAGGTGCCATGCCAAACCTTTCTCTTATTATTATTATTATTATTATTATTATGGATTTATATATGATGCACTGACAGTGTATAGTTTCTATACACTATCAATGCACCAAAGGTTGACACCTCATCAATAAGCCCTTATATGCAAATATAAATAAATTTTTTTAATTTGCCCATAAAGGTTTATTGATGAGGTGTCAACCTCTGGTGCATTGACAATGTATAGAAACTATACACTGTCAGTGCATCATATACAAACTCTATTATTATTATTATTCTCAAAGGGGTATCTCTTGTATAAAAAACTGGATTCTTTGGTAATGCTGTAATCTGGTTTTCTATAGAAATTTGAAAAAGGATAAAGAAGAACCTTTATATGTAGGAATTTACAGTTTTCGCCTTCCCCCATCAGCTGAGGGTGTTCTGGCAATCAATATTTAAACTTTTATGATGGTGACATGAGGTACTTCTCTTCCATTGCAGTATGGTAATTATCAGCAGCGAATGGTTGTTGAAGACTTGAATAAAAAGTGGAAACGAGTTGTACTAAGTACCTCGGTACTTACTCTTTTCTTTAGTTTTCTACTTCTTAGAAATGTGAGTTCAATCAGGTTAATGCTTTTCAATCACTTGCACTTTTAAACAGCCAATAACACCATTGGAGCACTGTGAGTGGCTAAACAAGCTCCTAATGGAGATTTGGTCCAACTACATGAATCCAAAGCTTTCATTAAGGTTCCAATCCATTGTTGAGGTGAGAATTCTGTAGTCCATTTTCATTTATTTTCAGAATACAATTCTGTCTTGTGTATTAAAAAAGTTCTGATTGATTCTTTCAAATGGTAATAATCATTGTTGTCACACTTCTCTATATTACAAGGTTGGACGTTGTTAACGAATTTACTCACTAAAGTCTTTGAAAATTGTAACACGAGGCTATATTTAATCTCCCCATCTTCTCCTTGTCCTTCCAAGAAGAAGAAGAAGGAGAAGAAGAAGAAGATAATAGCACTTATACTAGCATGTGTTCAAAATTTAGAAACTTCTTTAGCAGACTAAACTCTGACAGAAGTTCGGTTAAATTTAGAAACCTTTTCAGCAGATTAAATGTTGAAATGCTTACATTTGAATCCCATTCTCATCTGTCAATGTTTATGTTGATACACAATTTGAATGTTCTTCTAGAGTTCTCTCTACCCTCTATGCCTTCTTTCCAGTTGGAAGGGGAGGTTAACGGGCAAGGCAGGAATTTCCATCCCATCCTAATCAAAGGTTGATAAATGTGCCTATGACAGAACCAAAATCATAGTAGCCTTTAAAGGAAAACATTCTTGTGGGACAATGATGAATTACCATCATTGATATTATTAAAACATTAATGTTGAGTTGTTACCTTTTCTTTGTATTAATCACATTGATATAAACAAAGAAACATGTGTGGAGTATATTACACCTATTTACTGTGGTAGAAATTAATGTTGTTTAATGAAGTGACGTCCTCTAATCATGTTGAAATTTATTTGAAAAGCTACCATGATGTTTTTAATCTAGACCAAAATAAATAAATAAATAAATAAATAAATAAATAAATAAATAAAAAACCCATTAGTGTCTAATAAATCATGTGGTGTATATATATAGAATGCAACCAAAAACCACTTGCTAGGCATAAAGAGGTCCAAGTTTAACATGAGGCCACAGCAAATCTCAAACTTAAATCTAAAGCCAAGTAATGCATGTTATAATTGAAAAAATATTCAATTGTGTGTAGTATTATTCTTAACTATTTCTTCTACCGAAGAGAAATATGTACAGATATTCTTTAAGTTCTTATTTCTTATATAAATTCTTGCTTGCAGAGACGTTTGAAACATCGCAAATCAAGACTTATTGTAAGTGATATAGTTTTCAGTCATTTTTCAAGAAAAAAAAAGAGCTAGCTTTGAGTCTTTTAATTGATGTTAATTTTATATGCAATTTTCACCAAGGAGACTGTTCTTCATGTAGGAAAGGGTAGAATTGCTGGAGTTTTCACTAGGTTCATTTCCACCATGCTTGGGTCTTCATGGAACTCGCTGGTCAACTTCAGGTGATCAGGTTTGCATTCTGGTTTCACCATTGCAAATTTAATAATAACTTGTTGCAAATTTGTTTTCTTTTCTTGTTCTCTGCGATAACCGAAGAGAAAGCTAGAAAATCATTTTAAAGTACAATTAAAGCAGAGTGAATGAGAGAAACAAAGAAACAAAGTGAGTAAATGAGAGGGAAAATTAACGAACCAGATAGCAGCATTCTGTTGTTTGAAATGTGAAGGTGAGATTTGCTGTGCAGTTTGGTTAAGTTAGAGAGATGTCAAGGCAAGAATAAGAAAGTGAGCTAGATGGTTGCTTGAAATTAAGGAAATGGGATTTGATTCTAATAGTTAGTTGAGGTTAACGATATGACAATGTGGTATTCTTGTTTTCCGATTTTGCCAACCACTAGTAAAACTTTGCAGTGCTTTTTTTTTCTTAGCAAAGATTACTTGACAAATTTTTTTTTCTGACTTCCTCATATACATATGGTTTTAGTCATGTGATGGTATAGAGGGCCAAATGGCTATCTTATGTTCTTTTACATATATAAGTTACCTATAATTGTTCATCACAGATGGAAGGATGTTGTAAGCCCTTTCCTTTTGTTTGCTTGGGCTACCCATCTGTTCTTCTGGAAAGATAACTGATAAGACTTGCTTCAACTAGGTAATGAAGATTACTAATTCAGCTATGGTTCATGACTACCTTTAAGAAAATTTTGAAGCGTAACAAAATGGTATTTCAAAGAGAAGAAACATTTTAAACCTGGTTTATCTAACAGCTTGTACGACAGGACAAGGAAGTATTTCACTGTGGTATTTGACAATCTATACTAATTTATTTTGATACTAGGTCTCGTTTTATACTTGCTAGATTTGCTTTCTTGTAATATTTTTGTATTTGTCTAATGGTTTATTTTCTGTCCCCTGAGCTGTGAAATATATCTAAGATCTTCACAAAGCATCTCTTCATTTTGACAGCGAGTTATGCGCTTGGGATTTGACTGGGACACAACTGACATCAGCATTATGTTGCTTGCCAAGGTGGCCAAGCCATTCTTTGGAACTGCAAAGATTGTTATAAATAGCCTTCACATCAAGGGCGATGTATGTTGAGCATCTTCTTCTTTCTGTCCCCTCCCCTCCCTTCCTTTTTTTTTCCTTTTATAGGACAATGAAGTCCTATCTAACAACTAAATCTATTTGATTGATTGGTTTGAGTTTCTACTCTTGGAAGACTTTGAATATGGAAAATTGACAAGTTGTTTTATGAATGCTTCTGTCTTATTAATTATCTATATTCCTTTTTAACTGATTTTCCTCCTTGAGGTTTGTTTATCAGTCATATGTCTATGACAAGTGATTAGACTTACTGTTTGATTTATCTTTATTCATTGTCTAAGTCACAAAATGTGACATGACTTTCTCCTGTTATATATAGTCAATTCTATTAGAGCTTTACATGTTTGTAATCAAATCATTTTTATGTGTATAGAGCTTTCTAATATGGATCTTATGTAATGGCAGCTAACTTTTGATGATAAAAAATATGTAGGAAGCCACACACAAAGTAATGAGAGTACAATAAGAAAAAATCATTTTACCATAGAATAATAATATGATCTTTTACTCAATTTTTAGGTTCCTTTACTGTTGCTTCATTCTTCAAAAGGTTGTCATCCAATTTGCTGCCCTTATTTTAAAGTTGAATAAATCTACCATTCATGAGTTTTAAATGTTACTGAATCTCCACATGTCTAAATTTTGAACTAGATAGTTTGCATTCTGCAGCTTCTCTTGATGCCTATCCTGGATGGCAAAGCAATTTTGTACTCGTTTATTTCTACTCCTGAAGTGAGGATAACAGTTGCCTTTGGCAGTGGAGGAAGCCAATCACTACCTGCAACAGAGCTGCCTGGTGTCTCTTCCTGGTTGGTATGTTTCTATGATACTTTTCTCTTTCTTTATTTTTGGTTTTGGCAAGAGAGGATTAACTGAAAGCTGCTTTCTTTAATTGAAGGAAAACAACATTGGTGCTTCAAAACTAGATGTTATAAACCTAAAAGAGGAAAATATTAGTTTCGCCTGATATGTTTTAGAATAATCAGTTTTTTCTATATTGCATATTTTCCCTCCCGTTCTATGCAAATAACGTCTCCATTTAGAATTGCTGTTCCAAACAATTTTCCTAGACTTATTCATACTACAAGTCATAAATGCTTTTAATATATGTCGCAAGTCCAACAGGTCGTTTCAATAATTTTAGCTCTTATTTTCCTGTAGTGGGCTAATTTTTTGTTTCTTTTAATGCAGGTTAAACTTTTGACTGATACCTTAGCTAAGACAATGGTTGAACCTCGCCGTCAATGTTTCTCTTTACCAGCTGTAGATTTAAGGAAGAAGGCTGTTGGTGGTATTATTTATGTGACGGTCATTTCTGCAAGTAAGCTTTCTAGGGGTAGCTTCAGAGGAAGCCCGTCAAGAAGGCAACCAAGTTTTGCTGTTGATGGTTTACAAGAGCACTCTGACGATAAAGATTTACGGACATTTGTTGAAGTTGAGTTAGGAGAGTTAACCAGAAGGACAGATGTGAGGCCCGGCTCCAGTCCTCGATGGGATTCAACATTTAACATGGTTTTACATGATAATACAGGAATTGTTCGATTTCATCTCTACGAGTGTACTCCTGGCAGTGTGAAGTATGACTATCTAGCGAGTTGTGAGATTAAGGTACTGTCAAAGCTGATGCTATGTTTACCAAAAGTTCCAAAGCCAAAGGTTGACTTTAGGTGGTTTCTGTGTGGTGCAAGTGAAACACATGCAATATATTGGACCCTGGGACAGCTCTGGGGAATAAAATTTACTCAATGTTACAGATGTGATACTTGAATTGCTTTGATATTTTAACATCCCTTACATAAGTAGCTTAGTTGTGTAGTTCCATTTAATAGGAGGTCTGGATTGGATATGTAGCCTTTAATTTTCTATGTACTTGTGTCTGGTTTTCCTCTTTTCAAGCTTCCAACTTTTGAAAAATAACTGATGAATATGCCTGAGGAACATGCTCGAGTATTGACCATAACATAGATTCATTTTACAACCTTCAAAATTTCAGTAGATCTTTTATGATCATAATCTTTATGGCACTGATAAGTTTATTTCCATTTTCCCTGTCTGTTGAGCAGATGAAATATGTTACAGATGATTCCACGATATTTTGGGCAATAGGGCCAGCCTCCGGTGTAATAGCCAGACATTCTGAATTTTGTGGAAAAGAAGTCGAAATGGTTCTTCCATTTGAAGGGGTCAATGCAGGGGAGGTACGGTGTGATGTACTTTCTGCTTCTTACTTGTCCTTAATAAACATATTGCTTGATTATCGTAATTGAAAGTTTAAAGGACGGAATTTATAAGAAGAAATAGTATGATGATGGATTATGTTTTATGTAAAGATGTTTGCTTATGTCCTAAGTTAATTGTGTAATGGGGATATCTTTGGATGCATTTTGTGTCCCGGAAATCATTGCCTGTTGCTTTAATAACTTTGTTGGCTCAGGGCTCAAATCCTGCCATAATTGACATCCTTGTGAATAAAATCAGCCATAAATCTCTATACTTCAGGCCGACCAACTAAGTTTTGCTACTAATTAGTCCATAACAATTGCAAGGATGATTAGAATTCTACCTACCAAATCATTAGTAGATCTTTTGCTTTTATTTGTCTTTACCAAATGTAGTAACAGTTGAACAAATTAGTTCTGTGGGTTTTGTTTTCTTTTTCACACTAATGATCGGTCTTGCAACTACTGGGTGTGTTCTTGGTTTTAATGTTGAATGAATACTACAAATAGTTCATTTGTGAGGTTTGTGTATGTAAATTACTTTAGTAGAGAATTCAAATAAATGAATCGCATATATGCTGATTAAACTGTTCTCTTGTCCGTATGCATTTAGGAGTTGGCAGTGAGGCTTTTGCTAAAAGAATGGCAATTTTCTGACGGTTCTCTTAGCTTCAACAACTTCCGGGTTAGCCCACAATCATCCTTAAATGGCTCATCAAATTTCCTTCCAAGAACTGGAAGGAAAATTAATATAACCGTTGTTGAAGGAAAGGATCTTATTACAAAAGACAAAAGTGGAAAGTGTAATCCATATGTTAAATTGCAGTACGGAAAGGTAGCTTTTAATGTTGCAGCCGAGGTTGCAAGTGTAATTTTACATGTGGATATGCTAAAATTAGCTATGCTTATCCCTGATCATTGCTATGAACCTTCTTTTCAGGTTCTCCAGAAAACAAAGACTGCACATTCTTTTAATCTGACCTGGAATCAGAAGTTTGAGTTTGATGAAATAGGAGGTGATGAATACCTCAAGATAAAATGCTACACTGAAGAGGTTTTTGGAGATGACAGCATTGGTAGTGCACGTATAAGTCTTGAGGGACTGGTGGAAGGGTCAATGAGGGATGTGTGGATCCCTCTTGAAAAAGTGAATTCAGGAGAACTAAGGATCCAGGTAGAAGCAGTTAGCATTGATGACTACGAAGGATCAAGGGTAATTTTTTATTAGCATAATGTGAAAGACCATCGTGTTCTACTAAGAAAAACAATAGTATCTTTTCTTTTGCGCATTTTCCTTTTGTAAGTTCATAAAATTATACCAACAGAAAAGAGTACAGAAATAGGGTAGAATGAATAGCACTGGCCATAAGAAATTATATGAAAAAGAATAAAAAAAAAACTATAAATGATGTTTGAGGTTTAGGCTTATTCGTCCGACTCACAAAAAGAAAACTATGAACATATATGTACATTTGTTCAATGAACTCGGTAATGTGCATAAGTGAGAACTGGGTAGCACTTCTGAACTTACGTGCTTGGCCTGTCTGATGTAGTGTGCTTTGGTTTGAAAAAGAAAATCTTTGATTATCTTCCATTTCAAGCGTGTCTATGCTAATATGTGTTTCTATATATTTTTTTTGACAAGGGTTCTGCACATCCTGGCAATGGTTGGATTGAACTTGTACTTGTTGAAGCCAGAGACCTAGTAGCTGCTGATCTTAGGGGGACAAGTGATCCATATGTGAGGGTGCAGTATGGGAACTTGAAGAGACGAACAAAGGTATTAGCTTTTGAGACAACAATTTTGAAACCGTTGCATCACACTTTTTGCTTTAATAAACAGAGGACTCGAATGATGCATGTTTTTTTACATTTTTAATTCTACTTTCTTGTTTCTCTTTTGAATTGTATTTCCTTTTGGTGGTTAATAATAATTACATGATCGTTCTCACCACTTCACTTTCATCATTCATCAAAACTGGCTGTATCTTTTTCCTTCTAAAACTTCCTAGGAAATAACATAATGTTTGCAGTAACAATTTGGCATGTGTAGTGTTGTATATTTATATCTTATCACTCTGCATATGAATTCCCTAGATTATAGAACTCATTTGTAATCCTTCAAATTTTTTTTCTTTTTTCTGTTTTATCCTGTATGCGTCAATAGTTTTTAACTGTTTCAAGGATTGCCCTTTAGGTTATGTACAAAACATTGAATCCTCAGTGGCATCAAACTTTGGAGTTCCCTGATGATGGTAGTCCTTTAGAGTTACATGTGAAAGACTACAACGCCTTGCTACCAACATCAAGCATTGGTGACTGTGTTGTAGAATATCAGAGACTGCCTCCAAATGAGATGTCTGACAAGTGGATACCACTTCAAGGTGTCAAAAGGGGAGAAATTCATGTTCAGGTTACAAGAAAAGTTCCAAAGCTACAGAAGAGACCTAGTCTGGACCCTGAACCATCCTTATCAAAAGCACATCAAATATCAAGCCAGGTGAAAACATGTTGTTGGTGTTCATTTACATGGCCCTATATTATTCTCTGTACTGTGATGAAATTCCTTTTCAAAATTTTAATGACTAATAAGATATGTTAGAAGTATTAGAAACTGCACATTTCTTAGTAATATGAATTATGATCTGGTAAATTCAATATCAAGTTATTACATATTGCTGTCAACACTGTATGTAAAGGCTGTTTTTCAAGGGGTTTTACCAAGTGTCTGGACTTGGAAATTTACCACTACAAACCAATCTTAATATGTCCAAATTGGATTTTCGATTGCATTCTCCTAATTAACTTTATTCTATATTGCTTTTTGGTGTAAACCACGAGGTGTCCCCATACCACATTGGGTCTAAGAATGAAAAAACAGTTAGAATTTATCCCTCACTTATTAAGGCATCTTTTTTTGAGTTGTTCGTCATTGACCACTGATAAACTATGCTTGTGAATAGATAGAACAAAGTCAATCTGACGTATGTTGTCTAATACGAGGATGTACAGATGAAGCAAATGATGATCAAACTTCAATCTCTGATTGAGGATAGCAACCTCGAAGGAATCTCAACTCCATTGACTGAACTTATAACTCTTCAAGATATGCAAGAAGAATACATGGTGCAGCTTGAGACTGAGCAGATGCTTCTGCTTAACAAGGTAAAGGAGCTTGGTTGGGAAATTTTTAACTCATCGCCTTCTCTAAGCAGATCTTCTGGAAGTTGAGGCAAATCTTTACCTTCTGAGTTTACACGTTAATATTATTTTTATACCAATATAGTTTTGCTTACACAGAAGTCCTTACAGATAAGATCATGTATATCACACTCAACCTAATAATCCTCGTAGAACACTACAGCTCTCTGCTGTGTAATTGTATAGGGGTGCATTATCTATTTGTGGCAGCAAATGAAGAAGAGTTATCTACGCTTCATTGTATGTGCCATCTTTTTTGAATTTCAACTTAACAGTTTCTGTTGCTAAGCTTGCCACATGATGGATGCTAACCAATTCGTTAGAAGATATCATGGTTTGTGATCTTTTGCCTCTATGATGCAGATGAAGAAATTAGAAACTCAATGGCAAGGATATTGGATCCTTATCTTTCTTTATAGATGTAACACTTTCTTGCTACACCTCTTTTAATATTCCTCGCTTGTAGTTGTGCTTGGAAGGTATCAATTAATGAGCTTATGCATTGTGTATATACATTGGCTCAAACGATGTTCGTGTGGTGTGAAGTTGGCTCTCTTCGTCTTTTCTTCATTTTTCCTTATGTATTTGTACATTTTTATTTTCAGTTTCTTTGCTCATTCACTTTGTTTTCCTTCTCTTGTTATTACCGTGATTTAATGGATGATATTGTTTCTTCTGTTCTTCTCTGTTTTTGTTTTTCATGTTCTTCTTTTTTCTTCTCCTGCTATAATCTGTGTTTTTTCCCTCTTTTTTTATTCTTTCCTTTCTGGTATGAGTTATTCTTCAAACATTTATTCCTTTGCATGTTGTTTATTTGAGTTTGAAGTTTCTTTTGCCTCCTCTTTATTTTTTATTCTTACAGTCTGTTGTCATTGAATTTGTTTCTGTTGTGATTGATTAATTTTTATGGGTTTCAATGTCTTTCTTTTTCTTGTGGTTCTCTTGCTTGACGAGTTTTAATATTTGTTTTGTGCATACTGAAAGTTTTTATTATTAAAGTGTTTTTTAGGTTGTTTATGTGAATTTTCCAACCAAAAATTTGTTATTCGGAGGAAGTTGACATGTTCAATAAAAGGTTTTTTTTTTTACACTGTTGCTTGTTAACGCAGCCTGTGTGAGTTAACGTAGCCGGTCCCAAGCCCGGGTAAAGGAGGAGGGTGGCGGTAGGTTTGGACAACTAGCCTTAAAAACTAGTCCAATCTCATGAAATGAACCAATATCAAAACATCGTTGGGGCGTCCCCTACACAGCGACGCGCTGCATCGGAGCTCGGGTGTAGTGAAAAGTGGGCAAGGGTTGCTAGGTCGTCGTCCGGAAGTGACGCGCCACATCGACGCCTAGATGTGGTGTTAAATAGGCAAAGGTTCCCACATCACAATGGACGGGGGTAGGTAAAGAAGTTAATCCAAAACCATAAGCTTAGGTTAGGATCTTGGAATATAGGTACGCTTAGTGGTAAGTTAGGTGAGATTTGTCAGGTTATGAGTAGGAGGAGGGTTAATAACTTGTGTCTCCAAGAGACCAAATGGGTTGGGGAAAAGGCTAGAGAGATAGCACCTTGGCAATATAAGCTTTAGTACACAGGGAAAGATAGAGACTGAAATGGAGTAGGTATCATTATAGATAAAGAGTACCATAAGGATGTTGTACAGATTAAGAGACAAGAGGATAGGATTATTTTGGTTAAACTAGTTTTAGGAGAAGAGGTGTTGAATGTCATTAGCGTGTATGCACCCCAGATAGGACTTGATGAGGTTAGTAAACGACAGTTTTGGGAAGATTTAGATAAGGTAGTACAAGAAGTACCCATAGGAGAAAACCTTTTTATTGGCGGTGATCTTAATGGACATGTAGGTACAAGTAGAGAGGGTTTTGAGAGAGTACATGTGGGTTTTAGTTATGGTGTAAGAAACGAGGGAGGAGATACTATCTTAAATTTTGCTTTATCTTATGACCTAATCCTAGCAAATACATTGTTTAAGAAGAGAGATTCTCATCTTATAACCTTTAGAAGTGGACCAAGAGCAAGTCAGATAGATTTCTTTTTAACTAGGAGTAGGGATAGACATAGATGTTTGGATTGTAAGGTTATCCCAGGTGAGAGTGTGTGGAAAAGTCAACTATATTAAATGTGTAAATATCTATATCCCTAGAATTAAGGTTAGATAATTCCTCAATTATGGGGATTAGATTTAGACTGATTTAGTTTCCTATTTTACTGCTTAACAGTAGCTGTATATAATCCTTAGAAGTTGTATTATTCAAGTAAGATTCAGAAATAAAAATATTCTGAAATTCCACATGGTATCAAGAGCTTTAGGTTTTTTCTTGGAAATCAGTCACTTTTTCAGCCTTCATTGCTGATTTTTCTACAGTTTCTTCTTCAGCCTTCATTGCTGATTTTTTTTTTTACCTTAGGCCTTCATAGCCACTTTCTCATCAAGAACTTTTCTTTCTTGCCAAACCCTAAATCACCATATTTTTCCAAGAGCCGCTGCTGTTTTTTACCACCATGTCAGGTTCTACTTCAGTTGTAAATTCTACTCCTCATACCAGTAGTTTGATCAAGAACTCTGCATTGGTCACTGCAGAAGCTAATGTTGGTGGACTAAATGTCCTTGATTTGCGTAAGATTGATGACAAGCCTCGAGTGTGGTGTGACCATTGCAACAAACCACGCCATACTCGAGAAACTTGTTGGCACATCCATGGAAAACCAACAAATTGGAAGTCGAAGCAGAAGCAGTCACAACCCTCTGCCAATGAAGCAAATATGGGTTCCATCAGCAAAGAGCAGTTTGATCAACTCCTGAAACTACTAAAGTCCAATCCGACATCTGGTACATCTAATAGTTCATTGGCTCATTCAGGTAGAAATCCATTAGCCCTATCCAGTGTCTTTAATTTTGCTCCATGGATCATTGATTCAGGAGCATCTGATCATATGACTAACCTGTCGAATCTCTTTAGTTCATACACTCCCTGTTCTGGTAATGAAAAAATAAGAATAGCAGATGGTAGTTTTTCACCTATTGCAGGCAAGGGTTCTATTAAACTTTCTGAAAGTATTGATCTTAAATCTGTACTTCATGTTCCTAAACTTGCTTGTAATCTTTTATCTGTCAGTAAACTTTCAAAGGATTCCAACTGTCGTGTTATCTTTTTTGACTCTCTTTGTCAATTTCAGGACCAAAACTCAGGGAAGATGATTGGCAGTGCTAGAGAAATAAATGGGCTCTACTATTTCAGTGAGGATTTCCTAGGTAATAAAAAAGCTCAAGGGCTTAGTAGTACTAGTTCAAATTCTGTTTCTGATAAAATAATGCAATGGCATCTTAGGTTAGGACATCCTAGTTTCCCTTATTTAAAACATTTATTTCCTAATTTGTTTAAAGGAGTGGATTGCTCTATTTTTCAATGTGAAAGTTGTCTTTTATCTAAAGATCATCGAGTTAAATATATTTCAAAACCTTATAGTACATCAAAACCATTTTACTTGTTTCATACTGATGTTTGGGGACCTTCAAAGGTTACCACCTTGTTTGGAAAAAGGTGGTTCGTAACTTTTATCGATGATCACACTAGATTGTGTTGGGTTTACTTACTAAGCAAAAAATCTGATGTAGAAAAACTTTTCAAAGATTTTTATTGCATGATTGAAACCCAATTCAAAACAAAAATTTGCATCCTTCGAACAGATAATGGAACTGAGTACTTTAATGAATGTTTGGGAAATTTTTTAAAAGAAAAAGGTATTTTACACCAATCTACATGTCGAGACACACCCCAGCAAAATGGAATAGCTGAAAGGAAAAATAGGCATTTACTTGAGGTAGCTAGAGCTATCATGTTTTCTATGAACATTCCAAAATACCTCTGGGGAGATGCTGTGTTGACTCCATCTTACTTAATCAATAGGATGCCAACTCGTGTCTTACATTTTGAAACACCTTTGAATACTCTCAAAAAATACTTCCCAACATTTCGTTTATACTCTGAGTTACCTTTAAAAATTTTTGGATGCACTTGCTTTGTTTATATTCCCCAAATTTTTCGATCCAAATTGGATCCTAAAGCTGAAAAATGTGTTTTCATTGGCTATGCTCCGAATAAAAAAGGGTATAAGTGTTTTAATCCTTTGACAAAGAAAATTCACATTACTATGGATGTCACTTTTTTAGAAAATCAACCCTATTTCAGCAAACATCTTCTTCAGGGGGAGAATAAAGAAGAAGAAGATAATTTTTGGAAATTCTCTACACCACTACCAAGCCTCATTGAGTCACCAATTCAGTCTATTAAACAATTTAAGGAAATGGACGTTAAAAATAATGAAAACAAGAACTCTCTTAGTCAACAGGTGCCAAGTATTGAAGAATCTGAAACAGGGGGAGAATTACTTCAAACGGATTCACATAATCCAAATATTGAGCTTCAGGTTTATACCAGGAGAAAATCTCATAAAAATATTATTGATCCAATTATTTCTCTAGCACCTGTTCAGCCGGAATCTTTGAGGGATGGTCCTCCTCCTCAAACTCAGGTTAATCCTAAAATTGCTCCTTTAGTTTCTTCCCTTGAGTCTCCAAATATTGATTTTTCTGATCTAGATGTCCCAATTGCTAACAGAAAAGGAGTAAGATCATGTACCAATCACCCTATTGCAAAATATTTGTCGTATCAAAAGTTGTCCAATAACCACAAAGCATTCCTTTCAAATATTTCTAACTTGCATGTACCAAGATCTATTCAGGATGCCCTAGGTGATCCGGATTGGAAGTTAGCGGTGAAGGAAGAGATGGACGCTCTTGAAAAGAATGGGACTTGGGAGATTGTGGAGCTACCAAGAGGCAAGACAACTGTAGGATGTAAATGGGTCTTCACTGTGAAGTGTAAGGCAGATGGGAGCATAGAGAGGTACAAGGCAAGACTTGTTGCCAAGGGGTTCACTCAAACTTATGGCATTGACTACCAAGAGACCTTCGCTCCAGTTGCGAAAATAAACTCAATCCGGGTACTTCTCTCTTTAGCAGTTAATTTCAATTGGTCTCTACAGCAACTTGATGTAAAAAATGCCTTTCTTAATGGAGATTTAGAGGAAGAAGTGTTTATGGACCTCCCACCTGGATTTGAGAAAAACCTCGGAACCAACAAGGTGTGCAAATTGAAAAAATCCTTGTATGGTCTTAAACAATCACCAAGAGCATGGTTTGAAAGGTTTGGAAATGTAATGAAGAGCTATGGTTATATTCAGAGTCAAGCTGACCACACAATATTCTTCAAGCACTCTAGAAATGGTAAACTAGCTATTTTAATTGTGTATGTGGATGATATAATAATAACTGGTGATGATAGTGCAGAAATTGGAGAACTTAAGAGAAGGCTTACACATGACTTTGAGATAAAGGATTTGGGAGCCTTAAAGTACTTCCTTGGCATGGAATTTGCAAGATCAAAGGAGGGTATCTTTGTTAGCCAACGTAAGTATGTCCTAGACTTGCTTAGTGAGACAGGAATGCTTGGTTGCAAGATAGCTGAAACCCCAATAGAGCCCAACTTGAAACTTCAGCCTGCTGAAACCAAAGACGTGGTGGATAGAGAGAAATACCAAAGACTTGTGGGTAGACTCATCTATTTAGCACATACACGACCTGATATAGCTTTTGCAGTAAGTGTGGTAAGTCAGTTTATGCATTCACCCAGCTCAGAACACTTTGAAGCTGCCTACAGAATCCTAAGGTACCTAAAGGGAACGCCTGGAAAGGGATTGCTTTTCAAAAACCATGGACACCTACAAGTAGAAGCCTATACCGACGCAGACTGGGCAGGAAGTATTACAGATAGGAGGTCAACTTCAGGCTATTGCACATTTGTGGGAGGAAACCTTGTCACTTGGAGAAGCAAGAAACAAAATGTAGTAGCCAGAAGTAGTGCCGAGGCTGAGTTTCGTTCAATAGCCCATGGGATTTGTGAGGTAATGTGGATTAAAAGACTACTTGAAGACTTGAAGGTTTCTAATCCCTCACCGATAAAGCTCTATTGTGATAATAAAGCTGCAATCTCTATTTCTCACAATCCAGTGCTCCATGATAGAACGAAGCATGTAGAAGTAGATAAGCATTTTATCAAAGAGAAGCTTGACAATGGAATAATTTGCATGCCATATATACCAACAAGTGACCAAGTTGCTGATGTTCTTACAAAGGGATTGCACAGGAAGCAGTTTGAAAATCTAGTGAGCAAGCTTGCCATGGAAGATATCTTCAAGCCAGCTTGAGGGGGAGTGTGGAAAAGTCAACTATATTAAATGTGTAAATATCTATATCCCTAGAATTAAGGTTAGATAATTCCTCAATTATGGGGATTAGATTTAGACTGATTTAGTTTCCTATTTTACTGCTTAACAGTAGCTGTATATAATCCTTAGAAGTTGTATTATTCAAGTAAGATTCAGAAATAAAAATATTCTGAAATTCCACAGAGTGTTACCGCGCAACACAGACTCTTAGTTCTAGATTTGAAGATAGATAGACGACATCGAAGGAACCAACAAAAAGGAATTGAACGGATTCGATGGTGGAAGCTAAAAGAAGATTGTCATACATGTAGAGATAGTTGGATTCAAAAAGAGGCTTGGACAACAGAAGAGAACCCAAATGTAATGTGGAATAAGATGGCAAAATGCATTCGGGAGGTAGGCAAAGAGACATTAGGAGTATCAAACGGAAGAGTGCCGACTGGAAAGGACGCAACATGGTGGACTGCAGTAGTAAAAGATGCTATAAAGACTAAGCGAGAGCGTTACAAGGCTTTAAAGAAGAACAATACAGAAAAGAGTTTTTCGGAATATAAGGTAGCAAGAAAGGAGGCAAAGAAGGCTATGGCAGAAGCTAAGATGAAGGTTGCGAAAGAGATTTACGACAAGTTGAACACAAAGGAGGGAGAGAAAAGGATATACAGATTGGCGCGAGCAAGAGAAAGGAGGAGTCGCGACCTAGGAGTCGTGAAATGTATTAAGGATGAGCATCAAAGAACTCTCGTTAAAGATAATGACATTAAGGACAGGTGGCGAGATTATTTTAACAAATTATTTAATGACGGACAAAATAAAGTTTTGGATAATATTTCGGTGCCTCTTAAGGATTTAAATTGGTGCTTTATGCGTAGAATCCAAGAGACAGAGGTAAAAGAGGCACTAAAGATGATGAAGAATGGAAAAGCTGTTGGACCTGATGGCATCCCAATTGAAGTTTGGAAATGCCTTGGAGATGTAGGAGTTAGGTGGTTGACAAATCTATTTAATAAGATTTGGCACACTAATAAAATGCCAGAGAAATGGAGGAAGAGTGTCTTAGTACCTTTATATAAGAACAAGGGGGATATTCAAAGTTGCGCTAACTACCGAGGCATAAAATTGATGAGTCACACGATGAAACTATGGGAGAGAGTGATAGAACGGAGATTAAGAAAGAATGTAGAGATATCGGAGAATCAATTTGATTTTATGCCGGGTCGATCAACTATGGAGGTAATATATTTGCTTAGACAACTTATGGAGCGCTTTCGAGTAATGGGTAAAGATCTTCATATGGTCTTTATAGATTTGGAGAAAGCATATGATAAAGTGCCTAGGGAGGTACTCTGGTGGTCCTTAATGAAGAAAAGAGTTCCTTTGAAATATATTAAACTAATTAAGGACATGTATAGAGGCGTAAGGACACATGTGATGACAGGTGGGGGGCAAACAAGTGAGTTTCCTATCACGGTGGGATTACACCAAGGGTCCGCGTTGAGTCCATTCTTGTTTGCGGTAGTTATGGACGAACTAACAAAATCCATCCAGGATAAGGTGCCTTGGTGTATGATGTTTGCAGATGATATTGTCCTATGTGCGGAAACTAGAGCGGAGATCAATACAAAGTTGGAATTATGGAGACAAACGTTGGAATCAAAAGGATTTAAACTAAGCAGAGTGAAGACTGAATACATAGAGTGTAAATTCAGTTCTAATCGACTGGAAGAGCATGATGTAATGAAGTTAGATGGGGTGGCGATACCTAAGCGGGATCATTTTCGATACTTGGGATCAATAATACAGATGGATGGAGAGATTGATGGTGATGTGACCTATAGGATCCAGGCTGGATGGAGTAAGTGGATAAGTGCTACAGGTGTATTGTGCGATAAAGGAATTCCTACATGGTTGAAAGGCAAGTTTTATAGGACAGTTGTTAGACCAACATTGTTATATGGTAGTGAATGTTGGGCGACTAAGAGGCTACATACACAAAAGGTGAGTGTAACAGAAATGAGAATGTTACGGTGGATATGTGGATATACAAGAAAGGATGGAATGAGAAATGATGATATTCGTAAGATGATTGGAGTGGTACCTATTGAAGACAAAATGTGTGAAAATCGTTTACGTTGGTTTGAACATATAAGACGTAGACCTATAGATGCTCTAGTTAGGAGAATAGAGGCTATGGATGTTGAGAGAAGAGTTAAGAATAGAGGAAGATCAAAAAAGACTTGGAAGGAAGTAGTTTGGAAAGATATGGAGGTTTTAGAATTAGATGAGCAAATGGCCTTGAATAGGAATCTATGGAGGCAAAGAATACATATGGACGATCTAACATGATTTTAGATATTGGTTCATATAGCCTACCCCAATCTATTGGGATAAAGGCTCTGATGATGATGATGATGATGATGATGACTGTTGCTTGTTAATTTAGTAACCCAATAGTATGAAGTTTAGACAAAACAAGTGGCAATGGAATAGTTTATTCATGGATTCTTGTGTAAACAAAGTTGTTAATCTAGTGTAGGTGCATGAAATTGTCATGGATTACCGCAACAAATTACAATCATTTTCTTTGCCTTTTTTTTTTTGAGCTTCTGCTATCTTCATTGCACTATTCTCATTGTCTTATCTCTTGATACAGATATCTTTGTTAAGTTATTAATCTTAAGAAAATATTTACATGATATATTTCTCTTACTAGTATATTTGATATAGCTGCCTAAGTTTTATAGTTTGAATTGTTTTATATTTATTTTTTTATTCTTCTGGCCGTCATTCATTTCTCATTTCTATCTATCCTGCATATATTGAAAATTTGTATGCTTTTTCAGTTTTAGTTATATTTTACTACCATTTCAATGTCTCCATCTTTATCCTTTAAGCTCATACACACTTAAAAAATCAATTTTTCCCATGCCATTCCTGTGTGCAATATAAATCTCCTCCCACTTTAACATTTTCGGAAGTGCATTTAACAATGTTGTGGATAAATTAAAATTTGGGATTATTTAAAAATTCTCCTATTTAATAATTATCCTTATATAATTCGATAACAATACATTAATATATTATCATGATATGATTCAATATCAACATACACAATTTATACATTTACTAGTGCATAAATTACATTCTCCTAACTTCCCTCGATTTATTTGAGCTACTTCGAGCAGTTTAGCATTGTTACAAGTGATTTATCCACATATTTTACTCATCCGAAACTTCCTCACTGTTTAATGACTCCATTTCGAGCTCAACCTTTTAAATTTAAAAAATGTTTGTTATTTTCAATTTTTAACTGCTAAAGCCCAAGGAACAACAGGAGAGAAAGAGCCAACACTGAAAAAAAAAGAAGTGTATCTTCTATCTGTTTAACTTAACAACACATTAAGAAATACATCTTCATCTGCCATCTCAATCAACTTTAAAAGGCTAACAACCTACAAATAAATTACCAAGGCTCAAAGGAGGTTAAGATATAATGCATCTGTATAACTCTCTGCAGCAAATGCTTATTGGCAGCAGTATTACAGCAGCAAAACTATTTTCATCAGTTGGGATTGTCTGTCAGATCAGTTTTCATCATCACATTGTTCCTCACACGCTATGCCTGGGAATTAAGCATTCGATTCTATTGTTCTGAAGGAAAGAGATCAATCAGTTGTGCAGTGCGGCTCCTGACTGGCTGAAATATGGTCTTCTTATTGGCGCAAAATCTGCTGGAGCTGAAGCACTTGATTCCTTTGCTCCGGAGGCAAGAGATTAATCTGTTCTGGAGTGAGGCTCATGACCTGCTGAAGTAGTGCCTTCTCCATCTCCGGAGTCAACTATAAATAGCCAATGGAAAATCACACTGTTAATGGAACAAGTTATCAGAAAATAATCTTGCTTATATGAAACTCAAATTTGTATAATCACCGATGCAGGGCGAGGCGGCTGATTTCCTAAACCCATCTGACTCGGAGCCAACGGCGAGGGTCCTTGAAGCTGTGTTAGTGTTGAATTGTCTGGTTGGCTAGACATCCAAGAAGATCCTCTATCTGCCTGCATAGATCCTCCAACTTGGTTGCCAAACTCAGACCCTAAATGCAAGCCTCCTGCCTGAAAGAATAAGCATAACATATACCAAGAGTTGTCAATTGATAAGGTCTATTAAGAAAACAGATATTTCCCACAGGATGCAATTCCTTAAGAGATTGAACTTCGTTTCAAATAAAAGTAGAAAATCAAATTCAGGATTAAAAATTTCCATTTGGTTATTGCATTTGCTCATCAATTTATTATTCTTATTTGCTATGAGCTTCCTCAAAAATTAATATAAAATAAAAGTAAATACTAAAAAGTAATATCATATTTGATTAAGAATAAGCAAACTTTAAAAAACGTAACACAAATTCAAATATATTAGATCCATAAAAAGGTAAAATCATGCATTTTTATCATGAAAGTTAAACTTTAACTTTTACTTCTTCAGAAATACTTGCTGTTTTTGCACCTAAAATCACTTTTTTACTTCTTTTTGCTTCCAGAAGGAAAAAAAAAAAGCTGAACAAAACATAAGGAAATAATTGAACTACT
Source organism: Heritiera fomes (assembly GCA_032173925.1). Classification (NCBI taxonomy): domain Eukaryota; kingdom Viridiplantae; phylum Streptophyta; class Magnoliopsida; order Malvales; family Malvaceae; genus Heritiera; species Heritiera fomes. The sequence continues at coordinate 24,476,688 of JAPDPM010000005.1, forward strand.
TCATACAATTGCAACACCAACTACTGACTGAACTAGACAACAAAGAATCATCTTGAATTGGTGATTAGGATATCTAATTCAAAGTCATCAACCTTATCTTTTAATAAGTTCAAAAGCAGTTACCGGCCCATAATCTTGTTCACTCATTTCACTCGGTTACCATTCTCACAGCCTGAACCAGAACTCTAGCTTATATACCTAGCTGAATGAATAGTACCCAAACAGTTGACTGAACCTGTAATTTATGTAAAGACAGCATGAACTGCTGATGATAACTACAAATATATTTCTCCTTATTGACTTGTGTAAAATGAATATAGTTAGCTCGTGCAATAACCTTTCAAAACATTGAATTACAAAAAACTGCACCTATGTGCTACAGCAATCATAATTGCATGCATTTCTAACAGGCAATCTTTAGAATCATCCATTTAGTTATGCCACTAAGCGTAAATTAAAAACATAAGCTTACTTTTATAATCAGTCCCATGATGAAACCAGTACATATCAAACAGCAAAACATGCACACACCTGATTTTGATACATTGATTGAGTTAGCAGTTGATTTGCATGCGATGGCTGTCCTTGAGGAAAAGAAGGTCCAAGGCCAGAAGGAGGTTTATCACCAGGCTAAGCAATTCAACAATATCAGGAATCATTCATCGCAGAATACGTTACAAGGCAGACAGCCAAGACTGACTTCCAAACTATAACTTTTGACTTACAGGGAACATTGGCTGTGAAAGATGCTGAGGAGCACCTGGGAGCTGGAACCCCACATTAGGACCCATTTGTGGGGCATACTGATGATGGAAAGTTGGCACTGAAGGTGCTCTTGCCTGTGGTGGCATTGGTGGCTGCAGAGGCATATGAGGAATTCCTGTTGTCTGCAGTGGCTGCTGCAACTGGCTGGAGGCCATTGGCATATGAGTTTGATGATTACGAGGGGGCTGTGAAGCTGACTGAAGAGGAAGTGGAGGTACATTTGGGAGTTGGGACAATTGTGGAAGGGACATTGGAAGATTCGAACGTCCCTTCGTCTGCTGTGGTGTCTGTAGGGAATGCGTTGGCATGGGTTGAGACTGAAGGTTTGCTGCAGGAATAGAGGCACCTGACATTTGTGTCCCACTTTGGTTTTGATGCTGCTTCCTAATAGGAGGTTGGATCTGCGAAGCGGCAGCTTGGTCTTGCAACCCAACTTGACCTGGCATCAATTGTGCTGGCTGGATGTTTGGCTGTGGAGGTGGTTGCACTGATAGCTGAGATTGTTGAGATGCAGGTGGCTGAATTGTAGGAATCTGAACACAAATAGAAATTCAGAACACATGCACAGTCCCCAATGTAAAATTTGAAAGACAATTATAGAGAGATCAAAAGCATACCACTTGAGGGGGCTTAACCATTCCAAGCATAATCTGAGCCTGAAGACATAAGAATAATTGAAGAAACCTTGTCAGGCATGGAAGCTACTAATCCATCAAGAAGGATGTTTCCATGATTACAGCTTTGCAACTAGAACTAAAAGCATCCCATAATTACAAAATCAACTTCAGAAGCCTATTTGTCCATCTAAGGTTCTCAAATACAGACATATTCACTGTCCCTGTTGCTCAGGTTCTTAGCGACTAGCTAATCTCAACCACAACGCAAAAAAAAAAAGAGAAGAAACAAAACTTCACAACTTTAGCCTACAAGGGATATCAATAGAGTACAAAGCTGAAGGGTCATGCGATTCTCATAGTAAAAGCAAGCAACAATTCATTCGAGCAAATATATCATAGCAACATATAATTACTATCAGCATAAAAAATTAAAAATTGTAAAAGTATTAACAATAATTTGGAAAAGTAAGTAAAGAGGCTTTGTTATTTTCGGGGAAAAACGTTATAGAAGAAAAAGAAAACCTGGAAAAGGGCTTTAGTCAAGAGAGGGTTTTGGATAAGGATCTCCCTCGCCTGTTGCTGGTTTTGTTCAATAAGTGTCTGCATATACCCAAAAAAATAAATAATCGAGCAAAAATTATCAAGAAAATTAAATTACCGATTAAAATTGACGGCGAACAAAAAAAAATTTGAAATCAAATAGAAAATAGACTGAGAGAGTACCTTCATCTGAGACATGATGTCGTAAAGTTGGTTCTTCGACATACCGGCGATGTTGGCCGGCAAGCCTTCGCCGGCCACTTGCTTTCCCGCCATTGTCTCTTGTCACTTTCTTAGAATGCACCAGAGAGAGAGAGAGAGATTCGAGTGCGGTCTTTTGGCTTTGCAGCGAAGTGGTTTTGATCGGTAACGAAAAAAAGAAGTGGTTTTGATCGAAGGCTTTTAGCTCAATGGTAAAGAAATTGGACTGTTTTAATAGGTGCTTAAAAATAGATTCAAGCCCATTGCTCGCTCATAACTTTTCTTAATTCTTTTCAAGCTTTTCCCTATATCATGGTAAACTAAACTCTTCACGATAATCAATAATTCAATGTGCTAATTAAATAAACTTCAAATTTTGACTCAATTAATTAAGGTGAAATTTTGGATTAAGGAAGATTATTTTTTTTAAAGTTAGGATTCAAAAAAATATAAAGATAGCTTAATTTTGCTTTAGTAAAATGTGTTGAATTAATTGTACTAAGCCTTTGCCTATAATTAGTGTTTCTTGAAAATATCAAGATTTTTATTTAACCACCAATTTAGCAATTTAATGGTTTTAGGAGTTCATGAAGTTTTATTTATTTATTAAATAGATTGTTCTCAAATTTGATTAATAATACAAGTCTTCCTTATTTATTAGAAACGATAGTGACTAACTTCGTCTATGTTGAGTGTTAACACAGTTAGTCCAAAACCATGATAAAAGAGGAGTGCGGTGGCAAGTTGGACAACCGGCCATCAAACTAGCTCAATCTCATGAAATGAACCAACATTTGAACATCGTTGGAGCGTTCACTACTCAAGGACGTGCTGGATCGGAGCCCAATGTAGTTAAAAGTATGCAAGGGTTGCTAGATCGTTGCTTGGATGCGACGTGCCATATTGATGCCTATGTGGTGTCAAATAGGCAAAGGTTCTCATACCATAATGGATAGGGGTAGGTAAAGAAGTTAGTCTATAATCATAAGCTTAGGTTGGAATCTTGGAATATAGGTACACTTAAAGGTAAGTTAGTTGAGATTTGTGAGATTATAAGTAAGAGGAGGGTTAACATCTTGTGACTTTAGGGAACCACATGGGTTGGAGAGAAGGCTAGGGAAATAGCACCTTGATAGTATAAGCTTTGGTACACAAGAGAGGATAGAGATTAAAATGCTGAAGGTATCATTATAGATAAAGAGTACTATAGGGATGTTGTATAGGTTAGAAGACAAAGGAATAGGATTATTTTGGTTAAATTAGTATTAGGAGAAGAGGTTTTCGAATGTTATTAGCGTATGCATCCTAGATAAGACTTGATGAGGCTAGTAAACAACAGTTTTGGGAGGATTTAGATAAGGTAGTATAAGAAGTGTCATTAGAAGAAAACCTTTTTATTAGTGGCGATCTTAATAGCCATGTAGGTGCTAATAGATAAGGTTTTGAAAGCATACATGGGAGTTTTAGTTATGGTGTAAGAAACTAGGTTAGGAATACTAGTCTAGATTTTACTTTATCCTATGACCTAACCTTAGTAAATAAACTACTTAGGAAGAGAGATTCTCATCTTATAACCTTTAAAAGTGGACTGAAAGCAAGTCAAATAGATTTCTTTTTGATTAGGAGGAGGGATAGACATGGATCTCTAGACTGTAAGATTATCTCATGTGAGAGAGTGTTACCACGCAACATAGACTCATAGTCTTAGATTAATAGACAACATTGAAGGAACCAATAAAAAAGAATTGAAAAGGATTCGACGGTGGAAACTAAAAAAAGATTATCATGTAGTGTGTAGAAATAGTTGGATCCAGAAAAAAGACTGGACAACAGAAAAAAAAGCTAAATGTATTGTGAAAAGAAATGGCAAGATGCATTCGTGAGGTGGCAAGGAGACACTTAGAGACACTGGAGTATCAAATGGAAAAGCGTCGACTAAAAAGGATACAACATGGTAGACTGCATTAGTTAAAGAAGCAATAAAGACAAAGAAAAGTGTTACAAGGCTTTGAAGAAGAATAACACAGAAGAGTTTTACAAAAAATAAGTTAGCTAGAAAAGAGGCAAAGAAAGTGGTGGCAAAAGTTAAAGCATCGGTTGTGAAAGAGATTTATTACAAGTTGGTCACAAAGAAATGAAAAAAAAGATATATTGTGAGATTCACATATTCTTTCCACATATACACTATATTTAAAGTTAGAATGATTAAATTAACCATGACAATAAGTTGCCTTATGCCTTGCAAGTATGGGATAAATTATCAGGTAGGGCCCACAGGATTATTCTTAACCCTGATGGGAACAAAAGTGCCAAATTGTTGATTTTGAAGTCAAATTATATAATTGGTAAGAAGACCACTTTTTGAAATTCCTGCATTTAAGCATATCTAGGTTTACTTGCAACAAATTAAAAAATGACGGTTGTGTCCTTATGCTAGCAAAACTTTGGTGAAAAACGATCAACCTAGTTTGACTTTGGACTAGTATATTGTCATAGATGAAACCTTGTGTGAAGAAGTCTTATGAAAATCACGCGAAAATGATAAAAACAATGTGAATGAGCCCAACGGCCTTCGTTTGAAGCTATTTTGGTAATTTCACATCCTATGGCTGGTCAAACCCCACAAAAAGTCAAAGTTTGACTTAAATATATTAAATAAATATATTTATAAATAAAAAATAAAATATGAACTACTTAAATATTATTATATTAGTTAGGACATGGAAGATATTAATGAAATTTTAAACAGGCATACTTGTAATTTGCCATGGGAGATATTTAAATCATTAAATAAATAAATAAGATATGTACTCATCATCTTCTCCCAAGGCCAGCCACCATCCACCATTTTGGCTAAGTGTTAAGCTCTTAAAGAGAGAGAAACCAAGAGAAACACCACCTTCAAGTCCCTAAAATCGATCCCTTTCTTGATCAAAGTTGCTCATCTCAACCTTCTCTACAACAATACCTCTATATTAAGTCTTGTTGTGGCCATTTGAGAGGTGTTTGGGAGCTTGAAGAATTCGGCCACTTGTATAGGTGAGAGAAGATGAACTTTCCTTTGATTTAATCTAACATATATGAATGTTTTATGTTTGTTTAACATGTTTATGAGATTAGAATGAAGCAAATCAAATTGTATCATGACTTTTGGGTTTTGGCTAAGAGAGGGTTTAATGGTTTCCATGCTTTAATTGATGCATGAATAGTATAGAATTGATGTAGGGAGCATGATAGAGATAGCCATGGTGTTAAAATCGAAAAAAGAAGAATGTCGAGCATAAGGGTGCATTCGGCCAAAGTGGAATCTTAGGGTCACCATGCTTAATTTGTCACTAAAATGGTTAAAGAATAATGTTTAGATGTCAATTAGATTATTGGTGAATTTAGATTTGGAAAAGGATGCGTTTTGATTGTAGTTGCAATTTGGCATCTAGTAGGAAGTAGACCAGATATGCTGTTGTATTAGGAAATATTGAGGGTCATAGGAAGTAGAATACCTTTTTTAAAAGGAGTGTTGAATTTTAATCATGTTTTGATATTGTTTTGCAGGCCGAAAGGTTAATGAGTAATAGGCAAATACATGCTTGCCTATCTCTTTTGGTGCTGCTAAATTGCCTTGTAACTGTGGCCATTGTGGTAAGGAATATATTTCGAAGGCTTAGGAGATGCTGTAATTGCATTGGGACTTATTGGTTGATGTGGAAAATATTGCATTATGTTTTTAAGTGCAGGAGGGTTAGAGTAGTTCATATCATTAGCTGCTAAAAATTTCGTAAAATGACTTTTAGGATAGTACATTATCCTAATAGATTGTGTAGGGTAGGAGAAATGAAGAAAACCAATGAATTATGCAATTAGCCTATAGACCATAAGGACATGTATGTTTGTAACTCTATTTTCGAAGGCGTTTTTAATGATTTCTACATGTTTCGAATTTCCTTCATGTTTTAAACTCATTCTTATACGTAAATAAAATATTTTGAGCATTAATTCTTGTACCAAGAATATTTACTGAATTTTTATGTTTGAAGAGTAATGTTACCAATCTTAATGTTTTGTGGATTCACTGAAGATATATCTAATTAAAATGTTTTTTTGTAAATGTTTCTAAATGTTAAATGTTTGTTTTGAGACTGTTAGCTCATGTACTTGCCTTTGAGTAATCATGCTAATGTAATGTAATGATAGCTGTTTGACTTTGATCATCTCTTCAGCATCTTCAATTGTCACTTGATCAGTGTACTCTATGGACTTCTTTGACTATGGCTATATGTCTTAATGTTATTCCCGTTTGGGAATCTAATGTCGCATGATTCTATTGGATTGTTAATTGCCTCCATCGAATGTTTTATTTGAATGAAATGAAATGAAATGTTCTATCAAAGCTGATTTATGGAAATAAAATGCTTTAATGCAAAGAAATATATAAAAGGGCATGATTTTATTGGTTGAATGAAATGGCTTACTGTACATTTTTGATATGGTTTTATTGTCTACTATCATTTATTAATTTGTGAATAACTGTTTTATATTGCATAGTATTGTTCTAAAAGTTATGAAAGTAATGGAACTTTAGTTTAAAACGCATGAATTTCTTCTTTGTGAAGATTTCTTAGATTCCCCTATAATCGGACCTAGGAATCAGAACAAGTGAGGTGCTTCAAAACATCTTTCCATATTCAGCCTGCTATCTCTAACTAGCCATAGAAATCTCTTCCTTGCATACACTATGTCACTGTTAGAGAATATAAATGATAATGTCCTAGTATTGTTAGGATATTTGCATGTTAATTGCATAGTATTTGCTCTTTTATATATGTTTCTTACTGGGTGAAAGCTCACCTCCCTCTTTTTCCCCTTTTCCAGATTATTTGCAATAATTAGTGGGAGATTTTGACTTTTGATTCGTATTCTTTTGAGGCAATCACTCATACCTTGGAGGTATATTGTACTTTCCTTATATGTTCAAATTTATTGTTCAATACGATAATGTACTTTTGTATATGTACATGAGATGTAAACTATAAGTATAGTCGATAGTTAATGTGAAGACAATTGTAAGATATGATTGGTAGTTTATATAATATTCGCTATTGAGGTTTAAATTTCTATATTTAATCTACAATGTTTGAACAAACGAAATGATAAGAAAATGTGAAATGAAAATCGTGGAAACTATAGTGAAGTAGGAAAGGAAATATGAATGATGACTCGACAAATAGTTTAACCATAATGATCAAAAAGAAAAAAATTCGCCCTAATTTTAGGTAAAAAGGACGTCACATATATAGATTGGCGCGAGAAAGAGAAATGAGGAGCCACGACATAGGAGTCGTAAAATGTATTAAGGATGAGCATTAAAGAACTCTCGTTAAGGACAATGACAATAAGGAAAAATGGCATGATTATTATGACATTATTTAACGACAGACAAAATCAAAATTTGGATAATATTTCGGTGTCTTTTAAGGATTTTAATCGGTGCTTTATGTGCATAATTATAGACATAGAGGTACAAGAGGCACTAAAGAGAATAAAGAGTATAAAAGTTTTTAGGTTTGACAACATTTCAATTGAAGTTTGAAAATGACTTCAAGAGGCAGGATTTAAGTGGTTGACAAATCTTTTTAACAATATTTGACGCACTAACAAAATGCCTGATAAATGGAGGAAGAATGTCTGTATACCTCTCTATAAGAACAAGGGAGACATTCAAAGTTGCTCCCACTACTGAGGCATAAAATTGATGAGTCGCAAGATAAAACTGTAGGAGAGAGTGATAGAATGGAGATTAAGAAAGATTATAGAGACACCAGAGAATCAATTTGGTTTTATGCTTAATTGATCAACTATGAAGGCAATACATTTGATTAAATAACTTATGGAGCGTTCTCGAGTATTAGGTAAAGATCTTAATAAACTTGGAGAAAACATATGATAAAGAGTTTAAGGAGGTACTATGGTGGTCATTAATGAAAAAAATGAGTTCTTGTAAAATATATTGAACTAATTAAAGACATATATGGTGATGTAAGGATACATGTGAGGACAAGTAAAGGGCAAAAAATGAATTTCCTATCACAGTGAGATTACATCAAGGCTCAGCAATATGTCAATTATTGTTTGCGATAGTAATGGACGAATTGACAAAATTCATTCAAGATAAGGTACCTTGGTGTATGATGTTTACAGATAATATTATCTTGTGTGTTGTGACTAGAGTGGAGATCAATGCAAAATTGAACCGTGGATACAAATGCTAACAAAATGGTTCAGACTAAGCAGAGTGAAGGCCGAATACATGAAATATAAATTCAATTAAACAAAAAGGAAGATTAGAATGCAATGACGTTAGATGGGGTGGTGATGCCTAAGCAAGATCGTTTCCATTATTCGGGGTCGATAATACAAATGATGGAGAAATTGATAGCAATATAACCTGTTAGCTTTAAATTGACAAGTATTTTGAAATGACAAAAACTCAAGTAAGGCTAAACATTTTCTCTATAATGTAAATTTGCTTAAAATGGACTCAATAGTAGAAAATCTTTTAAACAAAGTTTTGGACTGTGATTTCAATTGAAAAAGTCAGGAAATACATTTATAAAAGTGATAGAATACTTTAAACTGACTTAAAATCACAAAAATCCATTAATTTATCCCAAAATAGCCACCAAACAAGTGCAGGAAGGCTTGAGAGATCGCTCCCTAGATAGCAGAAAGGTTTCCCATTTGGCAGAATAGGCTGGAAGGCATTCTGGAAGTTAGGGATCAATCCCCTATGGCAAAGGATCGATCTTTTTTCACAAGAACAGTGCCCAACGGCTAATTTTTTAGGGTTTCAACGGGAAGTTCTACATTAAATGCTTCAACAACCATCCTAAGCAGTTGGTGGACTATAAATAGAAGCACTTATGAAGATTGAAGATAGAACAAGCACTCAAAAACTCTCAAAGCTTCAAGAAAGATATTCAAGTTGAAAAATTCATCCTTTGTATCTCATTTGTGATATTTCATCTTATTCATCACCCACTTACATAAATTTCTGATATTTAAAGAGGTGTGCTAGCCTTGTAAGGTTTTCTTGTAAGAGAAAGGGTAGCTTTACAAGGAGATAGGTTTAGAAGTTTATTTCTAAGCCTTCAAGAGGAATTGTAAAAGGTCTCACCACACCTTGAAGTGGTTTGTAAGCATTCACAAAGTAAAGTGGAATCAATACCTTGACAAGAGGATCAAGGAGAGAGGACGTAGGCAAGAGTTTGGCAGAACCTCTATAAATTTTGTGTTTACTTCTCTACCCTTTACCTTATTTACTGCATTTTATTTATTATTGCATAATTTGCTTTACTTGTTTATTAAGCTCATAAAAAATCGAAAATAGTAGCAAAACTGATTCACCCCCTCTTGGTAGAGCCAACAATTGGTATCAGAGCTTGGGCTTGAGAATCAATTAAGAGTAATTTCCTTCGAGTATAAACGATTTAGATGGCTCAAAATAGTGTAGCTACACCCTTGGTAGGAGAGAGACACTTTACAGTTAGGCCACCACTCTTTAATGGTGAAAATTATGCATATTGAAAGACTAGGATGATGTTATTCATTCAAGCTAATGACTATGAAGTGTGAAGAATTATAGTTAAAGGTCCTTTAGTTCCTATTAAGAAAGTAGATGGGGAAGAAGTGCCAAAGAAAGAGGATGAATGGGACATAAACGATTTTAGAATGGCACAATTAAACGCTAAGGCAATGCACACACTCTTTTGTGCATTAGGACCTAATGAGTATAATAGAGTGTCACAATGTGAGAATGCTAAACAAATTTAGGATAAGTTAGTAATTACTCATGAGGGAACCACACAAGTTAAAGAGACTAAAGTAGGCATGCTCACTCAAGATTATGAGCAATTTAAAATGAAGAGTGATGAATCAATTAGTGACATGTTTACTAGATTTACTGATATCAAAAATGGTCTCAAGTCTTTAGGAAAATCATAGTCCAATGTTGAAATGGTGAAGAAGGTTCTAAATAGCTTACCTAAATCATGGGAAGCTAAAGTTACAGCTATTGAGGAATCTAAAGATCCCTATACACTTTCTTTAGATGAACTCATGGGATCTTTACTCACCTATGAGAGAAACTCAAAAGGAATCAAGAACCTCCTAAGAAAGTTAGAGTTACATTAAAATCCACCACAAATGAGGAATCCAAATATGATCATGATGAGAATGATGATGATGAGGACCTAGAGATGACTATGTTTGCAAAAAGGATTAACAAATTCATGAAGATGAGAGCTAGTGGAAACTCTAGGAGACCCCCTAGAGAGACTTTAGCAAAGGGGAAACAAGTAGGAAAGAAAAGGATCCAATCATTTGTTATGAATGCAAGAAACCTGGTCACATTAAATTTGATTGTCCTTTTTATAGAAAACAAAATGAGAAGAAACCAAAGAAGAAGGCAATGATGGCTACATGGAGTGATAGTGAATGCTCCAATGTAGAGAACGTAGAAGAGGAAGTAGCCAACTTTTACTTTATAGCCTTTAAAGATGAAAAGGTAAAATCCAACTTATTTGACACTAATGAATATACATTTGATGAATTGCAAGATGTATTTGATGAGTTAGCAAATGAGTTTGAGTACATGAATATGAACTATAAGAAAATGATTTCAAAATTGAAAAAGGAAAATGAGATGCTTATGGATGTTAAGCTAGAATGTGAGAAGAAATTAGAAAATGCAAATCTAGAAATATAAGAATTAAGTAAAAAGAACATTAATTTGCAAAATTCAATTTTTAGATTTTAGATGGGTCAACAAAAACTTGATCATATGCTAGAGACCCAAAGAGCATTCTTTGACAAAGAAGGAGTAGGCTACAATGCATCAAATAAAGAAACTCATCTTAAAAACTTTCTTGTTAAAAATTAAAAATTTGTATTGTATACCTCATGTAATAAACTATGCACATCTAGGAAGACCATCATTAGAGAAAAAATAGCTATCAAGATTTGGGTGCCAAAGAATGTTCTAATTTCAAATGATGAGTCATTAAGAATGAAATGGATCCCTAAAGGATAAAAAATTATTAGTACTAACTCTTAAGGACTTAAGAAAATTTGGGTACCTAAGATAAAAGTTTGATGTATTTGTGTGTAGGAGGGAGAGCATTACTACAAGGCTAAGTCCAAGGAGCATTGGTATCTTGATAGTGGATGTTCAAGACACATGATCGGTGACAAGAACCAATTCTAGTTCTTAAAGCCTAAAAGTGGTGGAGAGGTCACATTTGGAGACAACTCCAAAGGACAAATTGAAGGAATTGGTTCCATTGGTAACTCCTCCTCAACTATTGAAAATTTTTTGTATGTTAGAGGTTTAAAACATAACTTGCTTAGTATTAGTCAATTGTGTGATAAAAGTTTTAAAGTTATGTTTGATGCTTTATGTTGCAATGTTGTTAATGTTAAAACTAATCAAATTCTTTTCACTGGACATAGACAAGGACACATTTACATTGTTAATTTAGATGAGCTAAATAGCAAAAATGTATGTTTTATAGCCACAAAAGAAATGAACCTTGGTTATAGCTTGAAAACTAGGTCATGCTAGCATGCATGCTTTATCTAAATTAGCTAAAAGAGACTTAGAGGTAGGTTTACCTAGACTTCAATTTCAAAATGATAAAGTTTGTGAGGCTTATGTAAGAGGAAAACATAAGAGAATATCATTTAAATCTAAAAAGTGTGTTACAACCTCTAGGTCACTCAAACTCCTCCACTTAGATCTTTTTGGACCAACTAGAACCACTAGTTTAGGAGGCAAACACTATGGTTTTGTCATAGTTGATGACTATACTAGGTTCACTTGGGTGTTCTTTTTAAGTGTGAAAAATGAAGCTTTAGAGAAATTCATCATCTTTTCAATACTTGTTCAAAATGAAAAAGGTTATTCTATAACTAGCATCAGGAGTGATCATGGAAAAGAATTTGAAAATCTTGGTTTTGATACTTATTGTAATGAAAATGGAATTAGCCATAACATTTCTGCTCCTAGAACTCCTTAACAAAATAAGGTAGTCGAAAGGAGGAATAGAACCTTAAAAAAATGGCTAGAACTATGCTTTGTGAAAACAATTCGCCAAAATATTTTTGGGCTGAAGCTATCAACATTGCATGTTATGTTATAAATAGAGCTATGGTTAGGCCTATTTTAAAGAAAACCCGCTATGAGCTTTATAAAGGAAAAAGGCCTAACATAAGCTACTTTCATCCATTTGGTTGCAAATGCTTTGTTTTGAACAATAGAAAAGACAATTTAGGAAAATTTGATTTAAAAATGATGAAGGAATTTTTCTTGGTTATTCTTTAAATTCTAAGGCGTATAGAGTTTTCAACAAAAGAACACTTGTTGTAGAAGAATCAATTCATGTGATTTTTGATGAGTCAAACTCTTCTAGTAGAACCAATCTTGATGATGAAGTGAAAATTTTTGATGAACCAATAATTGATCCATCTCAAGATAAAGATGTTAGAGAACAATTAGAAGACCTTGATATAAATAAGAATGAGGAGTCATTGGAATAAGAAATAATTGAGAAAGAATCAAGATGTCCTAGAGAACTTGGTTATGTGAAGGATAATGACATTGTTGGAGATCCAAATATTGGTGTTAGAACTAGGTCAACATATAGAAATATATGTCAACATGTGACTTTTGTATCACAATTTGAACCAAAGAATGTACATGAAGGTCTAAGAGATGAAAATTGGATTATGGCTATGCAAGAGGAATTAAATCAATTTGAAAGAAGCAAAGTATGGACATTAGTGGAAAGACTTAAGGATCATCCAATTATTGGAACTAAATGGGTATTCAAGAATAAAATGGATGAGAATAGTATAATAATAAGAAACAAAGCTAGATTAGTGGCACAAGGATATAGGTAAGAAAAAGGAATAGATTATAATGAAACCTATGCTCCGGTAGCTAGATTAGAATCCATTAGGATGCTATTTGCCTTTGCATATTACAAGGACTTTAAATTATATCAAATGGATGTTAAAAGTGCTTTCTTAAATGGTTACATAGATGAAGAGGTTTATGTTGAGCAACCTCCCAATTTTGAAAATCTAAAGTTTCCTAAACATGTTTTCAAACTATCAAAAGCTTTACACGAAATAAAACAAGCTCCTAGAGCTTGGTATGAAAGATTTACAAAATTTTTGATTGAAAATGGTTTTGCAAGAGGCAAAGTAGATACAACCTTGTTTATCCAATCTAAGGATAGTGATTTATTAGTAGTTCAAATTTATGCAGATGATATCATTTTTGGATCTACAAATGAGTCATTATATAAAGAGTTTTCCAAATTAATGCAAGGTGAATTTGAAATGAGCATGATGGGAGAGCTAACCTTCTTCCTAGGACTTCAAGTTAAACAATGTAAAAAGGGTATTGTTATAAATCAAGCTAAGTATACTAAAGACATGCTCAAAAGATTTGGAATGGATGAGTCTAAACCTCATTCCACTCCAATGAGCACAAATATCAAGTTTGATAAGGATGAAGGAGGAAAATGTGTAGACACTAAACTATATAGGTCTATGATTGGTTCATTGCTATATCTCACTGCTAGTAGACCCGATATAATGTTTAGTGTATACTTGTGTGCTAGATTTCAGTCATCTCCTAGAGAATCACACTTACAAGTTGTAAAAAGAATACTTAGATACATCAAGGACACTTCTTCCTTAAGACTTTGGTATCCTAAAGATTTTACTTTTGCTCTCCATGCTTATTCCGATGCAAATTTTAGTGGTTGTAAAGTTGATAGGAAAAGTACATCCGGGACTTGTCAATTCTTAGGAAATAGACTCATTTCATGGTTCTCCAAGAAACAAAATAGTGTAACTCAATCCACAATTGAAGCTGAATATATTGCTTCCGAAAGTTGTTATGCAGGAATACTGTGGATTAAGCAACAAATGAGTGACTATAGAATAGAAATGAATCAAATTCCTATCAAGTGTGATAATACTAGTGCTATCAACCTTACCAAAAATCTCATACAACACTTTAGAACTAAGCACATTGAAATAAGGCACCATTTTATAAGAGATCATGTGCAAAAAGGTGATATTATTCTAGAGTACATAGATACCTTGCACCAATTGGCTAATATCTTCACAAAACCCTTGGATAAGGAGTGATTTTGCACACTTAGAGGTGAACTAAGTCTCATGAATGTTCCCTTGAACTAGAAGTGATTTCCTTGAGTTTTTGAATAACTGGTCTAAGTTGGTTGTTATGAATGTAAGTCAGGAATTTAGAGAATGTATTGATCACTTACTATTCATGGCCTTAACTTGCCATATTTTTCCTAATTATTAGAATGAATGATTGAAATGTGTGTGTTTGATCATACTAATCTCTTACCATTCATCTCCACTAGTTAAGATTCACTTCTCATGATTAAGACTTCCTCAAAATCACAACAAAATGTTTTTTAATGCTTTTTCACATGTTTTTGGCTTTACAAGTCACACATGTTTTTCAAATTGCTCAAATCTAAATTTGATTTTAAAATACTGAAAATGCACATTTTCACCTATTTTCAAATCATTTTTCTGCATAAAAACTAAGACAACTGACTGAGGGGTCGATTCCTCAAGAAATAGGATCGATTCCTGAGTTGTTCAGGCCTAAATTGCTGGGTTCAAGCCATGAGAGATCGATCCCCTTCATCATGGGATTGATCCCATGTCACCCGAATGGCTGGGCACTCATTTTGCCTAGAAGCGATCGATCCCTTCCTTGAGGGGATCAATCCCCTCGGGACAAAATGCCCGAATCATGGCACTTAAAAGTCGGGTTTCACCTCTTTTCACCACTATTCATCTTCCTTCTTTACCCAAACGTCGTTCCATCATTTCCTTACCTCCAAAACTCCATATCTCACTCATTTCTCCATCAAATCACTTCATTTCTTCACCTCATTTCTTCATCCTTTTCACTTCTCATCATCATTTCTTGACAAAACTTCCTCTTTTTGCGTTTTCTTTTCTTCTCCATTATGCCCAATGCCATTCACGCCCAACATCTTAACTGTAAGTATTTATTCATCAATTTCCATCGTTTATCTTGCATTTTTCACTTATTTCATCATCTTTTGCAAACCCATTTCCATTTGTTGCACAAATTATTATTCTATCTCACTTTTCATTTCACACCAAACCCATTTTATTTGTTCAACTTCTAGGATACATAACTCTTGATTTCTTTCATATTTCATCACTAATCTTTTATCAAAGTTGTAGTTTACATTGCATTCTGTGGAATTAAGCTGTTAGTTAGCTTCTCATTCCCCCATACACTCATCCACACACAACCAAACTAGTGCCCACCATGTGTTCGATGAAATTCCTCAAAGCACTTTACTTCATTTCTCATCCTCACGCCTCACTCAAAATGGCCCTTGGTCTTTAACACACTGCTCAAAAACAAAAGGCCCCTGCCTCTTCCTCCTCTTCCGTGCCTACCGCTTTCAATTGATGTTTTAGAAATGCGGAAGAGAAAAATTGCTTTCATAAGAAATTCACCAACATGCGCATCAAGCATTGGCATCCAATTGATTTCAAATTCTTCGAAGCCATTGAGTTCCCATACTTAGCCAAATTTGATGCCTTTTGGTGGACTCGCTTTCTAAATATCAACACACAGGTCCCTTGCAACATCATTCAGTCATTCTTCTCCAACGTGGAGCTTATCATGAGTCCAAATGATCTGTGCAAGGTTGTGGGAATTAGATCGTTTGTTATGGGATAGCATGTTGAGGTCACCAAACAATCACTCTCCCATGCTTTCCGTGTTCTCGAAGACAGACTTACTTTTGAGATTGCCGAGGTTCCTTTGGAATTTGCTGTTACTAATAAGTGTAGCGGTGATCTTCTGGTCTTCACACACCTCTTACACATCATCATCTCATGGAATCTCTGTCTTTTTGGCACGAAATACTCTCAAGTCCGTAAGCTCGATAGATTTTGGCTTCATCATATCCATTCACCCGATGGTCATCAACCCGACCTCCTTCACTTTATCCTTCATGATTGGGTGAAAGTTTTTCGCGGTTGTAAGAGCCTCGCCCATCTCACCAGGCTGTCGGTGAGCATCCCCTAGGCGACCCATACCCCAGGTTTACTCTTACATTGTCAATGCCTCACTCGTTCCAGTGGGCCGTCAGTGAGCATCCCTTAAGATTCCCACACTCCCCAGGTTTGCCTTGACAGTGAGAGTAGGCAGTCGCCCACACTCACTAACAACGTATTGTCCGCTCTGGGCGATTGCCACCCTCATGGCTTTGTCCCAAGGCTCCTGAAGAACTCAAGATTAATGCCTTGAGCGCGTTTTCTGAGGCTCGAACCTCGGTACTCTTAAGTACCCGAGCTTTACACTTATGTTACCATTGAGACAACTCACTTATAAGGGTAAACTTGGGGCAATGAAGGAAGCCTAGGGGATGCTCATCGACGGCCGATTCGAACAAGTGAGGCTCTTACAGAGGTAAAGTCAAGTCTATCATCTTCCTTAGCCCCTGGCCTATTTCCTGCTCGACCGAGGTGTTGACTGCTCATGCCAAGCAGGCGTTCTTCCAAATTCGACTACCACCATTAATCTCTCTACAATGCACAACCTTGGGTGGTATTTACGTCAGATAGGTGAGGATGATTTCGTATGGGAGAAGCGTCACGGGCAGCTAACATCTCCCGAACATGCCCTCGAAGAGGACGCTCCTATAGAACCTACTTCCTCGGCACCTCTAGATCCACATCTGCCTCTCTTAACCAGATCATGCTAACGCTTCAAAATTTCCAACAAACTGTCACTCAGCGGTTTGATCAAATCAATGCTCATCTTGCTGGTATGGAAGAAACCCAGGCTGCCTTGTTCGATGAACTTCAAGATGTGTGCATGCAGCATGAGGACTTCATTGAGCAGTATCACATGACCTTTCCTAGGAGGCGTTGACTCAAGCATCTTAGGACTTCGGACTTTATGCTTTCTTAGCTTATTGTGCATTTGTTTTGATGTATGAATCGGTTTGTTATGGTCTATGGCATAGATTATGTTTCTGTTTATGTCCTTGACTTAAATTGATGTGTTTATTGTTGCTTTAAATTGACTCTTTCAATGACTTATGTTTATGCCTTATCTCTCATATACTTTTTCATATATAGTGCATATGTTACTGCAGCGTCTTTCTCTAATCTCTCATATCGTTTTTGCTATGTCAAAAAGGAGGAGAATTATTATGGTAAATTTCTATAAATTTTTATAGCTTTTCATGCTTAAATTGAGGGGGAACAAATCTCGAGGAGGAATAGCATTTTTTTCAAAAATACAAGCAAATTCATTTTTCAAAAATTATAAGCAAATTTACCTTAAGTTTTGTCATGTCAAAAAGGGGGAGATTGTTAGCTTTAAATTAACAAGTATTTCGAAATGATAAAAACTTAAGTAAGGCTAAACATTTTCTCTATAATGTAAATTTGCTTAAAATAGACTCAATAATAGAAAATCTTTTAAACAATGTTTTGGACTATGATTTCAATTGAAAAAGTTAGGAAATACTTTTATAAAAGTGATAGAATACTTTGAATTGACTTGAAATCGCAAAAAGCCATCAATTTATCCCAAAATAGCCACTAAACAAGTGTAGGGGATCGATCCCTCAACAAATCGATCCCTCTGTTGAGGGATAGATCCCTAGATAATAGAAAGGTTTCCCATTTGGCAGAATAGGTTGGAAGGCATTTTGGAAGCTAGGGATCGATCCCTTATGGCAAAAGATCGATCCTTTTTCACGAGAACAATGCCCAACGGCTAATTTTTAAGGGTTTTAATGGGAAGTTTTGCATTAAATGCTTCAACAAGCATCCTAAGCAGTTGGTGGACTATAAATAAAAGCATTTATGAAGATTGAAGATAGAACAAGCACTCAAAAACTCTCAAAGCTTCAAGAAAGAAATCCAAGCTAAAAAATTCATCCTTTGTATCTCATTTGTGATATTTTATCTTGTTCATCACCCACTTACATAAATTTCTGATATTCAAAAGGGTGTGCTAGCATTGTAAGGTTTTCTTGTAAGAGAAAAGGTAGCTTTACAAGGGGATAGGTTTAGAAGTTTATTTCTAAGCCTTCAAGAGGAATTGTAAGAGGTCTCACCACACCTTGAAGTGGCGTGTAAGCATTCACAAAGTAGAGTGGAATCAATACCTTGACAAGAGGATCAAGGAGAAAGGACGTAGGCCAGAGTTTGGCCGAACCTCTATAATTCTGCGTTTGCTTATCTACCCTTTACCTTATTTACTGCATTTTATTTGTTATTGCATAATTTTCTTTACTTGTTTATTAAGCTCATAAAAACTCGAAAATAGTAGTAAAATCGATTCACCCCCCTCTCGGTAGAGCCAACATAACCCATAGGATCTAGGTTAGATGAAGTAGATAAGCACTACAGACATGTCGTGTGATAAAGTAATTTTTGTATGGTTGAAAAGCAAATTTTATAGGACAGTTGTTAGACCAATATTGCTATATGGTAGTTAATGTTGGGGGAATAAGAGATTACATACACAAAAGATGAGTGTAGTAGAAATACGAATGTTGTGATGGATGTGCGAATATATGATAAAGGATAAAATGTGTAACGTACTTGAAAACGAAATTTTGGAATAAATTTTTCATTTTTCCTTATAGTTGTCATCGCTCAATGTAGGTTTCAAGTAGCCTAGTTAGCTAATCATTACTTAGCTTCTTATTAGATTTAGTTACTCTTGTCCCAAGATATAGTTCTTATGATTCTTATCATTAATTATGCGTGAAGATTATGATTTTATATAACTTAACTTAATATTCTTATTTTCAGTCATTGTTCATCCCAAAATTCAATATTCCACTTAACATTATATTCATCCATAACACTTAACTTTGGAAATCGTTCATTACATTTCACGCATAACATTTACAACAAGTATATAGAATCATTAACATATAAATTGAAATGGGTGTATTTTATACACTCCAAACATTTTATCATCTTGCCTACTTTTATAACTCCAAACATTTTATCATCTTGTCTACTTCTATAACTTAATTGTCCAAACAAAATCACTCTGATAGTTAGGTTAGGTTATTAAGGGGTATTAGTTGAAAGGATGCTTTGAAGCCCCTCATTTCTTCAAATTCTAACACCTGAGCTACATGGGTCATATATGTACAATGGTATGTCTCAATGCACATGTTATACATTCAAACCATATGCTTTAAAATCATAAGTCATACTTAAAAACATCTTGTAAAGTGAAGCATGATGTGAGATGCTGCTTAAGTAAACATGTTCAAAATACTTATTTATCAACTTCCATATATACCATGAGCTTATAAACATTGGTGCAAATCAAATATTTAAAACATACATACAAATGTATATACTTAAAAACATGTGTATAGATCTTATCCTTACAAAACATTCCTACAAAACTTATACTTAAAACATACATCCATATCATTTCTTAAGAGACTAGGCATAGATTCCTATAGTCCAAGTTTTTTATGGGCTCAATAAGATACTAGGTCTCCCATAGTGCACAACAATTCCATTAGATCATCTACAGGGCACAATAACCCTAGGTTTCTGGTAGAGCTCAACAACATACTAAGTCTCTTATAGAGCACAATATCATATTGGAACTCCCATAAAGCTCTACTTACCTATGGTCATAGATACTTTCCTCATTCCCATTGACTAGGTAAAAATTAGGGTCCATCTATTACTATTGTCGGACAAGCCTTGCTACTTAAAAGCATCCCACTAGGTTCATACATGTGTTTAATGCCATATAAGCCTGTGTAATAAAGTGTCGACGTCTCAACACCTTCCAACAAAATCTTTCAATTCTTAGCATGATTTCCTTTCAAAACTTATTCTCATGTTTAAAACATGTCATATTGAGCTTGGACATTTGTCCAATTGAAACCATTCTTTTGGAAACATATCATATTTAAAAAGAGTAACATGCATTATGCATTGTATTTTCAAAACCATATAAACAACCCATATCGTAAACTTGTTTACATGCATATAGTTCAAATGATATAACATCAATAGCTAAAAGCTTATAAATAATTTGTTTATGCTTCATATCAAAGTGTACTTTTCGTGCTCATATATAGGTTGTCTTTACACCTCTAAACAAATCATGTAAGTATAAAAGTTTTTCATGCATAAGCTTAAATCAATGCATGATCTTACTTACATGTCATGCATTAGTGACATTACATGCATTATGAAATAACACATGCTATACATATATACTTAGTCCTAATGGACAGAATGCATAAAAAGAATAGATCTACAAGTTCATTCTTATACGTGTACACTTAGTCTAAGGTCCTATATGACTCAACCTATACCATGCTATCTCCGTATCATGTTACATTACATTTGTACTTATCACACCTTAAACAACAACTTCTAAGCTTATGTAACCTCATTCCATCATTCTAACACCATAACCAAACCACATTCATAAAACATTATCATGTCATTATCATAGTATATCATAATTCAGCACACACTACATGGGCTATTATGCCCACATTACAGTAATAGGGAACAAAATCATACTTATATACATATATCATCATCAAACACAACAATCTCATAATCATCACATAGATTGAATCCATTATCATGAATTAACAAACACATCAATATCAAAATCATACAATTATATTCCAAGTTTACATATATTCCTTACCCAATGCAATTTCCAACAACAATTATACACAATTCCACCAAGCTTACTTAATAAGGCGTAACACATAAGGCGTTGGCTGATTGCATCGCCCATGCACCTTTGCTTCTCTACAATTTTTAGTACATTATCATTAGTATAATCATTTCAATTTATATAATTATACATCAAAACAACAATCTTAATTAAAATTCATAACTCACCCTCACACTTCACCAAGTGGCTATGAACCACACTAAGCTTTCCTTACACTTCTTACAACCATAAAACATATATAATGGGCATAATAATAAGCATCAACAAACCTAGCGAACACCTCACTTACCCTGAATCCTTGTAGGTTTCTCTTAGGGTAACAACTATTTCATAAAGTTCCCTTAGGAATTTTTCCAACCTAACACTAGAATTAAACTTAGTATACTTGTTAGTAACACACATATTAAATTTAACCAAGAAAAATGATCCTTACCTTAATTCACCATCATGATTGAATTTCTCCTTTTTTCTTCCACACGTTTTTTTTTTCAAATAATACCAAAATCATACTTAGCAACCTTAAATATATCGCATATATTAAAATCAAGCAAAATAGAACACTCTTACTCTACGTTCCTCTTAGGACCAAAACTTTTTTCCACTTGTCTCCGAGCTTTCACTCTTTCAAATCACCTCAAATACACACTCAAATTAATATTTAGAGTAGTGAATTAATAGATTTTCATTAGAAACCATAGGATTCGGGCTTTTCTCTCTTCCTTTCTTCTTTTCTTTCCTTTTCTTTATTTCTTTTTCTTTTCCTCACGTTTTTCTTTCTGTTTCTCTTTTCGTTTTCTAGTTCCCAACAAGAATTCACATCTCTTAACCCCCCAAATTAGATATTTTATGTGATAACCGCAAATTTTCGATTTTTAGAAATTAATATTAAAGAAAATAGATAAGAGGAAATAAATAAATTAAAGTAATAAATAAAATTTATTTACGATATGGGAATATTGTTGAAAATTTCCGAAAATTAAGGAAGTGAGGAAATTAAGAAATATAATTTGAAACTATAGAAAATAATGAAGAGAAGAAAAGTTTAATTTGGATAAATGGAAATCCAAATTAAATAAGAAATTGAGGAAGAAAATATATATTGTAAATACAATATATATTGTATTATTTCATTTATATAAATATATATAGATGTTATTTAATTTAAAGTATATAATATACCTATATATATTATATATGTATTTTGTAATACATAACATATATCTTTATATATAATATATGTATATAGTACCATACTATATATAAATTAATATTATTATATTAAAAATATATAGTATAAATATAGAATATATATTATATAAATATAATATATAGTATATTATATACAAAAATGGAAAGGAAAACAAAAGAGGAAAGGAAGGATCGGGAGGAAGCTCGACCCTTCCCAGGCAGACCGATGGTGGCGGAGATGCCACCGCCGGCGAGGGAAAAGAGAGAGGAAGGGAGAGACGATGTCGCCGGCGAAGAAAGGAAGGGAAGAGGATGACTAGCGAAGGAAAACCGACTCGATCCGCCGTCGTGCCGCCGATCCAGGGCAAACGGAAGGCACCGGTAGCTTCGCCGTGCCGTCGGCCAGCTGAGGAGCCAGTGAACCGCCAAAGAACCGACCGCCGGCGAAGAACCGGCAAGGAAAGACACTGACCGGTCTGACCGATCCGGCAGGAAGAAAAGAAAAGAAAAAGGAAAAAGAAAAAGAAAAAGAAAAGAAAGAGGAAAAAGGAAGAAAAAGAAGAAAAAAGAGAATTTCGGGAATTCGGAAAAATTCCTGGAAATTCGGTAACTCGGGAATTACAGAATTTCGGTAAGAATTCTGGAAAATTAAATTCGAGTAAAATTAAATTAATTATTTATGAAAATTCTAAAATTTAGAATTTTAAATTCCAGAATTATTCTCGACGATCGAGATGAGGAATCGGGAGAGATGGAGTACGGGCGCGACCAGTAAGAGGAAGTCGCCGACCCGGAAAAGGTAAGGGATGCATGTGCAGCACTGTAAGGATATTCAGTCTGCATGTTTTAATTACGAAATATTTTATGGAAATATTTTATGAAAATATTGTGATAAATGATTGGTTGAAAAATTGTGGTGATTTATCAGTTGGAAATTTGTGATTATGTACTGGCTGACAATTATAAATTGTATTTTTCGTGCAGGAGGCTAGCCAATCGGCGACCGTTATACTGCCGAAAAATTATTGAAAATTACTGAAAATTTCTAGAAAATCTCATAAAATCATAATAAATGATTTTATTTCACGAGAAATGATTTTCAATCACGAAAATCGAGAAAATAAATATTTTTCATAAAAACATGAATAAAATGAAAATGATTTTAAAATATTCATGTTTTCAAGAATGGTGGTAATGAAATCACCGAAAATCTTCTTGAGAATGGTGATAATGAAATCACCGAAAATTCTCTTGATATGTAAATTTCACGAAATACGAGATGAAAAATGAAAAGAGATAAAGTGAATATTTTTATATATATTTTATAAATATTCACTAAATGGTTTTTCTAACCTTTATGGTTTCAAATTATGAAAGTATATATATTTTTATAAATTCCATAAAGGTTTATTGATGATGAAAAATACAGTTTTGAGACTAGTTGGCATCCTATCATGCTGATATGTGATATGTGATATGTGACATGTAATATGTGATATGTGATATGTAGTCCCGGCCGACACCTGATCAGTGATCCGTCGAGGACAATTATAGACTATGGCCATAGATCTGACATGATTATTCATACCCTTCGAGGTCTATAACATGATATGAGTAGCGATCCAATGGACGGACTGGGCGTGCGTGCCTAAGTCTCCATATATGATATGTTTTAAATGAAAATGTTTTACATGATAGGTGATATGTGAAATGTAAATGTTTTACATGATATGTGATACGTGAAATGAAATGATTTATAGCATTTTTATAAATGCTAATTTCAGTACTGTTTTTAAGTACTATGAAATGATTTTCATATGATATGTGACATTAATATGTAATATGTTTTAAAAAGGAAAGAGGAGAAAATAAATCTAATATTCTTATTTTAAATTTTAAATTGAATATTAGATTTAAATGATTTATATGTTATACGAAAAAAGTTTAATAGCTGATTTTGCTATTTAAAGTACTGTACTAATTATGGTTGTATAGTAAAACATGAAATGAGTTTTAAATGAAAATGATGAGAATTTAACTAATATTCTTTTCAAAGAAAATATGAATATTAGTTATTTTATTTAAATGCTTTATTTCATAAAAGCATTATTTGAAAAAGAATATGAAAATATTACGAAATAAAGAGGAAAGGATTTGAATTTCAAAACAAGAAAGAATATTACTCTCTACAGTTGCTTCTAGGTTCCGGAACAAGATATGTATTTCAAAATACCTACCTTACTCCATCCGGATCCCTAGCCGACTGTAGTATCCTTCCTACATGCGAGCCTAGAGCCCATAGGAAAAATGAAAAAGTTTTTCAGCATATAGATAGCTGAATATCAAGTGAGGCATATAATTCCCTTACTGAGCCGTGGTTTGCTCACCCTTTAATTTTAACATTTCATGTTTTCGAAGACTGAGAGTCTAGCACTTAAGGGATTTTCGACTGCGCATTTGGGGACGATGCGACAGGTCGATTTATTTAATAAGGTATGATCATTTATTTTCTGTATTTAGACTTATCGACAGTACTACTTTCTTATGAAGTAGAAATCGAGGATGTAATTCATATTATAATTTAATATGAAATTGTGTATATGTAAAAGAAAAGTAAAGTATCGCAGACAGCCCAACCAAATAAAATGTATAGAATAAGGTGAAAAAATAGGGTCACGGGCTGTGACAAATTTAATGGTATCAGAGCACGGTTGGCCTGATGTCTGTCGATACTTTGGAAAGAAAATGTGTTGAAAAGGTTAACATCCCTTGTAATACTATGCAGTCTGAATACATAGAGAAAATAAATGATTACAAATTGAATTAAGTGTTTAGAAAGGGGTGAGGATTATGGAATAAGGAATGTTAAAAAGGAAAAACGGCTCAGAAATGTTACCTGAACTGGTGATTTTATAGTCTAAATGAAGGTCGGTTTGGTAAGGAACAAAAATGGACTCGGTGAGGGCCCCACCAGTGCTTTTCTGTCCGGATTGAATTGAGACCTGAAAGTGGTGATATAAAGGAGGGGAATAAAGTATCATCACTAATTAGACATTAAGATCACCGATTAAAGGTATTTTGAGGAGAGAGAAAATTTTTGTCCAAAAATGACCAAAATACCCCTACCTCCAAAATTTTGTCGGGAGTCAAAATAGATGACCAGAAGTTGAAATTGATTGATTTGACAGAGTAATTGATGATGTAAAGCTGCATTTCATGCAAAATAATTCAATTATAGATTCTATTGGATTTCTCTGTCAAAATCGAAAAAGATTTTAAACTGCTGATAGTGGTATGAGAAAGGGGTATTATAAGTAAATGGATAATAAGATCACTGAATTTAAATGTATATTTAGGAGAAAGGAATAAATGACAAAAATGAAGAAAATGCCCCTATGTGGAATTATGGTTTGAATGGTGATAAAACCAAGTCGATTTTGAATATATTGATAGTAATGGAGTTATTGATGGCATAAAGGACATAATATGAGAATAACGATCCCGATTATAAATTTTACTTACACTTAAATGATTGATGTGACTTGAATGGTTATAGGAAAGTCGTAGGATGAGCGACTCGGTTATTGATCCTTAAGGGTCGGAGTTAAAATTTTATTAATGAGATGTTGATTATGGGATCGTTGGATATGATGAAAAGTAATATGATTGCTGGAGATGACTGAGAAAGAGATCAGTATAGATGATGAAAGCTATATCAGTACGATTAATTTTGGTTCTATACATTCCTACTATTTTGAGGTATCAAATAGATAATTATAGAATCGAAATATGTTGAAATATGTTTAACGAGATAATGTACTGTATGGAGTAAATGAATTGGAGAATATGCATAAAGACAGTAAGTGATGATAAGAGATGAGGAAGATAACAGCTAACCTGGATTATTAAATGAAAATCATTGTAAAAGTAAATTACAGTGATAATAAATTGGTTAGCTGTGAAAGGTGTTAATGAAATTATTATACTGATACAGCATGTTAATTAAGATGATTGATATGCTGTGAAGTATAAGGAAATAAGTGAATTAGGGCGGAGCAGATGTTAAAATGATTTAAATATTAAATGTCTTTGCCTTGAGGATATACAGTGGAAATGATAGGACATAAAGATGAAATGTCCAAAATGATAATAGATGTGTGATTAAAGGAAGTATCGGATGAGATTTCCGATAAATTTTCAGAGTTATATAGATTGGAGAAATCGAGCTAACATTGACTCGATTGTTAATATGAAATTTATTTCTAAGCTTATATTGGAGAACATCAAAGAATCCGAAAGGCTTAGGAAAATAACTCTGAAAAAAAAAATTTTGTGGATAATGAAATTCACTTGTACAAAAGGAATTGATGGAAATACAAATAATGTGAGTGAGGATGAATTAAATGATGAATTAAATTTCTATTATGAAATAAAGTTCTTATGAAGAACAAATAATCTTTTTATGAAATTGATGCCTTAAATTGATTTAATTGAAGATGTACAAGGACCTTATAAGATCAATCTCTATACAAGGCACCACTAGATGGTGTCGTAACGATTTTCGTCCGGGGACTCGATCGCTAGACGATTTTGAAAAAACACAAAATGGAGTCGCCACCAATCTTTTTTGGCTAAGTGTGATTGGCCACCTAAAATTATTTATCTTTTTAATAAAATCTTAAAATTAATTAAGTTTTATCAAAACATAATTTTTGGTCTGCGAAAACAAAGTTTGGGTTCGGGAGTTCGGTTACGTGTGGGGAAGGATTAGCACCCCCACAGCGCCCGTTAAAAAACGGTACCACTTAATCATGTCTTATCTTTTGATCTTAATAAAATTATCTTAATTAAATATTTAAAAAGAACTCCATTTATTTGAAACCATTTTTATTATTTGTTTTATTTTGAAATATTTAAATTTTATTTTTTATTTAAAATAAGTGAAAATCTTTTGTATTGAAAATTATTCCGAAGTACCCCAATACTTTTGGTAACATTTCAGATAATTTCCTCACCTAAAGATTTCTTAAGAATCGCTACTTGCGATTTCTATAAAATCCCATCCTCGAGAGATTCACACTTATTTTGAAAATTCATGGATGCAAATGATGCAATCAAAATACAGATGATGCCCATGAGAAATCCATTATTCATTTATACTTATATTATTATTTTGTAATTTATTTATATTTATAAAATTTTGTTTTTATTGAAAAAATTATACTAAATACTCCAATACGCTGGTAACATTTAGCATATTTCTCTCACCTAGAGATCAGTTAGGAATCACTACTTGTGAATTCCGTAACATCTCATCATCGAAAAATTTTTAAAACTTATACTTTTTATTTAATTTTTAATTGTTTTATTATCATTTATTTCCGAAGGTTAATTGTAACAATTTTTGTACTCTTATTTATTTGTTTAAAAATTTTATTTATTTATTATTTATTTATTAATATTAATTTATTTCATCGAACTAAAATTACTTGAATACTCCAATACGCTGGTAATATTCAAATATTTCATTTCGACCCTAAGGATTATCAAAGAATCACTACTTGTGATTTCTAATAAATCCTATCATAGGATTCTTTTAAAATGTATATTTTTATTTATATTTATTTTAATAATTATATTTGCATTTATCGGTGTATTTATATTTATTTATTTTAATTCCTAGATTTTTATCTGTTTAAAAGTTTTTATTTCTATTCACTTACTATTTTCTCATATTATTATTTTTATTACCATTTTTACATTTATTTTTTTGTACTAAGAAACCTTATTAATATTTTCTTTATATCGGGACAAAATCATTTAAATGTCCCAATACGCTGGTGACATTAAAGATTTTATCTCGATCCTAAGGATTGTCAAAGAATCGCTACTTGCGATTTCTAATGAATCCTATCATCGGAAATTTCTTTAAAATTTTATATATTTTTTATTAATCTTTTACTTTAGCATTTTATGGAATTTCCTTCTCATATTTAGAATTTATATTTTGTTTATTTACTTCTCATTTGCTTTTATCTCTTTAAAATTATTGATTTTACATTTTTATATTATATCTTTATGATAATTCGACATCGAGATGAAATCAATTAGATGTTCCAATACGCTGGTAACATCCAATATTTTTTCTCGATCCTAAAGATTATAAAAGAATCACTACTTGTGATTTCTTCGAAATCTTATCCTCGGAATATTTTTTGTTCTTTTTCATGATTTACGAATACTTTACTACATTGAATTTCATATTTCCATTTTTCTTATAATTTTATTTCTCAAAATTTAAATTACCATAAACTTCTAATAAACAATCGTGATTTATGATTTTTCTTGCATTTTATATTGCTAAATGATTAAAACCTATTCTAAAATTTAAAATTTAATCATCATGATAAAGAATCTATAAGGAACCATTTATGACTAATAAAATAAATAAAATCTAAACACAAGCCACAAGCCTATGAAGTAAAGCTGCCAGCATAAAAAGAAAACAATAAAATATCAAACATAATTAATCTTACGTGAAAAGAGAGTTAATAGCTTCCAATCTCTGTTCTACGTACAAAAGCAGGAACGTGGAGTAGCTTCTTGGTCAGTCTTCTGCCTTCATGCTCCTCCATTTCCAGACGTGTCTCCACTTCATGCAAGCACCATCAGCCACGCAGCAGCAGTGAACCAAAACAGAAACAACATAGCACAGAGGAGGCGTGAAGCGAGGAGCAACAGGACAGGGGCGTGCGTTGAAGAAGAAGCAGCAACGGCGATGAGCAGGGATGATCGGCGAGGAACAGAGACAGTATGGTTGCAGGCAGCGAGCTTGGCAATGGTGTGGTGTATTGGAGCAGGCTGGATGTAGAGGTGCGTTGTAGTCTCTTTTTTTTAGCCACTCACGTGATCTTTGTAGATGCAGGTATAGGTGGATGGATGGCGTGACTTGATGATGATGGAACAGCAGAGAGACAAGGTGATGATGCCTCAGAAAAGATCTCCTCGTGTTCCCTTTTTTATTCTTTACTATGCTTCATTTATTTTTCATGCAGAAGAACGTTGCAACAGCAAAGAAGATGCAGCAGGCGATGTGGCAGGGATGATGGCTGGGGCAGCGATGAAGCAGAGACGGAAACGGGTGGATGTTGACGATGTTGGAACGATGCTGGGACCAAGAATGATGCAGTGGGCTGGTGAGTGGAGAAGGCAGCGGTGAGATGGAGGGAGGCAGAGGTGGTTTGATGAATAATGAAAGATGCAGTTCAGGCGGTCCAATGAAGTGCAAGGACGGTGGTTGTGGCAGGGAATGGCAGGAAGGGAATCGGTGCAACAAGGAGCTTGTCGTTGTAGTTAGAACGTGAGCAAGGGATGACAGAAAAAATGGTGATCACCTGGGCAGCAAAATTCGGCTAAGAGAGGGGAAGGCAGCCACGATCCTCCTCGAGGCAGTAGGGTTTTCTCCTTTTTCCTAGCTTTTTTTCTAGGGTTTCTTTTTTCTCTAGGGTTTTCTTTTCCTTTTTCTGTGTTGTTAGGGTTTTCCTCTAGGTTTTCTCCCTAGGGTTTCTTTTCTTTGGTCCCGTCCCCCCTTTTGCTTTTATAACCATTTCAGCTTGTAATATTTTAAGAAAGGAAGCAAACTTCCCCCTTTTGATGCTTAAATCGTGGCTGTCATCATGAAATTCATATTCTTGATTTATTTCCTTTATATTGCAAATTATTATCTTCATTTTTTGGCAACAAATCAACCAAGTCAACTCTTTAAATGATCATGGTGTGTGAATGTAAAATTCGGCTCCCCTTTTACATATAAATCAAAGGCCTTTATTTTTTCATTTATTTTCTTTGACTTTCCTTCTTTTGCTTTTATTCATTTCCATTTTATTTTTGATGATCAATCTTCGAGTCATTCAAAATTTTTTTTTATTCATTTAAAAATTATTCGGTCAAAATTAGGTGTCTACAGATGGAAAGTTGGAAATTGATGGTCGTAAGATGATAATGATTAGAACTCGAGATAATGTTTACGAGTTCTATAGAGGTTTACAAAGTAAATGAAATACCTTACTGAGGCACATAAGACTAATGAATAAGACAATTATATAAGGATAAAGTGACAGTATACCATACAGCCTAAGGCACAAATGGAAAATGAGCAACATAGTGGTATAACCTTGCAGACTCTCAAAGACAATAGACTATGTGTAAGAAGGGCAAATAGAAGATTTAGCTAGACAGTATCTCTTTCTAAGCTATACGATCTCGAATGACAGAGCGATGTGGATCTGTCAAGGATGACGAGATAATGATTGAGATACAGAATGAAATGGGTCTAGCTAAATACTGTCGCCAGTCTATAAGAGAGTTATGGGTTAGCTGCTCTACATATGTGACTTAAAATTTAATAAGTTTAAGTCAGTGAATGAATAAGTATAAAGAGGATATGTAAAAGGTTAAAGGATTTTATTAGTGGAATATTTTACTACTGATGAAAAGTGATCGAAACAATGATAAAGGAAAAGATGAAAAGGTAATAAGAGTATAAGTACATGATGAAGAGGGAACACGAATATGAGATAGTTCCCGAATTTAAAACTAAAAGTGATTTTGTGGTTATCACATGATTATGGCTAGATGTAAGATCGAGCCAAAACTATATAGAGGAAAAGTAATCATACTCAAAGGAGTAAAGAAATGATCTACATTTTACTGCCAGTAATGTAAATGGAACAAAAAGGAGATATTTATACCACCTCGAAGTGATGGAAATAGTGGATTTGTATGGATAATGAGGTGATTAAATTGATAATTATAGATTCGAGAATGAAGTTAAATAATAAGAAGATTAATTGATAATTTGATTTTGACACTGTGGAATCTAATTATTAAAAGAGTATATTCTCAGGTATATTCTAAAACCTAAGTGATATAGAGTATACCATAAGAATAAGAGATGTAATGATGAGACTACATGAAAAGACGATATGGAGAGAAAATGATTATCTCCTGATGAAATTATGGTAAGAGATGGTGAATGGTAAAGTCTGCAAAGGAACTGCAGCAATTGGATGAAATAAATATGAAATAAAAATTGTGGATAAAGAAGAATCTAAAAGAGATGATAATGTGAAAGTGATTATAGACTGATAGTCTAATGAAATCACTTTTCCATTATCAAACTCTTAGATTCTTTAGTGCCATAGTCGAAATATGATGATAAAATGATGAGAATGTATGTGAAGTTCCAGTGAGCTCTATATGGGATGAGAATCTCTGAGTAGCTATATGTTATGGGAAATAGCAAAAGGCTCTGAGATTCCAAATTTATAGATAGCACCGCTCCGTACATGATGTAAATATCTGAGCGTAGAATAGAAACGCTCGATGATATGTTGAGAGAGTGGATGCATGAGATGTGAAAGCTACTAGGACAATTATATACTATTGATTAAAATCGGTAAATGAAAATTATCGAAATGTATCGACTTGGCACTAATTAAGAAAATAGATGGTGAACAGTATGAATAATATATGATATGAAAATGAGTGGAAAATGGAAAACTCCCAATTAATAAGAAATTTAAGGGAGTATGAGTATATGATGAAAGATGATATGTAGTGATATATGAGATGATTATGATGTTGATAATATACTGGCAGTATAATATGGAAGATGATCAAAAGTCCAAGAATGATAAGTATACAAAACGATAAGTATACAGGATGCTACCACCTTATGAATTAGGTTAAATTCGGAGGACCGAATTTCTTAAGGTGGGGAGAATGTGATAACCGTAAATTTTTTATTTTTAGAAATTAATATTAAAGAAAATAGATAAGAGGAAATAAATAAATTAAAGTAATAAATAAAATTTATTTACGATATGGGAATATCGTTGAAAATTTTCGGAAATTAAGGAAGTGAGGAAATTAAGAAATATAATTTGAAATTATGGAAAATAATGAAGAGAAGAAAAGTTTAATTTGGATAAATGGAAATCCAAATTAAATAAGAAATTGAGGAAGAAAATATATATTGTAAATACAATATATATTGTATTATTTCATTTATATAAATATATATATAGATGTTATTTAATTTAAAGTATATAATATACCTATATATATATATATATATTATATATGTATTTTGTAATACATAACATATATCTTTATATATAATATATGTATATAGTACAATACTATATATAAATTAATATTATTATATTAAAAATATATAGTATAAATATAGAATATATATATACATATTATTATATTATGTTTAGATATATATATATATTATATAAATATAATATATAGTATATTATATACAAAAAATGGAAAGGAAAACAAAAGAGGAAAGGAAGGATCGGGAGGGAGCCCGACCCTTCCCAGGCAGACTGACGGTGGCGGAGATGCCACCGCCGGCGAGGGAAAAGAGAGAGGAAGGGAGAGACGATGTCGTTGGTGAAGAAAGGAAGGGAAGAGGACGATCGGCGAAGGAAAATCGACTCGATCCGCCGTCGTGCCGCCGATCCAGGGCAAACGGAGGGCACCGGTAGCTTCACCGTGCCGTCGACCAGCTGAGGAGCCAGTGAACCGCCGGAGAACCGGCCGCTGGCGAAGAACCGACGAGGAAAGACACTGACCGGTCTGACCGGTCCGGCTGGAAGAAAAGGAAAGGAAAAAGAAAAAGAAAAGAAAAAGGAAAAAGAAAAAGAAAAAGAAAAGAAAGAGGAAAAAGGAAGAAAAAGAAGAAAAAAAAGAATTTCGAGAATTCGGAAAAATTCCTGGAAATTCGGTAACTCGGGAATTACAGAATTTCGGTAAGAATTCTGGAAAATTAAATTCGAGTAAAATTAAATTAATTATTTATGAAAATTCTAAAATTTAGAATTTTAAATTCCAGAATTATTCTCGACGATCGAGATGAGGAATCGGGAGAGATGGAGTACGAGCGCGACCAGTAAGAGGAAGTTGCCGACCAGGAAAAGGTAAAGGATGCATGTGCAGCACTATAAGGATATTCAGTCTACATGTTTTAATTACGAAATATTTTATGGAAATATTTTATGAAAATATTGCGATAAATGATTGGTTGAAAAATTGTGGTGATTTATCAGTTGGAAATTTGTGATGATGTACTGGCTGAAAATTATAAATTGTATTTTTCGTGCAGGAGGCTAGCCAATCGGCGGCCGTTATACTGCCGAAAAATTATCGAAAATTACTGAAAATTTCTAGAAAATTTCATAAAATCATAATAAATGATTTTATTTCACGAGAAATGATTTTCAATCACGAAAATCGAGAAAATAAATATTTTTCATAAAAACATGAATAAAATGAAAATGATTTTAAAATATTCATGTTTTCAAGAATGGTGGTAATGAAATCACCGAAAATCTTCTTGAGAATGGTGATAATGAAATCACCGAAAATTCTATTGATATGTAAATTTCACGAAATACGAGATGAAAAATGAAAAGAGATAAAGTGAATATTTTTATATATATTTTATAAATATTCACTAAATGGTTTTTCTAACCTTTATGGTTTCAAATTATGAAAGTATATATATTTTTATAAATTCCATAAAGGTTTATTGATGATGAAAAATACAGTTTTGAGACTAGTTGGCATCCTATCATGCTGATATGTGATATGTGACATGTAATATGTGATATGTGATATGTAGTCCCGGCCGACACCTGATCAGTGATCCGTTGAGGACAATTATAGACTATGGCCATAGATCTGACATGATTATTCATACCCTTCGAGGTCTATAGCATGATATGAGTAGCGATCCAGTGGACGGGCTGGGCGTGCATGCCTAAGTCTCCATATATGATATGTTTTAAATGAAAATGTTTTACATGATAAGTGATATGTGAAATGTAAATGTTTTACATGATATGTGATACGTGAAATGAAATGATTTATAGCATTTTTATAAATGTTAATTTCAGTACTATTTTTAAGTACTATGAAATGATTTTTATATGATATGTGACACGAATATGTAATATATTTTAAAAAGGAAAGAGGAGGAAAATAAATCTAATATTCTTATTTTAAATTTTAAATTGAATATTAGATTTAAATGATTTATATGTTATATGAAAAAGGTTTAATAGCTGATTTTGCTATTTAAAGTACTGTACTAATTATGGTTGTACAGTAAAACATGAAATGAGTTTTAAATGAGAATGATGAGAATTTAACTAATATTCTTTTCAAAGAAAATATGAATATTATTTATTTTATTTAAATGCTTTATTTCATAAAAGCATTATTTGAAAAAGAATATGAAAATGTTACGGAATAAAGAGGAAAGGATTTGAATTTCAAAACAAGAAAGAATATTACTCTCTACAGTTGCTTCTAAGTTCTTGAACAAGATAGGTATTTCAAAATACCTACCTTACTCCATCCGGATCCCTAGCCGACTATAGTATCTTTCCTACATACGAGCCTAAAGCCCATAGGAAAAATGAAAAAGTTTTTCAGCATATAGATAACTGAGTATCAAGTGAGGCATATAATTCCCTTACTGAGCCGTGGTTTGCTCACCCCTTAATTTTAACATTTCAGGTTTTCAAAGACTGAGAGTCTAGCACTTAAGGGATTTTCGACTGCGCATTTGGGGACGATGCGACAGGTCGATTTATTTAATAAGGTATGATCATTTATTTTCTGTATTTAGACTTATCGATAGTACTACTTTCTTATGAAGTAGAAATCGGGGATGTAATTCATATTATAATTTAATATGAAATTGTGTATATGTAATAGAAAAGTAAAGTATCGCAGACAGCCCAACCAAATAAGATGTATAGAATAAGGTGAAAAAATAGGGTCACGGGCTGTGACATTTTAAGTGTATTTTTATCCCCTAAGCTTAGGTTAACCAATATGATTATTTCTAATTTATTTAATTTATCCCAAATTAATGTGTATCACATGGCTAGAAATTTCAACACCTTTTCCAACCCTTTACACCTCACCATGTTGACTTTTCAATGGTGGAAAAGTCATAAGTTTGAAAAGTCATAGGGAGTGGCTAACCATGTGGCATTTCCATGGGAGGAAGGTTTTGTCTCACATGCTTTAAATTTAACTAGTTAGAGAGCGTTTGACTTGTTAATGTCGATTTGGGGTTTGACCACTCAATGTGAGTTTTTGACTATCTCTAAACAATAGTCAAAAGTCAAACCTCATTGTCTCAAAAGTTTACTTGAATTATCAAGCTATGGAAAAAAAATCATCTTTTCGAGATTTATTGGCACTAATTCTTAGGTATGCTGATTTGTAAGCTAATTGAGTTAAAATTCTTACATTGATGTAGATCGTGCTCTGAATATCAATATTCTACATCTATGGGGTGAATCTAACTTTTTGAGAATCTTGTATAGTTATGTACCCTCGCACTCTCAGCCTTAATAAGAATACACATTGTTATCTTTCTATGTTCGAGCATACATTATGTATTCACATAAATTATATTAGGTGTAAGGAAAAGTGCAGTTTTCACAGAATAAGAAATGAAGACATTTGTAAGAGGGTTAGAGTGGTATCTATTGAAGATAAATTGTGTGAAATTCATTCATGTTGGTTTGGATGCATACAATGTAGATGTTTAGATGCTTTAACTAAGAGAGTAGAGGCTATGAATATTGAAAAAAGGGTCAAGGCTAGAAGAAGACTAAAAAAGACCTAGAATGAAGTTATTTAGAAAGATATGGAGGCATTAAAGTTGGATGAACAGATTGCCTTGGATAAAAATGTGTGGAAGAGGATAATTTATATAGACAATTTAACATAAGTTCAGATATGGGTTCATGTAGCTTATCCTAATAGAATTGGGATAAAGGCTCTAATAATGATGAGAAACTATAGTGACCTTTTTTATTAGAAATGCGTTTCATTGATGTTAAATGATGGCTCAGGGAAGATAAATATCGTCATAGAAAAGATTAAATAGTGGCTCTGATCAAAGTCCCCAACAACAGTGCCAAAAAGTTGTTATGTCTAAATCTATACCACAAGTGCACGAGTTGCGACAAGTAATAAAGTAGTGAATAGAGTCGTCCCACAAGGATTATTTAGATTTGTCTTAGTTAAGTACTAAAATTTGTCATCCTAGATTTATCCAAACGAATAAATTTTTCTTAATTCTAAGTAACTACTAAAACAATTAAAATAAAATATAGAATAAATTTGCCTTAACTTTAAAATTTTATCATCTAAATACCTAAGTATATGATTTAAAACTAACTAATACTAAAATAATACTCTAATAAACTAAATAACTAAGTTATTGAACTAATATAATAATTTAATAAAATAATAACCAATACACTAATGTCATAATGAAACTAATATAATACCATATATTAAATTGCATGATTTAACCAACATGAAAATAATATATTTTAAACTAATATATGGAGATGCAAAACTGTGAAAACACATTAAACTAGCCACCAAGCTTTGCGTTTTATCTCTGCCATATGTCTTTAACAATGCAATCCACGCAACTTACTCCATATGCTAGCAACGCATCAATCTCTAGCTACCGCTCCTTCACGCCTCAGCCTTTAGCACAAATACGAGTAAAACCCCTTCAGTAGCATCAAAGCATCAAAGTTTAGAAACAGGGCAAAAATTGAAAGCATATAGCAAAGAAAATATGCCAAAAACACAGTAAAGAATTTGAAGACATTTGTAAGCTAATGACTAGTTCTTTTATTAAAAGATAAGATATTAATAAATAAAACAAAAACTAAAAGTAAAGAGTAAAGAAATTTCAAAGCCAAATGTGCATGAAACCATAATCAAAAACTCAAAAACAGAGTATGAATTTGGCTGTCACTCAGCCACTTTCATTTTCTTCAAAATCGAATAGAAAATTAGCTTTCTAAATTTAAGGAAAACACTGCAAAGAGAGGACGCTTGGCTACTATTACCACCCTTCCTTCTTTTTCCACACACCTTCAGCAGCCTCTTATTGTTATTTTTATAAGTGAAGCCTAAGGTTTCTTTGGTTCTTCCTTTGCTAGCAAGTCTCTCTTAGACTAGATTTCTTTTTGCTTCACGAGTTTTGAGGCCTTGCGGAGACATGACTTGTAATGTGGGCTATCTAATTAGCCCACATTCTTTTCAATTTACACTTTTGTCTCAATTCTAATCCAATCCCTTAATTTTCATAATAATGTTGAATTTCCTACACATGAGTAAAAATCAAATAAATAGGAAGGAAATTAAATAAAAATTGAAACATTAATTAAAATTCATGTAATAAAGCACCTTAAAAATAGATAATTTAGAAACTTATCACTTACATCCCCCTAAATACATACATAACTGCTGTGCAAAGGAGTTTGGGATACAAAAATAAAAACATAAACATATATCGTCAATCTATCAAATAGGCTCAAGAGGTAGTACTCCAACAAGCCTCAAAACTTCAGTCCAAATCTACTCATAACTGTGGATCTGAAAGGAGAAGTAAGGGGTGAGCTTTTGGCCAATAAGAAACATATACAAAGGAATCGGATTTCTTAGAAATTATATGCATGAAATCCTACCATACTTCTATCAATGATGAATATGATATGTCTCATATTACGATCTTTAAACAGTCAGACAATATGCACCCTATAACTAATTCAGTAGTTAGGGGTCTTTTTGGAAGGATACCTTTAGAATACCTCATTATCCTCGTCTCCAAACATACAACTATAGGTTTCTAACATAAAATGTAAGTATGCAATACATGGGCTCCAATTACTAATCTCTATATGCATAAAATCAATTTGCAAACCAACATTTCATTTATATGATACAGTGCCTTTACTTTCCATAATCATATTAAAACAATAATTAACCTTTAAAAACATCAAAATGAAATCAATTTCTTTTTCGTCAAAAATCTACAAAATAAATATCATAAAATGAAATCAATTTCTTTAAAAACATCACTGTGATACAATAATCAATCTATTTAAAATAATAGCATTTCTTTATATTTCATTCAACAGAGAGACATGACTATACCTAATAACTATTATGTGATTTCAATAGTCTCAAACAGGAAATAATAAATGATAGACCTATGGCTACAGTTGAGAAAGGTCCTACAGTGTCATGAAGCCAATGACATCTATAGACCACTAAAGACATGCTCATGGTCAATAGCAAAACAATACGATACACCTTACAGTACCACTAAGCAAATGATACAGAGATGGCTGTAGACTTGCTCAAGGTCTAACAATAGATTAATGCGGCATAATTGCCAGTGGCAATTATGGGAAAGTCAAATGTCTGAAATCATTTGGCTGGATTCCTTGATTTCTAATAAAATATAATTATACTTTTAAAACTAGTATAATAACAATACTTTCCAAAACTATGTTTCGTATAGGAAATTCGCCCTTTTTATTTTAAAACATATGTGACGACCCATTATTCGAAAACAAAACATCATTAAAAGATCAGTATCCTTTCGATACATTTAAATCAAATCAGTCAATAAATCAATATGCATTTCTTGTCAGAAATGCAAGCTTAAAACAATGGATGTGCTGTTGTTTCAATTTAAGCCATTTCGTACGATAAACTATAACAATATACATTCGTGTAATTTCTAAAACATTAAAACTTTAAATTCAATCAAAATAATCACAAATTTTCATCAATATATTTTACAATAACAAAACATGACTTTTGAAAACATAATAATAAATATTTAGTCAATGCAATGACCATGCTCTAATGCGCATTTTTACTAAATCTTGCATCTACGATTCAATAATTTCCTCATAACTTTAAATCTAAATTTTCCACAATACTTGGTTTTCAATCCTTAATTCTTAAACTCAGTACTATATTTCTCTAAACAAATTCTATTATTCAATTCATTTATCCTTTGAAACTTTTATTATCTAAACCTTTAGTTTGTACAACTATTTAGTTGTACTGAGTCTAACGTCTAATTCCAAATGATTACCCCAAAGTCAATATTAGCCTGCCGTTAACCATTCTTTTCTAACAATTACTTTTACGGAAATCAGTAATATTTATCTTCAATATTTCTATAAAATTCTGGCAGCATAACATCTTAGAAACTAAAGCCTCCTGCAAATAAATACAACAATTCCCATAATTCATTTCTACAACTCCACATTCAGTTCATTTATTACTTTATAACCGCATTTAGTTACTTAAATGTTCCATAAATCCAATACTTTCTCCTACAATCATTTATCATGTGAAACTCATTTCAAAACTAACATTGGAAATATTTTCAATTCTAGCATCAACTTAATTCCTTCAAATTTAAAACTACCACATTCTTAAAAGCTCTTTCAGTCAAACTTAATCATGCTTCGATTAATACAATTATAAGTAAAGTTCAGTTTTCATTTTCAAAAGCGAATCCTAATGTTATGGATCATGATATCATCTACAATTCTCTTTGTATAAGTCCCTTACCTTCACTCCTTCGTTATACTATTCCTCCAATCTTCGGTTGTAGCCTAATTATACTATCTTTTCCTATAAAATTTTCTCCAACGGATTACGTTGATGCAACCAATATTCAAACGAAGTTATTCATTAATAAATCACATCTTATTGTACTTTAAACAATATCAAACAATCCTTAAATCGATCAAACGAGTCACTTTTCACTACTTTCTCCCTAAGGCAAAAATTGTCATTTTACAATCCTTTTAGTTTCTTTTAAATTTAATTGTACTAACACCTTCAATATTCTTTTTTGATTCCTAGTAAATCATTTCAATACCATTTTAACCATTAACTTTATATGTCCTTTATCTAGTTGAAACTGCTCTTAACCTTACAAGCACTTTTCTTTGGTTTTAACTGTCTTGGTATTATTCATGTCACAATCTGTTATATACCGTAATCATCTACATTTATCGCATTTCACATATACACAATAGTTGATTGGGCTGTCTATGATGTCTTTAACACTATTCATCTACAACAGTAAATCACTTTAAACAATATTCATTTACTAAAAATTAATATTCACAACTATATGAATCAATTTACATCCCTGAAATTAAATTACAACAAGTAGTATTGTATAAAATTGTTTGAACATATAAATGTAAACACAGTACCTCCAAGATCCACAATAATTTCTCTCAGGATCAACAAAGCACAGCTAATCCATGAATAGGTGAATCATGCAATTTCTGAAAATAATCTGTGGATGGTAAAAGTAAAGGAGTGAGCAAACCACAGCTCAGTAAAGGATTTGTATGCAAATCTCGATATTCTGAAATCTACATGCAATAAAATCTTTTATTTTCCTATAGGTGCACTAAGGACCCTAATAAGAATGACACTATAGTCGGCCAAGGATTCGAATGAAGTAAGAAAGGTATTTTGAAATACCTGTCTTGTCTCGAAACCTAGAAGCAACTATAGGGAGTAAGCATTGATTTTGAAATCAAACCATTTTTTCCATAACACTTCATATTCATTTCAAATCAATATCCTCAACCTATAAAATATTAAATCACAAAAATCTAATATTCAAATTTAATTATGAAAGAATATTAGATTTATCATTTTCCATTTCCTTTTGAAAGCATATAACATATATTATCACATATCACATATATCTCTGAAACAGCATAAACAGTATTGTACTCGTATAGTACAGTAAATTGACTGTATAAAAATCTTTATTCATTTCATTTAAAACTCACAAAATTTCATTCATCATTTAATATCATCACCCCTTCGAAATCATCATTTTCATATCATAAAAATGGTGGAGACTAAGGCAACACCCTTAATATATCATGCTATAATCACCGTAGGGAATAGTATCAGTATCATATGAGATCTATGACCATAGTCTATAATTGTCCTCAGTCGTACATTGATCAGGTGTCAACTGGGACGCTGAAGGTAGGATCAGTACCAACAACTTCACACAACCTGTACATATCATGTATCACATATCACATGTCACATATCAGCATGATACGGGGCCTATCAGTCTTAAAACAGTGTATACAAAATCTCATCACCTTTATGGAGTTACATAAAATAGATAATATTTTTCATAAATCCATAAAGGTATAAATCACAGTGTGTCATACGGTGAAAATAATGTTATAAAATATTTGCACTGTAGTAATAAATTTTGTAAATATTTCATTTCACCGTAACACATATACTCATATTTCCATGCTATCCTTTCAAAAATTTCAATTCCAATACTTCTGAAAAATCATTTTTCGAGAATTGCACACTTTATGGAAAATAGTAATATTTATTTTCCAAAACTAATAATAATTCCATAAACACACT
Source organism: Heritiera fomes (assembly GCA_032173925.1). Classification (NCBI taxonomy): domain Eukaryota; kingdom Viridiplantae; phylum Streptophyta; class Magnoliopsida; order Malvales; family Malvaceae; genus Heritiera; species Heritiera fomes. Next base: position 24,518,220 of record JAPDPM010000005.1, read on the forward strand.
GGTTCACTATGAAACACATTTAGAAAACATTTCAGTCTCGAACAATATTCACACGATAACATTGACTTTATGAAAATCAATAAAATAAGTAAAATTTTCAGTTAATCCATAAAGGTATATTAGATCATATGGTGAATATTTATGGAAAATAATTTATAAAATATTCACTTTTCCACTTTTCACTTTATAAACCACTTCAAATACTGTAAGACATGTAGGAGTAATTTTCAGTAACCTCACTTTCACGAAAGTTGGTAACATGAATATTTAAATAATATTTTTTGGTATATTCATGTTTTATGAAAAATATTAAATTCATCATTTTCAAGGTTAGGAAAGTATTCTAATATGCATGAAAATATTTCATGATATTTTTAAAGAATTTTCTAAGAAATTTCAGCAGCAAAACGGCTACTAATACTCTAGCCTTCTTGCAATTTCAACATTGCTTCAAAATCCACAAACAGCCACAATTCCACAGTTTCCAAAGCATTTCATATCACAAATATTCTTACAAATTTAAATGCATTGAAATCATGCATTCGGGATATTCTTACAAATAACACACGCATCCTTTACTTGCCTGTCTTATCCGATCTCTTCAAATGTACCACCCGTAAATTGTTACTCCTGGGCTGCGGATAATTCCACCAAAATTATTGGCCCATTTAATACTTATTTTTGAGCTATTATTCATGTCTATATGCGGCCACATTGAACACTGCAAAGATTTTCGCAGTATAAATTCTATCGGTAGTATAACATAACTTCTTCGTTTTGTGTCGAATTTTAAATCCGAGCATACTGGCAGACTCCTTGTAATTTCTACAGTCTAAATATACCCTCAAATCATCAAAATCAGCCATGCATAATGGTCCCCTTATGTTGACCGAATATGGAATGGTGATAAATTGGTGGAATTTCAACAATCTAACACCACCTTCATGTTTTATCATGCTTAATCATCATTTTGGCATCCTTTTTATGCATGAAACCACATGAATTCCCTAGGTTCCCTCCATGGTCGAAATCCCCTTCTCATGGCATATTCTTATTTTGTTCAATTTAATTGAATCGAATGGTACCAACATGTTTATCACACTTGAAAATGCCGAAAACTACCATTGAAATTTAAGAAAGCATAAGGAATGGTGAAGAGCTCACCTTGGCCGAATAGTACTCCCCCTCTTTTCTCCTTGTTTTGTGGTTTATTCAATGAGATATAGGTATGGGTAGGTAGAGGAGAGTGAGTAGATTAATTTTGGTGAAGAAAGTTTGTTGAAATTTTAAGTGTAGGTAAGATTTTTGAAGTTTTCTTTTCTTTTCTTATTTTTCTTCTCAAGTGGCGTGGGAACTACGGGAGGAAGACAATGAATAGTGCTAGCCTTTAGAAGAAAGAAATCTGAAGAAATTTTTGGAAATGAACCAAATTACCAAAATGCCCTTGATTATGAAAATTTTGGACAATTTTGCTCTTAAGGTTCTGTAGTCATAAAAACAATGTAATCATGCTCCACAATTTTGGATTCCAGCACAAAATAATCTTATTTAATGTATCTTGATGATTGGAAGTGGTTTCGTTGACGTGCGGTGCACGGATAGTGAGAAATTATGATTTTACCCTAGTGACTCGTCGGCTAATTTCTCCAATTTTACAACTGTTTTGATAAATCTCTTGACTACTGTCTTAACCTACTTTTCATGTAGAATATCATAATATTTTTACTTCATCCCAATTCTTTTTAGTTTGGGTGCAATTTAAAAAAATACCCTTGAGATGTAAACGTCATTTTCCAATTTGTTTCCCACACTTCACAAAATAATTCAAAATAATTTAAAACAATATAATTCAATGTTTTTAAACCCCAAAATCATCATATTAATTTTATTACACCACTGTACACTTTATATCAGTCTCGAGCCCACCAAAACACATTAAAATAATCACTAATATAGTAGATTTCACTTTATAAATAATTATATATGACATGTACAGTACAGTAAAAACGGGTCTCACAATTCATATGTGTCCAATATTAACATATATCAAATTAAGCTTTGTTGAAACATTATAACCCTACAAACCCTAGTGTGGCCGAAACTCCTTATAGCTTTCTTTTAAGTTTTGTTCAAAACTAAGTTCACATATATGTTTAGAACTATCAATTCACTAGTATGCTTTATATTCATGCAAAATCGTGCACCATTAACCCTACATACCCATTTGGCTGAACCTTAAACATAGTCCTGAGAATTTTTTTTTAACATTTTAACACTAGAAATGAGCTTAGAAAAAAAAAACCAAAAAGTCATATATGTTAAGCTTGCATAAAACTGAAACTCTCCTCACACTTACCCTTGATTGCCAAAACTTTCAACTCAATTTTCACCCTTTAAATAGCTTCAATTGTGGTTGAAATTTGGATATGTTGTAGGGGAAAGGAATGGCTACAATCAGTCCTTAAGGATCATGGTGAACCGAGGCTATTTGGGTGGTGTTTTCTCCTCTATTCTCTCTTTACTTCTTTCTCGCCTACGACAGCTTCAATGGAGGCTTTCTATTTTATTTTCTTATTTTGGTTAAGCTGGCTAGCCCTTAGGCTTATATTAGGAAGATAACCATGTGTTAAAATTAAATATTAATATTAATATTATATTAAGCTTTGGGTGGTGAAATGACTATAATGCCCTTTGTGAGATTCACACTTTCTTCTATCCTTATTTACTATTAATGAAGTTAGTAATATAAGATATCTCATAATAATTTAAATACGTTATGCTTCATAAGTATAAAGGAGAATTGGATTGTGGGCCCTATTAGGACTTCTACTGACCTGATTGAGATGAAACTTAACGATAATGATATTTGGAGTGAATTACTGAGATGGAAAGAATCTGCATATCAAATTTATCTATTTGTACATGTATTGTAAAACGTGTAATAATTTCAAAAATGACAGTTAAGACTATAGGCCAGGAAAACTTTTGTAAAAAACGATCAATCTAATTTGACTTTTAACCAACTGAAACTAATAGATGAGCTCTTGTGTGAAGAAGTTTCACACTATTTTAATTTGTAGAATGAACACACGAAAGAGCCAAAAACTACATGAATGGACATTTAGGGCTATTTTGATAATTTCACTATTTTGACTGGTCAAACCTTGACAAAAGTCTATTCAATTATTAAAACATGTTTGTTAGCTTTAAATTGCAATATATATTTTGAAATGACAAAAACTTAAGTAAGCTTTAATGTTTTAATTCATATTGTAAATTTGCCTTATCACAAATGATTTTCTCAATCCTTTTTAAGTGTTCATATCAAACATTAAGACCATGATTTAATGATATATATTCTTATTGGTCTTAATACTTTATAAAATGTCTTGAATATTTTAGAAAATTACTTGATGAATATTTGGACTATGTTTTCATTTGAGAAAGTCAAGAAAAACTCCCACAAAATATTGGGTTGAATTAGGATCAAAGACTATATCATTTATAACCCAAAAGTGCACGAAAAATGCCCTCTGGAAGCATGGGATCGATCCCATAGGGAAAGGGATCGATCCTTTTTTGGCAGAATGCCCTGAAAGCCTAGAATGAAGAAAAGGATCGATCCCTTTGGTAAAAGGATCGATCCCTTTATGTCAGAAAGTCCCCAACAACTAGTTTCTATTTTAGCTCCAACCAACTTCCACAAACCATCCAAGGGACTATAAATAGAGGCTTAGAAGCTAAAGGAAGTAAGAGGAACTACTCAGCAACTCAAAAACTCATTTTCCTCAAATCCACAAGCCTCAAACAACAAATCAAGAGCTACAAAGTCTTCATCATCTATCATTCTCTTATTCCTTGTAGTGCTTAGCACAAATCTTGTATAGGTTTTCATTGTGCTTAATTTCTGTAATCACTTGCCTACCTAGAGGCCTTTCTTTGATTACATTATTTGTAACCCATCATTCCTTGTAAAAGGGAGGTTTCTCTTTAGCCTTAGAAAAAAAGGGAGGTTTCTCTTTAGCCTAAGAAAAAGAGGGAGGTTTCTCTTGAGCCTAGAAAAAGAGAGAGGTTTCTCTTGAGCCTTTAAAAAGAGGGATTGTAAAGACAAATTCAAGTATAGTGAATTTGGAAAAATCCTTGGGAGCGTCTCAAGGTAAAGGACGTAGGCAAGGTAGCCGAACCTCTATAAATCGATTGTGTAAATCTATCTTTCCCTACTCTCTTTACTTGCAATTATATTGTGCTTATTAAATTGAATTTATATTGCATGATTGAATAGTCTAGAGAACATAAAAAATATTCATATAGGCTAGAGAATTTAGAAGAATCGAAAAACGAGCTTAAGGTTAGTTAAAAACCGATTCACCCCCCCCTCTCGGTATAGCCTATAGAGCCAACAATGTTAAATAAATATATTTTATAAGTAAATAAAATATTTTGAAATTTAAATTAAATATTTAAATAGAAATTAAATAGTTAATGGCATATTTGGTATTAATGAAAGATTATAACGGCATCTTAGTATTTTCTCACTAAAGAAATTATTTTTATAAGAGAATTCTAGTCTTCTCTTCATGCTTGTCGCACATCATCTTCAACCTCTCTTCCACCATTAACAAGTTTAGTGTAGAGAGAGAAAACTCATCAAAACCCTAGTAAAAACACCGTAAAATCGAAAACTGTCTTAAGTAAACTTACTCACCTCTCTTAGCTCTACAACATATCTTCAAATCAACTTGTGTAGATGCCATTTCCATAGTGTTTGGGCTCCTTCAAGTTTCAGCCAAGAGGAAGAGGTTAGAGAAACTTGACTTTTTGTACTTTAATGGCTACATTTATGTGTTCATGATGTTTAAGTGCATGATTAAGCTTAAATCGAAGCAAAACCTTTAGAATCACTCTCCTAGGGATTTGGCCAATGTGAACCATGCATGAATATGGTGTTGTTCAATGCAAAAGTGGTGTAGAATTAATGTAGAGAGTGTGTATAACATGTATATAGCCTTAGATTGTTGAAATAAAGTGTGTAGGCATGCAAGGTGAATTCAGCCGGTAACCATGTCCAATTTAATGTAAAATGGTCTTAGAATATTGTATGAATTAATACAATACTACTGGTGAAGTCAGAATTGAAAAAAGAGGTATTTTGACAATAGTTGCAGTGTAAGCATCGATATAAAATAGATTAGATTTATAATTGCAGTAGACAATGTAGTAGATCTCAAGGAATAATATACTTTTTATAATTGAAGTGTGAAAAATTGACTGTGGTTGTGTGGTGTTTTGCAGCTCAAAAAGTGAGGAATGTTGATTGGTGTTAGCGAATAGCACTGTGTAATTCAAGTAGTTAAGAATATGTGTAAGAGGCGTAAGGATACTATGTTGCATTAAAAATGATTGAAGTGGAATTGTATGAGATTGAATATTGTGATTGGATTGAAATTGAGAAACTATCATTGTGGTTATTGAACTGTGTTTTAGTGTGGGAAGGTTAGGATAGGTAATATCGTTAGGATAGATAGTATCGTTATGCAGCTGAAACTTCGTAAAACGGTCTTAAAACCACAAATCACTAATATGAGATTGTTAGTGTAAGAAGGAAAGAAATAAATGAGTGATCTAAGTTAGCTTGGCATTTAGGCTATAAAGGTGCATGTATTTGTAATGCTGTTTTCGAAGGGATTTTTAATGATTTCCACACTTCCCAAGATACTCATATGCTTTAAAGCTACTTTTATATGTAAATAAAATATTTTAAACATTGGTTATTGCACTGAGAATATTTTTTGAATTTTTATATTCCAAATGTAATAGTTACTGATTTTAAATATTTATGGACTAACTGAAGATATGTTTTACTGAAATTGTTTCTATAAAATGTTTCCAACCATTTTATGAACTGTTTGATTGTTGGCTTTCCATAGTTGCCTTCGGGGTATCATGCTACTGAGTGTACCGTACTGTTTTTGTTTGCTAATTGATTCTGATCACGTCATCAGCTATCCCAGATGTCACCTGATTAGTGCATATTAAGGACACCCCTTTAACTATGGCCATTTGTCTTATTGATTATTGTTACTCCTTTTTGGGATACTGAAACTGTATGATTCTATTGGGTGTTGCCTTATCTCTATTGAATTATTTATTGTATTGTTTACTAAAATGCTTAGCGAACTTCGTTATTAAATTGCCTACCGTACTATTTACTGAATTGATTACTAAATCGATTAGTGAAGGATTTTTGTCAAACTGTTTACTGAACTCTATCTCTGATTTGCTTACTGAACTAATCATAGTGAACTCTCTCTAGTCGGACTTAGGGACTAGGACAATTGAGGTGCTTTAAAGCATCCTTTTGTACTCAGCATGGTTACCTAATCGATTATAGTATTCTTCTGAATTTTAGGGTTCTTTAATACTGATTGATACTGATAGTGACCATTAATATAAGAGCATATTTAATATATAAGCATACAGATTTGCATAGTAATAGCTCTTTTATACATATTTCTTACTGGGCGTAAGTTCACTCCCATTTTCCTTCCAGATTATCTGTAGTAGTTTGATTCTACACAAGAGGGTTTTGATACAATATTCCTCAGGCGGTTCGCAGATTCTATAAAGGTATATTGTTTACCTTTATATGTTCAAACAACGTTTGTATAGCATTACTTTCTATATATTATTGTACAAGGGATGTAAATCAAATTGTAATGCACTGAATGTAAATTTGTAGTTTTAATTGACAGAAGTAGATTAAATTATAAAAGATATAAGTGATATATTTCATATCATGAAATGAAATTTTGGGGTTGTTCTTGTATATATCTAAATTGAATAATAGGATTAATAGTTTAAAGTACTGATCGGTGGAAATGAATATGGAATGTAAACTATCTACTGATAATGAAAATGAGTGGAAACACTACAGATAGCCCAACTAATAGTACTGAAAAAGGAAAAAGTTAGTTTGATTTTTTAGAATCCGGAACGTGACACCCTTACTAACTTCAAAAATTCCTAAGTGTTGTGTGTTCAAGCTATATTCCAACATCTTTAATAATCCATTTTATGTACAAGATCCAAACATGATCTTGTAACTTTTCCACCAAAAGTAATAATATTTTATTCAATTGTGATTATTTTATTTAATAATTATCTTATTAAATTTGGTATTCATTCATTGACTATACTACATTCTACACACTGTATCTTTATTTAATATCTCTTTAATTAATCTATTGAACACTTTGATAAATTAAATTATTTATTCTCATTGACTTTTAATATTGAAAAGTCAATTTTTCAGTGTTTAATAAGATGTACGTCGATTGAGAAATTCTCGAAATAATTTTGACTTCAAACGAAAGCCATTTGGTCTATTCACCTTGCTTCTAACAATTTCTCGAGATTTCAGTTTTCAGAGAAATTCAAGGTCATACTTATACATATGAGGATTCAACTATATTTAGTCAATGGTCAAAAGTCATCCCATTATTAACCATTTTTCAGTATTAGATTTTTAACTATGGACAAAACTTTCTTTTTCCAATTTGTTGGCACTAATTCTTTGGTACTTAAATTTGAACTCCGATTGGGTTGAGATTTATACCATAGGTTTATCGAACTCCAATTATCAATAATTTGCCCTTTCAGCGATCCTTTTGAGTTTCCACAGGTCCTGCATGAGCTTGCATTCCAATTTCACTACCATCACAACTATTTGAAAATCTTAGCAATCAACCCTCTTCTTTTTGTTTCCACAATCTTTAGCTTATAGAATTTATAGAAAAAAATGTAGTCCTCACATTATCTCAAGCCACTACTTTCACCACATATAAGGGGATAGTAGTACGAGGTCATAGATACCAAGAAGTCCAAAATCTGATAATCACAGAAGAATATATGCTTAGTCAACTTTATGCTCTCTAGGTTTCACCGGGTTTTAGTCCCATAGCTTTTCACGAATAATTCACTACCGTATCACCCTAGAATGTTTATAGCATGTATGTAAACTAATTTAACATACTTTTAATGCTTAAGATTAACCAAAATTGAAAGCTAATAACTCAATTATCACTTCACATCAATTTACCACATTTAAGGAATCATGCATGTTCATAGTTTAATACACTAGCTCAAAAAACTTGCATATAATCTTTTTACATGTCTAAATCATTATACAAACATGTTTATCAATAGTCGTTTACTTGAACTGAATATGAACAAATATTCCTATGTTCGTATTCGTTCCTTTATCTTTTAACACTATTCATGTTTGTTAAACTTGTTCACAAGCATGTTCACAAATACGTGTTCGTGAATATTAAACGAACAAGTTTGTGAACACTAAACAGAAAAATTATACAAATAAATTGTATTAATCCTCATAAATATGATGTTAGGATTAAAAAAATCTTACATAAATATGCAATTTTGATAATTACATATTAAAATAACTTATGAATAACTATGTAATTTAAAAATTTATTATTATTGAACAACAAACGAACATAAAATGATTTACCAAACGAATGAGTTTTAAACAAACCTCAAACAAGTTTGTTTGTGAACATAAATAAACGAACTTAATAAATGAATATAAACAAACAAAAACTGACCATATTCACGAACGGTTTGTCAAACGTTTGTTTGTTTACATCCCTAATTATCAATTAAACAAATTTTAGAATTGCAATCATTATTAAAACATATTTTAAAAAATTCAAATATTCAAAAATTATGTCAAACACCTAACATGCTTCTAGATGCATCATCACATATTTCCAAACTAAATTTGTCGTATTAAACATGTCTTTGATACCAATTGCATGGTTTCTTCTCTTTGAGGTTTTGAATTTATGCTTAATTAATAACACATATATCATATGTATAACTCAGTGGAATAAATAATTAAATATACAATGCCCGATATCATCCACAAGATCACACTTAATAGATAAATAGAAATCGTTATGCCATAATCATAACAATCATGGAGTTTAAAATTTTCCTGCCTTTATTCTTGAATCTTGTAATTCAAGAATTTGTCTCTAAGATGATTTCATATACATTCTTAGGCTTTTTTTTCAACCAAAGCTGTTTGAGTGCCTGACCTTTAACGGTGATCTACACATATAATGCACAATCCTTTGGAAAGGTAAAATCGAGTTATGGTCACAACTATATTAGTAGCTTGAGTTCCTTGAAACTCACAAGAAGGGAATATCAAGAACAATTCTTGATTTGCATAAGAAGATTATGGGTGACAACTACAAGCTTGTTGTAAGGTTCTATCAAAACAATTTTAGCAACTATTCTAATATTTAAGTATCTTAAAAGAGCATTCAAAGTCTAAATGCATCAAGCAAAGCTTTTAGGGCATCAAAAATATCAAGAGACTTTCCTTTTACTTTGATTAATGAAATCATAGGGGTCTTTAAGGTAGTCTTGCTGCAAACTACAAGGAATCTAATGGATAGATGTCACAAGTTACAAGGTTTCTCTCTCCTAGTGTGTCGCCAACTATAGGGTTGCCAAGAGTTTTGAGTGGTCAGCCATAACAAGGATTATATAGCCTAGGGATTTCTAATTTTAATCCTAATAGGCTTTGGACTTAAACTATAATTATTTTCCTTTAAGGCCCAAGTCATTATTAAACCATTTAATTGACTTGTGGTCTATAATCCAGTTAAACTCTTTTAATTGGGTTAGCCCAGTGGCTGCTCTATTAATTAAAATATAGGCTTTAGTAATTTAATTAAACATTTAAATTAAAATTTTCTTGACCAAACTTCTTAGCCAATCTCATTAATTATTTTAATTAATAATTTGACTAATGGATTTAATTAAACCCTTAAATTAAATCAATTATAATTAATTATGGGCCTTTATAATTTAATTAAATTATTTAATTAAATCCACTTAATTAAACACATTTAATTAAGTTAACATAATTATAAATCCTTCTCATTAAGCCTAAATGGAAATTTTCAAATTTTCTAATCTACGATTCTATCTTAATTCATATATTACTCTTTGTGTGTAACCCATTAGGTTTCCAATATGTTAGTAATGAATTTAAAATTTCATTTAAATTCATAGATCATGAGTAGCATATATCAATACGTTATTATCACCAAAATGTTAAAAAGGTCAAGATGGTTTGACTAACCTTTCAGTGTGTAGTATCTTAGTGTAATTCATTCCTTTCATCAACAATATCTTATAAATAACTAAATCTTGGTTCTAGGTATGCTTTAAGTATATTTTCACATTTATCCTCAAGTTTCAAATATTAACTCTTCTTAACTGGTGTTTTGGCTAAAGACTTTATGAGTTAATACAAGCTAGGATGCACGAGATATTATCCCTTTAAAGTCACTCAGGGGGAATCCTCATATTGACTACTCACCTTTATAAGATTTAGGTCATACCCAAAAACATTTGTTTTAGGCATTTGACCCTACAAGCCCATAGGATGAAATCAAAGTATGACAGAACACATATAAGATGATTTGGCATATCAAATTAAAGGATCACTTACACTACTAATATGTGGGAGTGTGTTCCATAAAAATTCAAGTGACACTACCAAATGGAACTCCCACTTCGAGTCATGTTCAATGAACTTATCCTCTAATAAGCATCCATGTGCTATCCTTAAATATCTTTATATTTCAATCTATGAGAACAATTGTTTACTTCATAAGGAAACTTAGCATGTACCGATCTTTAAGCATTGTGAATACTCTATCTCGATAGTATAATAACCAGGAATTGTTTTTAGGAATTGTGTTGTGATGCATAAGGATTCTCATACTTCTAACCACAGTACAAATCCCTTACAAAGCTTGTGTTGTTCCGTGGGCTCCACTACATCTTAAAGTAATTATGTGTCAATATAATTGACTAAGATGGTGAAGGGAAACTTTTCATATCACTTCCCTAAGTGATCCCGTTTTGCTATGGTACCTCGCCTCTCAGCAAGTGACTTGGCTTTATGGCATACACTAACACAGATATCAGCCATGTACCACTTTGACAGAAAAAGCATAACTTTTTTAAAAATGAATGAATGAGTTTTAAAGGCCTTCTTCTTTCCATAGGTCCCAAGCCTATGACAAATTATAACATTTAGCCATATTTCTACTCAACAAAACCATAAATTTCTCTCAAGATATTGTAATTTCCAAGCAATTCCAACCAAATAATTATCACCTTTGATTAAGAGAAATTGTACAGCATCAAATCAAGTACAAATGAAGTATTAAACATTAGTACAAATTTTGTATTCTTAAGATTTGCTTTAAAAGCTCATAATTCATACTAAGTATGCAAAACAAACAGGCAATAGAGGTTCTAGAAGTTAAGCGCAAATAAGTGAACTTCAATTCTCAAAAGTGTTACAAAGTTGCATGCTGCTGAAGCAAGGATGTAAGAACTTAGATCAAATATGGCAATTTTAGGTAAAGAAGCTACTGTTGTATTGGTTGTTAAAACACAATGGTAAAGGTTGAACTTTAGACACCCTTGTAGTTATGGTATACATGCACATTAGTATATACAATCTCTAAATTGAAGCATGTATTTAATTTGTAAATGACATTCAAGACTTTGATCCATGCATTTGCAGGTTGAAGGGGAAAAGTGTAACACCCTAATCCCACATCAGGAGTTTGTGAGACTTTGTAATACTATATATATGTAGAGACTTGAACCCATACTTGTGAAGCACATTTTGTGGGATAAACCATGAGACCTTCATGTCAAAGCGGACAATACTTCACAGGTTTGGTGCGGGTTTCCACAAATGGTATAAGAGGCAGTCTACCAGTCGGAACACAGGAGCTTAGTGTTACATTGTAGAAGTGTAACATTCCAGAGTATCATATATTTTACTAATTTCACATATATAAATCACATAAGTTGGGCTCGTTTGCAGTGTCAATTAACTTCCAAATAAAAATTTAGTGGGTTGCGTTCAATAGAAAAACCTCTCAAAGGTAGAAATACACAAAATGAAGTACAATGAGTATGAAGAAGAGTAGATTTAAGCTTTGAATTCTTTCTTGAAGGTTGAGGAAGATGAAATAGTGTTTGTTCTGCTCTTCAACTTAATAAATGCATGTATTTATAGTCCCTCAATAGCTGAAGAAGGTTGTTGGAGCATTTAATGCAAAACTTCCCGTTAAAACCCTTAAAAACTAATCGTCATGCACATTTCTTATGATAAGGGATCAATCTTACAGCTTCGGGAAGGTTTTTCTTGAGTTTCTGCCTCCTTGGGATCGATCTTTTAAGGGTAGGGATCGATCCCTCATGTCCAAATCACACTTTCGAAATATTCTGCCATTCAGGGATCGATCCCACGAAGAAGGGGGATCGATCCTTTCATTCAAGACTTGACTTTTTTGGGCAATTTTTAGTTGAAATAAGTGTAGTCTTTGATCCCAAATTATTTTTCAAGTTCATGTAAGTATTTTTTAACTTAGTCAAGTGAAAATTTGATCCAAACATTTATTAAGTAATTTTCTCAAAATTTTAATCAATTAGTTAAATGGAAAATTACTTAATTTTATATTTTCCAAATGCATTGTAATAAAACATTTTCAATATATACTTGCACTTGATATTGTTGTAAAAGCTTTATGTAATTTTACACATAAACATTAAGCATTTAATTGTGCTTAAGTTTTTATCATTTCAAAATATTTAATTGTAAATTTAAAGCTAACGCTTGAATCATGAAACAAATTCTAGAAAATTATTTACATGATTTTAATCTTTATTTTATATGGAATAAAAGCCATAAGATTTCAAAGAAAAATTTTTAATTCTTAATTATCAAACATGAACACGCTCTTGATACCACTTGTAGGAAAATCATACAGATAAATACACAAAGGTTCTCATGTTCTATCATCAAGAAAAGTAATACAAAAGTGTACTTGAATTCATTGAAATTGATTTCTTAGGATTAGAGTTTTCCATGTCTAAACCTTTTGAGAGAATTTATATCTCACTTAATGATGAGATTTGAGAATAAAAATTACATTATATTTAGATTGGAGACCATAATCTATTTATACTTGAAGTATATTTTATTTTATTTTATTTGGCCCATCATGAAAATAAAATAAAATATTAGGTCTCTACACTTTGCAAAACCCATACTAAATGAAATGCTTTAAAATTCAATAACTTTATTTGACCATTTTTAAATAAACTAAACAAATAAGATAACATATAATTTACAATTAATTGATATATGTATGCTCACTTAAAGAATTCTCCAACATAAACTAGACATAGGTAAATGATTTCTGTCTTCTTTTTTAGTTATTAATAAAAAATTAACAAAAGGAAACAAGCAGTATTGCGGAGCAATCACCCCCTAGTTAAGAAAAAGGTCACGACAGTACATTTTTTTAATGAAAATTACATTCATGCCAAAATTAGATTGTAAATAAAAAAATTCTTAGCAAATTAAAATGACATCATATTGCATTCAAAATCAATACAAGAAACTGATTAATGAACTAGGAAATTAACAAATCAACCTAAAATTGGATTAATCCAAGAAATTTAATCGTTAACAACAAAAGTTCTTTGCGACAACTTTTGTCATGCAAAAAATTTAACTTTTTATTGGTACAAGCCACAAAGTTCTTGTACATACTGTAATAGATCATTGTAAACTATGTACATTTCATAGCAAAATGTGTTCAAAACAATTTTTTTTATCAACTCCTGTAACAATTTAAGTTCTGTTGAAAAAAAAAAACTTTTACTATAAAAAATATATTAGGGTTGCCCAATCTATAGATGTTTCATACATAGTGCAACATGCACAAAAATGAGAATGAGTTGTTACATTCACAACTATCTGCAGTAGTTTGCAGCAATACATATGAAAAAAATTATTGTTAAATAAATTTAAAATTCTTCAATGGCTTAAAAATGATCATTTGCTTGGTCCTCATAGGAAAACATGTAGATATTCGTAAGAACTAAGAATAAGGTTGCTTATTTGCATGCATGAATAATGCAACGTATATTATATCTGTTGCTAGGCTCCATAAATATAACATAGAGACTTCATATTATTGAAATTGGAAATTATGGACATCGAGTACTTTCCAGTGGAAAAGCTGAACTAAGCTAGGCTTCCAGGGACGCTATCCTCCTAGACATATGTAGATGATAACTAGGGTATTTGCCCAACATTTGTCTATATGAACTTACATAATTAAGGTCGAAACTCAGACTATTGATCATTGCAGGATTGAGATTGTTTTCATCTTAATTAACCCTCTCAAGTCATGGAATATTGAGACAGAAAAGAAGTATACAAAGTGTTAGTTTTTTTCACACTTCTGCTTCACCAAATGGAGTCCATATTGAATGGTTGCTCCGGTTGTTGTTGTTGTGGCATGGGATCTGAAACCTTGGAAGAAGAAGCTGCGCCTTGGAAATTTGAACTTAAACCTGTTGTAAATGGAGGATTAATCCCTTGCGACGATGACAGAAGCGAGTAATCCAAAGCTGTAACATCTCTTGCTTGATAATTCCTAAGCTGCAATGCCTTAAGGAGAAAGGAATTCATGGAAAGATTAGGGCTTAGAATGCTAGAAGGCCATGCCAGTGATGACGGAAGGCTAGCTGCTGCTTCTCTTGCAGCTGCAAAATCAAGGTTTAAGCTCATCATGTTCATGTGACCAGGATTAACAGTGTTACCATAACTTGGTGTTGCAATGTTACTGATCAGCCCACTTGACGGATTGGCACCAATGTTCAAGTTTGGTAGCTCAACGTCTCCAAACTCATTGACAATTGAATTTGCATCACATGGAGATTCAAGAGATTGTTGTGAGGATGAGGTTGGCTGTGGTTTCTTCACTGCTGCACTCTTTTGGAATACCCTACACACCACCCATTCCTCCTATAATAGTCAAGGGGAAAAAAAATTTAATCATTAGAATCTAGAAATGCCTTTAATTAAGTTATATATATACATGAATAAATCAATGAGCAAAATATATGTAATATTACCCTCGTGGCTTTGAAAGGGTGTTTGTTTTCAAGCCTATATTCATGCATGACCCAGTTACTTTTCTCACCCTTGGGGGCTCTTCCTTTGTAAAAAACTAGGGTTTTCTTCATCCCAACAAGAATGCCAGCTCGGAATATTTCCTTGTCTTTGCCTGTGGTTTTCCAATACCCTGCTACGGTAGCTCGGTTTGTTCGAAGTCCAGTTGGGTATTTTCGGTCTCTTAGACTAAAGAAGTACCATTCTTTCTCCCCCATGGATGCCTTGGCTGCATGTATTAGTTATCACAACTCCAGCATCAGTCTTTGTTAGGCCACCAGAAAGTAGGGAAACAAATTGCTTTATACTCATAAATTATAATTTGCCTACAGACATCTTAATGAAAATTAATTTACCAAAACTCCGCCTTATTTGCATTATTAGTAAGTGATTCCAATTTCCCAAAAAAAAGTTCATTCTCAAATTTCAGAAGAAAAGAGAAAAAAAACGAAACTTATTCTTCGGTTAAACACATTAATTAAGTACAAATTAAAAATATTAAGGGCAAAGAAACTAGAGCTTAGACAGAGAAAAATTAAGAAACAAATAACTCTTCAATTACAGTAGTCTCAATCACTGTAAAAATCTAAATTGGTTTGCAGCTGTGTATACTGTATAATTGTCTATGAAATAAAAAAAATCTGGGCTTTAAGCAGAAAACAAATTACACAACCCTATCAAAGGTCGTATATGTTCTGGATATCAGTCTGGATTTTGGAAAAGTTTTTAATAGAGTTTTGACCAAAGATAAAGTCCCTTTTACATACATCTAAGTATTTGGTTCAATGATAAGCACCTGCATGTATGTACTTAAAAAAATTCAGTTCGAATTATCTTCCTGTAAAAAAAATTCAAATCCTTTCTTCTTCCTTTTTAATTAATAAAATCCAGTTGAAGCATGAAGATCATAGAAATCCAATTCAACAATTAATAAACCTTCGTACTATCAAGTAAAGAAATTATAGAAAAGATTGCTCAATTTTGAAAGACATGGACAACCAAGTTCTGCATATGATACGAAATGTTGTCAGAAAGTAAGAAGGTTGGAATTATTTGAAACAAATTAATACTATAACTCTCAAGGAATACAAACCTGGAAGATCCCAAGGTTCACATTTATTCAGATCAACGTCGACAATAGCTTTGGAAGTGAAGCTGATATCGGAAACCTTGTGGGAAAGATAATAAGTGATGAGCTCTTCGTCTGTGGGATGGAATCTGAACCCTGGAGGAAGATTCTCCTCCATTTTTTCTTCTGGATAAGATGGTGAAAAGCTTGGCAAAAAGGCAAACCAAGTTCCCAAAGTACGGATGACGCTATGAAAAGGGCTTATAGCAATATCAACTGATCGAGAAGATTGGAAATGGGTAGCGTGTACTTTATGTTTTATAACTTCCCTTTTGCAGAAGAATTGAAGAAGAAGCAGCCATGACTAACCTTTGCTTTTAAATCATGATAATTACATCTAACACTTTGACAAAACATGGTGCAAGAAATATACTTGGTTTGAAAATTTCAACTATGCCACACTACAGTGAATGATCAACTAGATAGACAGTGCATTTGCTAAATTGTCACTAAGGTTCTCAAATTATTACTGAAAAGCCAAGCAGTTGTAGCATTGAATAGTGAGGGATTGTTTTTTATTTTCGCATTCAAAGCTGAATTTTGTGAGGCGAGGGAGAGGGAAAAAGTTTGCGCACGAGGGGTTGAGTCTTTGATACACTATAGAGTTAGAGATTTTTGTGTGTTTTTCTTCCATGATCCTGCCCAACTACTTTCACCCATTTCTACCCACCCAAATCCTAGTCAAACCTCCAATGGGAACATGGCCTTAACACTATAATCATCAATAATTTATTGACATTTGTGGGCTCTCCTATTGTCATCGATCTGTCGCTAAGATCTCATATGACTAGGGTGTTGGATTAATTAATTGTTTCTTTCATCTATTTGTTAAGAAAATTTAATGCTTATGATCATTAGGGAATTATACAGAAAAGTTAATTTTTTTGGACTTACCCGTAAAATCAATATAAATACATATGATTAAACGTAAGTTTAATGTCACCATACATAAAATGTTAGTGTCATAAACAAATGAAAGTAAACATAAATACATCTTGTAACAAAATTATTATTTATTTGCATTTATTGATTTTAATATTTTGTTTATTCTTATCTGTTTACTATACTTTTAATATATTTTACGTTTAATGACTTTAAATTTATACTTAATCATGTGTGTTTACATTGATTTTATAGTAAAGTAAAAAATTTTGACCGTACCATAAAGTTCTCTATGATCATTGCAAATGATAGATTAAGACACATGAATGAAGATTACATATCCCCAATAATATTTGGTGTTTGATGACATGTAATATCTTAATTATTATCATTATCATATGCTTACATTAAACAAAATAATAGGGCGTACGTGGCTAGCTTGAATAAACTATTGTCTTGATGATCAAAGTCATTAACTAATAATATATTTCTATATACATATGAGTTGTTCATTCGTAGAGAGATATAAAAAGATGTTTTGGTAGGAATAGGAAATGATATAGAATATTTGACAATTGACACTCGAAAAATTTAATTTCATTAAACAAAATAAATGTTGAGAAAAGATTACTAGAGTGGTTAAAAGGGTCACCAACCCACACGACCGTATCATGATTTAAGCATTTCTGGTTGGACCTTTTCTTTCTCATCTTCATCTCATTTGTCTTCAAAGCCCTCCCCACCACAAATGTCAATCCTAACGACAACTTTTTTTAACTGTGCTGCTATGTTTTTCCTTTCTTCATTTAGGTTTCTAGAAACACAAAATATTTTCTACAAAAGACTCCCTCGCCTTTTCTTCTTTTATTGTTATGGGTTTATATACGATGTACTGATAATGTATAAAGGATAATTATTATATACACTGACAGTGGAGTTTTTTTACTCCACAAGCAGCGTTAAGATCATGACATGTGTCTTATAAAAATATTAAAATAAATAAAACAGGACATGTGTTACGATCTTAACGCTGCTTGTGGAGTAAAAAAACTCCACTGTCAGTGTATGTAATAATTATCTATGTATAAAAGCTATACACTGTCAATACACTAAAGGTTGACATCTCATCAATAGATAAATTAAAAAAATGATAAGCCCTAAAGAATAAATACAAATAAATATTCTTTAATTTACTCATAAAAATTTATTGATAAAATGTCAATATCTGATATATTGATAGTATATAAAAACTATATACTGTTAGTGCATTATATATAAATCTTATTATTATTATTATTATTATTATTTGATGAGGATGATGAAGAAAAAAAGCTAATACTTTTGGCAAGAATGGAAAAAATAATTTGTACTAATCAATTTATTTATGAAACATAAAACCGTTACTAATATAATTATATTAGCGGACTCATTTAAGTCCTTGCCATCATCTAACTCGCCCACATCATTGGCGATTATGCATTTGCACGTCCATTGGCGAGCTATCCCAATGTAGTTCTCACCAATCGAGTATTTCTCATAATTCTCATAATATCACGGCTCTATGGATATCGCAATGGACCAGCCCAACCGGCCATGGCAATCCCCTTTTTGGGCCCATCGACAACGATTGCTGTGACAACGCTACTCATCCATACTGTCCTTTTTGGCGATCACCTCGATGCCCGGTTCTTCCAACCGTGCTCGAGTTCGCCCATCTCAAAGTTTTCTTTCTCATCCACAGACTCAAACACTTGACTTCCTCACATGTCAAGTCACTACTAATATCCCTTCTCTTAAAGAGCATATATAACCAGTTTACATCATTTCTCACACAATTCACTTTAAATTCAAACCCCAAAATCCACAACAGGGATGACTATCTCGCGACCTCTCATAACTTGTACTCTGGGTCGCCTTACTTATCAATATATCAGTGGGGTCCACAGTAAAGATCATCCTTTACACCACCACATATTATTTCACCATCAATTTGTATTTTAAATCCATCCAATCACTTATGACTTCGAAAGAAAACATGTCAATATATGGGTATATTCATAAATTCCCCTTTAATTTCCTCTCATCAGTATAATCTCCAAACACGCGATCTTAGAACGTATATGCTAATATTATTCCTTTTTGTCTCAATATCATCATTTCAGGATCTTAGTTTGATATGGACAGAGAAGTCCTGGTGGGGCCCTCACCGAGTTCCTCACTGTACCTTATCAAATAGACCCGACATTATGATGATAAGATCGTCTATCTCGTGCAAAATTTTCGGATTACTATCTCTATTTGTAACCCATAATTAGTCAACTTTCACCATATTTCACCACTTAACTCATTTCACAGTCATTCGACTCCTCTATACATTCAAACTATACAGTACTACAGGGGATGTTAACCTTTCTCAACACTTTCTATGCTAAAGGCATCAAGAGACATCAGACCAACCCAAGCTCTGATACCATTAAATCTGTAACATCCCGTTATCACATTTTTCACGTATTTCCATACAACTTTACCGGTTGGGCTGTCTGCGATGCCATTAACATTCAACAGTAACAGTGATAAATGCTAAACATTTATCTATTAATTATGGAATATGAAATTTCTTTTTCATTATTCCTTTTATCTGACATCCCCTATTAACCTTTATTTCACTAAGGTAGTACTGTATACATATGTCTGAAATGTAAAAGAGAAGAGACTGTACCTGTCACATTTAACGTGTCATGCCTCAGTGCTTTATGCATAGTTATACCCATCTGAGAGCTAATTCTCTCAACTCCGTGTACTTCTTATCTGTGGAGTTAAAACAAAGGGGTGAGCGATTCATACGCTCAGTAAAGGAAATATATGCTGCTTTAAAATAGCAAAACTATATATCGGAACACATTTATTCTTTTCTTATAATAACCCAGTAGAAAAGAACATGGATATATAGTAAACAACTCTCTTAAAACACAATTCAAATCACCGGCTAACAGTTTACTTTAAAATATAGTAAACACTATATAGGATTTCCACAAATCCTCACAGTAAACAGATATTGGTAAATTGAGACTAGGCAACAAATAAATCATGCTATCATCGTTCCCCCTCCCCCTTGCGAGAACGGAATCTGCCGCTATTGGGGTGCACCCGTAGGCCATCGCCCCTCACGGCTATCTCAGATTTATGGCCATAATCTATAATGGTCCTCGGGTCCACTTGCTAAGTGACCTCGAGACCGCTGATGACTTGGCGGGTCCATCAGCCCTGTGACGCCCTGAGGTGCACTCATTGGTCCATCGACCGAGCCACCGCCCCAGGCGGGTCACGCAATAGTAATGCATGAACTAGAGGCCTAACGTCTCAAAATCAAATTATATCTCATGAAAAACCTTTAAGGAATTATTTCATAATGTCATCATTTTCTTTCCAAAAAGGTTTTAAAAACAGCCTGAAATCTCACTGAATTCCGTGTGAGAAAGGCACGGGTTAAACTGACTCGCCATGGCTAGTTCGCCCATGGTCAACTTACCCATTGGTCAACTCGCCCAAAACATAATGAAAACAATTCATTTTTTTCGTTGAAAATTTTTGGAAAAGCGAAACCTGTTCGCCATGGTCGACTCGCCCGATATGGCTCGCCCATGACAGTTCGCCCAACGCGGAGAACCTGTGTTCGCCCGCCATCTTGTTTTTAAACTTGAAAACAAAACCGGCTCACCCATTTGGCTCGCCCATGACTAACTCGACAAGACGGTGAATTAGTATTCGCCCGCCACTTAGCTTTTCAAAACAGAAGTGTCTCGTTGATTGCGGTTCGCCCGCCTTCAATTTAAAACAAAGGGCCGCTCGCCCAAACATATTAAAATGAGTTCGCCCGCCCTTAAAACTAGAAACGGGTGTATAAAAATTGTAAAAGAGCTTGGCTCGCCCGCCATTACCAATTCGCCCATAATAAAAATACAAGGGCTCGCCCGCGCTGTATGAGTTCACCCAAAACAGTATAGGGGTCGGCTTTTAGCTCACCCGTATCAAAATAATTATTAAATAACTTTCCTCAAACAATGCATGTCAGAAAACAAAGCATTTAACTTATTGTTTTCATAAAATTTACTCCACAGGACATGCATCACTTCACACACATCTCCCTTACCTGTTCCAACGAAGCCTTGCTTCGCCCTGCTCTCTGTTCGCCAACAGCTATTCCCCATTCTCGGCTGCAAAAATGATTTATTAAAATTATTAATATTCTCTTTTTCCAAATTTCCAACATTTTGGTGAAACTTAATAATCAAATAGCTCGCCCATACAAGTTCTCACTAGCTCGCCCTATCGAGCTTGCCATTCAACAATGGCTTACAATTTGGGAGCTCGCCCGCCATTACTCACCATTAATATTTTTCAGAAGCTCGTCGAACAGGCTCGTCGAACAGTCAACTCGCCAAGCCTCTATTGGCTTAAATGTGGGAATTCGCCCACAGTTCTACTCGTACAATGCCTCTGCATTTGAGCTCGCCACATACACAGATTTCTTATCAGAAGTGAGCTCACCCATGAACTAAACTACCATTGGGCGACCTAGTCCACATGAACAACAACATTGGCGAGTTCATCATTTACTACTCGCCTCATTGGCGATTACCAACTTTCAACACGGGCGATCAACATAGTCGCCATTGTCATCACTTATTCCATTATTTTCTTTGTTTCCATATTCTCCAAAGATCTAACTAAAAAAAACAAGACTGTATCTATGTTTATTACTTCATAAAACATAGAAATCTATCATTGAGCATCAAGAAATCCTCAGAAAATATGAAACTCACCTCAACCAACTGCACTTCCAAAATAGCTTGTTTTCTGTCTCATGTTAGCCTTCTTTTGCTTATTCCTTCAGGTCATCAACGAGGAAAGGTTTAACAAGCAGGTTTATGTGTTTAGCCAAGTTAAGGAAGAGGCTTAGTAGATCAAACATGGCAGAGAAATGGAAGAAACAGAGAAATGGTTTTTCGTTAAGAAGCTGGAATTGGCTAACTCGTTTTTCCTCAATTGTCTCTGCTTATATAGCCATGCTCAGCCAATCAATAGCCACCGCCTGCCTCTTATCCTGTTTCTTTCATCATTCCTCACGTCTATCATGCATTTAATGCATGTAGAAAACTGAAGCACAATTGGCGTGAAAGTCTCCCTTTCACACTCTTTTTCTTCTGCTGCAGACTTTGTTTACTTCCTCAACCAATAAGGCTAATTCCCTTATTGACTTTAACTTTCCTTCATTTATTGTCCTCGACCGTATATCTCACAAAGTCAATCTTGGCTGCTAGGTTGAATTCTGTTTTCATTTGCCCCTCTATCTGGACGACCACCTTACTAGCCAAATACATTGGCGTTTCTAAGTCCTCGCCACAAGCGGGCCATCACTTATCCACGAAGTTGGCGAACTCAACTACTTGCCAAACAAATAAGGAAAACAATCAACTCGCCACACTACACCAGTTCGCCAGCCATTCAGCTATTCTTTGCCCATCTGTGTGGCGATCACAAGTTCTCGCCCTTTTGGGACCATCACCTAGCATGGCTCAACTCGCCAACCTTGTCCTGATTCATCTCACACGTTGGCGAACACGCCTATTCGTCCATGCCCTCGTCCAACTCGCCATCACCATTTGGCGATCACACATTACTTTGCTCGCCCATTGGCGAGCCGTTTCTTCATGGTACTCGCCCATCGAGCATTTCACCTAATTGGCTCCGTTCTCGTCTCAAGTTAAGGAGCTTTTCACCCTTTTGGAAATTAACATTTATTATTTATTTAATTTTTATTATCTATTTTATGAGATTAAGGTCTACAGTAGAGTAAAATCAGATCTTACATCTTCCTTGTGGCGCCTCCTTTTTTCACAATCCACCATTGCTATACCTTAGGTTCTCGAATTCTTATTCGTAAGGTCAAGGTCAAATACCTTTGGGTTCGAGTCTTTTTAGGCTTCGGGTCTAGGTTTCAGAAAGTGTCATTCATCATCTTTGCTTCTGTCCTGTTGCGTTTCAGCTCCTTCAAATTCCAATCTATGTTTTCTCTTGTCTGTGCGTATCGGTTGGCATCAGAGCTCAGGTTTTGATTTTTGGTTTGTTGGTTTTGATTTTTTTGGTTTGTTGGTCTCCATTTCTGGCTTGTTTGTGCGTCTCTCACTTTTGGTAGAATCCTTGAAAAATTCAGCCACTTATTTCAACCCTAGTCGCACCCCTTCAATCACAACCCTAGCCACACTTCTTCATAACCCTAGCCGCACTTCTTCAGCCACTTATTTCAACCCTAGCCGTACCCCTTCAATCACAACCTTAGCCGCACTTCTTCATAACCCTAACCGCACTTCTTCAGCCACTTAATTCAACGCTAGCCGCACCCATACTCTTTTAAAGGAAACCGCAAAATCAGATTAAAAAAAAGAAGAAAAAAAAAGAATTCCAAAAAAAAAAATTGTTGCGGTACTGTTCAAACAGAAAATTTTGGTTGAGTTAGGAGGCGTGCAAATACCCATTTTAAAGAAAATGACGAAATAAAACGAACCTGTGGAATACATTTCACAAGCCCCACCCTATTTTGGCCAAATTCCATCGTCTTCATATAGTTTTAGGCCATTTTTTTATTTTTTTGGTCATTCTAGCAATTTTTTTATTTTTTATTTTTTTTCTTTCTTTGAGTCACCCTAGCCTCACCTTTCTGTGAAAAAAAAAGGAAAAGAATTAAAAAAAAAGGGAATTCAAAAAAAAAGAGAGAAAATACTTGGTGAAAATACTTGGTGAATTAGTTTATTCTGCGAGGTTGAATCTTTGACTGAGTCTCTAGTGCGATTGTGAACCTATAGAGTTAAGGTAGAGTAAGGGAAAAAGGCATGAGTGTGTGAGAAACATTAGTAGAGAAAAGCCAAATTACTTGAGTGAAACACGAGTGTAAACACGTGAGGATATCACTTGTTAAAAATGTCCTCTGAAGGTGATAAGTCAGACTTTAAAAAGATTGAATTCATGCTTCAGGCAATGCAACAACAGTTCCAACAGATGGACGTGAAATTCAATGACATTCATGATAAGTTGAACCAACGTCAAGCTCGATTTGCGAAGATCCAACAAGGTGATACTTCCCGTCTAAAAAGTAAGGTTGTTGCCAATGATGAGTATGATGATAATGTTGGGTATGACTCGAACGAAGAGTCTAGGTGTAACATCCCAATACACAATATATCATAATATTTACTTATAATTCACATTTACTTACCGGTTGGGCTGTCTGTAATGCTTAACAACTCTCTACACTTTAATAAGAATTAGTGCTCTTATTCCTCGTTCTAATATGGAAATATGAATTATTAAATTGATTCCTTAATATGTATACACATTCCCTTCTATTAAAAGTAGTACTGTACAATTTTACTGAATATATAAAAGAAATACAACATACCTTCGATATCGAATCTCTGGAAGGTAATTCTCTTAGTCCTAACTCAACAAATCTGTGGAGTGGAAAATAAGGAGTAAGCTACAACGTGCTCAGTAAGGAAGGTGTATGCTGTTTTATAAAGATAAATATTATATCCCCAAAACAACATAATTATCCTAACGATCAAACCCATTAGGAAAACAATGAATGTAATTAACATTAAACAGGATTCAATAGATCCTTTCAGTAAATAGAAATCATATAATTGAGACTAGGCAACAATTTAATCATGCAGGGAACACAAGTCGTCCGCTTTTGGGGTGCACCCGTAGGCCATCGCCCCTCACGGCTATCTCAACTAGATCTATGGCCATAATCTATAGGTGATCCTCGGGTCCACTTGCCAAGTGACCTCAAGACAGCTGAAGACTTGACGGGTCCATCAGCCTTGTGACGCCCTGGAGTGCACTCGTTGGTCTATTGACCGAGCCATCGCCCCAGGTGGGTCACGCAATTTATATGAATTGAAATGCATGAACTCAAGGCCTAACGTCTCAAAATCAAGTTATATCTCGTGAAAACCCTTATGGAATTATCTCAATCCATAATTATCATTTTCTCAAAATGATTTGATTTCCAAAATGGTTTAGGCTTTCTGTTTACAAAACACCTTGAAAACAGCCGAAATCTCAACATTTAAAAATCTGGTCGCCCATAGTCATCTCGCCCATGGCAACTCGCCCATAGCGGTGAACTAATGCTCGCCCGCCCACTTTTACTTTTAAAAACAAGTAAAATTGGCTCGCCCACAGTGGCTCGCCCATAACCAATTCGCCCTCTCTGGCATTGCCATGGTCAGTTCGCCCAAATGCGACACTTCCCTGGTCACACGCCCATTGAGGTCAACTCGCCCATTACATTAAAACATATTTTATATTTTCAAAAATATAAAAATTAGTTCATTTTTCGTATGAGAAAATGAACTTTAAACCTATTCGCCATGCTTAGCTCGCCCATCACGGCTCGCCCATGGTTAACTCGACAAGGCAGTGAACTAGTATTCGCCTGCCACTTAGCTTTTCAAAACAAACCAACCTGGCTCGCCTATAACGGCTCGCCCAAAAGAATATAAAGGGGTTCGCCTAACTTGGCTCACCCGCCTTTTATTTAAAACGGGGGTTGCCCGCCCCAAACAACATTAAAAAAGGTTTGCCTACTTTGGCTTGCCCAGATTTCTCTTTAAAACAAGGACACTATCCCAAAATCTCATAAAAAGGGTTTGGCTCGCCCGCTCTAACCAGTTCACCCAACAAATAACACAAGGTCGGCTATCTTTGTAGCTCGCCCAAGTCAAAACGATTATCAAACCAATGCATGTCAGAAATCAAACTAATTTCTCAATAATTTTCATACAATTTTAACTCCACAGGACATGCATTCACTTCACATACTACTTCCTTACCTGATATTATGAAGCCTTGCTTCGCCTTGCTTCTTGCTCGCTAATAGCAATTCCCAATTCCCGGCTACAAATAATTTATAAATTCTATTAATATTTCCTTTTTCCAATATTTTCAACATTTTGGAGAGACTTAATAATCCAACAGCTCGCCCATAAGATTTCTTACTAACTCGCCCAACCGAGCTCGCCATTCATTAAATGGCTTACAAGTGGGAGCTCGCCCGCCATAACTCGCCACTAACATTTTTTGGGAGTTCGCCCAACATTCAACTCGCCAAGCCTTTATTGGCTTAAATGTGGGATTCCGCCCCACTTGAGCAACAATTTTGGCAAGTTCTTTATTACCTACTCGCCTCATTGGCGATCACTAACATTTCCACATGGGCGATCACAATTAGTTGCCATTTTCGTCTTTTTGGGCGATCCTTGAATGTGACGTCCCCGTCACTCCATCTTATCACCTAACTTTTTCTTATTATCTTATCCGATCTTATTTTGATTTAGTTTATCCAGTGTCATTCTTTCTTTACTCTTAAGCTAATTATCTAATAGCTCACACAAATTATTTCTTTTCAATAAACATCAAATGATATATATAAATACCATTTCATTTCCACAGGATCTCATACATCATCTTTATCTTACATCCCCAGAATTCCTAAGTACATATTAGCTACTTGTACTGTAACTGAATTACATTTGTTATACATAAACATGTAAGTATACCTTCAATGCTAACTGGGAAGCGTATCGAGAAGGTACACTCTACTTCTTCGAAATCAAGCTCCTCTAATCGGAGCGAGGCTCACTTTAAGTAATCTGAAAAATGGTCGTAAAAAGGGGTGAGTTTACGCTCAGTAAGAAAACTACATAAAAGAGCGTGCTATGCCTCTATATGCATTTTTCCTACTTGGCTCTATAATGTCATGTAAAGCATTATAAAGCATGCTTCATAAACTTCTTTCATGCATTGTTTGTAACCATGCATATTCATTTAAAATGACATGGCAAGCATACTTCCTTTAAAACATCATACTTCATATCATACTTAAAAACATACATCATATACTTCTTCATACATACATCTTGTACTTTGTAATAGATGGAGACTATGTACAATGTTTAAGCGATTGAGTCGTCATATGAACCGTTCATTCCCATTCATATGACTCATATGACTCTAATCATGCATTAGTACATTGGTATACCATGTAGAGGTCAGGGATTCTCTCCTGCCTTAATAATACCATAGTGAACACTAGTCAGGTGTCACTAATGGTCTTGAGGACCGGACTAGGGTTCCTCACTTAACATACATATTACTGAGGACTTGATCAGAGTCTCTCAGCCATCAGAAATGCATAATCATTACGCAGTCCATAGCCTCAAAACATTTATAATATTCTTTTCAGAAACACCTTTGTGTTTAATTCAAATAAGCTTTGAAAACATCTTTTCATACAGGGCAGTCGACTGGTCTTATAGGGCAGTCGACTGCTGCTTCATAATTTTATTTCTCGAAATTATTTTCTTTTCGAAAAATACATGGAGGCAGTCGACTGGTCCATATAGCAGTCGACTGGTTTTCAAACAGAATGCTTCTTAGCAAATAGCAGTCGACTGGTCATATAGCAGTCGACTGGTTTTCAAACAGAATGCAATTTGACAAATAGCAGTCGACTGTCCCATATAGCAGTCGACTGGTTTGCATCGGTTTTCGAAAACGACGTTTTGGTTGTCTCTAGGCAGTCGACTTCCCTCTAAGGCAGTCGGCTGCCCCTAGCCTAATTGGTACTAGGAGACAAGTCCGAAAATGCATCTTTTCCTGCACAAAATCAACTATTGTTTCTCTCCAAAGCACATAACAACATCATAAAACATGCGGACATAGCCGCCTTACGTCCGTTACATAATTTCCTTACCTCGATTCCTTCGGAAACGCGAAATCACTTGATGCGTCACCTTAGCTCTTCACTTCTTTAACCTAAAATCATCATACCACATCAAACCTTAAATTAAACCACATACACATGTTATACCAGCTCAGTATAACTTCAAAGCATAAACCAAATTGACTAAACCATCTTCTCCTCTTACCTTCACTAGAGACCAAAACTTCAAATCTTGAGATCTCCTCCAATACTTGGAATTAATTCACCAAACTCCGGATATCATCTAGTCTAGTGATAAGGATCGTTTTTCATTCCACCAACTAAGTGAATCGATGGATGAACGAGAGGGTTTGTCAAGGTAGCTTGTGTTGGAAACTATGGAAGAATGGAATGGAACGAGAGGGAGAGCTGGAAGAAGGAGCTGGCGTAGGGTGATGATGGTGAGGGGGGGGTGAGTCATGCAAAGACATTAAATGCATGCTCATCTCATCCCTTATCTCAGCCATTAATCCTCAAATTGACTAATTGACCCATTTAATTTCTCTTTTCCTCCTTCCCATCTCAGCCATTTATTAAATCACCAATCAAAATTTCTGATTTTATTTCTTTTCTCATACCTTAATTAATTTTCTGATATCAACATGCTTCATTTGACTTATTGACTATCAACTTTCTTATTTCTTCTATATTCCCTTCATCATGCATACATCATTCATACATTAAACTTCTCATTCATTTAGTCATATTAGATTAAAATACTTTATATACATGAGGGAATACATGAAAATTGGGGCTCTCACATCCTCCCCACCTTAGAAAATTTGGTCCTCCAAATTTACCTTAGCTTGTCATGTAAATAATTCTGGATACCTTTATTTCATTAAGCTTTCTAGCTCCCATGTAGCTTCTTCCATCGTATGGCATTGCCAGAGAACTTTCACTAACGAGATCGTCTTAGACCTCAAAACCTTCTCTTTTTTGTCCAAAATCCGAATCGGCTTCTCTACATAACTCATATCTTCCCTTATCTCCAAGGGTTCATACTCAATGACATGAGACGGATCCGGATTATACTTCCGAAGCATCGATACATGAAACACATTATGTACTCCTGATAGCTCTGGAGGTAATGCCAATTTATAGGCAACATCACCTATTCGATCCAAGACCTCAAATGGACCGATGTAACAAGGACTCAACTTACCTCGTCGGCCAAATCTCATGATCCCTTTGGATGGAGAAACTTTCAAGAACACAAAATCTCCAACCATGAACTCGAGTGGTCTCCGTCGAGCATCTGCATAGCTCTTTTGTCTACTCTGAGCTGTCTTAAGTCTCTGACAAATTAACTTAACATCTTCTGAGGCTTGCTCGACTAGATCTGGAGCCAATAACTTACGTTCGCCCACTTCTTCCCACCCAATCGGAGATCGACACCTTCTTCCATACAAAGCTTCATATGGTGCCATCCCGATGCTTGCATGATAACTATTATTGTATGCAAACTCAGCCAATGGCAGATGGTCATCCCAGGAGCCTTTAAAGTCCATAGCACAAGCCCTCAACATATCCTCAAGCGTCTGAATCGTGCGCTCGGACTGTCCATCAGTCTGCGGATGAAAAGCTGTGCTAAAACTTAACTTAGATCCCATGGCTTCCTGAAAATGCTCCCAGAAATGGGAAGTAAACCTGGAATCTCTATCAGAAGTGATGCTCACTGGAACACCGTGTAGTCTTACTACATCTTTTACATACATATCTGCCAAAGCATTGAGTGTATCAGTTGACTTCATAGGTAGGAAGTGAGCTGATTTTGTCATTCTATCGACAATCACCCAAATACCATCATGATTTCTCTTGGTTCTGGGCAGCCCCATAATAAAATCCATCATAATGTGTTCCCACTTCCATGTAGGTATAGGCAGAGGGTGCAGTAATCCTGCTGGCTTTTGGTGCTCTACCTTAACTTGTTGACATGTGAGACAGTTTGTTACAAAATCTGCGATGTCTCTCTTCATACCCTTCCACCAGTACACCTTGCGAAGATTATGATACATCTTCGTATTTCCTGGGTGTAACGTGTACTTAGTGGCATGTGCTTCTATCAAGATCATCTTCTTCAATTCGTCATCATTAGGAACACATATACGATTCCTGAACCTCAAAATCTCATCACTACCAAGACTGAACTCTGGGGTCATACTTGACTGTATCTGATTTATAGCCTCAATGCATCTATTATCTTCCTTTTGAGCACTTCGGATTCTGTCCATTAACTCTGGCTCAATCCTCAAACTAGCCATCATTCCAATATGCTCATGAGGCATAACATTAAGATTGAGGCTTGCAAATTGTTCAATTAGTTCATACTCTTTTATCATCATATAAGACACCATACTTACATGCTTCCGGCTCAGAGCATCCGCCACCACATTGGCTTTACCCGAGTGGTACAAGATCTCACAATCGTAATCCTTTAGTAGCTCGAGCCATCTTCTTTACCTCATGTTTAATTCCTTCTGAGAAAACAAATATTTCAGACTTTTGTGATCCGTAAAAATCTGAAATTTCTCACCATACAAGTAATGCCTCCATATCTTCAGGGCAAACACTACTGCAGCTAACTCCAAATCATGAGTGGGGTAGTTCTTCTCATGGTCCTTCAATTGTCTAGAACCATATGCTACTACCTTACCATGCTGCATTAACACACATCCCAAACCTTGCCTTGAGGCATCACTATACACCGCAAATTCACCTGAACCACTAGGGATGGTGAGAATCGGTGCAGTCGTCAGTCTGTGCTTCAACTCTCGGAAGCTACATTCACAGGCTTCATTCCACTCATACTTCACTTCCTTGCGCGTCAAGCGCGTCAGTGGAGCAGCTAACTTCGAGAAACCTTCTACAAACCTCCTATAGTAGCCAACTAAACCCAAGAAACTCCTAATCTCCGTCACTGTCTTCGATCTTTCCCATTGAACCACCGCTTCAATCTTTGATGGATCAACCGAGACTCCATCTTTACTGATCACATGACCTAAAAAGGAGATTTGATTCAACCAAAAATCACATTTACTTAGCTTGGCATACAGTCCTCGATTTCTGAGGGTCTCCAAAACAATCCTCAAATGCTGCTCGTGCTCTTCCCGTGACCTCGAATACACCAAAATGTCATCGATGAAAACAATGACAAACTGGTCCAGGTACTGCTTAAATACATCATTCATCAGATTCATGAAGGCTGCAGGTGCATTGGTCAGACCAAACGGCATCACCAAGAATTCATAATGGCCATACCGTGTCCTGAATGCAGTCTTAGGGATATCTTCATCTCTAATCTTCAACTGATGATATCCCGACCTCAAGTCTATCTTGGAAAAGACTTGTGCACCCTTTAGCTGATCAAAGAGGTCATCTATCCTGGGAAGAGGATACTTGTTCTTGATCGTCACCTTGTTCAACCACCGGTAGTCTATGCATAATCTCATACTACCGTCCTTCTTCTTGACAAAAAGTACAGGAGCACCCCAAGGGGATACGCTGGGTCGTATGAATACCTTGTCTAGCAATTCCTGAAGCTGTTTCTTAAGTTCTTCCAATTCTACCAAGGCCATCCGATAGGGAGCTCTTGATATAGGCTCAGTCCCCGGTACCAAATTGATAGTGAACTCCACTTCCCTATCCGGAGGAAGTCCTGGAAGATCATCCGGGAACACCTCAGGAAAATCTCGGACTACAGGAATATCATTGAGTCCGGGACGTTTCTGATCTACGTCTTCCACATAAGCAATAAATCCTTCATACAGTCATACATACTTCTCATTACTTTCATATGAATTCAAATCAAAAACCAAACAGACTTCATATTAATTACTTGCAAAATTTACAACATAGCTAACGGGTGAAGAGAAGGTTACACTCTTAGCATAACAGTCTAATATAACATGATTATTAGCTAACCAATCCATACCCAAAATAACATCAAACCCATACATATTCAGTAGGATTAGGTCAGCCTTAGATTCTCTTTCTCCTACCCGTAGCTTACACTTTCTATACACTAATTCCGTCATTTGTGATTCCTTAAATGGTGTGCTTATCTTTAATGAGTGTTCTAAGGTCTCAGGCTCAACAGGTATCTTCATAGCAAACTTAGGTGACACAAATGAATGCGTAGAGCCTGGATCAAACAATGCTATGACATTCATACCAAATAGGTAAATTATACCTTTAATCACTTTGGACGAGGCATCGGCAGACTCTTTGTCGATGGCAAATACTCGTCCTTGGGTCACAGCTTTCTTTCCCTTCTCAGCAGCAGTAGCCTTAGGTTGTGGTTTAGGGGTCTTATCCGATTCATCAAGCATCCTCGGATCTCTCTGAGGGCAATCTCTAATCATGTGTCCTTTCTCCCCACATCTAAAGCAAGCGCCACTCGCCAAGCGACATGGCTGTGATCCATGAAACTTTCCGCACTGCTCACATCTTTGCATCGTACTCTTTTGCGAGCTAGCGGTACTTCCAACTTGATTTCGGGATCGCTCATCACTTATCTTAATCCCTGTAGCTTTAGGAGTACCTATACCATTACCATCATCATTATAACTCCAACTTCAATATAATTCCATATAATTATTAAATTAATTTAAAGATTATCTTTTCATACTTTACTTACCTATAGAAACTCCTTCAGATCGTCTACTTCTCTGAAATGGATACTTATCACACGAAGCTTTCTCATCCGACTTCCGCTTCATCGGTTCTTTGCCTTTACCCTTGGCTCGGAAGTCAACATGATGTAGGTCATAGTCCTGCTCACACAACTGAGCCTTACGGACAGCTTCTCCATAAGAGGTGATATCCATCGGATACAACTTAGATCTAATCGAGGACTTCAATCCCTCGATGAATCTGTAGATCTTATGCCCTTCATCTCTTCTGACCTCTGGATCAAATCTACTCAAGGTGGTGAACTTAGATTCATATTGATTCACCGTCATCGTACCTTGAGTTAAACTTAAAAACTCAATCTTCAATCTATTCCGATCCGTGCGTGGGATGTACTGTTCATTAAAAGCCTCTACAAATCTATCCCACGTAACCTCATCATATCGGGCCTCTAACACGGTCCGAGTGGCTTGCCACCAATATTCAGCATCATCCACTAGTAGGTAGGCAGCCAATCCTACTTTTTTCCTTTCAGAATAGGGCATGTACTCAAAAGATTTGAGGACTGCTTTCATCCAGTTCTCAGCTGTCAACAGATCTCTTTCCCCCTTGAACTTAGGCGGATCCAACTTCTTGAATTCCTTAATCAATGCCACACTGCAATAGGCTCTAGGATCTCACCTTCCAGTAACTGGGACTGGTGGGGTTACTTCCGTAGGAGGAACTACAGGTGTAGCTGCTGGGGTACTTGTGGCCACATTCGGGAATTTAGACATGAATTGGGTAAACATCGTGGCCATATTCTCCATGTGCTTCTCCATCTTAGCCAGTCTCGTATTCGGGCTATGTGGTGGAGATGGTTGAGGAGACGGAACTGGGGGCTCTTCAGTGCGACCCCGTCCTCTTCCTCTACTTGTACCTCTTCTTTGTGAGCTCATACTGTAAAAATAGTCATCATTGAGCTCTTTAGTATAACCATAAGCAGTTATACTATACATTTGCATTCAGACAAGTACAGTACAATTGGGGATATACTCTATTTCTAGCTTATTGACACTGACAAACCTCCAATCAAATTGCTCTGATACCACTCTGTGACGTCCCCGTCACTCCATCTTATCACCTAACTTTTTCTTATTATCTTATTAGATCTTATTTTGATTTAGTTTATCCAGTGTCATTCTTTCTTTACTCTTAAGCTAATTATCTAATAGCTCACACAAATTATTTCTTTTCAATAAACATCAAATGATATATATAAATACCATTTCATTTCCATAGGATCTCATACATCATCTTTATCTTACATCCCCAGAATTCCTAAGTACATATTAGCTACTTGTACTGTAACTGAATTACATTTGTTATACATAAACATGTAAGTATACCTTCAATGCTAACTGGGAAGCGTATCGAGAAGGTACACTCTACTTCTTCGAAATCAAGCTCCTCTAATCGGAGCGAGGCTCACTTTAAGTAATCTGAAAAATGGTCGTAAAAAGGGGTGAGTTTACGCTCAGTAAGAAAACTACATAAAAGAGCGTGCTATGCCTCTATATGCATTTTTCCTACTTGGCTCTATAATGTCATGTAAAGCATTATAAAGCATGCTTCATAAACTTCTTTCATGCATTGTTTGTAACCATGCATATTCATTTAAAATGACATGGCAAGCATACTTCCTTTAAAACATCATACTTCATATCATACTTAAAAACATACATCATATACTTCTTCATACATACATCTTGTACTTTGTAATAGATGGAGACTATGTACAATGTTTAAGCGATTGAGTCGTCATATGAACCGTTCATTCCCATTCATATGACTCATATGACTCTAATCATGCATTAGTACATTGGTATACCATGTAGAGGTCAGGGATTCTCTCCTGCCTTAATAATACCATAGTGAACACTAGTCAGGTGTCACTAATGGTCTTGAGGACCGGACTAGGGTTCCTCACTTAACATACATATTACTGAGGACTTGATCAGAGTCTCTCAGCCATCAGAAATGCATAATCATTACGCAGTCCATAGCCTCAAAACATTTATAATATTCTTTTCAGAAACACCTTTGTGTTTAATTCAAATAAGCTTTGAAAACATCTTTTCATACAGGGCAGTCGACTGGTCTTATAGGGCAGTCGACTGCTGCTTCATAATTTTATTTCTCGAAATTATTTTCTTTTCGAAAAATACATGGAGGCAGTCGACTGGTCCATATAGC
The DNA here is from genome assembly GCA_032173925.1 of Heritiera fomes. Classification (NCBI taxonomy): domain Eukaryota; kingdom Viridiplantae; phylum Streptophyta; class Magnoliopsida; order Malvales; family Malvaceae; genus Heritiera; species Heritiera fomes. Next base: position 24,553,020 of record JAPDPM010000005.1, read on the forward strand.
AGTCGACTGGTTTTCAAACAGAATGCTTCTTAGCAAATAGCAGTCGACTGGTCATATAGCAGTCGACTGGTTTTCAAACAGAATGCAATTTGACAAATAGCAGTCGACTGTCCCATATAGCAGTCGACTGGTTTGAAACAGAATACTTCTGGGTAAATAGCAGTCGACTGGTTTGCATCGGTTTTCGAAAACGACGTTTTGGTTGTCTCTAGGCAGTCGACTTCCCTCTAAGGCAGTCGGCTGCCCCTAGCCTAATTGGTACTAGGAGACAAGTCCGAAAATGCATCTTTTCCTGCACAAAATCAACTATTGTTTCTCTCCAAAGCACATAACAACATCATAAAACATGCGGACATAGCCGCCTTACGTCCGTTACATAATTTCCTTACCTCGATTCCTTCGGAAACGCGAAATCACTTGATGCGTCACCTTAGCTCTTCACTTCTTTAACCTAAAATCATCATACCACATCAAACCTTAAATTAAACCACATACACATGTTATACCAGCTCAGTATAACTTCAAAGCATAAACCAAATTGACTAAACCATCTTCTCCTCTTACCTTCACTAGAGACCAAAACTTCAAATCTTGAGATCTCCTCCAATACTTGGAATTAATTCACCAAACTCCGGATATCATCTAGTCTAGTGATAAGGATCGTTTTTCATTCCACCAACTAAGTGAATCGATGGATGAACGAGAGGGTTTGTCAAGGTAGCTTGTGTTGGAAACTATGGAAGAATGGAATGGAACGAGAGGGAGAGCTGGAAGAAGGAGCTGGCGTAGGGTGATGATGGTGAGGGGGGGGTGAGTCATGCAAAGACATTAAATGCATGCTCATCTCATCCCTTATCTCAGCCATTAATCCTCAAATTGACTAATTGACCCATTTAATTTCTCTTTTCCTCCTTCCCATCTCAGCCATTTATTAAATCACCAATCAAAATTTCTGATTTTATTTCTTTTCTCATACCTTAATTAATTTTCTGATATCAACATGCTTCATTTGACTTATTGACTATCAACTTTCTTATTTCTTCTATATTCCCTTCATCATGCATACATCATTCATACATTAAACTTCTCATTCATTGAGTCATATTAGATTAAAATACTTTATATACATGAGGGAATACATGAAAATTGGGGCTCTCACATTGAACCTCGCCCTTTTCTTTAACTATCATCAATTATCCAAAGAGTTTGGCGAACTCATATGCTGCCAACTCATGCAACTCTTGAGCTCGCCTCAACCTTTGGGCGAATACTCACCCATTTTGGCAAGCAGATTCTGTTCGCCCATTATGTTTCCTTACTCATTCTTGATTATTTTCCATCTAATTTCTTATATATTCGATAGTATTTAACTAAAACAAGGCTATATCTATGTTCATTACGTTGTGAAACATAGAAATCTAGCATTAAATATCAAGAGAACCATAAAAATATGAAACTCACCTTAACTGAGTTGCACTTCCAGAACAGAGTGCTTTTCTGCCTCACTTAGCTTTACTTCTCTTGTTCCTTAGCTCTTCAACACTGGAGAAAAGGTTTAGCTAACTAAGAATGAAGTTTCATGGCTCATGTATAAGAGGAATGGAAGAAACGAGATTGAGTTTGCAGTAATCACAGTATTGATGAGAAGATTTTAGAAGGAGATGAAGTTTGCTTCAGTCGATTTTCTTCATGAAGTTTTCTTATATAATCACTCAAATCCCCTCAAAATCTACCACCTGTTCTCATCCCGATCTCTTTCATCATTACCTTGTCTTATAGCTCATTAAATGGTGAAGAAAATATGGCAATGGCGTGGTGAAGTTTTTCTACTGTCAATAAATGGTGAAGACAATTCTAGCCAAAAAGGGACGGCTAGGAAAATCTCTTGCTGCAGTGTTGACTAAATTTTCTTTCCTTTTTCTCTTCCTCTCTTTCTTCTCCACGCCACTTCCAGCCACTATTATTGACTTTTCATCTCATTTATTCATTTGTTTTCTTCTTTTCTTCAACACTTCATTTAATGCTTTCTATGCATAATCATTATCTTAACCTTTTTTTTTATCAAGATCACCCATCTATTTCTTGTTGCACTATAATATTTGTTTTTCTTTCTTTATACACCATACTATAAATCATCACTTAAAATGAAAAGTGGAAATTCACATACAATGATTCTTTAATTCCACTAAAAGAATTTATTTCCACTATCAATCATGTACAAATATGGTATATAGTATAATAAAATTCAGGTCTTACACTAGGGTAGATAGACATCATAGAAGGTACCATAGGTATAGAGATCGAGTTGATAGAGCCCGTGATAGAGGCAAGGAAAAGATGGATGGAAACCTTGGCAGTATAAAATTGAAGATTCCTCCTTTCTGAGGCAAGAATGATCCTGAGGCATATTTGGAGTGGGAAAAGAAGATTGAAATGGTGTTTGACTGCCACCACTACTCTGAGGAAAAGAAGGTCAAACTTGCAGCAATTGAGTTCACAGAATATGCTATGGTTTGGTGGGATCAGTTAGTCTCTAGTAGAAGAAGATATGGAGATCCTCCAGTGTCTACGTGGAATGAGATGAAGCGCATCATGAGGAAGAGATTTGTACCTACTCATTACTATAGAGAGCTATATCAGAAACTCCAAGGCCTTACCCAGGGCTCCAAGAGTGTTAAGGATTACTACAAAGAAATGGAAATAACCATGATCCGAGCCAATATCCAGGAGGATGCAGAGGCTACTATGGCTCATTTTCTCTAAGGCTTAAACCGTAAGATTGCCAATGTAGTAGAGTTGTAGCATTACATGGATTTAGAGGAGATGCTGCATGTGGCCATCAAAGTGGAAAGGCAACTCCAAAGGAAAGGTACATCCTGTTTCACTCTTAGTTCAGTTCCTGTTTGGAAATCTAACACCTTTCTTAGGGATGATAAGCATGTGTCTACACCTAAGTCAGAGAGCTTTGCAAAGCCCAAGCCTGAGGGCCCTCCAAAGCCCAAGACTGAACTTGCCCAAGCATCCCAGAGCAAGACACGTGACATTAAGTGTTTCAAGTGTTTAGGTCATGGACATGTTGCCTCACAGTGTCCCAACCGTAGAGTGATGATCATGCATAGGAATGGAGATGTTGAGAGTGAAGGTTCTGAAGTCGGTGTTGAAGATGAGATGCCTGAGTTAGAAGATGCTGAAGAAGAAGAAGTTGTTGAGTATGCTGCTCATGGTGAAGCACTTGTTGCCAGGCGTGCACTTAATACCCATGTGAAGTTTGAAGATAAGGCACAGCGTGAAAACATCTTCCATACGAGATGCCATATTAGTGACAAGGCATGCACTGTAATCATTGATGGTGGGAGCTGTACTAATGTTGCTAGCACATACCTTGTTGATAAGTTAAAGTTGCCCACTACCAAGCATCACCACCCATATAAGTTGCAGTGGATTAATGACTGTGGTGAAGTGAATGTGGTGAAGCAAGTCTTGGTTCCTTTTCTTATTGGAAGTTATCGGGATAAGGTGTTGTGTGACGTGGTGCCCATGCAAGCTAGTCACCTATTGCTGGGTAGACCGTGGCAGTATGATCGGAGAGTCATCCACGATGGTTACACTAACCGTTACTCCTTTACTACGGATGGCAAGAAGATCACTCTTACTCCCCTTAGCCCCAAGGAGATTTATGAGGACCAATTAAGGCTAAAGGAGCAATATGACGAGCAAAGGAAGCAAGCTAAAGAAAAGAAGGAAAACAAAGAAAGCAAAACAGTGAGCTGCTATGCCAAACCCCGAGATGCGAAGACTGTGTTTCTTGCTAAGTCTCCTATCCTTTTACTCTTATTTAAAGATTCTTGTTTCATTAATGCTAAACTCCATGATACTTTGCTTACTAATGTTGTCTCATTGTTGCAGGAGTTCGAGGATGTATTCCCTGAGGAGATCCCAAGTGGATTACCCCCGATTCGTGGGATCGAGCACATGATTGACCTTATCCCCGAAGCTGCCATTCCTAACCGTCCAGCCTACAGAAGTAATCCCGAGGAGACGAAAGAGCTTCAAAGGCAAGTTGAGGAGCTCATGAGGAAACGTTATGTGAGAGAGAGAGTATGAGTCCATGCACCGTGCCCGTACTGCTTGTGCCAAAAAAAGATAGGACGTGGAGGATGTGCGTTGACTGTCGAGCCATCAACAAAATCACTGTAAAGTACCGCTACCCTATTCCTAGGCTAGATGACATGCTTGATGAGTTGCATGGTGCATGCATGTTTTCTAAAATTGATTTAAAGAGCGGATATCACCAAATTCGTATGAAAGAAGGTGATGAATGGAAAACCGCATTCAAGACTAAACATGGTCTCTACGAGTGCTTAGTTATGCCTTTTGGCTTGACTAATGCACCCAATACATTCATGCGCTTAATGAACCATGTTTTACGTGATTTCATTGGTAAGTATGTGGTTGTCTATTTTGATGATATTTTGATATACAATAAGAGCCAGCATGAGCATGTTGAGCATCTTAGGAATGTTCTTACTGTTTTGAGGAATGAAAGTTTGTATGCCAACTTTAAGAAATGTACATTCTACACTAATAAGATTGTTTTCCTTGGGTATGTAGTCTCTTCACATGGCATTTCTGTTGATAATGAGAAGGTAAAGGCAATTAAAGATTGGCCTGTACCTAAGTCTGTTTCTGAGGTGCGTAGTTTCCATGGTTTAGCTAGTTTCTATCGTTGATTCGTTAGAGATTTTAGCACTATAACTGCACCTTTGATCGAAGTGGTCAAAAAGAATGTTGCATTTCATTAGGGTCCCGCACAAGAGCATGCTTTTAATTTGCTTAAGAATAAACTTTGTTCTGCTCCTTTGTTATCTCTGCCTGACTTTACTAAAACTTTTAAGATTGAGTGCGATGCCTCAAGTGTAGGTATTGGAGCTGTGCTTATGCAAGAAAAACGCCCAATTGCTTTCTTTAGTGAGAAGTTAAGTGGAGCAGCACTTAACTATCTCATATATGACAAGGAGATGTACGCGTTAGTGAGGGCCTTGGAGATATGGCAACATTACTTATGGCCCAAGGAATTTATCATCCACACTGATCACGAGTCCTTGAAGCATATGAAAGGACAGAGTAAGCTGCATAGGCATCATGCCAAGTGGATAGAATTCATTGAGATGTTCCCGTACATGATCAAGTACAAATAAGGTAAAGAGAACGTCGTAGCTGATGCGTTCCCTTCTTTCCAGAATTGATTTTTCTGGGCTGATGGACCTTTTCTTGCACTAAAAAGCTTACTGCCACTGGGTGATCGATCCCTTCCCTTAGGGGATCGATCTCATGCCTCCAGAAAGCCATTTTCCTGCACTTTTGGGTTAGAAATGATGTGACCTTTGATCCTAATCCAACCCAAAACATATTGGCACTTTTGTGGGAGTTTTTCTTGACTTTCTTTGATGAAAACATTGTCCAAAAATTCATTAAGTGATTTTCTAAAATATTCAAAATATTTATAAAGAATTAAGACCAATAAGGATGTGTAATTAAATCATGGTCTTAATGTTTCATATGAACACTTAAAATGGATTGAGAAAATCATGTGTGATAAGGCAAATTTACAATATGAATTAAAACATTAAAGCTTACTTAACTTTTTGTCATTTCAAAATACATATAGCAATTTAAAGCTAACAAAAGAGATAGTACGTCTACATGGTGTACCGAGGACTATTGTTTCCGATCGAGATGTCAAGTTATTTAGTTACTTTTGGAAGACGTTATGGGGAAAGTTAAGAATAATTGTTATTCTCCACCACTTGTCACCCCAGACTGATGGACAGACTGAGGTAGTCAACCGAACCCTATCCACATTATTGAGGTCCATTATACAAAAGAATTTGAAGAATTGGGAAGATTGCTTGCCACATGTGGAGTTTGCATATAACCGCAGTGTCCACTCCACTACGAGTTGCTCTCAATTTGAAGTTGTTTATGGCTTCAATCCTCTTACTCCTTTGGATTTGTTGCCATTACCTAGTGCTGAGCAAAGTAACTTGTATGGAGAACAGAAGGCTAAGTTTGTGAAGCAACTCCATGAGAGAGTATGTCAAGCTATTGAAAAAAAGACTGAGCAGTATACCGCCCAAGCAAATAAGCATCGTAAGAAAGTAGTCCTTGAGCCTGGTGATTGGGTTTGGGTACATATGAGAAAGGAGAGGTTTCCTGTTCAGTGACGAACTAAGTTGCATCCCTGAGGAGATGGACCATTCCAAGTCATTGAGAAGATCAGTGATAATACCTATCGATTGGATCTTCCTGGTGAGTATGGTGTATCTGCTACTTTTAATGTTTCTGATCTTTCTCCCTTTTCTTTTGATGAAGGTATATGTGATTTGAGGACAAATCCTTTTGAGGAGAGGGGGAATGATGGAGATCCACTTGCTCGTGATGTTTGTGATGCTAAAGATCCATTGGTCATCCAAGGAGGTCCAATTACCCGAGCTCGAGCCAAGAAGATGCAACAAGCCCTGGCCTCATTAATACAACAAGCTCTGGCATCATTAAAGCATCAAGGAAGCTTCCATGAAGAGTCCCAAGACATCTATACTTGCTTGGAAGCCCAAACGACATGAGCATGGTTTACTATCTTATTTTAGCTTAACAATAAGATGGGTTAAGTGTTTGAATAGCCCACATTTGAGTCTTATTATGTCTTGGACTATTTATTTTATGTAACTAGGTTTAGGCATGAATTTGGGTTTGGTCTTGTTTTCTGTTAGTGTTAATTTCAGCCTACTTGTTTATGGGCTTAAGTGCTAGGTATTATTATAAATACCTTATAAACGCTATTGATGGGCAGATCAGTTTTGAATTTCAGAATTTAAGTGTGCCTTTCTCTTGGGTTCCCTCTCAACTAGGCTTATCAAGGTCTTCTTCCTTGTGGCGCCTCCTTTTTTCACCATCCACCATTGCTATACCTTAGGTTTTCGAATTCTTATTCGTAGGGTCAAGGTCCAATACCTTTGGGTTCGAGTCTCTTTAGGCTTCAGGTCTAGGTTTCAGAAGGGGTCATTCATCATCTTTGCTTCTGTCCTGTTGCGTTTCAACTCCTTCAAATTCCAATCTACATTTTCTCTTATCCGTGCATATCACCAACCATCTTTAAAACTTTGACTTTGAACATTTTCCTTACACTCCAGGTTGATAAGTTCATCAATTCTTTTGATTTGATCATCATTATAAGGATCATCCCTTTATTGAATTCGTTGTAACTCAATGTATTACTATACAATGATAGAAATTCACCCTAAAGTCCTATTATATTTTTGAAAATGCATAGATTCCAAACATAGAGAGGGGCCCTATAAACCAATAAATATATGGTTCTATAATTACAGTCTAAATCCTCTAACCACTGGCAAATATCTAAGAACCACTCCTTGAACCAATTCTTGCGAAGTTTCTTTATTCTTAACATGATTTCATCATCCTCAATGATGATCAGTAATTGTTTCCTTGAAATCTTCATAACTACAATACTATACTCCTCTTGATTCTCAAAGAATTCCATTAACATATCGGTTTCCAAGTTCTCCTTGGCTAAACCCAACATGCACCTTTCAAGATGTGAAGAGCATCGTTGGTAATCATCCCCAAGCATACTTTTTTTTTTGTTTTCTTCTTCTCTTTTTTTTTAGCAAAAAGAGATCTCCTATTATCGCCTTGAACATCAACTACAACTCTTGAATCAGCTATTGGGATTCCTTCATTCATAAGAGCTTCCTTGAATGTTTTCTTTTGAACTTCACTTCCTGGTTTAATATGGGGATTTTGTTTGACCTTTTGTTGCCATTGTGACCTTACTAGGACTTCTTTACTATCTGATCTTCCAAAAGGGATACTCTTATCTAGTAAGAGGATCTTGTTTTTAACTTTGCAAGATTAACCCTAATCTTATGGTCCATTAACCATGTTCCATTCAACTGAGCTACAACATTTTTTGCTTCTTATATGTTGACGAAATGAACAAACTGATATTTTTTACACCTTGTAGATTTTTTCTTTGGTATAGAGACATCAACGACCTTCCTATAATGAAGGAAGATCTGATGGAGCCACCTCCAATGGATAGATAATGGAAGGTTGTTGACAGAGACAAAGAACATCATTGAGCTTACCTCACATTAAAATAGTATTGTTTCTTCGACAGAGCCCCCCACTAACATTGTTGCTTCAAAGTTAGTCATTTGATTCAACAAACGTTAGCCACGAAACAATAGTGATTTAATTCATTAAAATAAAGATTGAATTCATGCATCATAGTTTGTCACTTTCAACATGTGAACTTAAGAAACTTGGAACATCATGTTGGGAATGTAACGTCCTCTTTTAATTCAAATACCAACTAACTTTTTCTTTCACTTAAGATTGGTTAGGCTGTTTGTCGAGTCATCCTTTCGTCTTCTTATACTTTATATTTCTTCGCTTAACATGGTGATATCGATTTCAAGGGAAAAGTATTTTTTATACATATATATAAGTCATTTTACAAATAGGTTTTAAACTTTTATTCAAGTGCCTACTAGTTCCTTTAACAATTTACATCCCTAACATGGTCTAATATACATCACAATATTGTACCATAGTCTAAAATACATAACAAAATGAATATACCTTCAAGGAATTGGAAGCGTGCCTCAAAGGAATACTGTACAATCCAAAATGTAAGCTCTTCTACAGAGAGCGAAAAATCACTGCAAATAGTTTAGGTGGAAAAATAAGGGAGTGAGTTTACGCTTAGTAAGGAATATATATAAAAGTACGTACTATGTCTCTATATGCAGGTTCCTACTTAGCTTAGTAAGGAATATATATTAGGATCCTTAATAGCACTGATAGTTCGAAAGGAAGGAATTACTATAGCCAATAAGGATTGCTAGGTGAGTATAAAAGAATGCTTTAAAGCACCTCACATGTCCCCGGTCTTACTTTTGGCTATAAGGATTTATCATATGTTCACAAATATAAGTTGGAACTCGTTATAAAACAGATGCCAAATAAAATATAAGTTCATCAAATACCATATAACACATATAATCCCATCTTATAAATCACTTACATATATTTAAATAAATCAAATACTTGTATATGCATCAAATCATCTGAAATCAAGTATGTAAATAAACTTCCAATAATTTGAAGAGACGGTTAACACCCAATAGAATCATGCACCAAATAAATCCTGTAAGGGATGCACATATAAAGTGGCGTACCCACGTATGGGCCAAGGCTCCTCCCTTAAGCCAAACACATATAAGAGACAAATGGCCATCGTCGATGATCCACAGTGAACACTAGTCAAGTGACAACTGTGGTGCTGAGGACTTGACTAAGGTCCCACAGCCAAATACAAATAATAATCACATAAATATGCATGGTCACCAAAGGAGTTAACAATCTCAAAACATTTGTTATCAAATTATTACTTTTTGAAAAACCATTGATAATCATAAACATTCTTATATACCTTAATGGAAATCGAAATACATTTATACAAAATAGGCTTAAACCACTATTTAAAAAAGGGGGCAGTTGACTGCTCTTTTAGGACAATCGACTGCTATGACATATAAATTTAATAAATTTATTTTCTTTTTAAATTTAAAATATTTGAAAATTCGGATGGAAGTAAGGCAGTCGACTAGTGTGCAAATAGAATGCTTTTCGAAAAAAATGTAATCGACTAGTGCGTAAACAGAATGCTTATGGAAAAATAGTAGTCGACTGCTATATAGGGCAGTCGAATGCTTTAAGTCGATTTCGGAAATAAATACGTCACGACTGTTTCTAGGCAGTCAGCTGCCTTTTAAGGTAGTCAGTTGCCCCTAGTCAGACTCGACATTAGGAGTAAAATTGAGATTCAAACCCCTGCACATATAAAACAGTTTCATTTGATATCCAACCATCCAACCACATGCAGACACATTCACCCTACGTCTGTTATACATATTCCTTACCTCATATAACTCAAAAACGTAGTAGCTTGTTGCACCAACACTTTTCCCTTCACTTCTTCAAAGCTGCAAAAACCATAGTAACCATTAACAAATCAAACCTCTACTTAGATCAAACCTCTCTAAGGCTTCTTTTAACACTTAAACCTCATCCTCCAACCTTCAAATAGCACAAATCCTTTCTTGACCAAACCCTTAAAAAACCTCTACACTTGATTTTATTTCATTTCCAAGTTATAAACATGTTATACCACTTTATCACAACTCCAAACCTTGAATAGAATTGAAAGAAACAACTTCTTTTCTTACCTTTATTGGTAACCAAAATAATAGCAACAAGATAATCCCAAAGCCTTTGATTCAACCCTCCAAATTACAAGTATAGCTAGAGTTAGTGATGAGGAACAATTTTCATTAAAGAAGCTTGGTGATTCGATGAAAGAAGATAGGTGTTCTACAATTGAAATTAAAACAAACTTGAAATAGAAAAAATCCGAAACTAAAACCAGAACAACAAGAAATCAATAAAACCGAAAAATAAAAAAGCAATGTTGTAATAAAACAAAACTATTGTTTAAAATTGAAATTCAAAATAATATGGAAAATGATTTAAAAACATGTAAAAGTTTTTAAAAACTGGGTTTTTAGTGAGCTAATTTTAGGTTTTTTTTAGAGAGGTAGAGAGAGGTTAGAGAATTCGAAGAAGATAAAAATAAATAGGAAAAAATAGAAAAGATGAAAATAATAAATAAATAAAAATATAAAGATAACAAAAAAGTCATGGTTTAGGGCAAACTGTAATGAAAACAAATCACAAGGTGATTAAGTGTCAAGTTTTAAATATCAGGTGGAACATTTAGTCCGCCCCTAATCACAATGTATATATATATATGTAATTTACCCTATATTGTAATATGCTATATGCACCCTGCAAATGATCTAAATAATCTAAAGATAAAATGTGTTTCTGCAATTCCAATTGTCATCAACCTAATGACAAGTAATTATTATAACTTAGGCCATTAATCCTGATATGGGAAAGCCTAATCCAAGAAAGGCCCATCTTGAAGGCAGCACATCAAGCCATGTGGCACGATCTTATTGGGCCACGTGGCGTACTAGTGGGAGACCTTCTCCCAACCGACGGTAGACATCCTGACGCCTAGCGGGAGGCACCCTCTCGCGACAAGGTGAAACATCTCGCTTGGCGAGAAACATTCTCCCGCCTCCCGCCACGAAAACCTCCAGCATGGTCTTATTGACCTGCCGACATCCGGAGAAGGGCTACAGGAGGCACCCTCTTGCATATGAAGAACAACAGTCGTTGGAGTGCTTGAGATGTGCAAGGAATAGAGTCTTTGGAAGCACAAAAGATGATACTGCCCTCGGTAATTACTCTGCAGTGTCGGTGATTCACTCGCCAATAAATAGGTCACAGGTATTATTTTATTCCTTAATTTTTTACTTCTGGCTTGGATGTACAATATTCCCAAGAATACTTTGCTGACTTAAGCATCGGAGTGTCTACGTAGGGAACTACCCCCTGCATTCCTCTGACTTTTCCTATTTTGTAGAAGCTTTGGGAGAAACATGTAGAGAAGGACAAATAGCTTACGTCAACAATCACTCATTGTTGTTTTGTGCAACAACAATTGGCACCATCTATGGGAATTCAAAATAAAAGCCAGTTGAAACTTTAAAGATGGTAAGAGCAAGATCGACTACTGTCAGAGATGAAAGTGAAAAGAAGTCCGTGAGTTCTCCTAAACAACCGACCCGCCACAAGACACAGGTGAATAGGGAAGAAGAGAGAACGACAGTGTTTGTGGTAGAATTGAAGCCTTGAGGCGGCAAATCGAAGAAACAACTCAGGAATTGGGGGCTATGGTGGATCTGTTTAAGGGAGTCCTCCCGTAATTGAGCCTGTCGCAAGCCGTACAGAACCTCATGGGAGAGACGAGCCAAGGGGTACCATCGCAAGTGCCAAGGAGACAGGGTACTCAAGTGGCGACAGACCCCCCGCTAAGATAGGAGGTGCATCTTGTGGGAAAGACTCAGAACCAGTAGGATGCGGCAGGGCTTGGGAGCAAACGGCCTACCGCAGGGTCTCTGAGGAGTATGAGGCTGCGGTAGGCATGGGACCTATGGCAAGGTATATGCGATAGGGTCTCGAGGCCGTGTGATAGGGTGCTGGGCAACTGGGTACTGAGGCTATGGCAGGGTCTTTTGCCTTACACCAGAGTCCATCAAATCTTGCCAAGACTGACATGGGACATGGTGTTGGAGCTGCTGGAAAGATTAATGTTGATGAAGAGAGCACATGGAGGGTCGGGTCGGAGTTTGACCCCACCTGGAACATGCAAATGACACGAGAGGATGCATCCCAAAGTAAAAGGAAAGAGGTAGTTGTTGAAGACCAGCCCGACTTGCCCCGTGTCGAAAGGGATAGAGATCAACCCGCTCCTACAGTAGATATGAAGAAGATGATAGGACAGGTGTTGGAAGAGAAGAAGTTGGTATCAACGAAGAAGAGCCAGAGGAGAAGGATACCATTTAGTGTGGCCATCATGCAGAAACCATTGCCCCCAAAGTTCAAGATGCCGCAAATGACCACGTATACAGGAAAGATGGATCCCTATGATCATATACAGAACTATGAGGCCTTGATGTTACTACATGGATGGGAGGATGAAATAATGTGTAGGGCCTTTTCGCTAACTCTAACGGGGCATGCGATGAAGTGGTTCAACAGTTTGCCTGAGGGATCCATTACCTCTTTTGATCAATCGCGGAATGAGTTCCTTAAGGCGTTATTGTGAAGAGCCGAGGAAGAAAGAGCCAACTTATTTGCTTACCCTTAAGCAAGGAAGTAAGGAGTCCTTGAAGAGTTCAAGATCGGTTTAGGGATGCCACTCTGGAGGTACATGATTTGCAAGCAGTAGTAGCCGTGGCAGCTATGTTACAAGGGACCAGGTCTGAGAAGTTGCAGGAGTCCTTATCGTTAGACCAACTGACTACAATCTCAAACTTATTCTCCCGAGTGAATAAGTACATTACCCAAGAGGAAGTGATGAAAATGGCATCGGCTAGGGAACAGAAGGAAAGAAGGAAACAAGGAAGAGAAACCTCCAAGGGGTCTTCCAGCCAATCAGGCAAACCTGAGAAGGCCCCTAAGTTGAAATACACCACTTACACCCCCTCACTGAATCTCGGGCTTCTGTGCTGGCAGCTATCGAAGGGTCAGGTCTTATACAGCTTCCAAAGAAGACCTTGGGGAATTTGGGTCATAACATAGATTCATACTGTAACTACCATTCCGCATATGGATATTCCACAAAAAAGTGTAGGGAGTTGATGAATCAGCTTGAGAAGTTGGCATGGGAAGGTAAGATAGACCGATTTGTGTGGAGGAGTGAAAGAAACAATTATCCCACTCGTAATAGGGGAAATAACCCTATAGACAAAAAAGATGAAAATAGGAGGAATGGAAGAAGAATTGAAGATACCGAGAGAAATGACAACATGAGGGTAGATAAGAGAAATCAAAAGGAAGATAATGAGCCTACAGGTCCAGCAATTAATGTTATATTAGGAAGGGAATCAATAGCCAGTGTTTTTTCCTCGTCTAGAAAGTCCTATGCCCGACAAGCCTATCAGGTAAACTCAATGATAGAAGCAAAGCAGGATGAGAAACCCATTACCTTCATGCAGGCTGATAGAGGGGATGTAGTGATTCCTCATGATGACTCGATGGTGATCTAGGCAGTCGTAGCAAAGCACCCAGTCAACTGGATCCTAGTTGATAATGGGAGTTTGGTAAATTTGATTTATTGGAACTGCTTCAAAAAGATAAATATTTCAGAGGATAGACTGAAGTCGATACCTACACCTCTATATGGGTTTTCTGGTGAAAAGGTGAAGGTAGTAGGGGTAATTCAACTACGTGTCACGTTGGGGTAAAGCTTAAGGAGCGTTGTCAGCCAAGTACTATTCATGGTGGTGAAGTTAACTTCAATGGCTTACAACATAATTTTTGGGTGGCCGCTATTGAACAACATAAGAGCAGTAGTCTCCCCTTACTATTAGCTGATGAAGTTTCTGACGGCTTATGGTGTAGGCCAAGTAAGAGGAGACCAAAAGAGAGCGAGGACATGTTATATCTCGTCCACTATGTGCAAGGGGATTCAGAGGAAAGAAACCCTCACGTTGAAAGAACTGCCTAAGCCAAAGCCTGACGAAGAGAATGAGGCAGTTCGGTTAGATGAGGAAGATGAAGAAAAGGTGGTATACGTGAGAAGTCAGCTGCTTGACAAAACAAAAGAGGAGATAATTTGATGCTTAAAAAAATACTTATGTCTTCGCATAGACCCTCGCTGACATGCCTGGAATCGACCCTAAGATTGCTTGCCACCGATTGAATGTCATCCCAGAAGCCAAACCGATCAAGCAAAATAAGAGAAATTTTGCTCTTAAAAGGCAGCAAGTTATAGATGAGGAAATCTCGAAGTTGTTACAAGCGGATTTATCAGAGAAGTTATAATTACCCTAACTGGTTGGCTAATGTGGTGATGGTGAAGAAAGTTAATGGGAAGTGAAGAATGTGTGTGGACTTTACTGACTTGAATAAGGCTTGTCCCAAAGATTCTTCTCGTTGTCGCACATTGATAAACTGATGGACGAAACTCCCGAATAAGAACTCTTGAGTTTTTTGGATGCTTTTTCGGGGTACCACCAAATCATGATGCACCCAGATGATGAAGAGTAAACTTCTTTCGTTACTAATAGCGGAACATATTGCTATCGAGTAATGCCTTTCGGCTTGAAGAACACGAGTGCTACATATCAGCGAATGGTGAACAAGGTGTTCAGAGATTTGCTGGGAAACACCATGGAAGCTTATGTAGATGATATGATCATAAAGAGCCACAAGGGAGAGTCACACTTCGAGAAAATGTCAGAAGTATTCAAGGTGTTGCAGCGATACAATATGAAGTTAAATTCCAACAAATGTTCATTTGGAGTAAGATCCGAAAAATTCTTGGGGTACATGATCACCAATCGGGGAATCGAAGCTAAACCCGAGAAAATTCAAGCGATCTTAGATATGAAGCTGCCAACAACTGTAAGAGAAGTGCAAAGACTAATCGGAAGGATAGCTGCTTTGAGTTACTTTTTATCCAAATCAGCAGCAAAGAGCTTGCCATTTTTCAAAGCGATAAATGGAGGTAAAAACTTCAAGTGGACTAAAGAATGTTAGGTGGCATTTGATAAGTTGAAAGAGCATCTGAAGGAAATTCTACTATTTTCTAGACCTCAACCCGGGGATGAACTTTTCATGTATTTGGGCGAAGGTGAAAAGGCAGTTAGTGCAGTCCTGTTGAGAAGAGATGGGGATAAAGACTGCCCAATCTACTATGTGAGCAAAGTTTAACTGGATGCTGAGATGAGATATCCCCAAGTTGAAAAGGTGGCCTTATCACTCGTGACGGCAACTCGAAAGCTACGGTCGTACTTCCAAGCCCATTCAGTGACTGTCCTAACAAACCAGCCTTTAAGACAAATATTACAAAAGCCAACTTTCGGGGCATTTAACTAAATGGGTGGTCGAGCTTAGTGAATATGACATACATTTCCAGCCTCGTTAGGCAATAAAAGGGCAAGCGTTGGTAGATTTTATTGTTGAATGCACCGATCGGGAAACTCAAGAAATATCAAAGATAGTTTGGTGGAAGTTGTTTGTAGACAGAGCTCGAAGTGTTGATGGTAGCAGAGCTAGGATTGTACTGATCTCGCCCGAGGGAGAAGCCTGTGAGTATTCCCTCCGTTTTAACTTTCCAAGATCCAATAACGTAGCTGAATACCTAGTCGGAATGAAGATAGCTAAAAAGTTTGAAGTTAGCAACCTAATGGCTCATAGTGACTCCTAATTGGTGGTAAATCAATTTCTTGGTGAGTACGAAGCACGAGAGCCTACTTTGGTGCCATACTTGCAGAAAGTTCAATTATTAGCACAATCATTCAAGAACTTCCGATTAACCCAAATCAATCGGTCTGAAAATAGCCATGCTGATGCCTTTTCCAAGCTAGCATCCTCTAGGGGAATAAAAGGTGGAATAGTAAAAGTAGAGTGTCTAGCTAAGCCAGTCACTGAAGAATAGAAAGTCTGCGATGTTGAAATTGGGGGTGATTGGACAAACACCATCAGAGAATACATCTTGAAGAGAAAACTCCCTGATGACAAAGACAAAGCCTGGAGGCTAAAATTGCAAAGTGCTAGATTCACGGTAATAAATGGAGAGCTCTATAAGCGGGGGTTTACTATGCCCTTGCTAAAATGCTTAGGACCTGAACAAGCTGAATACACATTGGCTGAAGTCCGCGAGGGCATATGCGATGAACATTTAGGGGGTCGAGCGTTAGGTACGAAGGTACTCCATGCGAGGTTTTATTGGCCTACATTGAAATAAGATACTACCAATAAGGTACAAAAATGTGGCAAGTGCCAGAAATTTGCCTTAATTGTGTCAGCACCTATCTCGGCTCTCCAGAACACTTTCCAACCTACGCCATTCGCACAATGGAGGTTAGACATTTTGGGGCCTTTTCTCTTGGGTACAGGCCAAAGAAAGTTTCTGCTAGTAGTCACTGACTACTTCACCAAATGGATACAGGCAAAACCTCTAGCCACAATCTTTGAAAAGAAAGTAGAGGCAATGGTATGGAAGGATATTATCTGTCGATTTGGAGTCCCATGAGTGTTAAATGCTAACAATGGAAAACAATTCGATTGCAATGCATTTCGAGAGTTTTGTAGAGGTTTGAGTATCTAGCTCAGGATATCATCTGTATCTTACCCACAAGCCAATGGGCAAGCTGAAGTCAGCAACAAAACCATACTCCATGGGTTAAAAACCATATTGGACAAGGTAAAGGGAGCATGGCTAAACAAGCTCTCTAGTGTTCTTTGGGCCTATAGAATGACAAGTCGAGTGTCAACAGAAGAGACACCATTTAATTTGGTATATGGGACTGAAGCCTTCATTCCTGTTGAAATTGGAGCAGCATCGCCTAGACTAATCCCTTACATTCAAGAAATCAATTATCAGGGGCTTAGAGAGAACCTTGATCTAATAGATGAACTAAAAGACATGGCAAAAATGAGGTTGGTCGCCTACCAGCAGCAAACAGCAGCATACTATAATGTCCAAGTTAAGAGCAGGGAGTTACAGGAAGGAGACCTGGTGCTGAGAAAAGCAGCTATTACAAACGCCCACAGGGAAGATGGTAAGTTCCGAGCCAATTGGGAAGGACCTTATAGAATTAGGAGAATAATTAGACCAAGCACGTGCACTTGGGAGACTTTACAGGGAAAAAAGATCTCGAAGACTTGAAATGTTAATCATCTAAAGTTGTACTAGCAATAAAAGTCTTGTTTTTTTTATTTCCATTTCGTTATAGTTATTTTATTGTTTGTTTTGCATGTAGCAAGTGTCACGTGATGATATTCCTTGATTTATGAATAAAAAGCTAGTTATTCATATTTTTATGATTTCTATAATAACGACTTAATTGATAAATGTGTTATAGAATAAGAGTAACAGAGGTAAAAGCTGGCCAAATTCAAAAAGTCCCTAAGCACAAAAAGGTGCGAGACAAGCAAAATGATTAAGTCCCTAAGCGAAAAATGTGCGAGACAGGCAAAATGATAAAGTCCTTAAGCACAAAAAGGTGCGATATAGGCAAATTCAAAAAGTTCCTAAGCGAAAAATACGTGAGATGGGCAAAATGATAAAGTCCCTAAGCACAAAAAGGTGCGAGACGGGCAAATTCAAAAAGTCTCCAAGCAAAAAATGCGCGAGATGGGCAAAATGATAAAGTCTCTAAGCACAAAAAGGTGCGAGACGAGCAAATTCAAAAAGTCCCTCAGCGAAAAATGCGCGAGATGGGCAAAAAAGAAAAAGTCAATAAGCGAAAAATACGCAAGATGAGAAAAAAGAGTAAGTCCATAAGTGAAAATGGGCAAAATGAGTAAGTCCTTAAGCGAAGAATGAGCGAGACAGGCACAATGCTTGAGTAAAAAAGTTCTTCTTCAAGAAAAAGGCAATATTGTCTCATAAGAAGAACTGGGGAGCAATATAGTATGGCATGTTGAAAGGTACGTTGTAACCTTATTGGTAAAATGACTTAACTTTGTAACATTTTAGCATATTACGAAGCATTATGGCTATAAAAATGCTAAAATCCCAATAAGTATGATTTTATGATACAATAACGTGTAAATTATAGCCACATTTTAATGGCATATCACACATGTCAACAGTTTATGCTTCATCGTAATATCACAAGCATGCGAAGAAAAGAAAAATTGCAAAAGAAATGGTGACTTTCATTAAAAGTGAATGAATCATTTACAACTGTACAATGTTTGTATGAATTACAATCAAAATGAAAAACAAAAGGAAAAAAGGAAAAAATATCCTAATCACTCAATGGTGAGGATAGAGTCAGCTGGAAGACAATCAAAATGAAAAACAAAATGAAAAAAGGAAAAAAATAACTTAATCACTCAATGGTGAGGATGGAGTCAGTTGGAGGAAGAGATGTTGTGTCAATAGTCAGACCCTGAGGAGCTGGACCTACATTTGGATCTTCAGGAGGAGCAGCCTTGGAAGAAAGAGCGTCACGTAAGGGCCCCGTAGTCTCAACAGTCGCGGAATCTAATGATGGTTCGACAGCAGTAGAGTTAGAGAATTGAAGATCTTTGCTGTCTAAACCCCACAAAGCCTCAATGGGTGCGGGTTGGCCACGTGGCTGACGAGGGAGCCAAAGACCTTTGAAGTTTTCCAAGTCATCTACGGCCCCTTCCTCCAAGTAATCGTCGAGCTTCACCGAGTCAGGCTCGTATTTGGTCCAGGGAGGAGGATTATAGAACTCTACTTCTTCAGTGAACTGAAGCTCCGGGAACGTCTCATTAGGCTTTTGCTTCTCTAGCCAAGCGTGGGCAAGATAGAAGCCGTACTTGATGAAGCCCGCCGAATAAACTTGCTTCCTCTCGAAGCAATCTTAGGAAAGGCGGTATTCCTGAACAACTTCGACTCGAACCACTCTTTGTCGCTCCAGTAGGCTATGCATTTCATCGATGGCCTCGTCCCGTTGCGACGTCATGGTCTGCAGGTCATTCGTTGCTTTATCATAAGAATCCCAGTACCCCTGAAGGGACTCAGCCTTCGCCCGTTCATCCCTCAGCTTCAACTCGAGGTCTACTGTTTGAGATCTCAAAACATCGTTATCCCTCTTTAACTCTATTGGGAAGTGAACGGTGTTGGTTGACCTCGTTCTGAAGCGCCATGTGCGCCTCCCAAAGCTTGCGCAACTCCTTTTCGGTCTGCTCCTTGTAAGTCTTTTGCTGCGTATTAATAGCTACCACTTATTGCACAGCCTGACCAAATAAGAAAGAACAGTCAAAAGCTAGATGAAAGAAGCTAAAATATAAACATTCAGAAAAGGGATGAAACTCTTACCCTCATCACAAGATAGTCTGAAGTATCCTTGCCCGCGAAAAGATTCTTGAAAACTTCGTTCTCATCACACGGAAGGATGGTGCTCCAAGCCAGATAAGAAGCTACCCCGGGCTTGTCGATATTGTCATTGTCATTGACACCAAGGTAGGTTTGGAAGTCGTCCCCATCGATGATCTTCCCTCTATCTACTTGATAGCGCCTGAGTGTAAAAAGCACCATCTTAGGCAAAATTGGCCTCGCAGGCATCACATCTTCAATAAACAGTCTCTTTCGATATTTGCGGCGAGGCTTGCGAAGGACGCATGCACCTCCTAAGGGTTCGAGGTCATCCTCCTGGTGGGTAGACTCGCTTTTTTGGGACCCTGAGCTCTCGTGACCCTCTGAGCCGGGCACAGAGTGATTGCGAACCAAGAACTTCCTCTTTCTCCCCCGTTCAGTTTCTTATACAGGATGACTAGCTTCGCCAATTGTTGGGGGAGGAGGAGTGGGAGCGCAAGGATGCTCGGAGGAGGATGCACCGACATGAGGTTGTTGTTGTGCAGGAGGAGCGTTGGAAGGGGCATTGGCGGATGACAACGTTGTCTTCCTCTTGCGGATGGCGTCTTGGAAGCTCATGTCTGCACAACATAAGAGGAAAGAGTTAGCGTACTAGGTCAAAAGACATTAAACACGTGTGCAAGGATAAAAAGAATCATCGTTCAAAACCTAAAATGTATTGAACTCGTTTAAATTAGCTAAATTCTCATCCGATGGGAAGTCGTAGAAAGGACTCCCAAAGGCGTCGCCTTGGTTCCACTCAAGATCTTCCTCGGATGAATTACTGGTGTCCATGGTCCTAGGTGTTTCATCCCCCGAGTCAGAAGAAGATTATCTATTAGGTAACCTACGGGATTAGTTGATTCCGCTACGGGGACTACGGGTGGGTGACTAGGGATGAGGCTAGGTGTGTTTGAGGCTGAAGGAAGGCTTGAAGGAATGGCGAAAGTTTTGGGGATAACTCTACCTACTCCCCAGCCAATCACTGCAATGTTTTTGGAGGTTAAAAGAGAAAACAAGCTTCGCTCCCCGATGGAATAGATAAGCTGTATGGACACGCCTAGGTGGTCCCATAAGAATGATAAGCTAAATTTTTTCGAGCGCCTTGAGTGGTCGCTGGTATCACGATTCCATCTAGAAAGGATTCTCAAATCCCTTGAAATCTCAACAATGACCCACTTGCTCTCAAATTTGTGTAACTTATTGGAAGGTTCGAAAAAATTTTATTGGGAAACCCTTTGTCTGTTATTCTTTGGAAAGAGTACGTAACTAACCCGGGTAACCTGCGGACTCTAAAAAACGCACTTAGAAGGGGGATAGAAGGAGCGATGCCTAAGTCACGACACATTATGGAGAATCCTACTAATTGGGTCCATCCATGGGGATGAAGTTGGCATGGGACTATCTCTCTATACCTAAGAAAGTCTAGTCCAAACTTAGGAAGCAGGAAACAAAAACTGAAAACAAGAGAGGCTTTATGTACATCTATGCCACTAGCAACTAAATCAAGGGAAGGTTATCTATTGGTTGGGAGTCTATATTGGTAGCCTACAGGAATGGGGTAGTGGGTGTTGATTTCTTCTAAATCTACATTTGACAACTTACACTCAATACCACCCTTCCTCAGTGTTTTACCTACACTGTGAGAAGACATGACTAAAGAATGAAGGAATAAGGGAAACAAGTGACACAGGTGGCAGACCTAAACCCTGTGAGAGACTATGGGTGTCGCGGGAGACAAAAACTGTTGCGACAATTGTAAGTTAGCGAGAGACTTACTCTCGGCGACAGGGGTAACGAGTGAAAGACTTTCGCGAATGCGGAAGTCTAGGCTCGCGAGAGGATTAATATGTGCGGCAGACTGAAACACGCGGGAGGGTTAGGATGTGCGACAGAGTGCTAATACAAAGGATTTCTTGCATGATTCAGCTCACCTTCTACTGCTTATATAGCTGCGGTAGGGAATACGAAACGTCGCGCGCTAGGAATCACCTCTCGTAGGATTATGCTCCTTAACCTACAAAAAATACCAAAAAACTACAAAAATTCACAAAAAAAAAAGACCAAAATATCTTAAATTCAAGTATATATACTCTTTTTATTGGAAAAAAATCCAATAAGAGAGTGGGGAGCAATTGATATGAGAAAGCCCAATCCAAGAAAGGCCCATCTTGAAGGTAGCACATCAAGCCACGTGGCACATCTTATTGGGCCTCGTGACGCACACTCCCAGCCGGTGGCAAACATCCTCCCGCCTAGCGAGAGGCACCCTCTCGCGGCAGGGTGAAACCTCTCGCTTGGCGGGAGACATTCTCCCGCCTCCCGCCATGGAAACCTCCTGCATAGTCTTATTAACCTACCGACTTCCAAAGAAGGGCTGGGGCAGGCACCCTTTTGCATCTAAAGAACAATAGTCGTTGGAGTGCTTGAGACGTGCAGGGAACAAAGTCTTTGGAAGAGCAAAAGATGATACTGCCCTTAGGTAATTGCTCTGCAGTAACGGTAATTCACTCGCCTATAAATAGCTACAAGTATTATTTTATTCCTTAATTTTTGACTTCTAGGTTGGATGTTCAATATTCCTAAGAATACTTTGCTGACTTAAGCATCGGAGTATCTACACAGGGAACCACCCCCTGTGTTCTTCTAACTTTTCCTAGTTTCAGAAGCTTTAAAAGACACATGTAGAGAAGGACAAATAGCTTACGTCAGCAATCACTCATTGTTATTTTGTTCAACAACAAATACTAATCCAAATAACACTTATTAAATTAACTCTAGTAGAAACATTTTTAATATTTTCAATTAAAGATGCCCAATATTCATTGATAAGCATATTGTAAGTATTGGCAAACATATTCTAGATATCCTTCCTTTTCAGATATTGTAAAGGTTTACATACAACTACAAATCTAACTAAACAATATCTAGTTTTGTTATTTTTTAAAATCCAATTAGTTCCACTATATGGATTAATTTGAATTTGGGGACTTTCTTAACTTGTGGTTGTACTTAATCCGTATCAAATTTATATCTATTAACTAAATGTTTTTTAAATGTACCTCTACCCCTGAAACTTCCACCAATTTTATAATAATAACTTGTTTTACGTAATTTACAAACTGCAAGATAATCGAACATACCTTCTTTTTGTACAATATCGAAGTGTTTTCATACCTTATTCTTTTTAGCGCGGTTAGAAATGTTGTAGCGGTAGCAGCAGTGGTGACAACGAATGATTGTGTTTGTTGACATTGGGTCAAAACTGAAACCTCCTCCTCCATATGAATTTCGAATTCAAATTCATAAAAAGACTCTTCTCTTAATTCGGAGATGCAGGTAGAAACACAAAGACATGGATGTTAAACAATGAAAACTTGTCCTTTTCTTTTCTTGAAATTGGAATAATTAAAAAAATATAATTTGTAATTTTAATAAGATAAAAATTTGATGGAGATCCAAGCTCACAAAGCTCAAGTCATGTTCGTGATGATCGTGATCCTTTGAGTATCCATAGAGGTCCAATTGCAAGAGCTAAATCAAAGATAATGCAACAAGCCTTGGCTGGTTTCATTGATATTGCTAGAGAGAAAGCCCAACAAAGCTTGAGCATGGAGGATGATAAAGTCTTCTACAACATGATCCACGCCCAAGTTCAACCTTCTTGAAGACACACAAGTATTGGGCCGAAATGCAAATTAGGCTAGATGCATATTATATTTAGTTAAGTATTATTGGGCTGAACATTGTCTTAATTTAATTTAAGCCCAATTCCTTTTTAAATAATAGATTTTGTAAGACTTCTATTACTTGTTCTGCAAGTTAGGAAAGTAGGATTCCTATTACTTGTGCTGCAAGTTAGCTAGTTGCCTATAAATAGTTATGTAACCCTTTGGGGAGAACACAATTGATTTTAGTAATAAAATTGAGAGACTTCTTCTCTTTGGTTATCTTAAGAACTCTTGAACTTATCAAGGTCTTCCTTGTGGCGTTCTTCTACCTTCCACTAATATATACCATAGGTTCTTGCTTTTCTAAGTAACGGGTCTTGGTCCAATACCATAGGTTCTTGTGTTTCTACACAACGGGTCTTGGTTTTACTTCTAATTTTTGTTTTCTTTTGCTGCATTTTTAACTTGTTATTGTTTTTCTTCAAGTGTTCTTCGTCTTCTTCATTGAACCTCATCTTCTTTCAGTAAGGTCCATATCATTTGGCATCAGAGCTTAGGTTCAATTTGTGGGAGTCTCGTTTTTGTTTTTTTCTTTCTTTGTCTTCTTGTCTTGGACAAACCTTGATCTTGAATCCTTTTCCAAAGCCACCACTAATATTGTTTGTCCCTCAAACCTATTTTCTTTACTTAGCCACCAAGTAAACCCTATCTTGTTCTCCAAGCAACCAAATCCCAAAGGTTTTCTTGCTCACCAAGAAACCTTCAAAAGCTCTACATCACATAAAGACTACTTGTTTCACAAGCCACCATTCCCTCTCATTCCTTGCCACACAAGCTGCTACCAAAACTAGCTTGTTTTAGTCAAAAAGTTGCCTTGTTCCCCAAGTAAACCTCTTCTTATTATTTAGACTTTTTTTCCTCATTGTTCGTTTACTTTAGTAAAATATAAAAAAAGAAAAAAAAGAAAAAAAGAAAAGAAAAAAAAGAGAAAAGAAAAAATCAATTTAAGAGGGGATTTATTACATCGTGTGTAGCGAGTGCAACATCAAAGGCAATTCGTGGAGGTGTGCTTCATCAAAATCTTGAGGTAGTCATTCTTTTTTTGAGCTTTGAGATTTCTTATTTGCCTAATTTGAAAATTCATTGTTACCATTCTACCCTACTGCCTAAAATTACCTTTTTGACCCTACCACATAGAAGGACAAAACTACCCCACCTTTGGCTAAACCCTACCCTAATTAAACACCCCAAAACACGCATATTTCTTTCAAGGTTTAGTTTCATTTGAGTCTTCTTAAGCCTTATTGAGTCTTATAAAGTCTTGTTAGTTGATAGTTGAATTCCATAAGCTGATTTTTTAGTGAATCTTGAGTTCAATATAGAACCTAAAGAGAAAAGTTGTGTGAGGGAAAAAGGCAATAGTGTGTGAGTAATATTAGTAGAGAAAAGCCATATTAAAATTGTGTAAAACACGAGTGTGAGTGTTACATTCTTGTGTGTATTGAGTGAAAACACGTGAGGTCATACTTGTGAGGTCTTTTTCTTTTACTAACGTTTCTTGCAGGTTACAATTATGTCTTCTAATAGTGAAAAGCTTGCTTTGAGTAACATTGAGATCATGTTCCTAGACATGCAACAACAACTTTCGAGGATAGAGTCGAAGTTGATTAAATATGATAAGTTGGAGCAACATGACGTTGCTCTAGCTAAGGTAAACCAAGATAATGCTTCTTATGCATGTGATAATGTAGCTAATAATAAGTTGGATAGCAATTACGGACAAGATTTTGATGATGATTCTATGCTGCAATTAAATGATGATGAGGATAGTATGGAATCACCCATGGATGGAAAGGAATCTATAGCATGTCAAACTTTAGGTGTGCTACTGAAAGATGAGGATCAATTAAGATTAAAAGAGAGTGAGAAAAAAATAGTGAGTGAAGATGAGGTTAAGCAAAAAGAGAAAACAATCAAGATTGAGTGTGATGCTTCAAGCATAGGTATCGAAGTTGTTTTAATGCAAGAGAAGCCCCTCATTGCTTTCTTCAGTGAGAAGTTAAGTGGAGTTGGCCTTAACTATCCAATGTACAATAAAGAGATGTATGCATTAGTGAGGACCTTGGAAACATGGCAACACTATTTATGGCCTAAGGAATTTTTCATCCACACTGATCATGTGTCCTTGAAGCACTTAAAAGGACAAAGCAAGTTGAACAAGCATCATGCCAAGTGGATGGAGTTCATTGAGACATTTCCATATGTGATCAAATATAAACAAGGTAAAGAAAATGTCGTGGCTGATGCATTTTCTCGAAGGTATACTCTAATCACTACTCTTAATGCAAAACTACTTGGATTTGAGTATATTAAAGACTTGTATGCTACTGATGAGGAGTTTGAAAATGTGTTCATTGCATGTGAGAAAACTGGTTTTGGAAAGTTTTATAGGCATGATGGATTCTTATTTAGGGAAAATAGATTATGTGTGTCTAGGAGTTCTTTAAGAGAATTACTTGTTAGAGAAGCCCATAGTGGTGGGTTAATTGGACATTTTGGAGTAAAGAAAACTTTAGATATATTGCATGGTCACTTCTTTTGGCCTAACATGAAAAGAGATGTTGAAAAATTGTGTGAAAGATGTGTCACTTGTAAACAAGCTAAGTCTAGAGTTATGAATCATGGTCTTTATACTCCATTGCCTATTCCTACTGCTCCTTAGACTGACATTTCTATGGACTTTGTTTTGGGGTTACCAAGAACAAAGAGAGGTAGAGATTCTGTTTTTGTTGTTGTTGACAGGTTCTCTAAGATGGCTCACTTCATTGCTTGTCACAAGACAGATGATGCAAGTAACATTGCCGATTTATTCTTCAAGGAAATTGTTCGTCTACATGGGGTTCCGAGGACCATTGTTTTTGACAGTGATGTGAAGTTCCTTAGCTACTTTTGGAAAACATTATGGGGAAAGTTAGGAACAAAGCTATTGTTTTCAACTACTTGTCATCCACAAACCGATGGTCAAACTGAAGTAGTCAATCGTACTTTGTCTACTTTTTTTAGGTCCATTATTCAAAAGAATTTAAAGAATTGGGAAGATTGTTTGCCTCATGTGGAGTTTGCTTACAATAGAAGTGTGCATTCTACTACTAGTTATTCTCCATTTGAAGTTGTCTATGGTTTTAATCCACTCACTCCATTGGATCTTTTGCCACTACCTATTGAGGAGAGAGCTAGTTTGGATGGGGAAAAGAAAGCTGATTTTGTTAAGCAACTACATGAGAAGGTACGTCAAAACATTAAGAAGAGGACTGAGCAATATGCTACTCAAGCCAACAAGCATCACAAGAAAGTTGTCTTTGAACCTGGTGATTGGGTTTGGGTACATATGCGTAAAGAAAGATTTCCTGCTCAGCGTCGCTCTAAGTTGCAACCTCGAGGAGATGGACCATTCCAAGTGATTAAGAAGATCAATGACAATGCTTATAAGTTAGATCTTCCAGGTGAGTATAATGTTAGTGCTACATTTAATGTTTCTGATCTTTCTCCCTTTGATATTGATGCAGGTGATTCTGATTTGAGGACAAATCCTTTCGAGGAGAGGGGGAATGATGGAGATCCAAGCTCACAAAGCTCAAGTCATGTTCGTGATGATCATGATCCTTTGAGTATCCATGGAGGTCCAATTACAAGAGCTAAATCAAAGATAATGCAACAAGCCTTGACTGGTTTCATTGATATTGCTAGAGAGAAAGCCTAACAAAGCTTGAGCATGGAGGATGATAAAGTCTTCTACAACATGATCCACGCCCAAGTTCAACCTTCTTGAAGACACACAAGTATTGGGCCGAAATGCAAATTAGGCTAGATGCATATTATATTTAGTTAAGTATTATTGGGCTGAACATTGTCTTAATTTAATTTAAGCCCAATTCCTTTTTAAATAATAGATTTTGTAAGACTTCTATTACTTGTTCTGCAAGTTAGGAGAGTAGGATTCCTATTACTTGTTCTGCAAGTTTGCTATTTCCTATTATGCAAGTTAGGAAAGTAGGATTCCTATTACTTGTGCTGCAAGTTAGCTAGTTGCCTATAAATAGTTATGTAACCCTTTGGGGAGAACACAATTGATTTTAGTAATAAAATTGAGAGACTTCTTCTCTTTGGTTCTTTTAAGAACTCTTGAACTTATCAAGGTCTTCCTTGTGGCGTTCTTCTACCTTCCACTAATATATACCATAGGTTCCTGCTTTTCTAAGCAACGGGTCTTAGTCCAATACCATAGGTTCTTGTGTTTCTACACAACGGGTCTTGGTTTTACTTCTAATTTTTGTTTTCTTTTGCTGCATTTTTAACTTGTTATTGTTTTTCTTCAAGTGTTCTTCGTCTTCTTCATTGAACCTCATCTTCTTTCGGTGAGGTCCATATCAAAATTGAAATAAATTGAGTAAATAAAGAATTTGAAAGTAAATAAATGTATAATATTAAAAAAATTTAAAGAATTGTAAGTAAGAAAAATAATATATGTTTATACAAAGGAATTTGAGACAATGTGAGTAATTTAGGGAGAATTTGAGATAATTGCATATAGAATGCGTGGAGAGAAAATAAGAAATGGGGAGGGATATTAATAAGGAAAAAATGAAATAATAAAACAAAAAAATTTTTAAAAAAAATGGCTTGTAGACATCAGCAATGACTACATAACCATTGCATTCAATCCTGACTGGTTGTATTCCCCTTAAACCACTCCAATCCACTAATATACTGAATTGGAGCGAAACAAGGGGTTCCACTTATGGGCTAGATTTATCAGGCCAAATCCGATCTAATTTCGGGTCAATCTAGCTCGAGTAGCTTGTCTACCCTTGGGTTCAAAGTTTCAATGCAAGAAATATGAACTTAATCCGTATCGGAGCAACTCAAATTCACGAGTTTTGTTCTTTTCTCGTACCTTTAAAAATTAACAATCCAATATTTATTATATTTGATATAAATTTTTATTTGAATTGAATTTTTAAAGTTACTAAGATCAAAATTGATCATACTTTAATAATATCTCATTTTCTAATAAATATTTAAATTATATTTTAAAAAAAAGCTCCTGCAACATACTGTGGGTTTCAAACTAATTTGTTTCATTTTCGTCTTTTCCCACTTCGGACGTGGAATTATAGCGCACAGGGACGATCCTCTACTTTTTCTTGACATCTAAGGATTACTTATACCAGGTTAATAAAGTTTTTAAATTTTATAAAGGATATTATGCATTATTTTTTCTATTGTATTGATTTATTGCTTTTTATAAATGTATTTTAAATATATAGATGTTAATTTTTTAATTCTATTAATAAAATTTAGTAGTGTTATCGTAGATAAATTTTTTTTTTAATCCTTTGAGCCATAGTTTTCTTGTAATGATATCAAGGTGACTTGAATGGTATTTCAAATACTGTAATTTTCAAAATAATAGTTTTAGTAAAGATTTGAAATTTGCCTGTTTAATCCTAAAAGCATTAATTCCCTATGCTTGTAAAAGTTAAATGCCTATTATTTGGAGTTACTTTGCTTGTAAAAATCGAAGAAAAAGAATGATTGCTATGTAAATTAATTAGACTTTTCAACCTTGGTTTGGTCATCATATTCGAATATCTTTTTCATCTTAGAAATTAAATTCAAAAGCTAATTTTCAGGAAAACAAAAAAGAAAAAAAAAGAAAACAAGCTTTCTTTTTATATAACTCTGAAATTTTAACTCATTTTGATTCTTACTCGGCTCTTAAGCGAACCAAAAGATTTAACAAGTTCAGGTGGAGCACAGATTAATAAGGTCAAATTAGTAATTTACAGTTTAAATAGTTGTAACTATTTTTTAATAAATTTCTCCAAGCTTTTTACATTTAAAATGATTAATTTTTTTTAATAATTGTATAAATATTTATTTATTTCACTTACATAATGATTGTGCATAAGACTAGTTTAAAGTGCTCCATTAGTCCATATTTTTACTCACCTTTCTTTCTTTAAGCATACAAAAACAACGTAAAAAATAAGGATTAATATAAAAATTTAAAATTTAAAATATACTGAATAAAACTCGTTTCTTAAATTTCCATGCCAAAGTTTAAGAATAGGGCCGAGGGACGAAGTGATTGCAAGAGAGAAATTTTAGCTTCAAAAACAATATAGGAAACAAAAGATAAGATTTTTTTTTTCCAGTCAACTTTGTTTGTCTTTAGCAATTGCAAGTTATAAAGTTCAACGAACCCATTTAATGTTGGATTAATCACAATTAATATTTTCGTCAAACGTTTCTTATCATAATTTTCCAACCTTTTTGAGATTTGGCGTCTGGCGTTAACTTTTATATATGGATAATTTTTACTCCACAAGCAACGTTAAGATCGTGACACATGTCCTATTTTATTTATTTTAAAATTCTTATAGGACACATGTCATGATATTGGGTACTGCGATGTGTTTAAATTAAGCAACATTGTTTCGCCGTCTAATTTTTTTTTTTCTTTTGGACAAGTATGTACATTCTCATTTGAGAAACAAATTAAAAATAATTAATTAAGTTGGTTTAGTATTGTAATTAAATTGGAATTTAAATATAATATTTGTTTATCTTTTTATTGTCTCAAGAGTAGGCTTATTTAAGGGTTAGATTATCTGTCTAAACCTGAAGGCTCGTATATATTTTTAGCGAACTTAATTAAAAATATTAAGCCCGTTAAATGAACTTGGACTTAATAATCGAGACCCATTAAAAAAGGACCGAGTTTGAATTCATCGTTTCAAGCCCAAACTCGGCCTGGTCCACCTATTTTTTATACTTTTTTATTTTTTTTATTAATTATTTTTAATTAATTTTACTTTCTTTATACAATTTATTTTGAGTTTGCATTATTTTTTATACTTTAATTTAAATTTTCATGTTTTTTTAGTCTTTATGTAAAAACTTATTCAAATTTATTATGTTATATTTATTAACTATTATGTGTTTTAATATTTTTATATTTTGTTATAATTTTTTTACAAAAATAATAATATTTGGACGGACTTAGATGGGCTTGAGCTTATTCATTATATGTAAAAATAAATTTGGGTAAAAAAGTAAGCTTGAAAAGTGAGCCGAGCTGGGCTTGGGCAAACCTTTATTTCCTTAATACCTTACCTAAGCCCGGTCCGAATTCGACCTGACTTGGCCCATGAACAGGTCTACTCAAAAGATTTTGTTAACAAATGTTTTCATTGGCATTTTGTAAAGTTATCGTATTAGATTTTTTTTTCAATTTGTTGATATATTTTTTAGTGTGATCACAGGTATTTTTATCAGTTTTACAGTCTGAGATTAATACTGTTTGGATCGAGAATGATAAATAATAATGTCTTCCTAACAGTGATGACTTTAAGATTGGAACCAAGAAAGAAGTCCAATTCTACTTTTTCTAACTACTTATTGATTCAATTTGTTGATATTAATAACATTACTTGTAACTTATTTCATTTAATAAACAACAATTACTATATCCGTGTGTTGTCAAGGATTAAAAATGACAACAAACAAAACGGATTATAAGTTCAACAAAAAAGCAAACTTATGAAGTGCATTTTTGGGATAAGAAAGTACAAAATTAATGATTGAAGAGAGAAGTGTAAAGTGCATATTAATGTCTCAACATTGGTTAGGATTGAGTGGTAAGGGACTCATTCCCCCTTAAGCATGACCCGGGTTCGAGTCATGCGTATGAAGCAAACCGTGCTGGGAGGGGCGCCCCACTTCCATGTGGCCTAACAGTTCTCTGACTCCAGAATAGTCGTATAAAGCGGATACCGGAGGGTCAAAGATTAAAAAAAGTGCAGATTAATGTCAAAGCACTGCACTGTTTCTTCTGTAAACATATTTAAGGCCTATTTAGTCCAATTGAAGCTTTTATAAAACGTGTTGTCCAGTGAAGCTTTTTAAAAAGTATTGTTAAGATAAGTTAAATTAATATTTAGTAATGTTAATATAAAAGTATTGCATAATGTTAAAGATTAGAATTTTTGTATATTTTTAATAAATGAAAAAAATAAAATAATAAATTTTATTAAATTAAATCACAAGTTTTTCAATGAAACAAAATAAAGAAAATAAAAAATAATTCTACTAATTAAATTGAAAAAACAAATGAAATAAATATAAAAATGCCCAAAATAAACATATCAATGTGAATTAATACAATCATCTTTATAATTTTGTGAATTATCAAAGAATAAAGTGATAATGTAAAAACTTTGACTAAATACATGTTAGTAAAATTAATACTTCTTAGAAAAGTCTTGATTTATAACTTCATCAAAAAGCTTAATTCTGCTTCTCGCATAATCTAAAAATATTAAAATTTTGAGAGCCAAACAATTAACCTTTGCTTTTAAAGTAAATAAACTCTTTCATAAGCTGGGCCAAATATGCAATTATAGTTCTTAAAAAGAAACATTCTAGTCTGAAAATGGCCAAGCTTCTTCAATCAAAATAGATTTTTCTTTGACAAAACTGCAGGTTAAGTGTCAAAATTTTGTATAGTAAGTTGCTTCAAAAGCCTCGGCACAAGGACTCTGATTTTTCATTCTTTCCAAGACTTCCAGTAGTTGTTTGGCTTTACATCAGTTCCTTCATAGCGTGAAATACCCTTTAAAGCTGAAAAATAATAAAAAATTTGATTGGGAATTTGAGGAATAAAAATAAATTTAAATGAATATGATACATAGATTTAATTCTGTTAGGTTAACAGTTTGGATAGCATATACAGTTCTCAGAATTTGTTGATTCTATTACAAATCATTCTTAGTCAAATTAAACCAATCACAATTGTAGAACCTGATTAGCATATCACATTTGCATTGGATTTGCTACACATGGAAACTTTTACTTCTTTCTTTAAAGCTTGATCAATCAACTTGTTTAATATGATATGAGCAACTCTAAAAGCTAAAATCTGGAAATCTAAAAATAGTGTAAAATAAATTAATTATGTAGTATTAAAGGAAAATTATAACAACTAAAGCTTGGCCCAACAATTGTTACCCATTTTTAAGAGGATTAGGTCCGAAGGTTCGAATCCCCTTCTCCTTTTATACTTCCCTATTGAAGGGTTGTTAACCTTGAAGGTTTCGGGTTCATGCTCAACCAATACATACACACATCACATGCATAGCACAGCGAAATAAATAATTAAATGAACAAACCTGAAACCATCAAGAAGATCATGCTTAATAGCCAAATAGAAATCGTATTTGTCATTATCATAGCAATCATGGAGTTTAAAATTTTTCATACATTGATTCTTGAATCTCAATCCAAGAATATTGCTCCAAGATGATTCCACATATGTTATTGGTTTTGTCAAACCAAAGTCATTCAAGTGCCTAGCCTCTAATGGTGATCCACACAAACAATGCACAAACCTTCTATAAGGTTGAATCAGATTGTGATCGCAGCTATGCTAGTAGCTTAAGTCTCTTGAAACTCACCACAAAGGAAAATCAAGAACAATCTTGATTTGCACAGGGAGAGTGTGAGGCAGCAATTACAAGGTTTTTCCTATAGGGTTTTTGTCAAAACAATTCTGACAACTACTTTGTAACCTGCTATAATATTAACTATATTAAAAAGAGCATTCAAAGCCTACAAGTAATCACAAATACCAAAGGACCTTCCTCTTGCTTTGGTTAATGCAAATCACAGGGATTTACAAAGTTTTCTTGCTATAATGTACAGGGAAATGTTGCGATTCACTAGGTTTCTCTCTCCTAGTGTGCCGTCAACTTCCAAGGAAGCAAAAGTCTTGAGTAGCTGGCCATAACAAGAATTATATTGCATAGGGATTTCTAATTCTAGTTCCTATAGGCTTTAGACTTAAATTATAATTATTTTGCTTAAGGCCCAAGTCAACATTAAAACCATTTAATTGACTTGTGATCCATTATCTAATTAAACTTCTTTTAATTAGATTGACCCAAGTTCTGCTCTATTAATTAAAAGATAGGTTTTAGTACTTTAATCAAATTTCCTTGACCAAAATTATTTTATTTAAGCCCATTAATTCTTTTATTTAATTATTGGACCTATGAATTTAATTAAACCCCTAAATTAAATCTATTATTACTAAATGTGGGCATTTATGATTTAATTAAATTATTTAATTAAATCCACTTAACTAAGCACATTTAATTAAGTCCACATAATTACAATTCTTTCTCATTAAGTCCAAATGAAAAATTTTCAAATTTTCTAATCCATGATATTTTTTTTAATTTATATATACTCTTTGTGTGTGATCTATTAGGTTTCCAACATGTTGACAAGGAACTTAAAATTTCATTTAAATTCATAAATTATGAGTGACATCATAACTAGCCAAATGTTAAAAAGGTCAAAGTGATTTGACCAATCTTTCAATGTGCAATATCTCAGTGTAATTTAATCATTTCATCAACAATATCTCAAAAATAACTTAAGCGTGGTTCAATGTCTGCTTTAAATATATTTCTATATTTATCCTCAAGCTTCAAATATTAACTCTTCTCAAGAAGTGCTTTGGCCAAGGTGATGAATCCTCATCTTGACTACACATACACCTTCATGTGCTTCAGCCTATACCCAAAAACATCTGTTTTAGGCATTTGTCATTGCAAACCGTATGGATGAAATCAAAGTATGACAGAATATATATAAGCTAAGCTAGCATCTCAAGTTAGAGGATTACTTACACTAATGACATGTAGGAGTATATTCCATGACACTCAAGTGACACCACCAAATGGAATTCCCACCTTAGGTCATGTTCAATGAACTTATTCTTTAATAAGCACCCACATGCTATCTTCAAATATCTCCATATATTTTAATCTATGAGAACGATTGCTTATTTCATAAGTAAGGAGGA
This sequence comes from Heritiera fomes, assembly GCA_032173925.1. Lineage (NCBI taxonomy): Eukaryota > Viridiplantae > Streptophyta > Magnoliopsida > Malvales > Malvaceae > Heritiera > Heritiera fomes. Next base: position 24,587,185 of record JAPDPM010000005.1, read on the forward strand.
TTAGTAGGCACTGATTTTTTAGCACTGTTAATGTCTTGTCTGGACAGTACAATGACCAAGAACTAAGCTTTTATTCATAAGAATTCTCTGTAAGGACCCGGTGTACCCACACCTTTTGTGGGTCGGGGATCCATCCCTAGTAGCCAGACCTTACTCACAACATATTGTCCACTTTGGAAGCCCTTATTAGCCCCTTACGGTTTTATCGGGATGTGTTGGGAATACCCAAAATTTGCCACTCCCAATTTGCATCCAAAGCGACTCGAACCCTTAACCTCATTAAAGTTCAAGTCACTCCTAACCATTTAGCCTACCAAGAACTAAGCTTTTATTCATAAGGATTCTCTGTAAGGACCTGGCGTACCCACACCTTTTGTGGACCAAGGCCAAATAGTTAGGAGTGACTTGAACTTTAATGAGGTTAAGGGTTCGAGTCGCTCCAGATGCGAATTAAGAGTAGCAAATTTTGGGTATTTAGGGCACGTCTCGAAAAAACCATGAGGGGCCTATGGGGGCTTCCAAAGCTGACAATACGTTATGAGTAAGGTCTGGCTACTAGGGGTGGATCCCTGGCCCACAAAAGGTATAGGTACGCCAGATCCTTACATTCTCATACTTGTAACCACATTACAAATCCCTTGCAAGGATTATGTTATTCTAAAGGCTTCACCTCATCTTGAAGTCATTATATGTCAATATAATTGACTAAGATAGTGAAGGAAAACCTTTCATGTCACTTTTCTAAGTGAGCATACTTTGCTATAGTGCCATACCTCTCACCAAGTGAGTTGGTTCTAAGGCATACACTAACATATATGAACCAAAAAGAAGGAAAATCATAAATAATTGAGCAGTTGCAATTCAAAGGAAGCTCTAAACAAACTTTGGAAACACATATTTTAATCACATGATTGAATTCTTCATTGTTCTTCCTATTCTTTAGAAACATATTAAAGAGTCACATTTTATTATTAAATTGAATCCTCTAAAGATAGTAAATATTATGATAAAAAGAAAGTTTTGAGTAATAAGAACTGGATATGTTAAAAGAAGTAAGAAAGTCACTAACTTTACAACACTAGGACGAAGAGGTAGCAATCTATTTTCAATGACAGGTATGAACAACTTAATCTTTCACTTATGAAGTGAAACAATGAATTCTTTACTTTCTTTTTTACTCTTTGAAGTTTTTTTCCGGCTACCTTGTCTTGTTAAAGTAACCTGCCATCCTTAAAAAGATAAAATTAACTGAAACTTACTTCAATTTTTATTAATTTAAAGAAAAAAAGTAGAAAAAGAGATTACCTTTTGAGCAATTCCCCATATAAATCCACATCTCATGTAACACCCATTGTTTTCATCATTACAAAGTTCATTTGTTATTTAAGTTAGTGTTAGTTTGGCTGTATATAATTAAGACTTTAGGCGTTGATGCTGTCATTGTTAACAACTCTTCCACAGTAGTATTATTCATATAAAAAATGCTTTTAACTATGAGCTCACAAAGACAACTTAATAACTGTAGGCAATGGTCTTTAGCATAAATTTTATATACATATATATATATATATATATTTATATATATATATATATATATATATGAAACTTTTAAAGTCTACCTCAAGTAACATCAAGAATGCGAAGCACCTCAACCAGGGCAAGGGTAATCAAATTAGGAGATAGTGTTGGTTTGACTCTTTTAGCAACTAAAACTTCATCTGGTTTGCAGGTGTGAGACCCGATTTTATTACACTGTACACTATACTTTGTGAATTATTGATAGTGAAATTTAATTATTTGGTGGAATTTAAATAAAGAGGAAATGAATTTCCACTCTCAATTTGGAAGTTTTTGGATTCATGAATTGTAGTATAGTGTATAAAGTTGAAACAAATATGAAAAGATGAATTAAAGAGCATAGAATATGAGAAGAAAAAGAATCAGAAAAATTATGCATGGAAGAGTTATTCCATGGCATAAAATATCAACAAAAATATTAATAAGAGAAAGAAAATTTTATATTTCATGTGATGTAATTTGGTTGATTGAAATATATCAAGAAGGAGATGGAAAGAAAACAAAAATCATGCAGCTAATTGGACTACACGTAAATTGTTGTTGGAGTATGATCTACGATGGAGTCAAGCTGAAATGCAATCTTTGTTTGCTATAAAAATTGAATAAACAAATGATATATGAAGATGACTTTATTGGTGGATGTATGGATGATTCATTGGCTGAGATATGCATAAAATGAAAGCAAAAAGATTCAATAAAAATGGGCAGAAAATTGGACAGCAGACGTCACCCTCGCTGCCGATTTTGCTGCTCAAATTTGGAGAAATTATAAAGGGAATCATCCACAAATTTAAAGCATAAAATATAATATAATATAAGTGATATATAATAGAATTTTATGGCTGAAAATTATGCAAAAGAAGAACAAAGAAAAGTAAAGAAATACAGCCAAAAACAAGACAGCAAAGGAAGCTATGTTGTGTAACCAAAAAAAAAAGGAAGCTATGTTGGCTGCCATAGTACCGATTTCCAGCTGGACATTTATTGTGAATTCAGCCATGAATTTAAAACAATAAAATTGTATTATAAGTAATATAAAAAGGGGGAGAAGATAGAGATGCCATGAGGGTAATTTTCATTGGATAAAAATTACAAGAAGATATAAAGAAATCTGGTAAAAAACGGACAACAGCAGTTACACACTCCAGCCGTTCCTTTTGGCTTCAAGAGTCTTCCAATTTTAGGAAGACATAAAATTATGAGAGGAAAAAGGATAAGAGGCTAGGTGGTTCATTGCTATTGGATGCTTTTAATAAAAAGAGAATAAACTGAAGCAAAAACTCAGCAACTTGCATCATCTTCACCACCGATTCTGCTTCACTACGAGAGACTAGTTGGGTTGCTTAGTGTTCTGTTTTGGCTTTCGTTTCCTAAGGAGAATCCAACCAAATTTTTATCTTCTTGTGAGCTAACCACTTAAACTGCATCATCAACCCTTACCTCCATCAATTAAACCATCAAAGAAACAAGAAACTAAGGGCTGAAAGTGAAACAGAAATCTGTTCTGTTTTGGAAGCTACAATCGATCAAGGTAATCTCAATGATTTCCATAGTTTCTTGATATTACATGGTATATTATTATGTTTTTAAATATGAAAAGCATGATTTAAGTACTAATTTTAGTTAAGTTCAATTAAATCATGGAATTAGAATAAATCTAGATCTTGAAATAGATTTAGAAAAAAACAAGAAATCATGCAAAGGAAAATGGTATGATGATGATGATAGATGAATTATGGAATATAAATAGGTTGAGGAAGAGACTTAGAATTGTAAAAAAGGTTGAAAAGAAAAACTTAGTTAGTTAAGGGAGATTTGGTTGGCATGGGAGAAGAGAAAAATTAATGTCCATGCAAGATTTGGTTAAGAAATGGCTCACGTAGGAAAGCATTCACTAATTGAAACAATACCATTAAAGAAAAATGATGGGAAGTCAATAAAAGTGGCATATGAGGTTCGGCCATGACTTGGTTTTCTTATGAATTAGTGCTGAAAATTAGGTATTTTGGTAAAAGGCAATTGTAGAAATTAAAAGAGAATTTTTGGTGAAATTAAAACCGAAAAAAGATCAAAAATGAGGAAATTGAGTTTTAATATCAATATAATTTATACTGATTGTACTTATCATATGACATTAGAGGCTGCATTATATGAATATTAGTAGCTTAAAAATAAGAAGAAAAATATTATTAATTTTTGATAAAATTATTTTGCAGTCGGGTTGATGGAATTCAATTAGCGTAACCGAAACGATTATCTTCTTAAGACAGGTAAGGGATACGTGTGTGAACAGTAGGGATACTGTAAATACATAGTTGGGTTCACACTATTTTTATAAAATAATTTGGATATAAATTGCCTTTGAAAGTGGTGAAATTTGGTGAAATTGTGGCTGCTGTTGAAATTAGAATCTGTAATTTTCGTACAGGAAGGCTAGGTTAGAAATAGCCGTCATTCTGCCGAAAATTATAGAAATATTTAGAAAATATTTCTAGTATTTTTCTAAAGTGGAAATAAGTAGAATTTTGGGAAATTTCCATGAAATTCATTAAATTGCATAATTTTATAATTTACCGAAAAACTATATTCAAAGATTCCTGTTAAGGAATTTTAATTATGTGAAAGTACCAGCATGTGATTTATACTGTTCTATAAATATTTAGAACATTTTCTGGAACGATTATTACAATATGAATATTTTATAAATTGTTATTCATAAGATGAAAATATTTTCATTATGAATATTTATGGATTGATTTGAAGATATATTCAGTGAAATTGATTTCATAAATGGTGTTTATATCACGTGTTTACTGTTTTGAGACTATTAGGCCACATATCATGCTCACGTGTCACGTGTTAGTGCTGATAGATACTGATCCTATTATCAGCGTCCCGGTGGACACCTGATCAGTGCACACTATGGACCCCATAGGCTATGGCCATAGATCTCAAGTGTTATTATTTTCCCTATTTGGGATATTATTATAGCATGATATATTTAGGGTGTTGTCTGGTCTCCATGATACTGTACTGATATTGTACTTTTCACTGAACCTTTTGCTGGTACTAAATTATTTACAGCTACTGAGCTTTTGATATACTACGTGTTGAACTAAATATTATACGGTGTTTTACAAGTGTGGAAATGAGTATTTGTGAAAGGAATATTAATTCCTTATTTATTTATTTATTTAAGTGTTTTATCATGTGAATATTTAATGTTTTACTTGGATTTAAATATCAAAAGAAAACGATTACTCCCTATAATCACTTCTAGGAGCCGGGACACGTACGATATTCTAAAATACCTCCTATACTCCATCCGGTATTCCTAGCCGGCTATAGTATCCATCCTGTTTTGAGCTTAGTGAACTGTTAGGATGCAAATGTTTTTAGCATATAGATTTTATAGTATCAGTTTTACATACAATTCTCTTACTAAGCGTGTTAGCTCACCCCTTCATTTTCTCACTCCACAGACTATTTTCAGTGATTCCGTTCCACGGATCTGGCTGCGTTGTAGTTGACCCCGAGGCAGCACTTAGTGGATCCTGGAGGTAGTATTTCTTTTACATGTTTTCTGACATAGTTGTACAGTACTACATTTGTATAATTCATGTACCGGGGATGTAGAACACGTGTACATACTGTATATATATTGCAGTAAATATTTTCATCGACTACTGAATTAATTTAAGTATAATAGTAGTTAATGTTTTTCATAAGTGAGTGATAAAGGCATCGCAGACAGTCCAACCGTCAAGTGTGGTGTTATAATATAGTAAATACTGTACATTTTAGGATGTGACAGCAGGCACGGAGTCAAAAGGAAGAAGTTTGATATCCGAAGGTAAAATAAGTAACATATTATCAAATTATGACAAAACTTAGTAGTTAATGACACTTAATATTTAAAAAAACTTTGTTACTTAAGTCAACATTTTAGTGACTACAATTTGTGCTAAGCCATACTAGAAAAAAAATTATGACTCATATATAGCTTATAAAATTGTATCAACTTCTTAAGAATAGTCTAGTTACTAAACTTGTATAAATAAAAAAAATGTCAAATTACATGCAACTACTGAAAAATAATAATCAAAAGCATATTGAAATCTAAAGGAATTCCTTTTAGTTCTCTCGCAAAGAGAAAAGAGCAAATGGACGTAAACATAGATATACATGGACAACCACTACGATAGTGAACGACAACCAACACTACTGTCGATAGCTGAAATTCGAAAAAAAAAAAAGGAACAATAGTTGGTTGGTAGGGTAGAGTTAAAAAGAGAAAAAGTTAAGTTAAAAAGGAAGAGAGAAATGAAAATAAAGAAAAATAATTTTTTGGGTTTAATGGGTCAAAATTTACTGATAGTCCCTACATTATATTAAAATTTGAAATTTAATCCTTGTAATATATAATTTTAAGGAATTTAATCCTCTAAATATTTTAATTTGATAAGATGAGTCCAACCACAATATTAATACAGTCAACGTCATATTAGCATTTTTAATGAAAAATGTTATCAATGTTATTAGGGGTGTAATCAGGCTAAGCCGAACCGATACAGTGAGGTGTTCGAGCTCGAGGTCAACTCGAGATCAAAATCGAGCTACTCAGGCTTGATCAATTAAGCTCGATTCTGATGCTCAAATTCAAGCTCAATTCTCATGCTCGAATTTATTTTTATATATATAAATATTGTATATTAATTAAACATAATAGAATATAATATTTTTTAATAATACTAATACAACAACAACAAAAATTAAACCTTACATAAAAATCAAAGTCTAAATAAATTGCCCAGAACACCTTTATTTGAATAATTATAAAATGTTACATAAATTTGAAGTATAAAGATAAACAACAAAGAGAATGGATTCGAATCTATTGCTCATCACCCATGTAAACAAAGCATAATTTTAAGATGTTAGCATCAACTACTACAAGACAAACAACCGAGACTAAAAAACAATATACAAGCAAAGTTAATGCTTTAAAAGAAACACAAAAACTGAAGGTTAGTTTTTTGTAAGGATTAGAGAAAAAGGAGCAAATAATGTAACAATGTCGCAAAAACTAAATCAAAGTTAGGTGAAATCAAGAAACAAATTCCACATGGACAAATCTAACTACATCAAAGACACAACTAAACATTACACTAACAACAAATTAAAAGCTATTATCAACCCCAATATCCAGTGATTCTCTGAAACAACGAAACAAGCAGCAAATAGGCACATTAAGTTTACTAGAATCTGAACTATTCAACTTCAAAATAGATAAGATTCTAGTTCAAATACAAAACAATTTATACCATGTGACTCGTAAATTCCTCGAATTTGGTGGGCGCTAGGTGCGTCAACAAGATCTGGAGCAAGATGGGGTTGGTGTGACAAATTTGGTGCCAAGGGTTAGGTCTGTCGGATCTGACGCCAGGGGTGACTGGTGCACCATATCTAATGCAGACTGCGGCTAGAATTTGTGGAATAGAGGGTGTCGCCAATGCAAAGGCATCGGAGTTAAGGTAGCATGGCTGTAGAACGTGAGAACTTGCCAGCAGGTAGGCTGGTCACTAGAAGTGGAAGGTGCGGCGGTTTGGGATTTTGGGTAATCGGTGGGAGTGGCCGATAAGTTTAGTTTAGGGAGTGAGTGTGAAACTTTGAAAAGAGTTTAGCCGTTTAGGGTTTCTTAAATATGAAGGATTGACTTGAAAATAATGATTAATGTATAAGGTAAATACATAATTATACTTAAAATAATAAAATATGTATTAAAATAATAAAAGCTCAATAAGGCTTGCGAGCTATTCGAGCCGATTATCTTAATACTCAAACTCGGCACGCTCGATAGCTCGAGTTCGAGCTCAGCTCGACAAAAATCAAGTCGATTTCGAGTTTTCTTCGAGTCGAGCCCGAGTAGTTTGCGAGCACTAGTGTATCGTTTACACCCCTATATGTTATAAATTGTACTAGAATTTTCAAATCATAATACTACAAACATTTGATTTTTATGAATTATCTAAAGGGACTAAATTTGAAATATTGTGATAGTATAAGGATTAATTGCATAATTTGACCATTTGTTAATTCAGATTTAATTTTTTAAAATATTTTTTTAAAAAATAAAATTTAAATGTTTTTGATAAAAAAAATAGGTTTATAAAATAATCATGAGATACTTTACCATACAAAAATAGGTTTATAAAATAATTGTGAAATATTTTTTTGTGATAGTATAAGGATTAAGAGCATAATTTGATGTTTTGTTTTGTTATTCAGATTTAATTTTTTTAAAAAAGAATTTTAAATGTTTTTGATAAAAAATAAGTTTATGAAATAATTATGAGATGTTTTATCGTACAAAAGAAATGTAAGCATAGTTATTAAATCGAGATACGTATCGTGAATCAAAATTTTATTTTTAAGAATTGAGTATCGAATATAGTATCGAATAATAAGATACGATAAATAATTTTAAAATTAATTATAAATAATATATACATATGTAAGATAAATAAAAATAAAAAAAATATTACATATATTAACAGGATTAAGTAAGTATATGATAAAAATAAGAAATCTGATTATTTTCAAACTCTTAGCATGCTTATTAATAGAATATATTTTTAAAAAATATTTTCATATAGTTTTTATTTTTAATTTACTAACTTAAAGTTAAATTTTTTTAATATTTCAGGATTAAATTATATAGAGTATATGTTTTTAAGTGTTTTTTAAGTTAAAATACTAGTAAAATTATATTTTTAGCTAAATGGATCAAATCATATTTTTTATTGGGTCTTGTCCCATTTCACTATAAAGTGTATCGAAGTGTATTAATATATCGTACGATATGTATGATTCTCTTATGTATCAATAGATAAACTATCGATTTATGATAAAAATAATTTTTTGTATCGATATGTATCAAATTTATAATTAATCGAATTATATTATACAATTTGTACCGCATATCATATGATTTAATCACTATAAATATAAGTACTTCTAAATAATAATAATTATTATTATTATTATAATTGAAGACAAGGCATTTGCCATTTGCCATCCCTAAGAATGTCAACGGGGCGGGTACCCGCCAATTTCGAGGTACCCGACCCCAACCCCAACCCCGTTTAATATTAATAAAACCCGAACCCTATAAAAACCCGATTAATTTTTAAGTGTACTACCTGAACCCTACCCTATTAATTTTCATATTACCCGTTTATTACCCGAACCTGTTTAAATACACGTTTACACTTCCAAACTTTTTGACAACCCGATTATTAACCCGAACCCAAATCAAAACCCGAACCCAAAACATTTCTAAATTAAATCATTTTTTGTTAATTAAAATCATAAAATTAAAAAAAAAACATCCATTACAACAATTTAACAAACCATAATAGTTCAACAAACAATTTAAACATATAGAAATGTGTTTATGCAACTACAAACAAACTGTCACATCCCGTGACCAAATTTTTCACGTATTTCTATACGACTTATCCAGTTGGGCTGTCTGTGATACTTCACTTTTCATATTCATTTAACTATTAAATATAAAATTCGTAATATCAATTGCATCCTCTATCTTAATTCTCAAGAAAGTAGTACTGAAAGTAAGTCTAAATACAGAAAATAAATTATCATACCTCATATTATAAATCAAGCTGTTGCAATGTCTCCAAATACGCAGCTCGGAATCCTCAAATGTCAGATCTCACAGTCACTGAAAATCTGAAATGTTAAAATTGGGGAGTGAGCAAACCACGGCTCAGTAAGAGAGTTATATGCAACACTTGATATTCAGCTACCTATATGCTGAAAATAATTTTTCACTTTCTTTAAATCTTCCTAGCTAGCTCTAGGCTCACATGTAGGAAGGATACTACAGTCGGCTAGGGATCCGGATGGAGTAAGGCAGGTATTTTGGTCATCTGTGCTCCTTTCATTCACACTTATACAGATAACTTCATTAACCTCAAATAACATTATCTGTATTTTCATCAATCATACTTTTATCAGTGAATTTCATTATTCACTCATCTTCCACAGTTAATTCTTAAGCCTTCAGACTCTTTCTACGTTTCCAATATAAGCTCAGAATTAGATTTCATATAATCCCTCGAGTCAGTGTTAGCTCGATTTCTCCAATCTATATAACTCTGAAAGTTTATCAGGAATAACATCCGATACTGTTTTAATCACTATACTTGTACTATTTTGAACAAATTATTTTTATGTCCTGTCATTCCCACTATGTATCCTCGTGGCAGAGAGAGTTAATATTCAAATCATTTTGAAATATTCTCCACCTTGATTTCATCATTTGTACTATTCACTTTCTCAATTATTTCTGTAGTCATATCACTTTTCATAATATCCAACGATCCCATAATAAACATCCAATTCAATACACTCTTAATTCAGGCCCTTACCATCAATAACCGGGCCAATCATTTTGCAACATTCCACTACACTCTTATTGGATCGCATCATACAAGGCCCCAGCCCGTCCGCCATCCGCCTTTACACATGTGTACTGTCCTCTTTGGTGAGCCCACTGGCCCCCTCGAGGTTTTGTCATGAGGCTTAGCCCATTCACTAAGTCACTCGCAATTCGCATCCATAATCTAAGTGTAAGTGGAATCAGTAATAAGGATCGTTATATTCATATTACATCCTATATGCCATTAATGACTCCATCACCATCAATGTATTCAAGATTAACTTGGTTTTATCACTGTTCAAAAAATAGCCCAACATAGGGGCGTTTTCGTCATTTTGACATTTATTTCTTTCTCCTTAGTATACATTTAACCAATTATCTTGTCATCTATGTGCTGATAGCATCCTTTTCTCATACTAATATCAGCAGTTTAAGATCTTATTCAATTTCGACAGAGAAGTCCACTAAAATCTATAATTTGATTATTTTGCTTGTAATGCAGCTTTACATAATCAATTTCTCTGTCAAATCAATCAATTCCAACTTCTGTTGGTCTATTATGACTCTCAGTAAAATTTTGAAGGTAGGGGTATTTTGGTTATCTTTGGTCAAAAATTTTCTCTCTCTTTAAAATACCTTCAATCGATGATCTTAAGGTCTATTTAATGATGATATTTCATTCCCCTCCTTTATATCATCATTTTCATGTCTTAGTTCGGTCTAGACTGAAAAGTACTGGTGGGGCCCTCACCGAGTCCTTTCAGTTCCTTACCGAACAGGCTTTCATTTAAATTATAAGAATCACCAATTTTTCAATAATTTTTGAGCCTATTATTTCTCTTTAATAATTTCAATTTATAATTTCTCACTCCCTTCAAATCATTTTACTCAATTTGCAATCATTTATTTTCTTTATGTATTTAGACTACACAGTACTACAGGGGATGTTACCATCTTTCAACACATTTCTTCTCCAAAAGTATCGACAGACATCAGGCCAACCATGCTTTGATACCATTTAATCTGTCACATCTCGTGACCACATTTTTCACATATTTCTATATAACTTATCCGATTGGGCTGTCTGTGATACTTCACTTTTCATATTCATTTAACTGTTAAATATAAAATTCGTAATATCAATTACATCCCCTATCTTAATTCTCAAGAAAGTAGTACTGAAAGTAAATCTAAATACAAAACATAAATTATCATTCCTCATATTATAAATCAAGCTGTCACAATGTCTCCAAATGCGCAGCTCGGAATCCTCAGATGTCAGATCTCACAGCCACCGAAAATCTGAAATGTTAAAATTGGGGAGTGAGCAAACCACGGCTCAGTAAGAGAGTTATATGCAACACTTGATATTCAGCTACCTATATATTGAAAATAATCTTTCACTTTCTTTAAATCTTCCTAGCTAGCTCCAGGCTCACATGTAGGAAGGATGCTACAGTCAGCTAAAGATCCGAATGGAGTAAGGCAGGTATTTTAGAATACTTGTCTTGTCCCGAAGCCTAGAAGCAACTGTAGAGAGTAATCGTTTTCTTTTGATATTCAAATCCCAGTAAAACATTAAATATTCACGTGATAAAACATTTAAATAAATAAATAACGAGTTAATGTTCCTTTTACAAATATTCATTTCCACACTTGTAAAACACCATATAATATTTAGTTCAACACGTAATATATCAAAAGCTCAGTAGCTGTAGATAATTTAGTACAAGTAAAAGTTCAATGAAAAGTACAATCATTAGTACAGTATCATGGAGACTAGGCAACACCCTAAATATATCATGCTATAATATCATCCCAAATAGAGGAAACACATGAGATCTATGGCCATAGTCTATGGGGTCCTCAGTGTGCACTGATCAGGTGTCCACTGAGACGCTGATAATAGGATCAGTATCTATCAGCACTAACACGTGACACGTGAGCATGATATGGGGCCTAACAGTCTCAAAATAGTAAACACGTGATATAAACCTCATTTATGAAATTAATTTCACTGAATATAAGTCCAATCAATCCTCAAATATTCAAAAGGAAAATATTTTCATCTTATGAATAACAATTTATAAAATATTCATACTGGGGTCATCATTCCCGAAAATGTTCTAAACATTATAGAACAGTATAAATCACATTTTCCATACGGTGAAAACAGTTTATAAAATAATCACTGTAAAATATAAAAGGTCATAACTGTCTTTTTTCACCGTAAAACATATACGCACGCTTTTTCGTGCTTTCTATCGAAAACATGATTTTCAAAGTTATCGGGATTCAAATCAATTATTTTTATGATTTATGGAAGATTAAAATATTTATTTTCCAAATCAACACCCTCGTCCCGTGTTTTCTCTGTAAACACATGCGGAGACCTTTTAGGCTCAAAACACTATTTTTCACCTTTAATTACCTTTATGGAATTTTCTATAAAGACTTATTTTCACAATTGAACCCATAAAAGTTATTTATAAAATCAAGTGGATATTTGAAGAAATATTATTAAAATATTCACTTTGGTCCTTTTCATTTTTCACCTCGTTTCACGTGAAATATCACCTATCGGGATAAATTTAGGTGATTTCCTTTTTCACCGATTTCAAAAACATGAATAATTTAAAATTAAACATCAGTATATTCATGTTTTCTGAAAACTAATCGATTTCTCGATTTTCGTGTTGGAAATCGTTTCTTGTGATAAAAAATCATTTATTATGATTTTTGGTAATTTTTCCAATTACTTTCGGCAGTATAATGGCTGCCAATTGGCTAGCCTCCTGCACGAAAATACAGTTTAAATCTCAACCGATAAATCACCACAATTTTTTCAACTAATCATTATTAATAGCATTTATAAAAATTAAATGCATAATTTAAAACATGTGTGCCAAATATCCCTACAGGCTGCATATGTCTCCCTTACCTGTCTCGGGTCGGCGACTGCCTCTTGAAGGTCGCGTCCGTGTTCACCTCGCCCGATTCCATCGGCTCGGTTATCGAGGGAATTTTTTGGAAATTAAAATTCTAAATTTTAGAATTTTTCCATAATTATTTAAATAAATAAATTATTTAAATAATTTAATACTTTCCGAGATTTCTTACCGATTTTCATAATTCCCGGGATTTCCCATAATTTTCGAATTCTCAGGAATTTTCCTTTTCTCTCTCTTTTCTTCTTTTCCTCTTTTCTTTCTCATTCTTTTTCTTTTCCTTTTCTTTTTCTTTTCTTTTTCTCTTTCTTTTTCCTTTTTTTTTCTTTCTGTTCTGGTTCAAACCGGTTCCAGACCAATCAGCCTCCTCCATGGCTAGTTCTTCTCCGACGGCCGGTTCTCCGGTGGTTAAGCCTTCCCTCAGCTGGCCGGTGTCAAGGCGAAGCTGCCGGTGACCTCCGTTAGGCCTGAATCGGCGGCACGGCGACGGATCTGCTCGATTTTGCCTCGGTTTCTCTCTTCCTCCGTTCGTCCCTCCTCGGCCTCCGTGGGCTTCACCAGTGGCTTCCTTCTTCTTCCGCTCACCTCCGTCAAGGTTGAGGTGGTGGTGGAGGTGCCTAGACTGGTCAGCACCGTCGTTTTCTCTTCCTCTTTTTCCTTCAGCTTTTTCGCCGGTTTCACCTCTGTTTTTTTCCTTTCTTCCGCCACCGGTAGCTTCTTTCCTTTCCTCTTCGGCCGACAACGGCGTCTCTACCCCTTTCCTTTCTTGTCTCCCCGGCGGCAGCAGTTGTTGCTACCGGCGACCTCTGAATCTGGAAGAATCGGGTTTTCCCGATCATCTATTCCTCCTTTTTTTATATTTTAATTTAATTATAATTATATTTATATCTATATTATAAATATAATTATTTTATTTTATTATACAGTACTTTGTACTATATATTATATAAATATATATTATATTGGCTCTATGGGCTATACCGAGAGGGGGGTGAATTGTTTTTTGCTAACCTTAAGTTCGTTTTTCGGTTCCTCTAAATTCTCTAGCTTATATTGATATTTTCTAAGTTCTCTAAGCTAGGCAAGCATGCAATCCAAGTTCAATGCAATAAACACAATATAATCGCAAGTAAAGAGAGTAAGGAAAGAGAGATTTACACAAGATATTTATAGAGGTTCGGCAACTTGCTTACGTCCTCTACCTTGAGACGCTCCCAAGGATTTTCTCCAAATCCACTATCTTGAATTTGTGATTACAATCCCACTTTTTCTTAGGCTCAAGAGTAACCTCCCTCTTTTTCTAGGCTCAAGAGAAACCTCTCTCTTTTTCTAGGCTCAAGAGAAACCTCCCTCTTTTTCTAGGGCTCAAGAGAAACCTCCCCTTTACAAGGAATGGTGGGTTACAAATAATGTAATCAAAGAAGGGCCTCTAGATAGGCAAGTGATTACAGAAATTAGGTACAAAGAAAAGCCTATACAATATTTGTGCTAAACAATACAAGAGATAAGTGAATGATAGAAGATGAAGACTTTGGAGCTCTTGATTTGTTGTTTGAGGCTTGAGGATTTGAGGAATATGTGTTATGGAGTTGCTGAGTAGTTTCTCTTACTTTCTTTAGCTTCTAAGCCTCTATTTATAGTCCCTTGGATGTATTCTAACCGTTGGGTGGAGCCAAAACTTGAATATGACCGTTGTCTCACAAAAACTAGCCGTTATAGGTTATTTTCGGGCAAAGGGATCGATCCCTTCCCATAGGGGATCGATCCCTTCATTCCAGATCTGAATCTTCTAGGCTGAGGGACCTTTTCTAGCCGTTGGGAGCCATTCTGCCTTTAGGGGATCGATCCCTTCCCTTAGGGGATCGATCCCTTCTTTCCAGAATTGATTTTTCTGGGCTGAGGGACTTTTTCTTGCACCAAAAAGCTTACTGCCACTAGGGGATCGATCCCCTAGGGGATCGATCCCTTCTCTTAGGGGATCGATCCCATGCCTCCAAAAAGCTATTTCCTGCACTTTTTGGGTTAGAAATGATGTGATCTTTGATCCTAATTCAACCCAAAACATTTTGGCATTCTTGTGGGAGTTTTTCTTGACTTTCTCAAATAAAAACATAGTCTAAATATTCATCAAGTAATTTTCTAAAATATTCAAAACATTTATAAAGTATTAAGACCAATAAGAGTATGCAACATTAAATCATGGTCTTAATGTTTGATATGATCACTTGAAAATGGATTGAGAAAATCATGTGTGATAAGGCAAATTTACAATATGAATTCAAACATTAAAGCTTACTTAAGTTTTTGTCATTTCAAAATATATATGTCAATTTAAAGCTAACAATCTCCTCCTTTTTGATATGACAAAACTTAATGTAAATTTGCTTTGAAAGTTCTTTAATAAAATACTCCCCCTCAAATAAAGCAGGATTTTATAAAGCTCCCCCTTAATATAAGCATGGGTTATGAAAATGAATTTTCAAACTATTTCTCCCCCATTATCTCTCCCCCTTAATATCTCTCCCTTTTAATATCTATCTCTCCCCCTTTTTGTCATAGCAAAAAGAAGGAAAAAAATAATAAAAAAATATGCTCCCTCTAAAATCATGGCTATGTGAGAAGAGATAAAAGAATATGCTCCATCCAACAAGAAACATGTTAGTACATGGGACTCATAGCACAAATAGATAAGTCAATATCCATAAAAAGTATGAAATATTCATGCAACGAATATGACTTATGATCCTATACCAATTGTTGATAAATAATTTTGTCATAAGTTCTCAATTGGTAAGAAATTAAGCTAGCACCTAAGTATATCAATTGTTTTTCTTAAGTCCAACTAAGGTGCATGGCAATACATCATGATTATGAGCTAAAATTAGATGACATATCATATGCATGAGCTCATAAATCACATTCAAGCAAGAGTGTGCATAGAATCAAGACATATAGCAATTCACTTCAAATTCTAGCACACAAGAGTTTCATGCAAAAATATCCTAAGAGAATTCTTCTCTATTTGTCATTTCAAACTAAAGAGCACAAGAAGAATTGTCAATTTAAAGCTCATAGCAATTGGCAATTTAGTTTTAGCTTACCAATTAATGATACTAATTGTTATTTCAATCTAAATACCAATTGTTACTAATGGTTGACTTAGGCATTTTACATGAATCCAATATTTATGTGTAGTGTGTTCATGTCAAGAAAATGGTCATTCTAAATATGCAAGAACACAACACAACACATATCATCAAATAAGCATAAAGATTAATTAATCATTAGCACACTATCATAAAGCATTAATCCATATTCATATTCACAAGATTATACCATATGGAAGATTTAAACAAACAAGGTATTCAAACAAACACATTTTCTTCCATGGTTTCAAGTACAAAAATCCTATGCTCATTTTCCAATTCAAGTCCTTAACCAATTATGAGCAAGGAAAGATTCAAAATTACCATTTTAATCAATTATGAGCCATATCCCTAGTTGTTATCATCATTTAACGTTCTAGAGGGTATATGCTATTTTAACTAAAATGGCTTCACCTAAGTGAATCAATATTATCAAGCTAAAATATATTTTATCATTAAAATCCATAAACTATGAGTGAGGTTAAGCACATAATATCATGAAAACAACTATTCTCACCTCATAGGCACGATTATTGATTCAACTTAAGTAAATATGCATGTTCAACATCAAAACAATCAAGATACAATGCATGTATATCAATTGTTGGTGTTGTCATTAAAGCCCAAGTTCTTTAATAATTTGGCCATAAGAAAAATTTAAGTACATGGATGATAAATTTTCATGTAACTCAACATTTAGGATTCATTTATCATCACTAATTATAAGCCAAGGAAAATTATGACCTTATACCAATTGTTGAATTTACATTTGAAGTCAATCCTTAAGGTCAAGTTTTAATTATTCTTCCACTAGATGTATAATTATCATATAACCTAGAGTGGAGTAGTTGAGTCAAGCTAAGAAACATAATCCTATAAGCATGCTTGACTAAGATGAACAACAAAAAGAATGAAAAATATTCATTATGCACAAGTTCATCAAATTCTCAAATATATCCATAAATCATTGAAATAAATCTTAAAAATTATGTTTAAGCATTCATTGAAAATATATTTCAAGATTTTTTCAAGATTTACGTAATTCAGGACCATCATTAATAAGAAAACTGATTTTGCACTTGTGAGCTCAAGAAAAATGATATTGATTGTTGAAAGTAATACCATTTGTTGGGAATGATACAAATTAATTGAGTTGAGGCATTATATCAATGAAAAATGAATTTTCATATTTTAAAGTTCATCAAAAAGAAGTTAAAACAATAAATTTTAAGTTGAGAAGAGAGAAAGTATCAAAACAATGAAAAATTCTTCTCAATTTCGGTTGAAAACAAGCAGGAAAGGCCTTCTGGCCTGGGGGGGATCGATCCCTTGAGGAAGGGGATCGATCCCTTAACTCCGGAATACAGATTTTGCATTCTGTTCAAGGGGGGATCGATCCTGCTTGTTGAGGGATCGATCCCTCATCCTGTTTCTGTAGTTTTTGACAGAAAATCCAACCTTTGAGGTACCAAAACTTCGTTTTTGAGTATTTTAAGTCCAAGTAAGGGTTTAAACATTTGTAAAACATGATTTTGGACTTGTATGAATGGAAAACATGAATGAAAAACCATTTTACAAAAGATTTTACAATTTTGGAAGAATTTACACAATAAAATGCATTTTCGGCCTCAAAGGATGTCATTTTGAGAGTTAAACATATTTTGACAAAACTCAAGCATTGGAAACCACAAATATGTCAAAACAAACTTGTTCACATAGGTTTTAAGCACATATATCATCAAATCATCATACTTGTGAACATTATGCCATGATTTCCAACATACAAGTTCTTCATTAATGCACATGACATGGTATTTTGCATATATGACATATTTGACAACTTTTGAGCAACTAAATATATTATCTAAATATATCAAACTTGCTCAAACTGCAGAAATCCAATAATTATTTCAAAATCATGCTTTTCATTCAATGCATCAAGTACTATTCATCAAACATTCAACAATCATTCATCATGCCTTTTGTTCTATCATTCAACTCATAATGCATTAAAAATTATCAACCAAATTTCTCATCTAAGCACAAATAATTTAATTAAATAAAAACTTCAAGGAATAAGAAATTAAGCTTACAAAACTCCTTTGCATGAGAGTGCTTTACCTTGAATTTTTGAGTTCACCTTGAGCTATCCTTTGAAGAATTGTTGTGATCTTGTCAGAGATGGATCCTCAAGCTTTTCCTTTTTCTCATTGGCACAAGCAAACTCCATCAGGATGTGTTGAGCATTTAAACTGCATTGTTTCATTATATTCCCATGCTCCAACACTCCTATAACAAACAAATTCAAGCATGCTTTGGTACCCAAATTTTCTTGGGTCCATGAGAGTTAGTGTTCACAATTTTAGATCCCTTAGGGATCCATTTCAAACACAATTCATCATTGTTTATAGCATGCTTTGGTACCCACATTTTTCTAACAACTCTTCCTCTAAATGTAGTTTTTCTATATCTGCATGCTTGTGAGGTGTGGCCTATCCTATTGCATAGTGAACATGTAAGTGAAATGTTAT
Organism: Heritiera fomes; assembly: GCA_032173925.1. NCBI lineage: Eukaryota > Viridiplantae > Streptophyta > Magnoliopsida > Malvales > Malvaceae > Heritiera > Heritiera fomes. Next base: position 24,605,852 of record JAPDPM010000005.1, read on the forward strand.
GCACAGAATTTTTGCATACAAGAAAATTCTTAAGATGAGTTTCCTTTTTATTTGCATTATATCCTAACCCATCTTTGTCAAAGAAGGCTCTTTGGGTCTCTAGCATGTGATCTAATTTTTTTTGATCCATATAGAACCTAGAAAATGAGTTATGCAAATTTGTATTCTTTTCATTCAACTCATTTATTTCTAGGTTAGCTTCTTCTAATTTCTTTTGAACTTCTAACTTAGCATTCAATAACTCATCATTTTCCATTTCTAATTTTGTAATCATTTTCTTGTATTTTGAGTTCATGCATTCAAATTCACTAGCTAGCTCATCAAAAGCATTTTGTAAATCATCATAAGAATGGTCATTACATTCACTAGAGCTAGCTTTCTCCTTTTCATCCTCAATAGTCAAAGAGCTAGGATTTGCCAATTTATCTTTAATGTCTTCTAATTTCTTTTCTAGCTCTAATTTCACCTTGTTGAGTTCATCATTCCTTGAGCCTAGATCTTTTATTTTGTCTTCCAACTCAACATTAGTATTCATCAAAATTTCATTCTCTTTTCTAAATTTATTTAACTTTTTGTTATATTTTGCATGCATTGATTTATATTCATCACTTAGCTCATTAAATGCATCTTGAAGCTCATCAAATGAATATTCTTCTAAAGTTTGTGAGCTAGTCTCAAAATCATCACCTAGAGACATTTATGATCGTTTTGCTCGATAGAGGTTAGTCTAAATTGATCTCGAGCCCAAGCTCTGATACCAATTATTGGCTCTATGGGTTATACTGAGAGGGGGGTGAATCGATTTTTTGCTAACCTTAAGTTCGTTTTTCGGTTCCTCTAAATTCTCTAGCTTAGATTGATATTTTCTAAGTTCTTTAAGCTAGGCAAGCATGCAATCCAAGTTCAATGCAATAAACACAATATAATCGCAAGTAAAGAGAGTAGGGAAAGAGAGATTGACACAACATATTTATAGAGGTTCGGCAACTTGCCTACGTCCTCTACCTTGAGACGCTCCCAAGGATTTTCTCCAAATCCACTATCTTGAATTTGTGATTACAATCCCTCTTTTTCTTAGGCTCAAGAGAAACCTCCCTCTTTTTCTAGGCTCAAGAGAAACCTCCCTCTTTTTCTAGGGCTCAAGAGAAACCTCTCTTTACAAGGAATGGTAGGTTACAAATAATGTAATCAAAGAAGGACCTCTAGATAGGCAAGTGATTATAGAAATTAGGTACAAAGAAAAGCCTATACAATATTTGTGCTAAACAATACAAGAGATAAGTGAATGATAAAAGATGAAGACTTTGGAGCTCTTGATTTGTTGTTTGAGGCTTGAGGATTTGAGGAATATGTGTTATGGAGTTGCTGAGTAGTTCCTCTTACTTTCTTTAGCTTCTAAGCCTCTATTTATAGTCCCTTGGATGTATTCTAGCCGTTGGGTGGAGCCAAAACTTGAATATAACCGTTGTCTCACAAAAACTAGCCGTTATAGGCTATTTTCAGGCAAAGGGATTGATCCCTTCCCATAGGGGATCGATCCCTTCATTCCAGATCTGAATCTTCTGGGCTGAGGGACCTTTTCTAGCCGTTGGGAGCCATTCTGCCTTTAGGGGATCGATCCCTTCCCTTAGGAGATCGATCCCTTCTTTCCAGAATTGATTTTCTGGGCTGAGGGACCTTTTCTTGCACCAAAAAGCTTACTGCCACTAGAGGATCGATCCCTTCTCTTAGGGGATCGATCCCATGCCTCCAGAAAGCTATTTCCTGCACTTTTTGGGTTAGAAATGACGTGGTCTTTGATCCTAATTCAACCCAAAATATTTTGGCATTTTTGTGGGAGTTTTTCTTGACTTTCTCAAATGAAAACATAGTCTAAATATTCATCAAGTAATTTTCTAAAATATTTAAAACATTTATAAAGTATTAAGACCAATAAGAGTATGACTCATTAAATCATGGTCTTAATGTTTGATATGATCACTTGAAAATGGATTGAGAAAATCATGTGTGATAAGGCAAATTTACAATATGAATTCAAACATTAAAGCTTACTTAAGTTTTTGTCATTTCAAAATATATATGTCAATTTAAAGCTAACATATTATATATTAATAATATATATTTACACATAAAAAATATATATTTTCATATACTTTAAATTAAATAACATTTATATATATCTATATAAATGTAATAATAAAATATATATTGTATTTACAATATATATATATACAACTTTAAAGTAAATTATATTTACTTTTCTTATATATGTATATATTTATATATATACATAAAATGTCATATTTGCATACATATGTATTATTTGAATTTACTAAATAGTATATGTACATATATACACTAATGTATATTAATATATACTATATAGTATTTCAATACATATGTATTGTATAAAAATACATTTATATAATATCTAATTATATAAATATATTTCATGTTCCTTTCTCCTTTTCTTATTTAATTTGGATTTTAACTTATCCAAATTAAATTTCCTTCGCTCCTTATTTTTATTTCCAACATAATTTCCTTCACATTAATTTCCCAATTTGTCCCTTCCTCAATTCTCAAGATTTTCACTGATATTCCTCATAATTATATTTATGTATTTCAACATATTTATTTTCTTAAATATTAATTTTCCAATATTAATAATTTCCAAATATTGGAAAATTTACGGTTATCACAAAAACATAATTGAATAAAAACACAAACAAATTTGAAATCATTCAAGTCATGACATCTTCATTCTTCATCATCATTAAACATGCAACTTGAATCCATAGTTGTAGATGGTCCTACACATAAAATAAATAAATAAATATTATTAATCTTGAGGTAAACTGTAATAATAAATTCCTTTTGAAAAAAAAAACAAATGAATAAAAAGAATTATAATAAGTGAATTGTTTACCTCCTATGTCATTCCTTAATTAATTTTGAAAGCACATCAATGCCTCCAAAGTGTTCGGATTAAGCTTACTTCGATGAGTACTCACGTCTCTCCCACTAGTGCTAAAAGCAGACTCGGATGCAACTGTAGAAATAGGAATCGCAAGAAAGTCTCTAGCAATTTTTTGCAAAGTGGGATACTTTATCCCATTTGTCTTCCACCAGTTAAGAATATCAAAGAATTGGGTCTATGGCAAAACTGGCTCATCTAGATAATGATCCAATTCTGACTTAACATTCACACTAGTAGAAGATGAACTAAGAAATGCAAACAACTTGCTAAAATCCTCTTGTTGAGAAGTAGGGACACTTGATGCTTGAAGAGATGGTGTTAATGTTGAAGTGCAAGAAGCATGTGACTTTGGTTTGAAGGATCTATTTTGGTATTCATGAAGTAAATCATAATAAGTTCTCTTAACATTTTCGATCTCAAAGGGTGCATCATCACCAAAAATGTCAGGAAAAAAAAACTATACCACCTTCATCTTGTACCTAGGATCCAATACAACTGCCACAGCTAGCACAACATGAATAACACTCCAATATTTTTCAAACTTGCCAAACATTTTCTTGGCCATTGCACTAACAACATTATCATCAGAACACATCCACTTCATTATTGCATTTCTAAGTTGACAAATTTGAATAAAATAACAATTTGCAGTAGGATACTTTGTCCCCGAAAACAATTCAGTGGCATTATAAAATATTTCCAACTTTTCAGCAATAATTTCTACCATCTCTCAGTCTTTCTCACTAGGCACTTTAGTGTAAAGTTTATCTCTAAAAGTCAACCTAAGAAAAATATCTTTGTATGCTATGGCAGTTCAAAGCATCAAATAAGTTGAATTCCATCTAGTTCTACAATCAAGGCTTAACTTTTTAGTGCATGAAACTTTTGCTTGACGTGCCACATCTTCAAATTTTTCCACTCTAGAAGGACTAGCAGACCAAAATGCCACACTATCACGAATATTGTTAATTACATCTTCTATCATGGATAACCTATCTTTCACAACAATATTCAGAATATGTGCACAGCATCTCATGTGTAGGATTTTCCCATTAAGTAAAAGTTCAGAATATAACTTATCTGCTATGATAGAAACCATACCATCATTAGAACTGCAATTATCCACGGTGATAGTAGAAAGTTTGTTCTCTATATTCCATTGAGTCAAAGCAGCCATCAATTCTTCAGCGAGAACTTCCTTAGTGTGAGGTGCTGGTACGTAAATGAACCTACATGTTTAAAAATAACATTAGTTAATTTACTAACAATTTATTCATAAACATTAATGAATTACGAACCACATGTTAAAGAGTTCAAAAGAGTTATTTACCTCAAAATACGACTTTACAACACCCAAGCATAATTAATAAAATGAGTAGTCACGGACATATAACCTTTCTTTTGATTTGAAGTCCACATATCCGTTGTAAATGCTATTCTACTTTTCAGCTTCTCAAACACACCCATTAGCTTTGCCTTCTTTGATTGATGAATTTTGAGAATGTCTTCTTTAATCGTATTGCGAGAAACCATCTTGAAAAGAGGTTGGAGGCTAGCAATAAATCTTCTAAATCCAACATGATCCACAACAGAAATAGGATACTCATGCAAGATTATAGCTCGAGCCAACTCATTTCTTAAAACTTCTTGATCAAATGTAAAGTTCCCAAACCGAACTTTCCCATCATTTTTCTGCTCCACACTAATCAACTTTTGCTTTTCAAAGCATGATTCGATGGTTGACTTTCTTTTACTTGAACAAGTATTCATGTGGTTTAACAAAGCTTTTGTTCCATTCTTGCTACTAGCCTTAAGACTAATTTTGCAATAATTGCATATTGCATTATCTTCTCCACTTATATTTTTCTTTTCGAAGTGCTCCCAAACCTCTGAAGTTAATTTACGAGGCCATTTGGATAACGGAGGTTTAGTTGAAGTAGATGTTGTTGGAGTTAAACTAGGAGGGCTATTAGAGGGCATACTAGGAGCATTATTATCATTGTTTTCTGAGCTTGAACCCATAATTGATGGACCGGTTGCAACCTTATCATTCTCATCAACAATCTCATTATTTCCACTTGTTGCCATTTTTTTAAGGACCTGCAAACAATTTAAAAAAAAAGTTCGACACATTGACAATTAATTTAACAGCAAATATATTCAAGTATGTTCAACCTAATAACAATTCATTTAACAACAAATATCTTCAACACAATGATAGTTTGTGGAAAACTATGAGCTGCCTAGGTTTTCTCGTTTTTGCAATTCTGTTGGTTTTCTCGTTCTATTAATTGTTTATTGTTTAAATTCAATTAAACTAAAAAATAATGACAATGGCAACGGCTACAATAGTAAAATAAAAATAATCATACAACATAGGTTTACTAAAAATTTGCTGACTTTGGTATCATGATAGACTTCCATAGACTAAGGTGAACGAAGAAAGATGCAAAAAGATATTATCTACATGGCACAATCTAAGCAAATGATTAATTTAGCCTCTCATTTTCTTCTATGAAATACAATGAATCCTGTTGATTTTTTTTTTGTGTGTGTGGTGATAAGAATCGTTTCTACGACAGAAACATAGTTGCGTTTTCCACGGATGATGTCAAGAAATCCCATTAGAAGAGAAAAATTAGGCTCCACAATTTTAGACAAACATGAATAAATACATAAAGGTAACACAGATTAAAATTTACTGAAAACTGTATATGAATAATTGAACATGATTAAAAAAGCACAACAAGAACACGATTTTACCCTACAAGAACACAAATTATCTATACAAATTACCAAGTCTAAAAAAAACTAGCAAATTGTGCTGTAATAGAAACACTTAAAACATGTTAAATCCTAGAAGTTTCATGTTAGTATGCGCAGATAAGACTGCAAACAAAAATGGTGAACAGCTCTTTGATATGGAAATTTATTTTATATATATGTGATTTATTTATTTATTTATAAGGTAATTTATTCTGGAACCCATTATCAATCAATGCATAGCTTGTCTAAGAAATATATAATATCATGTGTGAAAGCAAAAAAGTAAAAAAAAAAAACGTGCAGAAGCAAAGCAATAGAACAATGTTAATGCTTTAGTAAAAACAACTCTGTTAGTGTAGTGTTTTTACCACTGCCGGAGAGAGGAAGGCTACAACCACCGACGCCGCTGCTGGAGAGAAGGAGGCTTGCTGCTGGCGCCACTGCTCGAGAGAAGAATGGCTACTGCTGCACCGCTGGAGAGAGGAAGACAGTTTCCGCACCTGGGTTTGAGCTCACCGCAGGTAAATCTAAGGTCACCGCTGCCAGATCTGTGCTCGCCGGTGCTAGATCTGAGCTCATCGCTACCAGATCTGGTGGTATCGGGTCAATGAGTAGTGTGGCAGCTTAAAGAATGAACACTGTAACACTAAGCACTAATAGGGTAAAAACAAAAACGAGGCAATGAAGAAGTGAGTGGGTTTGGGCGTCTGCACCTTTTTTGTTTTGTATTTTTTACTTTTTTTTTATTTTTTTAACTTTTAATTATTTGGCTTAGCTAAATACTCGGTTCTCTCTTTTAAAATATTCAATTATTTAACTAATAATTAAATAGCAGCAGTAGCTTTCACAAGGCTTACAAGCTTTTGGCTTTGGGGTTGTATTTTATTTCAATGATAATAACAATGATCTAATTAAACAGATGTTGAAAGGGATTAGAAAGTAAAAGTAGTTAGCTTCAAAATTCAAAGCCATGGCCCGATATTACGTTTTATAAAAAACAGCAAAGAGATACATAATAATACATTGTCTTAATGCAAAAACAATTAAAGAATGAAAATATACCACTCAAAAACTTTAAATAATTAGAGGTTTAATGATTGATAAAATAACTAAATAAACTTAATTACTTTTAATAACAACAATAATCTATTAACGTTGAAGTGGATAGTAGAATGCAACGGTATTTTTTTTATATAAAAAATCACAATTTGAAAATAAAAAAATGTAATTAAAATTTTATATTTGTTAGACTTTTTTTTAATAATGACTGCATTATTTGAGTTAAATTCGTGTTTAATGTAATTACTTGATATATCTATAAAATTATTGCCATCTTAACTCTTAAGGATAATTGATAAATTTATAATAACAAAATGCTATATCCATCAATATAATCCATTTGATATTTTACATAGATCATTTGATTTAAAGTTACAGGCTATTCAACTTTTAACTTAACGTAAAATATTTTCAATTTTAATCTATTATCATAGATTAGAATATAATATTGTATATCTAATTTCAACCATTTGATTTCTTAGGATATATTCATGTAATCTAGATTAAAGTATCATACATATGTATTATTATATCATATACATAAATGGCCAACATGTAATAATTGCATCTTAACTAATTATAAATCATTATTAATTTAATTTTAGTGCTATATGATTACTTTAAATACTTATTGTCTTAAGCATAATTAATTAATTTAATTTCGTAATTTTTTGAGTTAACAATGTTTTACTAAAATTGACAATTGCAATTAAATACAATTTGTATCATATATGTAGACACCAAATTTTGTCCGGAATTATAAATATATTTGGATAAGATCTTGTTTCAGTCTTAGTGATTGAGATTGAAATTTGCTCGATTTAATCGTGCACTTGAGTTAATCTTAAGTAATTTGGCTTTCAAAATGAATTTAAAGCTTTAATTAGTTCAAGTATCATGAAAATCAAATTTTGTCTATTGAGACCAACTCCAAATTTGTCTTGAATAATTGGGCCTGTTTTGTTAAAATTAATTGAGTCAAAACCCAAAATCTAATAGGCCCAAATTAGCTGAGGCTGGCCCATCTTTATTATATAATAATAATAATAATAATAATAATAATAATAATAATAATAATAATAATGGTCACTTGTATGGGGGATCTATAGTGGTCAGGCGATCTTGCTAGGAGCTAATTCACTTTGTATGTGCGAGCTATAATGGGCGGGCGAGCTCGCTATGCTCTAGTTCACTTGAATGGCGAGCTCTTGTGTGCGCTTCACTTTCGCAAGTGAGTTCTCACCTCAAATAACTCGTGTGTGGCGAGCTATTCCGTGAGCGAGCTCTCTTGCACAAGTTGGCGAGCTGTTCCGTGGGCGAGCTCTCTTGCATAAGTTGGCAAGCCGTTCTGGGTGAGTTAGTGGATTAAAAAATAAATCTATGTACAAAATGATTTGTGTTTGGCGAGCTATAAAAAGGCGACCTCTTGCCAACAAGTTGAGGCGTGGCAAGTTAGAAAAGGGTGACATCTCGTGCATGGCGAGCTGTTCTGGGCAAATTAGTAGATTAAAAATAAATCTTTAATTAAAAATGATTTTTTTTCAAATTTCACCAAAATGTTGGAAAATTTGGAACAAAAATTAATAACTTCAATTCTCTACATTCGATCAAAGTGTTGAAGGATGTAAGGAAATTTTTCACAAAAACTTATAAAAGGAATTTGTCTAATTCAAAAATAAATTATTTTTTAAGAAAATGATAATAATGAATAATCTTTTAATGAAAATGTATATTTTCTTAGATAATAGCAGTAAATGAAAACTTAACCGATGATGAAATTTTAGAATTTCGCGAGTGTACAATATTTAGAAAATTCTTAGGTGAGAAGATATTTCTTCTAAATTTGACCAAAGTGTTGGAAAATTTAGGGAAAATAATTTCAGTATTAAAGATTTTTATTCCAAGTTCAAGAGTAAATAAAATTATAATTTTGACGAATTTCACAAAAGAATTAAAAACATAATATATTAATCCGACGACGGAGCCTCTTTATGAGGACGATTGTGTCCCGTAAATATGTCACATCCCGTGACCCCATTTATTCTCATAAAATACACAACTTATCCGGTTGGGCTGTCTGTGATACTTTACCTTTCATACTCATTTAATTATTAAATATAAAATTTGTAATATTAATCACATCCCCTATCTTAATTCTCAAGAAAGAAGTACTGAAAGTAAGTCTAAATACAGAAAATAAATGATCATACCTCATATTATAAATTAAGCTGTCGCAGTGTCTCCAAATGCGCAGCTTGAAATCCTCAAATGTCAGAGCTCTTAGTCTTCAAAAATCTGAAATGTTAATATTAAGGGGTGAGCAAACCTCGGCTCAGTAAGAGAGTTATATGCAACACTTGATATTCAGCTATCTATATGCTGAAAATAATTTTTCACTTTCTTTTTAAATCTTCCTAACTGGCTCTAGGCTCACATGTAGGAAGGATACTACAGTCGGCTAGGGATCCGGATGGAGTAAGGCAGGTATTTTAGAATACCTGGCTTGTCCCAGAACCTAGAAGCAACTGTAGAGAGTACTACATTCCTTGTTTTCAAAACGATAAAATTTTCGTTTTCACAGAGTAAACTATTTATTTCTTTTCACTTCAGTATAATTTAAAACACGTGACAGTTCAATAATAAAACAGTGGTTTCCTTCACTATAATTAAAAACACGTGACAGTACAATGGTCTGTAAATATCCAAGTCATTGGATAACCATTTCTGCAATTATTTCTATTTTAGAAATAATTTCATGTTATTCTTTTTGAATAAACATTAATTTCTCTTTAATTCAATAACCGTATCTTACAGTTCAGTAAAACAGTATATTTAGTAAAACAGTATCTTGATACGGTACAGTCAGAAAACAATAAACAATAGCTACCAATTTAGTAAACAGTAAACGGTATAAATATGGTAGCTTTCATATCAGTATCATGGAGACCGGGCAACACCCTAAATATATCATGCTATAATAATATTATCCCAAATAGGGGAAACACATGAGATCTATGGCCATAGTCTATAGGGTCCTCAGTGTCCACTGATCAGGTGTCCACTGGGACGCTGATAATAGGATCAGTATCTATCAGCACTAACACGTGACACGTGAGCATGATATGGGGCCTAACAATCTCAAAACAGTAAACACGTGATATAGACCCCATTTATGAAATCACTTTCACTAAATATAAGTTTAATCAATCCACAAATATTCATAAGAAAAATATTTTCATCTTATGAATAACATTTATAAAATATTCATATTGGGGTCATCATTCCTGAAAATATTCTAAATATTATAGAACAATATAAATCACATTTTTCATACGGTGAAAACAGTTTATAAAATAATCACTGTAAAATATAAAAAGTCATAACTGTCTTTTTTTCACCGTAAAACATGTACGCACGCTTTTCCGTGCTTTCTATCGAAAACATGATTTTCAAAGTTATCGGGATTCAAATCAATTATTTTTATGATTTATGTAAAATTAAAATATTTATTTTCCAAATCAACACTCCCGTCCCGTGTTTTTTATGTAAACACATGCGAAGACCTTTTAGTCTCAAAACACTGTTTTCACCTTTTATTACCTTTATGGAATTTCTATAAACACTTGTTCTCACCATTAAACCCATAAAGGTTATTTATAAAATCAAGTGAATATTTGAAGAAAGATTAGTAAAATATTCACTTTGGTCCTTTTTCATTTTACACCTCGTTTCATGTGAAATATCACCTATCGGAATAAATTTAGGTGATTTCCTTTTTCACCATTTTCAAAACATGACTATTTTAAAATTAATTAGCAGTATATTCATGTTTTATGAAAACTAATCGATTTCTTGATTTTCGTGTTGAAAATCATTTCTCATGATGAAAAAACGTTTAGTATGATTTTTGGTAATTTTTCCAATAATTTTCGACAGTATAACGGCTGCCGATTGGCTAGCCTCCTGCACGAAAATACAGTTTAAATCTCAACCGGTAAATCACCACAATTTTTCCAAACCGATAAATCACCACAATTTTCAACCAATCACTGTCGATTGTATTTATAAAATTTAAATGCATAATTTAAAACATGTGTGCCGATATCCTTACAGGCTGCACATGTCCCCCTTACCTGTTTTGGGTCGGCGACTGCCTCTCGAAGGTCGCGCCCGTGTTCACCTCGCCCGATTCCATCAGCTCGGTTATCGAGGAAATTTTTTGAAAATTAAAATTCTAAAAATTAGAATTTTTCCATAATTTATTCAAATTAATTATTCGGAATTAATTTCCGAAATCCTTACCGAGTGCCCGGGATTTTCCGGATTTTCAAATTCCCAGGAATTTTCCAAATTCCCGGAATTCCTTTTCTTTTCCTCTTTCTTCTTTTTCTTTCTTCTTTCTTTTTCTCTTTTCTTTTCTTTTCTTTTTCTTTTTCCTTTTTCTTTTCTTTTTCCTTTTCTTTTTCTTTTTCCTTCCTTCCCAGCCGAACCGGTCACCTCCCCTCACCGCCGGTTCTTCACCGGTGGCCGGTTCTCCAGTGGTTCAACGGCTCAACAGCTGGCCGGCGTGACGGTGAAGCCGGATCTGGCCTCCGTTCATCCCGAATCGACGGCACGGCGGCGGATCTACTCGGTTTTTGGCTCGGTTTCTCTCCTCCTCCATCGGCGTTCCTCCGCCGTTCCCCGCCTCTCCGGTGGCCTCCCACGTCTTCCTCTTCCTCCGGCAAAGCTTCGGTGGCAGTGGCGGCAACCAATTCTACCGGCGCCGTCCGTTCCTCTTCTCTTCTCCCTCTCGGCTTCTTCCGGGTTTTGCCTCTGTTTCCGTTTCTGTTCCTCCCGTTTCCATCGTCGTCGTCTCGTCCTCTCCTTGGTTCGCCGTCTGATGACGACCCTTCCTCCTCTCTCCCTCTCTCGGCTGCCGATGGTGGTCGGCTTTCATTGGGGAAGGCAAAATCGGGAGTCTTCCCGATTCTGTTTCTTTTCTTTCTTTTTTTTTTTAATTTTATTTTACTATTATAATTATATATATAATATACTTATAACTATATATTATACATATAATATCATTATTATATATAGTATTATACTATATATATTATATAAAGATATATATATTTTTTGTATAAAATATATATATCTCTCTAATATATATAAAGTATATTTATATACTTTTAATTAAATAACATTTATATACATATTTATATAAATGTAATAATATAATATATATTGTATTTACAATATATATATATATATATATTCAACTTTAATGTAAATTAATATTTACATTTCTCATATATGTATATATATTTATATATACATAAGATATACATATGTACTATTTAAATGTATAAAATAGTATATATTTACATATATACCAATATATAATAATAGATACTCTTTAGCATTTAAATACATATGTATTTGTACAAAAATACATTTATATAATATATAATTATATAATTATATATCATATTCATTTCTCATTTCCTAATTTAATTTGGATTTCAATTTATCCAAATTAAATTTCCTCTTTCATTATTTCCTTAAATTCACTTCTTATTCTTATTCCAAATTTAATCTTCCTTTATTCGAATTTCTTGATATATCACTTCCTCAATTCTCGGGATTTTCACCAATATCCCGTTCTCATAATTTTATTTATTTATTTATTTCCAATATTTATTTTCTCCAATATTTATTTCTAATAAATGAAAAATTTACGGTTATCACAAAATACTCTTGAGGTGCAAAATTACTTAGGAATTCGATCAAAGTGTTGAAGAATGTCCTAAGAACAATATCAATATTTAAATAATTGAATATTAAATAAGAAAAAGAAAATTTTAATTAAGAATAAAATACCATTAAAATTAAGATTGCTTAAGATAAAACATGATTAATTGGTACCGTCCATTGGACGGGCGTTGTGGGTTGCTAATACCTTCCTCACACGTAACCATACTCCCGAACCCAAATTTTTACAAATTTAAAATTTAACTCTCAATACTACCAATATTTTCTAATTATCTTTAGTCAAACTATTGTTGCATACGTACCAGTTATTTGATGGGTCCATCGTGTTGGAAGATTAGTAGATCACTGATTAATTAAATTAAAAATTAATTTAATTTCATAAATATTTTTATTATGCATTTTTTTATTTTTTTAGGCTCAACAAAATTTTATTGTATAAATATTTTTTTTAACATATTATGTCAAACAGAATGTGTAGCTCACCTGGTAAGGGCTTTGCTTGAACCCCTGAGAACAGGGGTTCAAGTCTCCATACTCACATATTTTGCTAAAAAATAATAAACGGTAATCGGGTTCGGTAATCGGGTTAGGGTACCCTAATCCGATTATGCTAATCGAGTTCCGGTTTAGGGTACCCTAAAGATAGTACCCGAACCCGTCACGAATAGTAAATAAACTACCCTAACTCGATTAAAACCTGATTAACGGATATCCGAATCTGATCTAAACAGGGCCGATAGTCCCGAGTACCCGATTATAATAAACCTGTTGACATCCCTAGCCATCCCAATAAAGCTGGTTACGAGCCGGACAGGGCCGGTTCCGGACCGATTTTCACCTGTTCCGACCCTAATCAAAGAAGAACCGGTCTGAACTGATAGAAAACCGGTCCGGTTCGGACCGGTTCTATATTATTAAAGAGGCGAACTGGCCCGGTTCGTTGGATCTATTTTTTCATTTAAAATTTTTATTTTTTAACATTATATTAATTTATTTTAATATATATTAATATATTTTAATATATTTTAATAATTTAATCTAATAAATTTATTTTTATACTAAATAATGTTAATAATTTAATTTAACAATAATTTATTATAAAGTTATATTATAATTTATTTAATTAATGTAATAATAATGTAAAAATAAACTACTATAAAATTATCTAATAAAATTATTGTTATAATAAAATAAAGTTATACTATGAATATAATATTATAATAAAGTTATTATGATAAAATGATATTTGATTCAAAATACAAATAATGATATTATGAATATTATTATTATATTTATTTTGCAAAATCATTTTGCATATCTTTATTTATGTTCATTTATTATATTCATTTTGCATTTAAAATAATTTATTATATTTGAAATATCATTTACTTAATTTTTATTCATTTATGTTGGCTCTATAGGCTATACCGAGAGGGGGGTGAATCGATTTTTCGATAACCTTAGGTTCGTTTTTTGATTCCTCTAAATTCTCTAGCCTATTTGAGTGATTTCTAAGTTCTCTAAGCTAGGCAACTATACAATATAAATTCAATATAATAAACACAAATATAATTGCAAATAAGTAAAGAGAGTAAAGATAGAGAAATGTACGCAAGTGATTTATAGAGGTTCGGCAACCTTGCCTACGTCCTCTACCTTGAAACGCTCCCAAGGATTTTCTCCAAATCCACTATCTTGAATTTGTGATTACAATCCCTCTTTTTCTTAGGCTCAAGAGTAACCTCCCTCTTTTTCTAGGCTCAAGAGAAACCTCCCTCTTTTTCTAAGGCTTAAGAGAAACCTCTCCTTTACAAGGAATGATGGGTTACAAATAATGTAATCAAAGAAGGGCCTCTAGATAGGCAAGTGATTACAGAAATTAGGCACAAAGAAAAGCCTATACAATGTTTGTGCTAAGCAATACAAGAAATATGTGAATGATAGAAAATGAGGAATTTGTAGCTCTTGATTTGTTGTTGAGGCTTGAGGATTTGAGGAGTATGTGTTTTGGAGTTGCTGAGTAGTTCCCTCCTTTGCTTCAGCTTCTAAGTCTCTATTTATAGTCCCTTGGATGGTTTGTGAACGTTGGGTGGAGCCAAATTTGAATATGACCATTGTATCTCACAAAACTATCCGTTACAGGCTATTTTCGGGCAAAGGGATAGATCCCTTTCCATCCCTTCATTCCAGAATGCTTTATTCTGGGCTGAGGGACCTTTCCTTCCGCCAAAATGCCTACTGCCAAAAAAGGATCGATCCCTTCCCTTAGGGAATCGATCCCATGCCTCCAGAGAACTATTTTTCTGCACTTTTAGGTTAAAAATGATATGACCTTTGATCCTAATCCAAACCAAAACATTTTGACATTTTTGTGGGAGTTTTTCTTGACTTTCTCTGATGAAAACATGGTCCAAAGATTCATTAACTGATTTTCTAAAATATTCAAAACATTTACAAAGTATTAAGACCAATAAGAATATGTAATTAAATCATGGTCTTAATGTTTGATATGATCACTTGAAAATGGATTGAGAAAATCATGTGTGATAAGGCAAATTTACAATATGAATTATAACATTAAATCTTACTTAAGTTTTTGTCATTTCAAAATATATATGGCAATTTAAAGCTAACAATCTCCCCTTTTTTGATATGACAAAACTTGATGTAAATTTGCTTTGAAAATTCTTTGATAAAATACTCCCCCTCAAATAAAGCAGGATTTTTATAAAGCTCCCCCTTAATATAAGCATGGGTTTTGAAAATGAATTTTCAAACTATTTCTCCCCCATTATCTTTCCCCCTTAATATCTCTCCCTTTTAATATCTATCTCTCCCCCTTTTTATCATAGCAAAAAGAAGGAAAAATAATACGAAAAATAATACAAAAATATGCTACCCCTAAAATCATGGCTATGTGAGAAGAGATAAAAGTATATGCTCCATCAAACAAGAAACATGTTAGTACATGGGACTCATAGCACAAATAAATAAGTCAATTGTTCATAAAGAGTATGAAATATTCATACAAAAAACATGACTTATGATCCTATACCAATTGTTTATAAATAATTTTGCAAGAATTTCACAATTGGTAATTAATGAAGCAAGTTGTGTATAAATATCTACTAAAGTTTATGACTTGCTCATTTCAATCTTATTAAGCATCGAAGTGTATCAATTGTTCTCTAAAGTCTAACAAAGGTGCATGTCAATACATCATGATTATGAGCTAAAATTATATAACATATCATATGCATGTGCTCATAAATCATTTTCAAGAATTATTGTGCCTAGAATTAAGATATATAGCAATTAGCTACAAATTCTAGTACACAAGAGTTTCATGCAAAAATATCCTAAGAGAATTCTTCTCTATTTGTCATTTCAAACTAAACAGCACAAGAAGAATTGTCAATTTAAAGCTCATGGCAATTGGCAATTTAGTTTTGGCTTACCAATTGTTGAAAATATGGTTGCCAATGATACTAATTGTTATTTCAATCTAAATACCAATTGTTACTAATGGTTGACTTAGGCATTTTGCATGAATCCAATATCTATGTGTAGTGTGTTCATGTCAAGAAAATAATCATTCTAAATATGCAAGAACACAATCACACATCATCAAATATGCATATGGATTAATTAAACATAAGCATGCTATCATAAAGTATTAATCCATATTCATATTCACAAAGTTATACCATATGGAAGATTCAACAATAAGGTATTCAAGCAAACACATTTTCTTCCATGGTTTCAAGCACAAAAATCCTATGCTCATTTTCCAATTCAAGTCCTTAACCAATTATGAGCAAGGAAAATTCAAAATTACCATTTTAATCAATTAAGAGCCATATCCCTAGTTGTTATCATCATTTAACGTTCTAGAGGGTATATGCTATTTTAACTAAAATGGCTTCACCTAAGTGAATTAATATTATCAAGCTAAAATATATTTTATCATTAAAATCCATAAACTATGAGTGAGGTTAAGCACATAATATCATGAAAACAACTATTCTCATCTCATAGGGATGATTATTGATTCAACTTAAGTAAACATGCATGTTCAACATCAAAATAATCAAGATACAATGCATGTATATCAATTGTTGGTGTTGTCATTAAAGCCCAAGTTCTTTACTAATTTGGCCATAAGAAAAATTTAAGTACATGGATGATAAAGTTTCATGCATTTGAACATTTAGGATCCATTTATCATCACACATTGTAGGCCAAGAAAAATTATGACCTTATACCAATTGTTGAATTTACATTTGAAATCAATCCTTAAGGTCAATTTAAAGCTCATGGCAATTGGCAATTTAGTTTTGGCTTACCAATTTATTGAAAATATGGTTGCCAATGATACTAATTGTTATTTCAATCTAAATACCAATTGTTACTAATGGTTGACTTAGGCATTTTGCATGAATCCAATGTCTTTGTGTAGTGTGTTCATGTCAAGAAAATAATCATTCTAAATATTCAAGAACACAATCACACATCATCAAATATGCATATGGATTAATTAAACATAAGCATACTATCATAAAATATTAATCCATATTCATATTCACAAAATTATACCATATGGAAGATTCAACAATAAGGTATTCAAGCAAACACATTTTCTTTCATGGTTTCAAGCACAAAAATCCTATGCTCATTTTCCAATTCAAGTCCTTAACCAATTATGAGCAAGGAAAAACTCAAAATTACCATTTTAATCAATTAAGAGCCATATCCCTAGTTGTTATCATCATTTAACGTTCTATAGGGTATATGCTATTTTAACTAAAATGGCTTCACCTAAGTGAATCAATATTATCAAGCTAAAATATATTTTATCATTAAAATCCATAAACTATGAGTGAGGTTAAGTACATAATATCATGAAAACAACTATTCTCATCTCATAGGCATGATTATTGATTCAACTTAAGTAAACATGCATGTTCAACATCAAAATAATCAAGATACAATGCATGTATATCAATTGTTGGTGTTGTCATTAAAGCCCAAGTTCTTTACTAATTTGGCCATAAGAAAAATTTAAGTACATGGATGATAAAGTTTCATGCATTTGAACATTTAGGATCCATTTATCATCACACATTGTAGGCCAAGGAAAATTATGACCTTATACCAATTGTTGAATTTACATTTGAAATCAATCCTTAAGGTCAAGTTTTGATTATTCTTCCACTAGATGTATAATTATCATGAAACCTAGTGTGGAGTAGTTGAGTCAAGCTAAGAAACATAATCCTATAAGCATGCTTGACTAAGATGAACAAAAGGAATGAAGAATATTCATTATGCACAAGTTCATCAAATTCTCAAATATATCCATAAATTCTTGAAATAATTCTTCAAAATTATGTTTAAGCATTCATTGAAAATATATTTCAAGATTATTTCAAGATTCATGAATGTTTTCAACAAGAAAAATGATTTTGCACTTGTGAGAAGAAAAATGATATTAATTGTTGAAAGTGATACCATTTGTTGGAAATGATACAAATTGATGGAGTTGTGGCATGATATCAATGAAAAATGAATTTTCATAGTTTAAAGATCATCAAAAAGAAGTTAAAACAATGAATTTTAAGTTGAGAAGAGAGAAAGTATCAAAACAATGAAAAGTTCTTCTCAATTTCGGTTGAAAAAGTGCAGAAAAGCCCTTCTGGCTTGGAGGGATCGATCCCTTGAGGAGGGGGATCGATCCCTTAACTTCAGAATGCAGATTTCCTGCATTCTGCTCAAGGGGGATCGATCCTGCTTGTTGAGGGATCTATTCCTCATCCTGTTTCTACAGTGTTTGACAGAAAATCCAACCTTTGAGGTACCAAAACTTCATTTTTGAGTATTTTAAGTCCAAGTAAAGGTTTAAATACTTGTAAAACATGATTTTGGACTTGTGTGAATGAAAAACATGAATGAAAAACCATTTTACAAAAGATTTTGCAATTTTGGAAGAATTTACACAATAAAATGTATTTTTGGCCTCAAAAGATATCATTTTGAGAGTTAAGCACATTTTGACAAAACCAAAGCATTAGAAACCACAAATATGCCAAAACAAACTTGTTCACATAGATTTTAAGCACATATAACATCAAATCATCATATTTGTGAACATTATGACATGATTTCCAACATACAAGTTCTTCATTAATGCACATGACATGACATGACATTTTGCATATATGACATATTTGGCAATTTGAGGCAAGTAAATACATTATCAACACATAGAAAACTTGCTCAAAATGCAGAAATCCAATAATCATTTTAAAATTGCTAAACATGCTTTTCATCCAATAATCCAATGCCTCAAGAACTATCCATCAACCAATCAACAATCATTCAACGTGCTTTTTCTTTATTCATTCAACTCACAATGCACCAAGAATAATTAACACATTTTTTTATCAAAGCGCAAAAAGTTTAAGGAGTAATGAATTAAGCTTACAATACTCTTTTGCTAAAGAATGCTTTGCCTTGATGTGTTGGGATCCACCATTAGCCATTCTTTGAGAAATTGTTGTCACCTTGTCAAGTATGGATTCTTAAGCTCTTCCTCTTTCTCATTGGCATAGGCAATCTCCATGGGGGGTGTGTAGAGCATTTGAACTCCATTGTTTCTTTGTATTCTCATGCTCTAACACTCCTACATCAAACAATTTCAAACACACTTTGGTACCCAAATTTTCTTGGGTCCATGAGAGTTAGTGCAAATAATTTTTGATCCTTTTAGGATCCATTTCAAGCACAAATCATCATTATTTATTGCATGCTTTGGCACCCACATTTTTCTAACAATTCTTCCTCTAAATGTAGTTTTTCTATAAGTGCATGCTTGTGAAGAGTGTCCTATTCTATTGCATAGTGAGCATGTAAAAGATAAATCATGCATAGTATTTTTGCTCACAAGGAAATTCTTTATATGAGTTTCTTTTTGTATTGCATTATAACCTAACCCATCTTTATCAAAGAAAGCTCTTTGGGTCTCTAACATATGATCTAGCTTTTGTTGACCCATATAAAACCTAGTAAATGAGTTATGCAAATTTGTATTCTTTTCATTCAACTCATTTATCTCTAAGTTAGCCTCTTCTAATTTTTTTTCAAATTCTAGCTTAGTATTAGTCAAGGCTTCATTTTCTATTTTTAATTTAGCAATGATTTTCTTATATTTGGAGTTCATGCATTAAAATTCATTTGCTAAATCATCAAAGGCATTTTGGAGTTCACTAAAGGTATAATCATTATTTTCACTAGAACTATAACTAGCCTCATCATCACTAATGGCCATAAAGCATGTGTAGGCTACCTCATTATCTACGCTTTCCTCATCGGAGCTATCACTATCACTCCATGCAACCACAAATGCTTTCTTCCTAGGTTTCCTATCCTTTTCTTTCCTAAGTAAGGGGCAATCTAACTTAGTATGACCCGGTTCATTATACTCATAACACACTAAAGGGTCCTTTTCTCTTCTACTTGACTCCCCTCTTTGATGTCTCCTAATATTTTCTTTTTCTTTCATTCTCATGAACCTATTAAATCTTTTGGCAAACATTGCCATTTCCTTCTCTTCCTCATTTCCACTCTCATCACTATCATCTTCAAGGATCTCATGAGTGGAAGACTTAAGCGCTACCCCTACTTTCTTTGAAGGCACTTCATTTCTTTTCATTTTCATTTCATATGTAAGTAGGGAGCCCATAAGCTCATCTAGAGACAAGGTATTTGGATCCTTAGACTCTTCTATTGCGGTTACCTTTGCCTCCCATGACTTAGGCAAGCTATTCAAAATTTTCTTTACCATTTTAACATTGGAATAAGCCTTGCCTAAAGCCTTAAGTCCATTAATTATATCATTAAACCTAGTGAACATTTCACTAATGGACTCATTTTCTTTCATCCTAAATAGCTCATAATCATGTGTGAGCATTCCTACTTTGGTCTCTCTAACTTGATTTGTCCCTTCATGTGTGATGGCTAGTTTATCCCATATTTGTTTAGCATTCTCACATAAAGAGACTCTATTATACTCATTGAGACCTAAAGCACAAAAAAGGGTGTGCATAGGGTTGGCATTCATTTGTGCCAATCTCATGTCATTTGTGTCCCACTTATCCTCACTCTTAGTGACATCTTTTCCATCTACTTTCTTCATGGGAATTTTAGGACCATTCACTATAATTCTCCATACTGCATAATCATTTGATTGTACAAATAACATCATTCTAGTTTTTCAATATGAATAATTCTTACCATTGAAGAGTGGAGGTCTAACTAATGATTGTCCCTCTTCTTCTAGGGGTGTGCCTATATTCAAGTGAGCCATTTAAGATCATTTTGCTCGATAGAGGTTAGTCTAAATCAATCTCGAGCCCAAGCTCTGATACCAATCGTTGGCTCTATAGGCTATACCGAGAGGGGGGTGAATCGATTTTTCGATAATCTTAGGTTCGTTTTTCGATTCCTCTAAACTCTCTAGCCTATTTGAGTGATTTCTAAGTTCTCTAAGCTAGGCAATTATACAATATAAATTCAATACAATAAACGCAAATATAATTGCAAATAAGTAAAGAGAGTAAGGATTGAGAAATGTACGCAAGTGATTTATAAAGGTTCGGCAACATTGCCTACGTCCTCTACCTTAAGACGCTCCCAAGGATTTTCTCCAAATCCACTATCTTGAATTTGTGATTACATCCCTCTTTTTCTTAGGCTCAAGAGTAACCTCCCTCTTTTTCTAGGCTCAAGAGAAACCTCCCTCTTTTTCTAGGCTCAAGAGAAACCTCCCTCTTTTTCTAAGGCTCAAGAGAAACCTCCCTCTTTTTCTAAGGCTCAAGAGAAACCTCCCTCTTTTTCTAAGGCTTAAGAGAAACCTCCCCTTTACAAGGAATGATGGGTTACAAATAATGTAATCAAAGAAGGGCCTCCAGATAGGCAAGTGATTACAGAAATTAGGCATAAAAAAAGCCTATACAATGTTTGTGCTAAACAATACAAGAAATATGTGAATGATAGAAAATGAGGAATTTGTAGCTTTTAATTTGTTGTTGAGGCTTGAGGATTTGAGGAATATGTGTTTTGGAGTTGCTGAGTAGTTCCCTCCTTTGCTTCAGCTTCTAAGCCTTTATTTATAGTCCATTGGATGGTTTGTGAACGTTGGGTGGAGCCAAATTTGACTATGACCGTTGTATCTCACAAAACTAGCCGTTACAGGCTATTTTCGGGCAAAGGGATCGATCCCTTTCCATAGGGGATTGATCCCTTCATTCTAGAATGCTTTATTCTGGGCTAAGGGACCTTTCCTTCCACCAAAATGCCTACTGCCAAAAAGGGATCGATCCCTTCCCTTAGGGGATCGATCCCATGCCTCCAGAGAGCTATTTTCCTGCACTTTTGGGTTAAAAATGATATGACCTTTGATCCTAATCCAACCCAAAACATTTTGACATTTTTGTGGGAGTTTTTCTTAACTTTCTCTGATGAAAACATGGTCCAAAGATTCATTAAGTGATTTTCTAAAATATTCAAAACATTTACAAAGTATTAAGACCAATAAGAATATGTAATTAAATTATGGTCTTAATGTTTGATATGATTACTTGAAAATGGATTGAGAAAATCATGTGTGATAAGACAAATTTACAATATGAATTATAACATTAAATCTTACTTAAGTTTTTGTCATTTCAAAATATATATGGCAATTTAAAGCTAACAATTTATTTATTTATTCATTTATTTAATATGTTTTTAAAATATTAATTCATTTTGTATTTTAAATATTTATTTATTTTAAACATAGATAAGTATAACATTAATTAATTTGATATGTAATAATAATAATAATAATAATAATAATAATAATAATAATAATAATAACAACAACAAAGGAGAAAAAGGAGAGAGTAGGAGACCAAAGATTTTTTACGTGAAAAACCCCTTCAAAAGTTAGAAAGGTAAAAATCACGGGACCGTAGTCCATAAAAATATTCACTATGACTAAACTTATTTACAATTTTACATACAATTTACAAAAAAAAAAAGATTATTCTCTACTCTTCATAATTTATACGGATTGCCTTGAAAATTTCTTCCTCCTCTTCTGAATTATTATCAACGAATTCATTGACTATTCCAAGTTTGACATTGCGCAATTCCGCATCAAACCAATCTTTAAGGCATGTTAACATGCACAATGAATCCGGATTAAGAGTGGTTCGATGGTCTCCAATAATTCTTCCACACGTCGAGAATGCGGATACCGAAGCAACAGAAGAAACTTACACCGCAAAAACATCTCGAGCCATGGAAGCTAAAACTGGAAATTGTTTTTGGTTTTCTTTCCACCATTGGAGAAGATCAAAGTTTTCATCTACAGAAAAATCTTGACTTAAGAAAAATCCTAGCTCATTGAAGCTAGAACTTCTTCGAGTTGTTGATCTCGATCCCGATCCCGATCCGCTCGCTTTTCCTTTTAACTTCATTCTCTTCTTTGCTGCTTCTTTAATTGCGTTTAAAATTCCTTTTCCTTTTTTGCTACTTTCGGTTTCTTCGTATGAATCTTTTTCTCCTCGATTAAAGTTGAATTGCTCCCTTTCTGTTTCATAAACATTAAACAATTCTCGAAAAAGATTGTTAATTGAGGACTTTTGATCCTCAATAGAATCAAGACCAAGAAATTCTTTATAACAATAAAAAAAATTTCTATATTTACCTCACCTTGACTAGGATCTAGTAAAGTTGCAATACAATAAATGGGAGGAATTATTTCCCAATATTTTTTAAAATTTTCTTCCATATCATATACAAAAGAACTTAAAGTTTCATGATTCCTAAATTTTACAAATTTGTCAAACATTGTATAGATAATAGGAACAAAATACGGTGTAGTTGGATAAAATTGAGTTGAAAATCTTTCGGTTGCATCTTTAAAAGTAGATAATAAATCAACACAATATTCAATAAAAGTCCAATCTTCTTCAAAAAGTACTAAATGTGTGCTACTTGTATAATTGTTATAAAAAGGAGTAACAAGTTCTTTATAAGGTAAAATAGAAGAAAGCAAACGATGAAGTGAATTCCATCTTGTTTCCACGGGAAGTGGAAACGCTTTAACAGGTATATTATTTGTTATACAAATTTGTTTCCATTCACGTTTATTACTTGGTGTGCGAATCCATTTTGCTAAAATTTTAATTTTATCAATTGGACCTATGCCAGTACCAGTACCATTAGAACTAAAACCACTTTGAACACATAAATTTATAATATGACATGCACATCTTGCATGAAAAAATATGCCTTGCATAACAGGGTTTAAACTTTTAATTAAATGAGGAATAGCTACAGTATTACTCGAAGC
The DNA here is from genome assembly GCA_032173925.1 of Heritiera fomes. Classification (NCBI taxonomy): domain Eukaryota; kingdom Viridiplantae; phylum Streptophyta; class Magnoliopsida; order Malvales; family Malvaceae; genus Heritiera; species Heritiera fomes. The sequence continues at coordinate 24,629,812 of JAPDPM010000005.1, forward strand.
ATTATCAAAAATAATAGAAAAAACTTTATTATTTTCTATTCCATATAATTTACAAACTTTAGTAATATATTTATGAATAGTATATGAATTATGTGCTTCTTCTATTACATCTAAAGATAAAATTCGTTTTTGCATGGACCAATCTTCATCTATCCAATGACAAGTTATAACAAGATAACTTATACCATTAGTACTAGTCCATATATCACTAGTTAAGCTAACCCTAGATGAAATATTACTCAGTTTATCAATTAAAGCTTGTCTATATTCTTTAAACATATTCATGCAATCTCTTTTTAATGTATGTTTAGAAATAGATTTATATGCGGGTTGTAAATAGTTACAAACAAATTCTAAATATCCTGTTTTTTCACAAATTGTGAATGGTTGTTCAGTCCTAATTACAAATCTAACTAAACCACGTCTAGCTTGAACATTATCAAAAATAAAATTTTTTCCACCATCACGTGTATTAATTTGAGATTGTTTACCTTCTAAAATTTCATCTTCTTCGGCATCAGGATTAATTTTATGTGCAGTAATTAAATGTCTTTTATACGTACATGTACCGCCAGCACCTCCACCGGACTTATAAGAGTAAACACCTTGACACAATTTACAGATAGCACAATATTTATTCGTCTCACCTTCTTTTGCTACAATATCGAAATACTCTCATACCTTGCTCATTTTTTTTCGACTAAACTTCGGCCTTGATGATGTAGCAGCAGTGGTGGCAGCTGATGATTGTGTTTGAGCATGACCTCCATGTCGACCACAACTAACCGATGGCGCCGCCAAAGGAAGCTCCTCCTCCGGATGAATATCGGGTTCGATTTTATTAAATGATTCATCACCCACACTAGGAATTTCAGTGGAACCAAAAGGTCGAGAAACAGAGCATGAATGACGAAAGAAATTTGACATTTTTATATTTTTTTGAAAATAAATATATGTTAAAAACTAAAAAAAAATAGATGTATGATATATATAATATATTGGAATTTGAAAATTGAAAATTAAAAGTAAAATTTGCAAAATTATAAAATAAAAAGAAAAATGAAATTTATAAAAAAAATGATGATATTATAAATTTGGAATAAGGGATATATATAATATATTAGAATTTGAAAATTAAAAGTAAAATTTGTAAAATTATAAAATAAAAAGAAAAATAAAATTTAGAAAGGAAATGATGATATTATAAATTTGGAATAAGGGAATTTAAGTGAATTTGAGAGAGTTTGAGTGAATATTAAGAGAGTATGTGAGTGAAGAGAATAAGAGTAGATGAATATAGATAGAGATTTGAGAGAAAATATAGAAGAAATGTAAATGAAAATAAAAGATAGAATAGAGGTATTTATAGGAAAAAAATTAGAATAAAAAAATAAAAAAAATTAAAAAAAAGGATTGATGGGCAACGGCCAAATAGCTATTGCCCATCAAACACATAGAGGCAAGTCTATGACTTGCCTCTGCTGAGACTGCAGTTGCACTGCAGTGCAACTGCACAAGGCTGCCACTGTGCGCTGCGCAATGACAACCAATTTTTTTTTATTTTTTTTAACCGGATCGGTTCGAACCGATCCGGTTCTGGACCGGGCCCTTAACGGACCCGATCCTTAATGAGTTGGGCCCTTAGCGGGCCCAATTCTAAATATTTAAAACCATTTCAACCCGATAACATACCAAACTAGGCCAGATTAGCCCGATCCGATTACGAATCGAATCGGACCAATCCGGCCTAATAAGCACCTATACATCCCAACAAAAATCATTTGTTTTTTTGCTCTTCCAACAAAAATCATTTTAAATGAATTAACAAAAAGAAAAAAGAGAGCAAATGTATGATGCATGCATAAGACGGATCGAATATGCAACCGGCGAAATTAAGGCAGGGAATTGACTGAAGATTGATGTCTCTCTAAATCCATATCTCCACCAGATTCCATTTGGCTGCAAATCCCACAAACTTTTTCTACTTCTTTCAATCAAATCCTACGGCCACGACCCACTGCTCTCACATCACATCGTTTCAGTTGCCCACACCCTATCCCTCCACTCTCTTCATTCTCTTTCTCTCTTCTATGAATACTCAGTCCAACCCTATTTTTTCTCTCTCTCTTTCCTGCTCTCGGGAAATACCAACGCAGTGCTGACCTCTGTCCGTTCTTTCTTCTTTTTTTTTAGTACCAATCAAATCTCTCTTTCTCTAAATCCTCCTTTGTAGAATCTCTGGTATGTCTGGAAAACCCCGTTTTTTTCTTTTTTTTTTATTGTTTTTTGATTAGATCTCAGTTTTTTTTCTTTTTGGACAGGCTCCCGGTGTTTTGATCTTTGATTTGTTGAAAATTTAAAACAAAAAAAAGTAAAAATGAACGCCAGCGGAAGATTTGAAGGGAGAGAGTTTGATTCAGTAGTTTGCCCTAAGCCTCGTCGGTTAGGCCTTTTCAATTCTTCGGCTTATGATCATACCCGAGCCTTTAGATGGCCAACCAAGTAAGTGCCTTGCTCTTATTGTTTTTATTTGAACTTTTTTGGAGTATAAATTTTCTTATTTAAATTTTTTGGGGCAAAATCATGTAGTTGTTATCAGAGTGAGATGGTTGATTCGAAAGCCAGGACAGAGCTTCTGGATATAATTCTTACCGAGGTAAATTAATTTCCTCCCAGTTTTCATACAAAATTATTTTATGGGCTTTGATTTGTTCTTTGAGAAAATATGTTTGATGAATTGTAGGAGAAAATACTCTGTTTTTAGTTGGCTATGAGATTTTTTGCTGTAAAAGGAAACTAATTTATTTTTTTTTTTAAAAAGCACAGTACTATCATAGAGTTTTTTTTTCTTTTCTTTAAATTCTGTTTTTATTTGCCTGGAAAAGAAACAAGATATTTTTTTTTTAATTTTAGAGTACGATTTTCATTTATTTAATTGTATTTCATAATTTTCCTTTTTTTAGAGTTAAATATGTTATAATGAAACATAGATCTAAATTTTACACCAAAGAAATATAGATTTAAATTTATGGTGTTTTGTTTAATTAAACTACAGGGTGGCTATGGGGGTGAGAAAGCCAGCAATCCGGTGGCTTCATCGCCACCATATTTCTGTGGATCACCGCCAAGCAGGGCTTCAAATCCTGTGATCCAAGATGCCCAATTTAACAACGAGAAGCTGCTGCCTCCCCTATCATCCCCAGCACCACCGTCGCCGTCCTCACGCATAGGTGGAGGATGCGTGAGGATGAAAATTGGGCATAAGCCAGCTGCCGTCCGCATCGAGGGTTTCGATTGCCTCAGCAGAGATCGCCGCAATTGCAGCATCTCCGCCGTGGCCTAAAACACCGGTAACTAGAACAAATCAGAACCACAGTAGGGGATTCATTTTGTAAGAATATTTTTATGAGAAAAATTGAGAGAGAGCAGAGGGAGATAAGTTAAATTACAAGCAGTAGTGCGCTTGTATTGGAATTTTGTAAATACAGTACAGGGTCAATGATGGTTGTCGACTTGTCATTGTTGTTCTTGTTGAGTTGGGATTTCCTTGCGCTCTCAGAATATGAGTGCAAGGTGGAGGTTAATTTTGAAGAATAAAAATTAGAGGAGAGGAGGGAGAAAAAATTTTCTCTCTGGTTAGGGTTATCTTTTCTTTCTTCCTTGTTGATAAGGTGGGAGGGCTTGAGAGACCGTTCTTGTAATATTTTTCTCAAGTCTGATCCTTCGTTTGTAATTGTAATTGTAATTTGTAATTTGAAAGGAAACGAGGATTAATCCTATTAAAATTTTTCTCTATCCTTGTTCCGTTATTACAATTATGAAAGATGATGTAGATTAGAATAAGGATTTAAATTTGAATTTGATTTGTTTATTTTTTAGTTGAATTTGAGTTCGAATTATTTGATTAACGAATCGAGTTTAAAATTTTTAATATTTGATTTCAAGAATTTATGAGTTTAATTGAATTTAAACTATTTAAATGTTTTATTAAATCGAATCCGAGTTTTATAAGTTGAATTGGATCTAGCTCTCAAATGTTGCGTTTTTAAATCGGACCTTATTCTACTGCATCCTTAAAAATAAATCCGTCAACGGAGAAGAGGAGTAAGAAGAAGCACGTGGTCTTCCAAATGGTCAAAAACATGCATTGTGTGTTTCTGAGTTGGCGTGAAAATCCTAAACAAAACATGAAAGAGTCATATCGAAAAATAGTAAAACAGGAAGATGTTGTTGTCGATATTAGGTTGGATGGAAGGGCAAGTCAGTGTAGAATTGGTAAACGATTGATGATGACACCGAAGAAAGCAACAGGCAGTCGAATTTGGGTGGGGTAATGGGTTAGTAATAGTAGAACTTGAAAGGTGAGAAGAAAAGCAAGTGGGGATTCCTGATGGGCGTTGGGCGTCGTGTCAGAAACATGACACCAGCATCTGCACAACCTTAACTTTAAGCAATCTTCATGCAAAAAAAAAAAAACCTTAACTTTAAGCGTTCTCTCTCTCCCTCATTCTGTGGCTTACGTCTGTTGCAGCAGTACGGTGCAGTTGGGAAAAGATTACGCGAAAAAATTATTTTACGTAAATAATTATTTTTTATTATTAAAAACATTAATATGACATGCAATAAATAATTATTTTTTTAATAATATAATTACATAATATTATAATTTAAAAAATACATATACTAATATAAAATAAGCGTTTCATGTCATCTTTTCTTCCGTACAGTATTCTAATTACAAGTTGTGTTGGAGTCGTGCTGGCTTCTTATTTTATTTATTTGGAAAATGCTCTTGTCGTGATCTTCTGATTTCTCTTGGTGGGGAAAAACGAAAAATCAAATCCTTGTGTGGACACCTTCACTTGCTTGCCGGATTTTGCCTTCCTAAAACAAGGCATCAACTTGGGTTTGCATAAACTTGGGTTTTTTTAATCTTTTCTTTTTTCCCACACACACCTTAAAATCTAATTATATTCCTATTCGCACGTTACATTGTCTTTTTTTTTTTGTTACATGAGCAAAGATAAACAATCTACATCTTAAAGTGGCGTGCTAATGAAACTCCTCATGCATCAGCATTGATCAAATCCTCCAAATCAGGAGGAGGTGTGTCTAGTTTTTGGAAATCCACCTCAATGTCACAAGCTTTCTTGGATAGTTTATCAGCACAGAAATTCCCCTCTCCAAAAGAATGACAGATCTTCAATTCCCATCAGTGGCGGATTTTGACCTTTGATTTTAAGGGCCCAACAAAAAACGTAAAACTATATATATATATATATATATATAGTTGAGTTCTATCTTTATGTATTACTAGCATAAAACATATATGCAAAAAATTATAAATTTTAATAATCATATAGAAAAGTATAAAGAAAGAAAATGCATCAAATAAATAATTTTATCTAAAATTGTGAGCAACGTTCTTTTAAAGAAACAAAATCTTCAAGAATTGAATCTGAACTAAATGTCTTAGCAATCTCTCTTTCAATGTTGACAACTAAATTGTCTGCAAGAAATTCATCTTCCATCTTGTTTCTTAGTCTTGTTTTGACGATCTTCATAGTTGAAAATGCTCGCTCACTAGTTGTAGAAGACACTGGAAGAGTTAAAACAAGTCTAATCAATCTATCCAGAAGATAATATTTTTTGATTTTTCTGTCTCTGTTAGAACAAGGCGCAACTGTGATAAAGAAGAAAGATTTTGTAGTTTCACATCATTGTGCATATCATACTCAAAATGTTTCAACTAGAATTTCAAATTCAATCTCTCTTACTCAGTAAAATCAAGAGGATAATATATTTCTGCAAGAGTGCAAATATCATCAATATTGAAAGATTTATAATCTTCCTTTGGATCCAAAGCAGAACTAAGTGTCAAAAGATCCACTGCTTGATCACTAAACCTATTGTTTAGCTCTTGCAATTGAAAATCAATGACTTCATTGAATATGTCAAAATGATAATGGTGCTCCATAGTGATTTGATTTTGTTTCTGTTGACGTCGACCTTCAAAATATGGAGCATTTAAATCAGGAACACTCAAATCATGCTTTTCACAAAATGATAGCACATTTTCAAGCAAACTGTTCCAACCAAATTCTCTCAAACTTTAAATCAACATCTTTATACTTGAAACCAAATGCATAGCATTCAAAATATCTTGAGATTTTTGTTGCAAAGCTTGGCATAATACATCAGTAATACCTGTAACCTCTTTCATCAAGTGCAAAATAAAAATGAACTCAAATGATTGAATGAATTTTAATGCAGCACTAACATCCCCTCGTTGAGAATAAGTGGATCCTTCTTTAACGATAAAATTATGTAAATAATAAACATATATTAAAAAAATTAACATACAAACCTTGATAATTTTGATAGTCTTGCTTTTGAGAGAATGATGTGCAAAATTATAAGTAAAAGTGAAAAGTATATGGGAAAAAAATAAAATAGAAAAGAAGTTATGTTGGGCGGCTGATGAGTTATAAAATATTCTAGGTTTATTTGTTTTTTAAGTTGATTGAAAGTTTAATTGGGTTTTTTAAGTTCACATGATTGTGACATAATATTTGTGACAACCTAATTAATTTTAAATATTTGCTAAAGAGATTGGTAAGTAAAAAAATAAATAAATATCAATAGAATTTAATTTTTTTATTTTTTGAGGGACCAATTTAAATTTATTTTATTTTATTTAATATATTATACATATAAATAAGTACATAAATTTTGCAAAAATATTGGGGGGGGAGGGGGGGGGAGGGAGGGGCAATGCCTACCAATCATAGATTAGGAGCAGACTCTTAAAATACATATAAAAGGGTTTTTAAAATTTGGGGGAAGGGGGGTACGATGTACTACTGTCCGCCCTATTTCCCATAAGTGTGCAAGTAGACTTCTGAACTAGATCTATAGCAGTTTTTGCATCTAGCTCACAAATCAACCGCCTATATCCCTCTTTCCAAGCCAACATTAATCCTATCTTGAGAGCTTGCAGCTTTGCTGTAATGTTTATACATATACCCAGTTTAGCCAAAAAACCAAACAGCCACGTACTCGAGGAAGATCGAAAAATACCGTCGGCACCAACTACACTTGGATTCCCTTGCATCGCACCATCAAAATTTAACTTGATCCAATCTGCAGGAGGAGGCAACCACCTAATCAAATCCTGTGTACGTTTAGTTTTGGTTGGCTTGCTAAAAGCTTTATGAAGTTCCATAGCACCCAATCGAATAAAGTCCACAAATTTATTAGCCGGTAATACAGAAGAGTTGGCAGGACCAAATAACAAAGGGCATCTTCTTGTCCAAAGTCTCCAAGAAGCCGTAATAAAGATACATCTCTAATCAATACCATCCATCTCTAGATAACCATCACCCTTAAGGTTATGCAGAAGCCATTCAATAGAATTAAAACTGAAAAATTCAGTCCAGACATTCCTTGGAACTAAAGAACACCAAACCTTATGTGCAAAGGTGCAATCTCTGAGAACATGAACAATTGACTAAGCTGCATCACCACATAGAGAACACGCAAATGCCTGAGACATCCCCACTTAATTCTCAATTCATTGGTCAGGAGTCTTCCCTTCATAGCTAACCAAATAAAACCAATCCATCTATTCGATGTCGGCGAGGTCCAAATCCAACTCTAATTACCTTCTGCCTACGTGGAATCTTGGATGGCTAGGTAGGCAGACTTGGACGAAAATTTTCCACTCGATTCATGTTTTGCAAATCCATCTATCATTAAGCATTTGCAACATTGACACTGGAGTTCCCAATACCTGTAAAGCTACTTCTGAAGGAAGCTGAGAGAACAACAGATTAGATTTCCATTCACCATTGTCCAAAAAAATCTTTAACTAGGGCATCCGGATTAATTTCATCCAATACAATATCTTGCCACAACATAAGAGGTCCCTCAATCCAGGGGTCTTTCCAGAACAGGGTATCCTGGCCATTCCCAATGAGACGTTTCAAACCAGAGGAAAGAAATTTCAAACCTGTTAGTAAAGATCTCTATGAATAAGACTGATTACAACCGCCTCTATTTTCAGCTAGAGATAATCTAATCACATCACCATGAAGATTATACTTGGATGTAATAGCTGCAACCCAATTACTTACCAGCTCGTTCAAGAATCTCTAGGTTGATTTTTGTATCATTTCCAAGTTGTGGTCTCCCATTTTATGAATGCCTAACCCACGAAGCCTCTTCGATTTACACGCATCATTCTAATTAACCAGAGAAACACCCCGTTTATCCTCCGAACCACCCCAAAGAAATTGCCTATTTAATTTATCTAAAGAGAGCTATACACTTTTTGGAAGAACAGTGGTCATCATAGTATATGTAGGGATTGAGGCCGTAACAAAGCTAATCAAGGTAGCTCGAGCTGATAAGCTTAGCACCTTAGATTTCCAACTTATAAGACAACTACTTACTTTATCCACTATTTCCTGATAAGTTTGTTTTGTAACTCTGCCATGAATTAGAGGAACTCCAAGGTAATTTCCCAAGTTCTTTGTCAAACCAATGCCCAATATCTTACTAACTGAACGTCCACACATAAGTGAGGCTTTAGGTGAGACAAAAATTTTTGACTTGGTTAAGTTTACTTTTGCACCAGAAGCTACACAGAAGGTATCAAGAACCTTTTTCACAATGTTTGCTTGAGTTGAAGAAGCTCTCCCAAATAAAAATAAGTCATCTGTAAAAGACAGATGAGAGAACCCTCAGCCATCTCTTCGTAAAAAGATTGGCTTCCGTACACTAGCTCTAACTGCTTCATCAATTAGGTTGCCCAAGATATGGGGAGAGAGGGTCACCTTGTTGTAACCCACACTGGGCTAAAAAGACATCTGTCATTTCACCATTCCAAAGTACTAACATTTTAGCCCCACTCACACAATTCATAATCAATCGAACCCAAGTCTTAGGGAAGCCAAAAACAAGTAACGTATCTTCCAAAAAATTCCCAGCAAATCCTATCATAGGCTTTCTCCAAATCAATTTTAATGGCCATTAAGCCATCCTTCCTTTTAGATCTACGAATAGTGTGAATTATCTCCTGCGCTATAAAAATGTTATCAGTTGCCTGTCTTCCAAGGATGAAGCTCATTTGAGTTGGAGTAACTAAATCATTCAGAAGAGGCCTCAAACGATTAACCAGGACTTTAGTAACCAATTTATACACCACACAACAGAGGTTGATTGGGCAGAATTGACTTACAGTTTTAGGAGAACTGATTTTTGGAATCAACGTGAGAAGGGTAATATTCAAGTCGTCTGCAACCTACCCACTGTCAAAAGCTGATTTAACAATTTCTAACAAACTGTCCTTAAAAAGACACTAATATCTTTGAAAGAAACCAGCTTGAAATCCATATTTGGAATAAAGTAGAATGGACTTCATTCTCCTCAATCATCTTGCACAAGGAAGTGGCCTGATCCAACTTAAGAGTTAGCCCAGTAAACATGGGCAGCTTGGATGCCTTTGGAGCATCAATTTTTTATAGCTCTTTGTAAAAACTCGAAACAAATGATCTCAACTCTCCCTACTCAGCTATCCATACCCCATCAATATTCTCCAGCATTGAAATTCGATTATTGCTATGTCTACATATGGAGGAAATATATAAGAATCGAGTGTTTCTTTCTCCTTCTTGAATCCACTTAGCTCTGGATTTTTGGTGCCAATATAGTTCCTCCTGCCTAAGTATTTTATTATAGGTAACCTGTAAATCCTTTTCCAACAAAAATAACTGATGAGACCATTTTTCTGCCAATCTCCTCTGAACTCTTCTCAAATGGGCTAGAATTTTATTCTTATTACCAAACAAATTACCAAAAGTGGTGCGATTCCATTCTCGCAACTCTGAAGATAACTTAGATGTTTTTTCACAGAAAGTACCACTCGCCTTATGCCAAGCTTGAACGACCAACTCATCCATAGTGGGATCTGTTAGCCACATATTGTGAAATCGAAAAGGCTTTCTCAAGGGATCAATTGCATGTGTGGTGATGTTTGTAGAATAACTGGACAATGATCTGAATTGGAATGAGTCATATGAAATACCTTAGCTTCAGGAAATAATTCCCTCCACCCCGCATTAGCCAAAGCATGATCCAATCTGCCTATAATTCGGGCACATACATTGTCAATATCTAATGAAAAAGAATTGCAAAATCTAAAATTCTTTTCTTTTAAATGTAAATAAATATTGTTTAAAATTGTATGATATATGTATGTCACAATTCCATTCATAATATTTTGATTTATATGAATATGGAAACTTGGTTTTATTATGAATTAATGGTGTATTTATCCATTTCTAAATGAATCGGTTGAAATTTCAAATCTAATTTAATAAGATTTAGTTATAGAACCAATAATTTTATTTTTTTGAAATTAATCTTATAAAAAATTGTTTAGATTTTAAACTTAAATCAATTAAATTTATTAACTTTTTCTTTCATTTTAATTGTTTAGGAGTTCAAAAATTTTAAACTAACTAAAATGTTAGAGGAATCTATAAAACTTCTTTTTTGTAAATTTAAAATAAATTGTATCTTTTGATTATTATATAAGAATTTTCGGTAACTTCTTTTATGAAAAATTATTTTTGACAAAAAAATTATAAAAAAATTTAATTGCATAAACTCTAATTTCCAATTTAATTGATCTTTGAACTTAATGTTTCCACTACAATAAAGAATTAGTAAATGTACCTTATTCCATGAAAATTTTTAAGTTGGAGAAGACAATTAATTTTTAGACAATAAAAACTCAATTTCTTTTTCATATGTAACATTATATGGTAGAAAGATCACAAGTTTTCATAAAATTTTTATCAAATAATTTACCTCTATCAAGGTACAATTATCTTTTATAACACTATACTCTTCGAAATAGACTAATAAGATTTTGCACTTAGTGCATGTGACATTATCTCATTTTATGAATTTCTAAATAAAACGTAATACATAGAGTATAAATTAAAATCTTTCACATATTGATTGCATTAGATCTCATTAATAAATAAAAGCTAATAAGATTCACTGCGATTGTATGTTATTATTTCAACAAACTTCTTTCCATGTATTACATTATCAATTTTCACTTACTTTAAATGAGAAGTACAATAATAGTAAAACAATATCTTGATAAGATATAAATCTTGTTAACATTCATTTATATACTAATAGAAGTAAAAAATGTATGCATAAATATCAGAATCAACATATGAATGAGCTAAGACTATCAAATACATAAACATAATAAAGTCGTACCATAATATCCATTAGTGATTTTCAATGAAGCCCATCTCTTCAACATGTTATATTATTTTGGTGGCAACCTTTTAATTAACACATTCATAATCATAAGGCTGGCATTAATGTCTTCAATTAACACTTTTTGTTTCTAAACTTTTTCTTCAATACCTAAGTATTTTAATTTCATATGTTTAGCATCTTCAAAGTACTTGCCAATTTCTAGGAAAAACACCGCTACAGAGTTATCACAATAAATTTCAACGGCTTGATAATAGTGTCAACAATTTCAAGTCATGAAATAGAATTCTGCAACCAACTCTTATGAAATATAAAATCATAGCTGCGATAAATTTAGCCTCCGTAGTGGATGCAACAATGATGGACTCCTTCACATTTTTCCAAAAAATGACTCCTCCAACTAAAGGGAACAATTATCTAAGTGTGGTTTTATTACATCTACACAACTAGCATAATTTGAATATGAATAGCCAATAACCTTTTGATGATTAGATCAACAATAAGTAAGCATGTGCTCGATTCTTTATAAGTATCTCAAAACTTTCTTTGCAACTTTTTAGTGATCCGATTATGGATTACTTTGATATCTATCAGGCATTCCAATGGCAAAACTAATGTCTAGCCTAGTGCAGGTTTAAGCATACATCAAGCTGCAAGCACTTCAAGCATAAGGAATTCCATGCATTTGCTTCTATTTTTTGGAAATTGCATAAGTGTAAATTTGTCCTCTTTCTAAATTGAAACAACAATTATTGAGAACTTTTTTCTGTAAAAGCCTCGCCCGTCTCACCAGGCTGTCAGCGAGCATCCCCTAGGTGCCCTCGCACCCCAGGTTTACCCTTACACGCGAGATAGGCAATCGCCCACTCTTACTTACGTATTGTCCGCTTCGGCGGTCGCCCACCTCACGGCTTCGCCTCAAGGGTCCTGAAGAACTCAGGATAATTCCCTTGAGCGCGTTTCTGAGGCTCGAACCCTGGTACTCTTTAAGTACCCGAGCCTTACACTCTTCAAGTACCCTGGTACTCTTAATTGTCTTAATGGTATAATGAGTGTAAGGCTCGGGTACTTGAAGAGTACCAGGGTTCGAGCCTCAGAAACGCGCTCAAGGGAATTATCCTGAGTTCTTCAGGACCCTTGAGGCAAAGCCGTGAGGTGGGCGACTGCCGAAGCGGACAATACGTAAGTGAGAGTGGGTGATCGCCTATCTCGCGTGTAAGGGCAAACCTGGGGTGCGAGGGCACCTAGGGGATGCTCGCCGATGGCCTGGTGAGACGAGCGAGGCTCTTACATAAAAATGTGCGTTTTTATTGAAGAGCCTCGCCCGTCTCACCAGGCTATCGACGAGCATCCCCTAAGTGCCCTCGCACCCCAGGTTTACCCTTACACGCGAGATAGGCGATCGCCTACTCTCACTTACATATTGTTTGCTTCGGTAGTTGCCCAAAGGTCCTGAAGAACTCAGGATAATTCCCTTGAGCACGTTTCTGAGGCTCGAACCCTGGTACTCTTCAAGTACCCGAGCCTTACACTCATCATACCATTGGGACAACCAGGGTTCGAGCCTCAGAAATGCACTCAAAGGAATTATCCTGAGTTCTTCAGGACTCTTGAGGCAAAGCCGTGAGGTGGGTGACCGCCAAAGCAAACAATACGTAAGTGAGAGTGGCGATCGCCTATCTCGCGTGTAAGGGTAAACCTGAGGTGCGAGGGCACCTAGGGGATGCTCGTCAACGGCCTGGTGAGACGGGCGAGGCTCTTACATAAAAACGCACGTTTCTAAGGCTCAATGGTATGATGAGTGTAAGGCTCGGGTACTTGAAGAGTACCAAGGTTCGAGCCTCAGAAACACGCTCAAGGGAATTATCCTGAGTTCTTCAGGACCTTTGAGGCAAAGTCGTGAGGTGGGCGACCACGGAAGCGGACATTACATAAGTGAGAGTGGGCGATCGCCTATCTCGCATGTAAGGATAAACCTGGGATGCGAGGGCACCTAGGGGATGCTCGCTGATGGCCTGGTGAGACGGGCGAGGCTCTTACATTTTCCATCCTAAATCTTTCTAGAACTTTAAGTATATATGCTTTTCAAGAAACCCCTAACATTCTTTGTGATATATCTCGAAATATTTCAATACTAATCACATAAGTTGTCTTTTCCATATCTTTCATTTGAAAGTTCTCAAAGAGAAAGGTTTCATGCAATCACCAAAATCATTAGTTGTAAACATATGTCATCAACATATAAAACCAAAAATATAAACTTACTCCCACTGACTTTCATATGGATAAATCGATCAACTACATTTTTCTTAATTACAAAAGAATTTATAGTATCATTGGGCTTAAGATACCATTATCAAGAAGCTTGTTGAAAGATCGTATATTGATTTCTTAAGTTTACACACCATGTGTTCTTTTCATTTAACTAAAAAGCTCTCAAGTTGGTCCATACATACTTCATCCTCTAAATTTTCAATTAGAAAAGAAATTTGCACATCTATTTAATATAGCTTGCTAGTTTTAAATTAATATATATATATATATATATATATATATTGAAATGACAAGCACTTAAATAAGATTCAAAGAATGACCAATATTGTAAATTTGCTTTATCAATTATGATTTTCACGAACCATATTAAGTGCTTTTATCAAATATAAAACTATGATTTAATTAATTATCTTTATTGGTTTTAATCATTTTAGAAAACATTTTTAATTATTAGTTTAAGTAATTTTCTTATGGAATTATTGATTATAATTTTGAGAAAATTACTTAATAAAAATTTGGACTAAACTTTCATTTGATTGAGTCAAGAAATACTTACATAAAGTTGAAAAATGACTTAAGATGATTTAAAACCAAAGATTACATCGTTTTGCAACCCAAAAATGCCCAAAATCATCAATACAGGGACAAGGGCTCGATCCTCTACAGTGAAGGAATCCATCCCAAGATGGCAGAAACTTTTGGAGGACTGGAACAGTGGAAAAGATCGATCTCCCTCACATGAAATGTGCCCAACGGCTTTTTTTTTGTGAGGGCCAATAGGAAAATCAGTTTTAGGCTCCATTAAGCTTCAACAATCAACCAAAGGAGTATAAATAGAAGTTTAGAAGGCTAAGACACTCAAGAGACACAATTCTTCATCTTTTCCAAGCTTCAAAAACATTCCAAGTGCTAAAAATTCAAAATTTTCTATCATTCTCATCTTTCTTGTATAGTATAGCTCAGATTCTTGTATAGGTTTCTCTTGTGTTCAATCTTGTAATCATTTGTCTATCTAGAGGTATCTCCTTGATTACACAAACTAGAAAACCCATTCACAAATTGTAAATGGGAGTGAACCCTTGAGAGCTCAACTTGTACAGTGAGTTATGGGTAGAAATTAAGGTTTTCTCCTTAAGCCATAAAAGGGAGAAGTTGTAAGGTTTCATTCTTGAGCCCGGAAAAAGGTGTTAGATTATCCTTGAGCCCATAAAAAGGAAGGTTTTTCTTGAGCCTGCAAATAGAGGGTGTAAAGACAAATTCGTTAATGGATTTGGAGAAAATCCTTGGGAGCGTCTTAAGGTAGAGGACGTAAGCAAAGTTGCTGGACTCCTATAAATCACGTGCGTACAATTTTCTTACTCTTAACTCTTTACTTCCTTGCATTTGAATTGTACACTTTATTTAGAGTTTGAATTGCATACTTCACTAGGCTAAGAGTACTTAGAAAACTATAAGATATGCTAGAGAATTTTAGAAGAATGAAAAATGAACCTAATGGTAGTTAAAAATTGACTCACCCTCTCTCATTTAGGTAATTGAGCCAACATTGCTCCTAGTCATAACGAGTTACCAAATCAATAATAATTTAAATGAGTCATTTTTTTTTACATTGGCAACTCTCTTTATACTCAACGCCATCTTTTAGAAAAATCCTTAGCAACAAATCTAACTTTATGTCAGTTAATATTTCCTTTATATTTGCGATTAGTGTTAAAAACTTATTTACACCAAACCCTTTTACAACTTTTAGGCAACTCAACGAGTTTCCAAACTTAATTATGTTCCATGGAGTTCATCTCATCTTTCATGAGATTTATCAATTTAGTACTTTCAATGGCTTGTGAAAATGAAATTAGATAATTGTTAATGCCTAAGTCACATGCTAACCCATGTAGATATACCATGTAGTCATTTGGGATAGTAAATTTTCTTTGTCTTTGAGACTTTCTTAATGTTAGTCCTTATGGTTCATCTATTATGTGTTCATTGAGAACAACTTTATTATAGGGTTTTTGAACATTCTGTTGTTGTTCTTGCAATTTGTCAAAAGCATTCCACAGTTGTGGGGACAACAACTTTTGATAAGACACGTGTAAAGGAGCTTGCACCCTTACCTTTTGACTTGTCCCGTTACATGACTCTTCACCTTCCCACTAACTTCACCATTCTCAATAAATTTTGCTTTCTCAGTTTTCATAATTCTCGTATTATGAAGGAAAATAAAATTTATACCCTTTATACTTTTCTAGATAATAATGAAACAAAATCACCAATTGTTTTTTAATCCAATATTTCTTGTGGATTATAGATACTCTTACCTTCATCAAGCAAACTCAAACATGTAGGACCTTTAAAATAGGTTTCCTACTATTCCATAATTCAAAAGATGTCTTTGGAAATACATTACTAAGAACCTTGTTTAAGAGATACATACCAATCTTTAAAGCATGCATCCCTAATGATTTGAGTAAAAAGGAATAACTTTACAGAGTCCAACCATATTCATCATTATTCAATTACGCCTTTCTACAATACTATTTTGTTGTGGTGTATCTGACATTATGTATTGAGTACATATGCCATGTTTAGAATATTCAAATGGACCTGGACATTATCTAGCTTTGTCATATTTTTCATAATATTTATCACCTCTATTAGATCTGATTACTTTCAATTTTTGTGTAATTACTGTTTAACCTCAATAATAAGTACTTTCAAGGCATGTACAGCTTGAGATTTTTCATGTAGTAAATAGATATAACACTAACATGAAAATTCAACATTAAAGGTGATAAAATATTTATTTTCAGCAAAATATGGAACATTAAAAGGCCCATAAATATTAATGCATACAATCTTAAGAAGCCATTTTCTCCGTGTGACTCATTTCTTGTGTATTTAGTTTATTCCCCTTTAGTACACTATACACACGCGAAGATTAGTAAAATTCAAACCATGAAAATTTTCATTCTTTACCAATCTTTCTTTCTTAAGTTACTAAGTATTGGGGTCGTAGACTGGTCTAGAATGTTCCAAGACTCTTTCACACATTGCTTGCGTTCGGTTTCCTTTAGATGGCTACGCACTTGGGGCCTAGCTGAGTCTCCAACATGTTCCAGAAGCTTCCATGCTTAGGCACTAGTCTTGGGCACCTCGTGAGTTTTAGACCAATTTATAGTTTTTGACACTATCTTGAGCTTGGGTGGCTATATTCATGCTAGAAATAACCGCCATTAAGACCATGGAGGAAGCCATTTCTTTCTTTCTTTCCTTCAAGTCTTAAAGCAACACAAATTTCCTGGTGATGAATTCTTGGTCCATCTTCTCATCCCTTTATTGTTTATATAAACCTTCAAATCTAATGCCATACCAATTTTCATGTTTGGTTTTTTATTTGTTTCCATCATAAGTTTGGAATTTGATCTTGTAACTTGTAGTTTTTATGGACAGTTAGATCTATGATTTTTTGACCTTGAAATTAAATACTATAATTATTGGCCTATAGGTGATTGGATTTCATCCTTATGGTTTGGCGCCCCTCTCATGTTATTGTGTGGAGAAAGGTCGCATCACCTTATCTAAACTTGGAAAAGGATTTTTTTTTTACCAAATTACAATTTTAATAATGTGTAGTGTTTTCTCTAAAAAAATAAAACTTTTGTTTGAAGCATGGATTTTTTTTAATTTAAACAATTAGAAGGCTATAGAATTTCAAAATTCAAAGCTTTCAAGGAACAATATAGACTGAAGGGATCATGATGTTGTTGCAGGTCACGGACTCAAAGGTAGAGATGGTAGCCATTGTAAGTGGCCCTTACCAGTTGACTTGACTTGGGTCTTATTTGGATGGCAAGTTATCTTTAATGAGGTGCAATTATCACCTTCAACCAAACTGGCCATCCATTTAGATGGCATTCCACGACATGGTGGATGTGATTTTCTCCTTGCTACAGCACTATTTTTTCAGTGGACCCAGGTCCAGTGATAAAACTTGGGTCTAGTTGCATGTTTAGTTCCCAATATGTCCTCATTTTATCCTATTTTTTACTCGAGACTATAGAATGAAGACAAAATATCCTTATCATTTAACTTTTTTCTTTTATTCTTTCTTTTTTAATTTTGATTTTTATTTATTATCATTATTTTTTAAAATATTTGATACATTTATACCATTTTTATTAATTTTTAATTATTTATTTAACAAGATTATAATTTGACATAAAATAATTTTATTTTTAATTATTTATTAAACTTTATAAAAAAATCCAAAAAAAATTCTTCAAAAAAGTTGAAAAATAAGGATTTTAAATTCAAGGGCGTCTTTCATTAGCACAAAAACCTTCTTATATTCTTTAATATTCTCAAAAAGGGTTTTTTTTTAGCATAAAATACGAACAAAAAACATGTCCTCTGAACTCTGAAGGAAGAAAAGAAGACAAAGAGTTGTCATGTTTATTAAAAAATACAGGTTAGAAAAAGTTAATAAAAATATGTTCCTTGAATGGCATCGTGAAGGATTTCAAGAATAATTTGATGTAGAATTTGGAATATGATAGAAAAATAATTTTTGGAGTGCACAAGTAGGTTAATAAAAATGTGAAAATGGATTGGAAAAATTTGAACAAAGTAGCTCAGATAGAAAACTGAAATTGACAAAAATAAGTTGAGATTTAAATAGGAGTTTCTTTCTTCCTCTTTTCTTCGATCTTCTCGTTGCATGCTGCATTCATAATAAAATACAGAAGCCCAATTTTCTTGTCAAAGATCTTCGCATCCTACTTCATTTTCTGCTTCAAAATCATCACGTCTATGTATTTATAATCATGTCATGTGCATTTTGTCATCATACAAGTTAGGTGATTTAAAAAAGGAGAAAAAACTTGATCTTCATTATATTTACATACATTTCATTTCATACAAACATGCTCTAACATATCGTTACATTACATCATGCTGTGTGCATTTTACCTTACATTTCATGACGAAAAATATTTTTTTTTTTACTAAAAAACGAGAAAAGAAGATTTTTTTTATTAAAAAACAATTTTGATAAGGTTTAAAATGATTCTTTAATCTATTCGATTTTTGTTTATCTTTAATTTTTTTAGATAGAATCCCTCGAGTTGATATGTGAATGTGACCAAAAATTGATTTTTTTTAGCTCGAAATTTTTTCACCGTGATAGTTAATCCCCATAATCGAGAAAGTTGAACGAATCGACAAATGTAAGAAAAACAAAATAAAAGTTTTGCTCATAATAAAAATTGAAAAGAGTTTCGAAACATTATCAGAAAACTTCATCCCAACAAAATCCTTCTCCGATCATTTTTCATGTCTCAAACCACTTGAAAAGCTTTCATGTATCAAACTTCATGAATCATTTTCACTCGATCATAATATGCTGTTAAAATTAATGATCTTCACCTAAGGAATGAATAATAAAATAATCAATTTGGAAAAATTCTTTCTTAGATTCTTTGGGAATCAAGCAAACAGTACACCCATGTAAATTTTATTTGAGTAATTAGCGTTTGTCAAGACTATGCTAAAATTTCATTCGTGTCAAAATTTCCCAATCCTTTTGAAAACTCACTGACCATAAATTTCTCCATCTTTTTTTTTTTTGGTTAAAATAAATTTCTCCATCCGTCTCTTAGTCCCCGATACTTCTTTGGAGGCACGTAAACTGAAAATGATAAAAAAGAAAGTACCCTATGACCTTAACACATCCTATATGTTTATTAAAAAGTTAATATGTGATGCGATTATGTTAAATTTTTAATTTCTTAAATTTATTTGTAAAAACAATTAAAAATCAATAGGATAGGCATGTTTTTCTACTATCGGATGAAGCAAATAAAATTATATACTATTTTCCGATTAACCTATTATTATTATTATTATTATTATTATTACTACGATATCATCTCATCTCATATCATGATTTTGTTATAAAGTCGATATATCATCATCTTACTCCATACAAATCCAACATGCACAAAAAAAATTCAAAAAAATAATGAAAAGCTTAATGTAAACTTTATATATTTATAAATGGAAAAAATCAGAGGTAGTTGTTTAAAGATAAATGTCCTTTAAAATCATGCTTCACATCTAGTTAAATTAGCCAATTCATGTTCATCTTGTGTCAAAATTCATATTGAGACCCCAAACACAGCATTTTTTTTTCACTTTTATCAAATTTATAATTTTTATCAAATTCATGCTAGAAAATGAATAAGGAAATCAATGAACATGCTCTTTTGTCTTTTGATAGAGTTGAATGGGGACAAAAGCAGTTTCGCAAATGCACACTTTTGCAGTCTCAGTTATTATGTTTCATCTTCTGGCTTTGGCAATTAAAATATCTGCCACTACAGGACTAACCGGCCATGGCAGGCCTTTGCTACCCTCACCTCTTCTCCATATTTTCTTGTCTTTTGACTCTCTCCTTCAACACTTCTCACCCAAAATGCAAAGGAAGAAGAGAAAGAAAGCAAAGCAGTAGAAACAAATACTTTTGGCAACATGTGTTTCATTTCATCATCATCTATGCTGGAAATGAGGCTTGAGTAACCATTCCCCTCAACATTACAGAAATAACTATCCATGAATTAGCAAGAGGTGATGGCAGTAACTAAAAAATAACACCAATTACAGTCCAAGGGCAAAAGAATAGTGCTAAAATTTCAAAATCTGCAGCTAATTCCAATTAATGCAAAACTGCCCACCATATGAAAAGAACAAATCCAGAAACTTATCAGGCATGAGATAACGTTCCCAAAGTTGTGATGGCATATAATGTATAATTCAAAAGGCTAATGATGAATATTAGACCATAAAAAAGAATTGTGACCAACTGCAACTTCTGTTGTCTTATTTACTGTCATCTTCTAGGAGACTTGAGTAAAGTGGAGCTTATACTCTTTTTAATGCCTGCAAGGAGCAGTATAAGAGAATTTTACGAGGATACCATATAAAGAGGTCTACTAATTGTTATTCACCGTAAGGACTAGAAATTAAGATTTAAGATGAAAAGCTGAGTTTACGTACTTGTTGAACCCTTCGGAGATTCTGCTCTTGATGCTATTTGACCTTGTTTTTGTAGAAGTCGAGTCTTTGATGCCACCTTGTTCCTGCACAGAATTAACTCATATTGGTTGTAGATTAAACAAACCAAAGAATATGTTGAAATGGTGCTCCTAACCCCTCCCCTGATTTTTGTTCTTCCTTTTTGCATTTTTCCTATTTAGCTTTGGTTATATTTTGTTGTTCTGAGTTTAAAAATGAAATGCAACAAGAAAATTTATATCACAAGAAATGTGCATGAAGGTGTGTCCACATCAGTTTATAAGAGAAGTTTGCACCCTAAAATCAAGAATACAACTAGAACAAATTTTCCCTGCATCAAAATTATGTTATCTACGAAGCAATACAGCTAGTTGTCACTTCTAGAATGTAACTTCAGTTGCAAATTCAAAATTATGTCTGTGTAGAGAGGGGGTGTAGGGAAGAAGAGATGGCAAAGTACACAAGGAAAGTCTTTGATTGTTGACATGGTCATCATCTGATAGAACATTGCTTCCTTTTAATTTTGGGATATAACAATATCAGCAAATCTTCTACTTAATACAGCTATTTTAATGAATTAATCTCGGTGAGCCTGTTAATACATTGCTAAGGGTAGCAAATCAAATGAACATTTTGTGCATATTTCTTCCAAAATTTTAAGATGTAAGAACACAAACAATACTCACTTCCCCAAATTTATGCCTCCATGGGAACGAATGTATTCAGCTAAGCCATCAGTTTCTGTTCCTATAGAACAACATCAAATATTTCAGTAAACTTTTCCCCATCCATAGACTGCTGGGAACCAGCTTCAGAATGCTTATCACAATGAACAGTTGTCATGATCAGCAGCTGCTTTCACAGCATGTCCTAAGCCTTCCCAACCTGACAGTTTTGGCTTCATGAGAACCACCTATAGAATAGAGGAAGAACCATACCTCGATGAGCCTGTTTCATGCTGCTCACTGTTGATGCTGGCTGGGTATCCGTTTTTAAAATCTTTAAGTAATTGCAACCGTTCAATCTCCTCATCCTTTTTTGCTATAGTGTCCTTGAGAGATGCCATCTGCACGTTTTCAGTTAACTTAGAAGACAATAATATGAATGGAGTAATAATACAGTATCCTATTATTTTTGGGTGGAGAATATCTGTTGTATCTACACCCAAAATGACCTGAAAAAAAGAGTTCAAATAGAAAAAGCACATGATTCTCAGGATCATTTACAAGAAAATGGAATAAGATATATGTCCATAATCTTCAAATACGAGTTTTATTAGGAAAGAGCACTGTTCAAGTAGAAAACACATGACTCTTGCAAAAAATTGTTCTAAATCTTTAAAAAAAATATGAAATGAGATCTATATCCAGAAACTCCAAAAAAGAAGTAGGCAAGAGCATGGCTCAGGGAAAGTTTTTGCTAAAACATAGTTGAGCTAATATCTACTCTATCTATTAAAGCTAAATAAAATACATAGTATGCATCCATAGATCCAAAAAATTTGGCATCACTTCCAACTGATCTGTCACTTTTATATGCATGCCTCTTCTTGGTCAGAGGCTCTCATCTACTCTGGCAATGTTGCAGCTCCTCCAAATAAATGTCAGTCTAGTTTCTGAAAATCTGATGAATAAGAAACTGGTCTTACTTGTAATTAACTTTATTCTTTATGTGTATGCATATCAGCCAATAAACCATGTACCGACCATAACTAATGATACAAGTTGTAGTAAACCCTACATATAAATACTATCATGAAACTGGTATATTAAGAAATGACAACACATAAACTAAACGAGACAAAATTTATAGATCTTCATCACCAGCATGCTACTTGTGATAAACCAATATAAGATGATCAGAAAAGGTTTCTTTGTATAATTAGTTTTTTTGTTTTCTCTAGCAAACCCATGGACTCTACAGCTCATTGAAATTCATATTACACCACAAGAAATTTCATTTTTAACAAGAAAATCTTTAGAATAATTTATATAAGTGTCTCAAAATATGTATTTTTCGCAGCATAAATGGTGTTTTGCATTTTTTTTTTTTTGCTACAAAAGTGTGTATAAATGTTGTTGCAACTACTTGTTATAACACAACTATTTGAAATGCAGCATGAAATTTTTGTTGCTAAATATCACATTTCTTGTAGTGTTAGTATTCCTTGGAGATATTGCTTAGCGTATCTATGATCTATAGAATAAACAGAAAAAGGCTCATGCATGTCTGACTCCACTTAAATTTCATAAAATTATAACCTTGTAGTAAGAAAAAGCTGTAATGTGTAAAAGAGGAAAATAAAAACTGCACCTGCTCCATTAGTTTCCTAACATCCTTCCCTTCTTTGCTACTTCGTGCAGCTCCTAGCTCAACTCCAGAAACCCGTTCAGCAAACTTCAAAGTACTCATACTTTCAGAATAGGAAGTGGCATCAGGATTGAGCTGCACAAACATAATGGTCTTTGCCTGACCTCCTGGAATATATAAAACCATTTAGATGGAGATCTACCATATATGTTTATGAAGCGATACAATTTAGATGAATCATAACATCAGTACTCCCCAAGCAATTAAAACACATTTTTCATACTCTAAAACAAGGAGATGATTTTCAGTAGTTTAAGAACATAGACAAAAGAAGTACCAAGAGAGCTTTGAAGTACTTGAGTGAGCTTGCTATTTCTGTACGGCACATGAGGACTCTTTTGTGAAAGAGCAAAAATTACATCTCCAAGGGCAGACAATGATTTATTTATATGTTGTGCTTCCCTAAGCCTATCTCCAGTTACCTCAGATCTATCTACTCTTTCACTGCCTGCTAGATCTACCAAATGAAGATTACCATACAAAAAAGTTCCTGCCTTCAAATCTTTCCCACGAACATGTATGGTGACAATGCTGTAACCACAAATCTAATTCATAAATCACTGGGCAAATATTCAAACTACAGATGTGATTTAAAATATTAAATATACGAACCTGTGAGAGCGACTACTTCTTTCATTTAGAGCAGTGGCACTAACAGCTCTATTCTTGAGTCCAATATTCATTAAATCTAACACATCTGAGGTTGATAGAACAGGGTGCATGCAAGCATCAGGCACAGCTAACCCATCAGGTTGAGAGATAGTTGTAATCCCCAGTGTGTGCAGATTAAGGAAAACAAAGATAACTATACCAAAATAATGAATATTTTTTAATAGATATATCACTGGGAAAAAATGTAACATAAAGACACACAGAAGTGTGTGTGTGTTTAAGTAAAACCAGTTAACCAACTGCTATCATTGAAGCACATCTGTTTTTTTTAAATAAAGGATATTTCTTTTGAGAACTATCACTTGATAATAGATCACGCACTTGTTCGTTATATATTTCAACCATTTGAACCCCAACTTCATAGAGAATGGTGCTTCTTCTATTTTTAGAGATTTTGAAGAGACCATTCAAAGCACGATAATTAACACCCCATTCCTCTTCAGTTGCTCCATTAGGACCAGTCTGGAAAGGTCAAAAAGAAATGCTGAACAGGATTGTTCAAAAATGTTTGTGCAACATCATGAAGCTTAAGAAGAAAGGGATTCATACCATTGTATAGGTTTTCCCTGAACCAGTTTGACCATAAGCAAATATACAGACATTATATCCATTGACTACTGATTGAACAAAAGGTTGAATATCTGAAAATACCTCTCCTGCCATTGTTTAAAAGAGTTCTATAAGTTAGACATTACAATACTTTCACAAACAAACAGATTCAAGGTCATACTGCAAGGTGTATCAGTCAACTACTGAATCCCATTCAACCAACAACAGAAATTTGGCAATGATAGAATTAAAAACCTTGAGTAGCAGCTGGACCAAAGATCTTATTGAACTTAAATGACCGTTGTCCATCTTTCCCTGGCTTGGATGGATTTGCAATAACCAACTGTCCATTTTCACCAATTTTTTCTACGATTATCTGTTTTCTAGTTTGTCCAGGCTGAAATGGCCTTATTCGACAATAAACTCTAATGTTCCCTGTAAAAATAAGATTAAAAAAGAAAATATCAAAGAGTGATAAACAAAATCACATAATCTAATTGAGAGCTACTTATAGGCACCTTTCAAATCCTGAAGCTCATTAAAAAGCTTTCGATTTTCAGCAACAACTTCATGATAGTTCCCTGCTGCATCTGCTAATGCTTTAAGCTTTACTTCTGAACCAGAAAAAATTCTCATAAGAACTTTTAACACTAACAATGCAAGTTGACTAAAGTTTCCAACGAGAAATCTACCTAAGTGATTAAATTCCTCAGAATAGCTCTTTTGTGTTTTCAAAATTTCTTGTTTGATGGCATTGGATGTTAACCTTAACCCCTGAATACTTAACACAAATTAGTATCAATAATGTTGAGCAAAATACAAAGCTAAAATGACAGAGACCTATATATACCCGCATTGCACCAAACTGAAAATCAGTAAACCTTTGGTAGATGTTCTGTTTCATGTTCCACCTCTGGCATTTTGACTTGGAACTTTCTTCAAGCTCTTTCACCCTGCTGTTTGAATCAACAAGGACGCCCTCAAGTTCTTTTAACCTCATTTGAAGCCCTGCTTCAGCACCCTTAATCTCTGTTTCCATTTCCAAGCAGCGCCGCTCTTGAATTGTTTTGGCAATTTCTAGTTCTTGCTTCAGTGCTGTAATTTCAAGAATGTTTTTATCATTTTCTTTCACTAATTTTGTTATCTCCTGTTCCTCAACTTTCTGTTTTCCCTCCACTTTGGAGTTCTCAGCCTGCAAAATAGGAAAAAAAATCTCATGAGAAAAATGTAGTGTTGAAAGGTATGCGTATAGCATGAGATTACCTTCTTGGGCAAATGAAAGGTGCATGCCCTTTCCATTCTTACAACTATATCTTAAACAATAAAAAATTATTATATATTTTGTTAAGCCAACTGATAATATACGTGGCCTTAAAAAGTAATAATAGGCAGGAAAGAGCTTCCACATTCTTGGTACAGTATAGATTATGATCGGCTAATTTATTAAATTCATTTCAATTACAGCTCATTCGGATTTAGGAATAAGTAATGGATAATCAAAGTGGAAATAATAGCTAAATAATGATGCCTGTGAGAGTGGGCACAAGCAGTTCAAGACTGTTGAACAGCAAGAAATTCTTTTTTCTGCGAACCTTCATTTGCTGAAGCTGCTTTGCGATATTCTGTAACAAATAAGGTCATTAAATACAATTTAGAATCTACACATAAAACAGAAATGTCTTTTAGCTATTCTCTTTTTTTTTTTTTGGTTTATGCACCTCAGTCTCTTCACCAGTCCCAGATGCAAGGGCCTCAAGTACTCTGATTCTGGATTGGTACTTCTCCTCACGAGCTTTGAAAAGATTGTTTTGCTGCAGGCCACAAACCGCTTAAAAGTCCATGGAGAAACTGAGAAGAAAGTTTTCAAAGCAAGATATTTAGAATGAGATTTACAGTTCTTAGGTGATCTGCTTGAGTTGATATACGCCGTTCAATCTCCTGAACAACTTTTCTCAGGAGACATGCCACACGCTGAGCAACAAAGGTAATGTCATCATGTTTTCATACCAAAATAACCATGTAATTATACATGCATGCAAATGCATATATTTAAAAAAAAAAATCAACACTAAGTCGCAATTACACACACACATAAAAGTTTAATATATACTTAAATTTTACACTGATATTTCATCATATCCCATACATGAGGAATTTCACCATTCTTTCTTTCAACACTTTCATCCAGAATTCCATTCACAACACTTAAAAGTGACTGAGTTGGTGCATTCTGCAGAGACGAAATGTGAGAACACATTAAACATTTACCATGTGATAAGTAAAACTCTTTTGGACTAAAACGTAGAATGCTAGTCAAAAGAAACGTAAAACATAGTAAATGTTGACAACTTACATCTAAACTGTTGGATTTCATCATCTCTGAAATTTTTGTTGCAGGGAGATCTGCATAGCACCCTTGTTTCAACGGAAACACCTCATGGAACTTGTGTCCAACATGATGCAGTGTTGCAACTGATTGTTCTGCAGAA
The DNA here is from genome assembly GCA_032173925.1 of Heritiera fomes. Taxonomy (NCBI): domain Eukaryota; kingdom Viridiplantae; phylum Streptophyta; class Magnoliopsida; order Malvales; family Malvaceae; genus Heritiera; species Heritiera fomes. The sequence goes on from JAPDPM010000005.1 coordinate 24,656,541, forward strand.
GGTGAAAAAAGAACAAAACTTAAATTGGAGATTAGATCTAAAACTATGTCCAACAAAAGACAAGAAAAGGCAAAATAATTGCATTTAGCTATATATAAAACATATATATATATATATATATATATATATATATATAGATAAGTAAATAGATGAGAAAGAGAGAGGGAGAGAGAGAGAGTTTCAATAGATCAGAAATCAACTCAAAACCTATTCGGTGCTTGCTTTATGTTAGCAGAATATTTAACAAGGCTGATGTGACATTGTCTATATTCTTGTGCATAACTAAACCGTCAAACTAAATAGCCAGTTAATTAGAATTGTCTATATATTCATTACTTATAGCATAGTCCTAGTGAAAGCACTTGAACCATACAAATTTCGCAGATGCAGCTTTAAAATGCAGGCACAAGGGGCATATAGGCATGCTTGTGCAAGGATAAAGGAAGCAATACCTGAAATTAAAGGAGTATGCAACATGCGTTGAAATTTTAAATCTGAGGAAGCCTGCCTCCTTTCTTCTCCACATAATGGCGTAAGAGGGCCTCGGGATGATGCATTCGCATGAATGCTTCCAAGTTTAGTAGTATTAATGGTGAGCAAGTTACCTCTAGACGACATCAATTGTGTTTTTAGTGTTAAAAGGCAGTCAACAACAGTCTTCATAGACCCCTGAAGAAGAGAGAGGGAGGGAGGGTGAGATAAGGATGACCATAGAATAACATTAAAATTCTGCCAGGTTCCAAAAAGAGGGAAGCAATTGAGCAAAAAATTAATGGGCAGAGCAATATCCAGAACTATAGACGCAAAGCTCCGCACATAAATATCTGCATAGCACCAATACAAGCTTTGATTATACAGGTCAAACATAGTCATTCAACATTTTGAATTAAATTAATTCATGACTTCTAATGTGATTTTTGCATATGGCTAGGCAATCAAATCTGAGTATTTCTAACATTCAAACATTGGGTGTATGGAAAGTTCATTGGAAAAATGGGTACCTTTTCTAGGTCTGATACCTCAAACCTGGGTATTCCTAGCTCATCCATAGCTGTCAGAAACCTTCTAACATTTTCTGACCGCAACACCGAAGAATTTTCAGGATAACCTTCCTAGAGAAAAATTGCATATTAATCCAAAAAATAAAGAATCACTAAACTCATACTAAAATTTTATTAAAAGAATCTAAAAAAAAATAAACAATAATAATTTTTGAACAACCTCATTTAGAGAACCAGGTCTAAGCCTGTTCAAGATTTTACACAGAACAGTGCCATCAATCAAGCTAGCTCTCAACTCTTCATGCGAAGCATTTGTTGGGAAACTTAGATTGGGAAGAGTACTGTTTAGCCATTCAACCAACTCAGCCCGTTGCTTGGCTGCAGAGGAGGAAAAAGACAAACAGCAAACCACTTAGTTAAACAAATATGAAGTGCAAAAGACCAAAGACATTGAATATCAGCTTCCTTTACAGTTGGACTCAAAGTTACTGTTCGCCATTGGTTCAAAAACATGGACATGCAGTTATGTTAGAGCTGTCAAGTCCTCCAGAGTGTTTTGCATGGTGATTCAGCATTCAGTTGCTGAGCAGGTGCTAAGGAAAGGTCCTTTGGAGCTTGATTATCAATTCTTGATTCCTCATTTGCATTTTTTATAAAGTAGGCCTGAAAAACAATTAACTCCAAATAATGAGCATGTTCTATATTAGAACAAACAAGACAGAACCCAACTTAGTATTCTTAGAGAAAGAAAGATGGTAGGGAAACCTGGTCTTTAATAGTTAGAATCATACAGAATCATGGAAATTGACCAAAATGATAACATTGATAAGTAAGTGATATCTTGAGCAGACAATGATGTAACTGCATAGTAAACTATGTTCTTTTATTGGAATGTTATCTTTTAATATTGTTAAATTTTTAGAATGGGCATCTAATCTAAGACCAATTGGTAATAGGTGGAAATGCCTGTGTTATATTTATGTGCCCAGGTTGCCCTCACATAGGCATAACAAACCTATCAAGGAGGAGGGGATAACAAACGGAGCAACACCTACCCTGCCACCATGTCAAAATTTTAGAATGGGCATCCAACCTAAAACCAATTGGCAATAGATGGAAAGGCTCTTGATATAGTTGTGCCCCTGGTTGCCTTCAACTTGACAGGTGGGATTTACTTCATCTCCATGTCAATAACAAGGATGGTGCACGATATGCTTGAGTAAACTAATCTACATAAACCAGACTTTCTTGAGACTAAAGTAAAATTTGGAAAGACAATGTATGTCTTAACTGCTATAACAGTAAATTTTGGAAACTAGTCTGGATAGATTTTGCAAAGCAACTTATGGAGGCGGTTCTAAAACTAACCAACTTATGTAAGGATGAGCAAAGACCTAGGTCAATCGTAACTGAAATTGCTGCAACTTTGTACTGAAATCTACAGAAAAACTCTTTTACAAGGTTTTCAAGTTTTACCAAACTTTGGCCTTGGTTCTAATACTTCAGAAAGGAAACACTAAAAGCTGCTAGTAAGAACTTGCTATTTTAAATTCTGGTAAACTCCGATGACTGCTACTCAGATTTTAAAATCTGGTATGACATACAGTTCCAGGTTCCTGGAATGGTATAAAAATATCAAAAATAAATAAGAAACCAGAAAAAAAATGATAAACTAGCTGACACTAATTGATGTAGCACAGATCTGAGTTAGGTTTGAATTAGGGTTTAGGATGTGAATTAGGGCTAATTATGCTGCTAAAACAGTAAAGAATAAAAGCCTAGGAGTCTCACCTAGGGTTTCTTAGGAGTCACACCTAAGAATGGTTGAGTCACACAACCAAAGAGCAAAAACTTTGTTGAAAATTCTGAAATTATTATTCTCTATCTTTTAAAGAGAGTACAAAGCCTATTTATAGGCAAGCAAGCCTAATCCTAATAGGATACAAACTCTCCATTAAAATTCTAATACCCTAAAATAAAACAATAAAAGACTAAAATAAAATCCTAAATCCTATTAATAAAATTAAACACAGTATTTTCCAGCCTAAAAACTCTAAAACAATTAAAAGACTAAAACTAAAATATTTTATTGCTCCCATTCTCCATCATTCTCCCCCGCTAGGAAAAACTCGACTCCGGCGAGTTTAAAGCATGAAAATGTGGATGAAGCTTCTTGTGAACTCCTCTTGGATACCTTTTGGATTTATTCCGGTTCATACCAATGTTACCTTCATTGAAATCAGTAAGCCTCCTTTTCGAATTAGCATGTATTGGGTAATTTTTGTTGCTCTTAACTTCAAACTGCCTTTTAGTCAAAATATAGAGATGTTTCTTCTCACCCTCCACAACTTTACTTGAACTTGGAGTCCTTTTCTTCTCATACTTCTTGAAATCCTCTGAACTCATTGGCTTTAAAACAATATTCTTGTTTCGGTGACAGAAACTATAGGTGTTTGCCTTGCCCGCGTGACTCACATCTCGGTCATATTGCCAAGGACGACCAAGAAGGATGTGGGCAACTTGCATAGGGATAACATCACAAAGTATAGAATCAACATAATCACCACAACTAAAAGATATAAGACATTGTTGTGTTACCGGAATTGTGGTTCTGTCAATCCAGCCCACTTTATAGGGGTGAGGGTGTGGTGTAGTTTTTAGTTTGAGACGCTCAACAGTGGAGGTAGAAACTACATTCATGGAACTCCCACCATCAATAACAAGTTTTTTGGCTTGGCCACCACAACGAACAAGTGTTTGGAATATTGAAGTGCATCGCCAATCCTCCCTTTCCATTCTAGGGGCTGCCAAGATATGTCGAACCAAGAGAGATGTATCTACACCATCAGAGTCAAGATCATCAGCCTCATAAGTGCCATAATCAATAGAATTGTCATCATCTTTCTGAATTTCTTCATCCTCTTTTTCGACTCCCATATGCATATTTCTTTCTGTTGGACAATCGCACCCAAAGTGTCCAGCCTCCGCACACTTGAAACAAACATACTCCATTTTAGGATTGTTGACATTAGTAGAGGGTCTTGTTCCATTAGGACGAGTAGTCGCTTTCTCTAGATTTGCACCCAAGTTCCTCTTAACTGCTGTTTCCCCAATTTGAAAATCCATTCTCTTGCTAGTAGAATAGCTCAAATATTGTTCTGCATCAAGGGCTGTCTGGAAGGCCTGTTCTACTGAGCTAATAGGCTGCCTAAGCATCTCCCTTTTGATGTCAATCCTCAACCCAGCTTGAAATCGTGATGCTGCTTGTGCAGCATCTTCCACAACTTGACTCCTTATCTTGTATTCATCAAATTTATTCATGTATTCAATAATGGACATGCTGCCTTGCTGTAAACTATATGCTTGTTGGCGCATCTTCTCAAGATAATTAAGTGGCAAGTACTTTTCTTTGAGCTTGGCCTTCATCTCTTCCCAAGTTTGAATTTGGGGCTGTCCTAACCTTGTTATTTCACTCTCCACACCATACCACCAGATTTTTGCTAACCCAATTAGCTTCATCTTGGCAAATCGAACCCTTCTTTCATCCGACATATCATACCAATTGAAATAATCTTCAAGAGAGTTAAGCCAATCAAGAAACAAAGTTGGATCCACTTTACCTTCAAGATCTGCCACTCCTACTTTCACCTTCCTAGTGATATCTCCAGCATGATCACGTGGCTCGGCACGCTCTCCTACAACTGCAGGTAGTTGAGCAATAGGTTGGACAGAAGCAGCTTGTGGGGCTTGAGTTAGACGTGCTTCTATCCGTGCTATAGAAGCTGCTAATGTTTCAACAGTTTGTTGTAAACCATTAAGACGTTCATTCATATTCTCCACAATACTCTTGGTACGCTCATGGTCTTGGAGTTCCACTGTAGCCTTACTTAATTCAGCGTTAGTCACCATCATGGACGCAAAATTGAGTAAACTAATTGCAAACTCAAATCTGTCCAGAACTTTCTTTTTTTTCTTTTTTTCGTTTCCCACAGACGGCGCCAATTGATGTAGGACAGATCTGAGTTAGGTTTGAATTAGGGTTTAGGATGTGAATTAGGGCTAATTATGCTGCTAAAACAATAAAGAATAAAAGCCTAGGAGTCTCACCTAGGGTTTCTTAGGAGTCACACCTAAGAATGGTTGAGTCACACAACCAAAGAGCAAAAACTTTGCTGAAAATTCTGAAATTATTATTCTCTATCTTTTAAAGAGAGTACAAAGCCTATTTATATGCAAGCAAGCCTAATCCTAATAGGATACAAACTCTCCATTAAAATTCTAATACCCTAAAATAAAACAATAAAAGACTAAAATAAAATCCTAAATCCTATTAATAAAATTAAACACAGTATTTTCCAGCCTAAAAACTCTAAAACAATTAAAAGACTAAAACTAAAATATTTTATTGCTCCCATTCTCCATCACTAATGCAATGACAATTTAAAAACATGAAATATTTTATTCACAAGCATGAGAATTTCCCTCATCATTTTGCTTGTTTTCTAATAAAAAGGCATTATTTTTAGTTTTAACTTTTCAAAGATTACCTCTGATTTGTCTTGCAGCTACCAAGTCACAGGTGTGCAAAAGCTACCAAGTCAGTCTTTTGATACTTCAAGAAAACATGAACAATAAAAAACAGGAAATGTTCCATGTTCTTCCTGACCTTAAATATACATAGAAATGCCAAATACATTATAATTATATAAAAAAAAGCTCCACCGCAATGTTAAAACAGAACGAGTTCTTTACATTAATATATGTGGACTTAGATGAGTATGATTCACCTTTCAGAAGGGGTTGTTAGGCAGTTGATTGCCCATTTCAGCTTCCTCAACCATTAAGTGTGCAATTTAACAATGTTCTTTTAGACCCTTCAGCTATAATCTTAATTCAGCTCCATAAACTATAAATAATACTTCAGTAAACGGACAGCCTTATTGCAAAGTTTGACAGCTAAACCACCCCAATGACACCATCAATGTTCCGCAACCACCAAGGTTAACAAAACATAAATGAAGCTTTTCTATCTTTCCGGTCCTAGGTGGCCCTTAATTGAAAATTTATTCTTTACTTGGGGTTGTACTCTTGCATTACTTCTGTAAATTACTTGCATAACAATTGTGTGCGTGCGTGAGCAAACCTGGATGATGACTCCCTAACTATGTAAGGACAATCAAACTAGTCAGATAGCAGATCAAAATTTGCTGGAAGAGATGCTCTATTAAAATTTAATCTTAATAATACTAGCAATTGTGGATATTGCCATACATATATGTTTCACCTGACTTTTATATCAGAGCTTTGCATTACTTCTCCACTCAACCTTCTCATCCTCCTCATTCTCTACTTTCTTTAAACATCAATACCATGATTTATTTCGAGGTATATAATTTTTGCATTCAGCAATTTACATATGCCGTCAGGCAAACAGATATGTATAACTAGTTAATTTGCTTGCAAAATAACCGACAGAGATCAAATGTATTATGCAGTTGAAGACAAATTTGTGATCTTCAAATGAAACTACAAAGTAAATCATACCATAGCAAATTCTGAGGACCAAACAACTGCATTAAACTTTTACACCCTTAACAGATCTGCTTCAGAAAAACAAATTGCAGCTATTATTGAAATGTGTTGGTAAGACTGAAATACAAAGAAAACAGAGGCTAACAATATCATAAAACATAGATGACAATGGTAATTGTGCTACTTTGCTAAAATCTGCGTATATCTCGCAATCACAAAAGAAAAGAGAAAAAATAAATGCCAACTACAGAACTCAACTAAAATATGATAAAAAACACTGAATACAAGTCAAGCTTTTCAATTTACAAAAAAGAAATAATAAAAAAAAAGGATTGAATTTATCAATGTCCACATGCTATAATGCTATACACAAAGCTAAACATTATATCATCCACAGACTAAGACTTTGATGATCATCAACATTATTAAAATAATTAATAATAATAAACAATCTGAAATTCACAGCGAAACAAAATAAAAGAAAAAAAAATATTATGATAGGCAAGTTAACCATCAAATTGTTGAGACATAAGAAATCCAAATTCCGAAGCTTAGAAGATAGAGATACAGAGGTTGTAGAGCCACGCACGTTGATCAAAGGTTCAACGAAGCTTTCTTAATTGTCAAGCACAGGTTATGTCATCAAAAATTAATTAAAATTGGGGAATTTGAAAAATAAATTGTTTGGTCTTCCGTGCACCATTGGCCTTCGAAAGGACAATAGTGAGACGAAGCGGCAAACTAGGAAACTAACTCTGTTTTCGACTCAACCCTCCCTCCGTTGGGTCTTGCCACGTGTACATGATGCTCCATCTTTTGTGCTTCGTCGCTAAAACTAAAAACACCTACATTAGTTTAGCCTAACAAATTACAAGAATTCCTACTATTAGATTCATTATAAATTTAATGTGTATCGATATAAAAAATCAATTTTATTATAAGTAGGTAACGTATCTATCGATTCATAAGCGAATTAATGCGTATTGTACGATACATTAATATACTTTATAATAAATTGAGTCAAGCTCAACAAAAATATGATATAATCTAATTAGTTAAAAATGTAATTTTAATAGTTTTTTAATCTAAAAACACTTCAAAACATGATCTCTATATAATTTTATCTTGAAATATTGAAAAAAATTAAACTTTTAATTAGTAAATTAAAAATATAAAAATATTATTTGAGAATATATACTATTAATGAGTATGTTAAGAGTTTGAAAATAATCATATTTTTTATTTTTATCGTATACTTACTTAATCTTATTAATATATATAATATTTTTTTATTTATCTTACATGTGTATATATTATTTATAATTAATTTTAAAATTATTTATTGTATTTTAAGATATGATGTGATAATTTTTAAAATTAAAATTTCGATTTACGATACGTATTTCAATATAATAATTATGTTAGCATATTCAAACTTAAATCTTATCTTATAAAAGAAAAAAAAGTTTAAATCTCAAAAATAAAATGAAATAAAAATAAGGACAAAGGTGGATTTTATCAGAGTTAACCTTATATCATCCTATTTTAATTTCATTACCATATTTTTAATTTTGTTAACTTTTATTATTATATTTTTAATCTTATTAATGATCAAATTTACGTTATTTTCAAAAAAAAAATCAAAGTTACGAATATTTATGTAATAAATTAAAATACATTATAAAATACTTCATTAATAAAATTATAAATTTTATAGTTTATTACCTCATGTTTAAAACTTGATACAATTTAAAATACATTATTAAATTTCATTTTTATCCCTTTTTAAAAAATAAAATATGAATGTACGATGAAATTTACTTAATTATTATATAATTGAATTTCATTTTCGACTAAATAAAAATCAACTGAGCCGACAAACTGCAACACAAATCCAGAAGCCCAAAACATGTTAAAGCCCAAGCAGCAAAACTCAAATCCAAAACCCAAAATCGGCACAGAAAAAGAACAGCGCAAAGTGGAGCAGGTGCAACTTAGCAGAGTGTGAAAGATAGAGAGATGGGGAGGAAGAAGGGAGTACCAGAGTTCGAGGAAACGGCGCCGGATGACTTCGATCCGGCCAATCCTTACAAGGATCCGGTGGCGATGCTGGAAATGAGGGAGCACATAGTTCGAGAGAAATGGATCGACATAGAGAAGGCGAAGATCCTCCGAGACAAGGTGAGGTGGTGTTATCGCATTGAAGGAGTCAACCATCTTCAGAAGTGCCGCCACCTCGTTCGCCAGTACCTCGATGCCACCCGCGGTATCGGTTGGGGCAAGGATGGCCGCCATCCCTCCCTCCACGGTCCAAATCTTTTTTTCTTTATATATATACAACTTTTATTTTATTTATTTCAAGCTCGATTGGTCGTTACCTTTATTATTTTCTTTTTTGCTTCCTGGAAAAATTAAAGAAAAGAAGATTAATATTTCCTCCTAACACAATTTATGGTATTGCATATGCATGTAAATTTATCTAATTTTTTAGTTTTTAATTGAATCTAAATTTGTTCTTTTACTAGTTTCTTAGTTCTTTGCAAATTTTGGGGAACTAAAAAGCAAAGCAAATAGTAAAAGTAACGAAAAAATTGAGTGTTAAAAAGTTGTTTATTGAATACTTATGTGCGGATTAGTCAATATTGTTGGAAGGAATGGCTCAAGTGTTTTAATCTTGTTTTGATGTGGATATTAGGTCCGAAGGTTGAGGAGGTTGAGTCAGAATGAGTGGCTGCATTTGGTTATTAAAGGTAATCAGGCCTTCATTTGTTCTTTATACTATATTCTGAATGATATACTTTACAATTAATGGTTCAATGGAATTATTTCTTGCTCTGTTGTTTTTGTTTTTGTTCTTCTTTGTGAAACTGTTTGAATGAATTTTAGAATTATAAAAAAAAAAGTGTAAAACAATTAACTGCATCAGATGGCCATACTTATATCTATGATTCGAAATTATGGAAAGTTTGTCAAATCAATTTGGTGGGCAAACATATGAGATTATAAAGCAGAAGTAGGTGGGGAAAAGAATGGTTCAAGCTTATTTTGTGGCAAAACTCTTTGGAAATTACCGAATTTAGCAGTTTGCATTTATTTATTTATTTTGAAAAAAGCAGTTTGCATGTTTCTTAGTTATTTATATGAGAGTTGGGAAAAGTAGCACGCTCTTGGATCTACACTGAGAAGGAAAGTAACTGCAATTGGCTTATTCAGAAATGCTACATAACTTGTAGATATATTGACAAGTTCTATGTTACTCATACTTGGGAATGAGTGTCGGATCTGGGTATGCGTCCGACAGGAATACGTTTTTTTTTTTTTTTAGTTTTTCTGTATATTCAGAGGGTTAGACTTCTATATCCATTTTTGTCGGATATGTGGTGGATATGAGTATTTCAAGGTAAATGAAGAGGATTCGAGTATTTCAAGGAAAATGAAGAGTCAGAGCAAGATAAGACAAATTTGTTCTTATAATATGCCTATTAAGCGTGAATATTTCAAAGTGATGAAGGGGGCTATTTGGATTGAGGGCTACCAAAGCTATAGAGCTGTTCACTTCCTTAAATATAGTATCTGAGTCTTATTTCACTATTTATTTTGGGCTAAGTGGGTTAGGGGTTAAGCGTTCCTGCAATGATCTTATTAACCTGTTGGCTGCCTAGTGATTAGGAATCATTTATCATCTTTCTATGGGAAAAGCATTATTAAGCCTAAGATTATAAGGCCTGTGAACTGTTTAAGCTTTGAACCTGCAATCTTTTTATTTACCTTTCAAAAGGAGTGCCTAATTATGATATAGTCTTTTTGGAAACATCACATTGGTGATAACTCTGCCGTCCACTTGGAATGGGTTAAATCAGCAGTGGTGTGTACATTAGGAGCAGAAAATATATCAAGCAGTTTTGAGCGAATTACTGAGTAATTCAGGAATCACTTTTAGTAATGTTATGGCCAAGTGTTTGCAGATGGTTTGGTTATCTTTTATTTTAAACAAATGTTGTTGACATCTTGCAGTTTTATAATGTGATAAAACACTGATGGATTGTGATATATAAACATCTGTGGTAAAGAAATTTACATTAATTGGTTTACGATAAAGAGTTGATATGAGCATTCTGCTCTAATATGATGCCTACGATGTGACATGAAGATTAGATTTACAGAGAAAATGAAAGCAAGTAATAAATAAATAAATGAACAGTTTTTCATTTTTAGCTTGATGTGGTGGTGGCATAAATTGTTGTCTTTAGTATCATCATTACGCTTTCAGCTTCACAATTATTCCAATCAATCTCTATGCATGTGAATATGACTCTGTATATTGCTTGGCACAAGGTGTAAAACTTCACATTTTTGTTACTTCAATGTTATGTTACACATTTGTGTCACATTCATATAATATTTCATTGTTTCAGGTGACTGAATTTGGCCAGCAAAGTACCATGCATAGAGTGATGGATTTAAATAACTGTTCACTTATATGGTTGTTATTCTTGTTAGCGTTGCGAGATTCTTAAAATAGATATATATTTCATTTTCTTTTTTCGATTATGTGAACCTCTCTTTTTATTCTTTTCCTTTCTTGTTAGCTTGGGTGAGTGTATCTATGACAGTGAATCAGATAATGGAAATGTTTCTTGTCATTTCCGGGTTGAAATATGTTTGCCTGTTGATAAGGGATTTGTAGTTTTCATAATCATGCTCAGTTTGATTGCTGATGTGACGGAGTTAATAATAATAATAATAATAATAATAATGAAAGGAAAACGCCTTCTGCTAATTGAGTTTGGGACGGTGAGTACTACATTCTCACCTGTTGCATCCAACTCCAAAATCAGATCAGATGCAGCTTTAATTCTTGCCAGTTACGGTTTTGAATCTTAGATTCTTTCTCTTTGTTCATTTTACTTGTCATAGTTTGACCAGGTTTACAGATATGATTCGGTTAACCCAAAGGTAAAGATGATTTATGGCTAGAAGTTTCATATTTGAACTTTTATCAGATCAAACTTTTATGGATAACTGTTAGTCGCAAAATGTAAGTAGTAATTAATTTTATATCTAATGTGACATGATGACTTTCATCCGAAGGCCCCTGACTGGCTGGGTAAGCGTTCAGAATCTGAGCGGTTCCACAGCTTTCCATTTTTAAACTTTGGGCCTTGCCTATAGTTTAAAAGCAGGAGAACCCCTATCTCCTCAATTGTCTTTAATTTTCATTACAGCGTGCAATCCGTCTTGGCAAAAATAATTGCATTTGAAACCCAAGAAATTGAAAGTGAAACATATCGTTCTTTTTTACCACTTGTGCACTGGCACATGCTTACAAGGACAATAAAATGGTGTTTTTGCTGACGAAGCCGGAGTTCAGAGTGACATACTCTTGTATGTTACAACAAAAGATGAAGAGCAAGAGTTGGGACTTCTTAACTCTTGACGCATTTTCTTGGATGTGGAGGCAATCCTCTGCAACCTGCCAACCTTGGAAGTAGGTACTTGATGATCTCCATTTTAGTCACTGTGAAGCTGGATGATAATACAAACCTGAAAAAAATCGAAAGTTAGAAATCAAGCAAGAGTTGGAAGACAAAATCAAAACAAGAGTTGTGATCAGCAAATTGGACGTGAGATGTTCTCCTATGAAACTCGGAGCTCCCTTCAGTCCAATGGGTGGGCAAAGTACGTGGAAGAAGTTGCTCCCACACCATGCATCGGGCTGAACTCAACATTCATAATCTTTGTTGGTGATGAATTTTGCGAAATGGTGGAGCCAACAAACGTTAAGCATAACCGAATGCATGAGATGGCAGCTCTATCCGCTTCTCTGCCCCCTCTATTGGACCAAAGGGAGCTCCTTAGCCCCTGCATATAATTAACATGTGTCTCAGCTCTCAAGGAAGAAGGAAAGAGATGGGCCGCAATGCTGTAATGCCACGGTCCTTCTCTCCTTGTGCTTCCTTAAATACAAAATGGATTTTTGTTTGATAGCAAGTCAAGAGCCCTTGAGTCTCTGGACAGAGAACATGGCATTGGGGGAATCTTCTTATTTCCATCCAGTTAATCATCTGGCTTTCAAGAGCTTCCCACCTTTTGTCCTCATTCGAGGATTCAAATTCCTTCGAATAGTACCAATATATTTAGTAGTAACTCTCGAAAATCAAAACTTAATTCTAACAAATGATTGGAAGTAATAAAAATAAAATTTTTTTTTATATATTTGGATATGATTCGAATATTTGAGTTATTATTATTAAAAGAATTTTTTAATTTATCACTTCTGATTATAAAATAAATAAAAATACTTATAATTAAAAAAAAATAAAACTAATTAATAAATTTAGAGGAAGTTAATTGTCTCACGTAATGTTAATTAAAAAGGATTGAATGAAAAGATTGCTCACGTTATTGAGGGAAACATCCCACGTGAAAACTAATATATTTATATATTATTAAGAAGTCTTAATCGTGGATTGATTCCATTGTTGAATGCAAGCCCAGTTAACAAGGAAATACTTGAAAGCTGTGTTTGCATTGCCATAAAAACTTTTGATCATGTCCAACAAAAAGTCACTCTGCCACTCACCGCCTAGCCACTTACTACTGCTACTGTTTTATTTTTAAACCAAGAATATTTATCCTGTCATGGAATATTGAATGAATGATCCAAACAATTATTGTAGTTAGATAGCTACTAGCTAGGTGCACACTGCTTACCCTGTGCCCTTGTTTGAAGTACATGAAATCTTTGAAGAGATTTAACCGTACCATATTATTCTCATTGGATTCACAGTTGCCTCACTGGAAAACAAAAGATTTCTCAGCCTTTTTCCTGCTTTTCATGCAGCAAGACAACCGAGACAGTTAAAAGCTAGCCTAAATGACTTTCGCGGGCACACCAGTGCCACCACACTGGGCTGCTGCATCCTCGTGAAACCCCAACCGTTCGATTGCCCCTCCAATATTGATTATTGGATTGTCTGGATCTTGTGTGAAACATCATTTGTGTTTGTCGCTTCTTAGTCCAAGCTATTCGGCGTTTATCACCAGAGTAGCTGGAGTTTTTGTCAAGTGTGGAGACTCCATTGTTTCCCAATGTTGGAAAGGAAAAGAAAAGAAGGAAAAAGAAAGATGAGACGAGGGGTTTTAGTGACATGACTTTGTTAGAGTTACGAGGAGCCTTGGGGGTACAGTTGTGAAGGTTTTAGTATTTGTCCTGCTCCAAGCTGCTAGGATTCGGATTTCCTCTTCTTCTAAAAAGGGTGCATGCTCATGAATCATGATTTCTTCCTCACCCATCCCTTAGCCCTTTGGGGTTTTCATTGCCTTTTTCCGGCCTTCCATTTTCATTGATTATTAGCTATAGAAATTTGATTTTTGTATGGGGAAATGTTGTGTAATACTGTAGTCTAGAACGGCGCTGAACACTTGTCAACAATGGGTTTTTTGTTGGATAACAAGATCAGGGATATTTTTAGATGTTATTTAAATTTAATTTTGTTTTGGAATGATTTCAAGGAGCACATGTGACATGTATTGGTTTAATGTGTTTGAGATTTTATTTTTAAAGGAAATAATCCTAGGTCAAATTCAAAAGTTAAATTTATCACATAAATATCAAAAGTTTGAATTATCAAATCATTTATTTTACGGTTTGAGATTAATTATGTTCAGGCTGAAAATGATAAACAACAATGGTGGATTTTGACAATTGATTTTGAGGGTACAATTAATATTATATTATTTTTTTTCATAAAATATATTTTTTTCAAACACATACAACTATATATATATATATATATATATATATATATGCAAAATACTATACTAATAATAAAAAGCAATAAGCTCATCAAATTATAAAATAATAATATATTATGACAACATTACACTTTTAAAAATATCAAAACTTTCAATTTAATAGTAGAATTACTAATTATATAATCTTTTAATGAATTATGAAAACATTTTTGATTTTTTGAGCAATTTAAAATTTAAATAAAAAGTATAAATAAACAATATATTTTTAATTGAAAAAATAAAAATAATTAATATTTTTTTTAAAAAAATGAAGTTTAAATTTTGAAATTAAAAGTTAAGACTTTTTTAACTTTTTATAAAATGGTTCCAATCTAATTTTTAGTTGAAAAAAAATGTAAGGCAACATTAAATAAATATATAGAGTAAGATAAAAAATTATATGAAGAGGAAAAATTGTAGTAAGTTAATTTATAATATATATATATATATATATATCTATACTATCATATATTTTTGTCTCCTCCTCTCCCACTGGTCTTTTTAATTTTTTTCTCAATAATTTTTTTAGTTAAATCCTTAATATGTTTTTTACATGGCTCTTTAACTCTTTTTAATCTAGTTCTCTATTATTGTTTTATGGTATTGTTTTGTATTTTTATCTATTTGCTTCTTCTACTTACATATACTTTGCTTTTGAATGAAAATTATTATATAAAAGAGTTTTTGTCTCCTCTCCCATTGCTTGACACATGTCCATTTATTTTTTTTCCCTCAATAATTTTTTTTTTTACTTTGGTCGTTTTATTATTTTTTCAATATTTTTTTTAGTTAAATTCTTAACATATTTTTTACATGGCTCTTTAACTCTTTTTAATCTAGTTCTCTATTATTGTTTTATGGTATTACTTTATATTTTTATCTATTTGCTTCTTCTACTTGCATATATTTTGCTTTCGAATGAAAATTATTATATGAAAGGGTTTTTTTACCTCTAACTTTTTCAGAAAAAATATAATTCTACTTTGCATATTATACTTTGCAGTAAATATAAATAGTTCAATTAGTTATTCTTAAAATAAAAATACTTACAGATGGGTTTAAAACCTTACACTTGATTAATAATATGAAAAAAATCATTCTTAGCTAATTTTTCTTACTTCTTCGTTAAATTGTTTGAACCACTATGCCGCATATATATTTTGGTGCTTTTACTTTTTATTGTTATTGCATCATTATCTTAATTTGTTTGTTTCTAGAACAGATTATCTGTTTGTCATACTATTTAACTTAAGTATTATGTATTTTTTTAAACCAAGCTAATCCAATTTTCTAAAAAAAATATTTTTGGACATTTTGTTTGATATATAAACTCTATCCTTAGTAAACATGTTTTTCTTTTGTACATGATATGGCAATAATCCATCTACACTGGGCCAAGCCCAAAGATCATTGGAGGCCCCACGCGGCACACGGTCATCGGGACACGCGGCCTACGGCGAGAGAAGCTAGCCTGCGACAGACCATCTGTCGTAGGCGACAGACTAATTCTATCGCGAAGGCGGTACGTGGCCTCTCGCCTCTCGCCTGCGATAGGCCTCTGCCGCCCGAAAAGGTGTCGCGCCAAAGGGTCTCTCGCCGGCGACAGGCTCGTGTTGACTCCGAGATCCACGGAAGATGCATCCTATTGGGAAACAAACTCTTGGTATCAAATCTTGAATATTCGCCTATAAATAGGCCCCAGGTATAATTCTATTCTTAACTTTTTTCTGACGACTGGCTTTTACGTTTCCCAATACCTAAGAACTGAGGGCTGACTTAAGCATCGGAGTGTCTACGCAGGGAATCACCCCTGCGTCCCTCTGACTTTTTACTATTTTACAGAAGCTTTTGGAGGACACGTGGAGACAGATTACGACCATTTACGTCAGCATATCTTCATTGTTGTCTTGTGCAACAACAATTGGCGCCGTCTATGGGAATCGTATAAAAGCCAATCAAACTTCTTAAGATGGTGAGAACTAGATCTACTAACGTGAGAACAGGCAGTGATGAGAATTCCGTGAGTTCCCCTGAACAGCCAGTGCGCCATAGAAATCCGGTGAACAGAGAAGATGAGAGGATGACTGTATCTATGGCTGAATTCGAGGCCTTAAGGCGGCAGAGTGAAGAAACGACCCATGCATTGAAAGCCATGGTAGACTTGTTCAAAGGGGTCCTCCCGACATTGGGTCTGCCGCCGGCTGTACAGAATTTAGTGGGAGAAACAAGTCGAGGGGCTCCGCCTCGTGCTGATGGGCGACAGGAGGACCTTCTCGAGAATGACATACACCAGGATGCGGCAGGACTG
This sequence comes from Heritiera fomes, assembly GCA_032173925.1. Taxonomy (NCBI): domain Eukaryota; kingdom Viridiplantae; phylum Streptophyta; class Magnoliopsida; order Malvales; family Malvaceae; genus Heritiera; species Heritiera fomes. The sequence continues at coordinate 24,673,179 of JAPDPM010000005.1, forward strand.
GGGAGCGGAGTGCCTGTCGCAGGGACCCAGCGGGAGGCTGATGAGGCCGTAAATCTCGAACCCGCGGAAGGGGTCAGGCGACAGGCATCTGGCGTCGGGCGGCAGGTATCAGATGTCAGGCGACAGGAGTTTGGTGTTGCGCGGCAGGCACCATGGCGACAAGGTTTCGACCGGGCGGCAGGGTCTCCCGCCCACCATCATGATTTGACAAATACTGCTGGTATCGGAGGTGCCGGAAGGAACGGTGACGATGACCTAAGCATTTGGGGAGCCGGATCAGAATTTGATCCCACCTGGTGTACACAAATGGCTCGAACTGACGCGCCTCAAGGAAAGGGAAAGGAAATAGTTGCCGAGGACCTGCCCGATTCATCTCACGCCAGAAATCAAATCACTCCCCCGATTGATATGAAGAAAATGATAGAACAGGTGCTCGAAGAGAAAAAATTGGTGTCCGCAGAGGAGAGCCAGAGGCGAAGAGTACCGTTTTGCACGACCATCTTGCAGAAACCTTTACCACCAAAATTCAAGATGCCACAGATGGCTACCTACACAGGAAAGACAGACCCCTATGATCATATGCAGAATTATGAAGCATTGATGTTACTACATGGATGGGAAGATGAAATAATGTGCAGGGCCTTTTCTCTAACTTTAACCGGGCATGCAATGAAGTGGTTTAATAACCTGACTGAGGGGTCTATTGTCTCTTTTGACCAACTCCGAAATGAGTTTCTTAAGGCGTTCGCAGTGAATAGTCAGAGAAGGAAAGAACCAACCTATTTGCTTACTCTCAAGCAGGGAGTTAAGGAATCATTGAAGAGTTACGTCGATCGATTCAGAGACGCTACTTTGGAAGTGCGAGACTTACAAGTTGGTATAGCTGTGGCAGCCATGTTACAAGGGACAAGGTCTGAAAAACTGCAAGAGTCCCTGTCATTAGACCAGCCCATTACAATTTCAGACCTACTTTCCCGAGCCAATAAATATGTCACCCAAGAAGAAGTAATGAAAATGGTGGGTAATGGAGAATCTAAGGAAGGAAGGAAACGAGGAAGAGAAGTCCCCGAAGCATCCTCTAGTCAGTCGAGGAGGGTTAACAAAACATCTACAATGAAGTATACCGCTTATACCCCGCTTACTGAGTCTCGAACTTCCGTATTAGCTGCTATTGAGGGATCAGGTCTTATACGGTTCCCAAGGAAAGCGTCCGGGGTTCTGGGCCGTGACACAGACTCTTACTGTAACTACCATTCCACACATGGGCATCAGACGGAAAAATGTAGGGATTTAATGAATCAGCTGGAGCAGCTAGCACGTGATGGAAAGATAAATCAGTTTGTGTGGAAAAGCAACAGGAACACTTATCCTACACGAGGCAGAGGAAATTACTTTAGAGATAACTCTAGAGACGGAAGAGGTGGAAATAGGAGAACTGCAAGGCGGGATGATGGTAACAGGAGAGAAAATGACAGGAGAACAGATAGAAGGGATAGAGAAGAGGACAATGAACCCACAGGGCCTGCTATTAATGTGATATCCGGGGGTGAATCGTTGGCTGGTTCATCTTCCTCTTCTCGAAAGTCTTACGCTCGGCAAGCTTATCAAGTTAACTCGGTAATGGAAGAAAAGCATGATGAGGAGCCCATCACTTTTACGCCAGCCGATAGAGAAGATGTAATGATCCCCCATGATGACCCAATGGTGATTTCGGCAGTGATAGCAAAGCATCCAGTAAGTCGTATCCTGGTTGATAATGGAAGTTCGGTGAATTTGATATACTGGAGTTGCTTTGAGAAAATGAACATCTCAAAAGATAGACTGAAGCCAGTTCCTACACCATTGTACGGCTTCTCAGGAGAAAAAGTGAAGGTCGAAGGCGCAGTTCAGCTGCCTGTGACATTGGGGGAAAACCCGAAATGTGTCACTCGACAGGTGTTATTTATGGTGGTAAAGGCAACGTCGGTAGCATATAACATGATATTCGGACGACCATTGTTGAATGATATGAGAGCGGTCGTACATCCATGCTATCTGTTAATGAAATTCCCAACCCCCCGGGGTGTCGGACAAGTGAGAGGAGATCAAAAGAAGGCTAGGACATGTAATATCGCGTCCACCACATGTAAAGGGATTCAAAGGAAGGAAACCCTTACGATTGAAAAACCGCCTAAACCAGAACCTGATGAAAAGATGGAACCAGTTCAAGTAGATAGAGAAGATGAAACTAAGGTGGTGTATGTGGGGAGTCATCTGTCTGAAAAAGCAAGAGAAGAAATAATTCAGTGCCTGAAGGAAAATGCTGATGTTTTCGCATGGACCCCCGCGGATATGCCCGGAATCAATCCCAATGTTGCTTGTCACCGGTTAAACATAGTCTCAGGAGCAAAACCAATCAAGCAAAAGAAGAGGAATTTTGCTCCGGAAAGACAGCGGATCATAAATGAAGAAATCTCAAAGCTATTGCAGGCAGGATTTATCAGAGAAGTGAATTATCCCGAATGGTTGGCTAATGTTGTAATGGTGAGGAAAGCCAACGGAAAATGGAGGATGTGCGTAGACTTCACAGATTTGAACAAGGCTTGCCCCAAGGATTCATATCCGCTACCTCGAATCGACAAGATGGTAGATGAAACTTGTGGATATGAATTGCTTAGCTTCTTAGATGCCTTTTCAGGATACCACCAGATCATGATGCATCCAGAAGATGAGGAGAAAACCTCATTCATTACCGATAGTGGAACATATTGCTATCGGGTAATGCCGTTCGGTCTGAAAAACGCAGGGGCAACCTATCAACGCATGGTGAACAAGGTATTCAAAGACCTTCTGGGCAACACCATGGAGGCTTATGTTGATGACATGATTATAAAAAGCCAAAGGGAAGAGTCTCACGCCAAGAAAATGACAAAGGTGTTTAACGTGTTGCGGCAGTACGAAATGAAATTGAACCCCAATAAATGCTCATTTGGGGTGAGATCCGGAAAATTCCTGGGATTTATGATCACTAATCGAGGGATAGAAGCTAATCCCGAGAAGGTCCAAGCCATCCTGGATATGAGACCACCCAGTACTGTTAAAGAGATTCAAAGGTTGACAGGGAGGATAGCTGCTTTGAATCGCTTCTTGTCTAAATCAGCTGAAAGAAGCTTGCCATTCTTCAAAGCAATAAGAGCCGGAAAAGATTTCAAATGGACAGAAGAGTGCAATAGTGCTTTTGAGCAGTTGAAGGATTACTTGAAAGAGTTGCCACTATTGTCTCGGCCACAAAATGGAGACCATCTCTTCATGTATCTCGGCGTAGGAGAGAAGGCCGTAAGTGCAGTCTTACTGAGAAGAGAAGGAGATAAGGACTGTCCCATCTATTATATGAGCAAAGTTCTGCTAGATACCGAAGCAAGATACCCCTTAGTCGAAAGAGTTTTTCTATCCTTGGTGATGGCGACTCGGAAGTTACGACCTTACTTCCAAGCCCACTCAGTGGATGTCTTGACAGATCAGCCCCTACGACAAATACTACAGAAACCAGAACATTCTGGACGCTTAACGAAATGGGCCATTGAATTAAGCGAATATGACATACACTTCCAACCTCGCCAAGCAATAAAAGGGCAGGCGCTAGCCGACTTTATCGTAGAATGCACTGGTCGGGAAACTCAAGCAGATACCGGATTAGCTTGGTGGAAGTTATATGTTGACGGAGCTCGCAACATGGATGGTAGTGGAGCTGGAATCGTGCTAACTTCACCCGAAGGGGAGACCTATGAGTATTCCCTGCGTTTCAATTTCTCAAGCTCGAACAATATAGCTGAATATGAAGCCTTAATAGCTGGAATGAAACTGGCGGAGAAACTAGAAGCTAGTAATCTGATGGCCCATAGCGATTCACAATTAGTGGTCAACCAGTTCTCGGGAGAGTACGAAGCACGAGAGCCGGCTTTGGTCCCCTATCTGCAGAAAGTGCGATTATTAGCACAATCGTTTCAGAACTTTCAACTGACCCAGATAAACCGATCCGAAAACAGTCATGCGGATGCCCTCTCAAAGTTGGCTTCCTCAAGGGGACTAAAAGGCGGTATGGTCAAAGTGGAATCACTCGCTAGGCCAAGTATCGAAGAAAAGGATGTCTGCGACGTCGAGGTCGGAGGTGATTGGAGGAGCCCAATCAAAGACTACATAATGGGGGGCACACTCCCAACTGACAAAGATGAAAGACGACGGTTGAAATTGCGAAGTGCAAGATTTACTGTGGTAAATGGAGAACTCTACAAACGTGGATTTACCATGCCTTTGCTAAAGTGTCTAGGACCGCAACAGGCTGAGTACACCCTAGCTGAAGTTCATGAGGGGATATGCGGTGAACACCTAGGGGCCCGAGCTTTGGCCACGAAAATATTGCGTGCAGGATTTTATTGGCCTACCCTTAAGAAGGACGCCACTGACAAGGTGCGAAAGTGCGAAAAATGCCAAAAGTTCGCCCCTATAGTTACCGCACCAGTCTCGACCCTCCGAAGTACTCTTCAGCCGACACCATTCGCATAGTGGGGGTTAGACATCCTGGGACCTTTTCCCTTGGGCACAGGACAAAGGAAATATTTGTTAGTAGCCACAGACTACTTCACCAAGTGGATAGAGGCGGAACCTTTGGCTACAATTTCTGAAAAAAAGGTGGAAGCAATGGTTTGGAGGGAGATTATTTGCCGTTTTGGGATCCCCCGAGTGCTTAACGCGGACCATGGGAAACAGTTCGATTGTGACGCATTTCGAACATTTTGTGAAGGACTGGGCATCCAGTTGAGAATCTCCTCTGTATCTTATCCTCAAGCTAATGGACAAGCCGAAGTGAGTAACCGAACCATACTGCATGGTCTGAAGACCAGATTGGATAAGGCGAAGGGAGCATGGGTAGATGAACTCCCTAGTGTCCTATGGGCCTACAGAACGACAAGCAAAGTATCAACAGGGGAAACGCCATTTAATTTGGTATATGGGACTGAAGCCCTCATCCCGGTTGAGATTGGAGCCGAGTCACCTAGATTGGTCCCTTACATCGAGGAGGTTAACTCCCAGGGACTAAAGGAGAATCTAGACCTAATCAATGAGTTGCGAGACACGGCAAAAATGAGATTGGCTGCATACCAGCAAAGAATAGCCGCCTATTACAACGCACGAGTTAAGAACAGAGAACTGCAAGAAGGAGACCTGGTACTGAGAAAGTCAGCGATTACAAACGCCCATAGGGAAGACGGGAAACTTCGAGCTAATTGGGAAGGACCTTACAGAATCAGGAATATGATCGGGCCTAGCACAAGCATCTTGGAAACCTTGCAGGGAAAGAAGATATCGAAAACTTGGAATGCCAACCACCTTAAGCCATACTGGCAGTAAAAAGTTGTACACTTTCCATAAGATTTATATTTATTTCCCATTTATTACTTTATTACTTCGCAAAGTATTCTTGTTTTAAGATCATATGATTCCTGAATAAAGTCAATTATTTGCTTCCTATATCTTCTAATTCAACTTGTTAGACAGTCTATGTAGTAACAGGAATTGAAATGAGAAGAATACGCGAAATGGGCATAAATAAGACCGTAAACCCGGCAGAAATAAGTCCCTGAGCGAGAAGAATACGCGAAATGGGCATAAATAAGACCGTAAACCCGGCAGAAATAAGTCCCTGAGCGAGAAGAATACGCGAAATGGGCATAAATAAGACCGTAAACCCGGCAGAAATAAGTCCCTGAGCGAGAAGAATACTCGAAATGGGCATAAATAAGACCGTAAACCCGGCAGAAATAAGTCCCTGAGCGAGAAGAATACGCGAAATGGGCATAAATAAGACCGTAAACCCGGCAGAAATAAGTCCCTGAGCGAGAAGAATACGCGAAATGGGCATAAATAAGACCGTAAACCCGGCAGAAATAAGTCCCTGAGCGAGAAGAATACGCGAAATGGGCATAAATAAGACCGTAAACCCGGCAGAAATAAGTCCCTGAGCGAGAAGAATACGCGAAATGGGCATAAATAAGACCGTAAACCCGGCAGAAATAAGTCCCTGAGCGAGAAGAATACTCGAAATGGGCATAAATAAGACCGTAAACCCGGCAGAAATAAGTCCCTGAGCGAGAAGAATACGCGAAATGGGCATAAATAAGACCGTAAACCCGGCAGAAATAAGTCCCTGAGCGAGAAGAATACGCGAAATGGGCATAAATAAGACCGTAAACCCGGCAGAAATAAGTCCCTGAGCGAGAAGAATACGCGAAATGGGCATAAATAAGACCATAAACACGGCAGAAATAAGTCCCTGAGCGAGAAGAATACGTGAAATGGGCATAAATAAGACCATAAACACGGCAGAAATAAGTCCCTGAGCGAGAAGAATACGTGAAATGGGCATAAATAAGACCGTACAAAGTTCAATCTTGGACTATAACACCGTCTCAAAACAAAACTTGGGGAGCAGTATGGTGTAAGTATGGTGTAAAATAACGCTTACTGACAGGTTTTGTTACTAATTACTGACACCTTAATGTTGTTCTGTTAAGTTTTGTGATATATATATATATATATATATATATATATATATATATAAAACCACAGAAAGCAACTGTACTTCTTATTCAAGAACGAATCTTTACATTGAGTAAAACAAACAAAAGGAAATACAAAACACCCTAATCTAGGTTAAAGACAAGGTCGTCCAGCTAAGAGTCTCCAACAACCGGAGGATCAGAAGTGTGAAGAATCGAGGAATCGAGCTCTTGAGGAACTGAAGAGGCCATCCCGAGAGAGGGGGCACCACTTAAGGGATCAATCACAGCCATACTATCTGACACAGGATCAGCAGCTGCAGAGTCTGAAATTTGGAAGTCGTCGCCGTCCAGCCCTACCAACGCTTCGATAGACTCAGGTTGGTCGCCCGCCTCGGTCGGTTCGGGCTCATCATGCGTCCCTGACGGCCCGGATTGGTCGCATAGCCCAGTAGGCTCAGGATGGCTACGTGGCCGTCGAGGAGGCCATGGACCCTCGAGATTATCCAGGTTATCTGTAGCTCCCATCTCTATATAGTCCTCCGGACTTAATGAGTCGGGTTCGTATTTTGTCCAGGAGAGAGCTTCATAATACTGGGCCTCTTCAGTAAAAAGAAGTTCGGGAAAAGACTCATTGGGACGGCTTTTCTCTAACCAAGAACGGGCTAAGTAGAAGCCATACTTGATGAACCCCGCCGCAAGCATTTCTTTCTTTTCATAGCAGTGCTGAGACAGGCGGTATTCACGAACAGCCTCGGCTCGAACCTCTTTTTGTCGGTCCAACAAATCGTGCAGCTCATCGGCGGTCTCATCCCGTTCCCTCCTCATGGCGTCCCGATCCTCCATCGCCTTGTCGTAGGCGTCTTGAAATCCCTGAAGGGAGGCCACCTTAGCCTGTTCCTCCTTCAACCTGAGCTCAAGTTCCGCATTCTTCCTCTCCAATCCCTCAACCTTACCAACATAGGGACGCAATTGAATGACCTCATTTTGAAGCATCATCTTCGTCTCTCGGAGCTCACCAATTTCTTTTTCAGCCTTCTCCCTGAGAGCCGTATGACGAGCATTAACAGCCGCGGTTTGCTGAGCCGACTGAAAAAACAGGAGAACAAAAATAACTTAAAAACCCGACAAAGGAAAAAGAAAAATATAACTAACATATAAATACGATGCTATCACCTTCATCGCAAGATAGTCAGAGTTGTTCTCGGCTTCCGTCAAATTAGGAAACAGCGCTGCCTCGTCACGAGGAAGAATGGTGCTCCATGCCAGACGAGACGCTATCCCAGGCTCCTCAATGCTGTCATTATCATTTACCCCGGGATAGGTCTGGAAATCCTCGCCATCTACGACCACTCCACTATCGACCACGTAGCGCTTCAAAGTGGGATTAGCTACCTTGGGCAATATCGGTCTTGAGGGCATCGAGGCCTCAATAATCAACTTCTTCCTAAATTTGCGCCTAGGCTGACGAGGGGCCGGCCGATCCTCGCTGGCATGAGAAGCACCTTCTCGTCGGGCCGACTCGCTCCTCTGTGACCCAGAGCTCACTTGATCGTCTGAGCTACGGTCGCGGACAAGGGGCCTCTTTCGCTTGTTCCTCCCAGCCTCTTGCACAGTGTGGCTAGGTCCGCCGGTAGGAGGAGGAGGGGTAGACATACGAGGATGTCTGGAAGCTGAAGACCCGACCTGTGGCTGTTGCTGAGAAGGAGGAGCCATTCCGGCAGAAGCATTGGCTTCCCTTCTGCGCATAGCACCACGAAAGTCCATACCTGCATAATACCAGGAGAAACAATTAACGAACCTAAAACCCAAAATACCATACACATGGATATATAAAGTATAGAAAAAAGGAAACCTATAAGATCACCAAAATCCTCTAAGTTATCCAAATTAGGATCCGTCGGGAAATCAACAAAAGGGCTCCCAAAAACGTTGCCCTGAGCCCATTCAAGATCCTCTTCTAATGGACCACTGGTACCCTCAACCTCAGGTGTTTCGTCTCTCGAATCCGGAGAAGACTCATCCACAAGGCGACCTAAAGGGTTAGAGGTCTCAGCTGTAGGAATACTGGTCGGTTGACTAGGACCGGCATCGGGCACACACAACCCAATTGGAAGGCTAGAGGGGACAGTCGAAGTCCCGGGAACAGCTCGGCTTACTCCCCAACCAGCCGCTGTAATGTTCTCCGAGGTCAAAAGGGAAAATAGATTACGTTCCCCGATAGAACAAATTCGTCGTATAGGTTCACTAAACTGGTCTCTTAGGATCTCTACTTTAAACCTCTCTGAGCGCCTCAAGTGGTCGCTAGTATCACGGTTCCATGCAGTGCGGATTCGCAGATCGTTTGGAATTTGGACGACGACCCACTCACTCTCAAAATTTCGCAACTTATTTGGAAGGTCAGAAAAGATCTTGTTATCAGGAAAATCGTCAACCGTTAACCGTTGGAGGGAAAAAGTTATTAGTCCTTGCAAACCACGAACTCTGAAAAAAGCACTCAAAAGGGGGACAGTAGGAATAATACCTAAGCTATGGCAAACCACCGAAAATCCTACTATCTGAGCCCATGCATGAGGATGAAGTTGGCAAGGAACTATATCTTTGTATCTAAGGAACGCTATACCAAACTCGGGCAACGGAAAACGGAAACCGAAAAGTAAAGACGCTTTATGCACCGCAACTCCATCCCTAACTAGATCGGGTGAAAATTCCCCACTAGCTGGAAGTCTATAACTGTAACCAGAGGGAAGAGGAAAACGAGTATTGAAATCCTCTAAGTCCGCATTCGTCAGTGTGCATTCAACACCACCTTTCCTAAGAAATTTACCCGGACGCTGTGAAGACATAGTAAAAGAAAGGATAAATAATGAAGAAGGGCGGCAGACCTACTAACAGGGACCTGCGGCAGACCTACTAACAGGGACCTGCGGCAGACCTACTAACAGGGACCTGCGGCAGACTTATTGGCGACAGACCAAATACGACAGACCTATAGGTGAAACACCTGCGGAAGACATAAAGATCGCGCGGGAGACAAGGTAAACGACAGATGAATACTTACTAACACTTCGAGGAGCGAAAGACTTCTGCTGGCGACAGACTGTTTTAGCGAGAGAGTCGGAAATCGGCGACAGACTGCTGTTTCAGAGGTTTTCTCTTAGCCCTTTTTCGATGGCCCCCAGCGGCTTTATATAGTTGCGACAGAGCAGACCAAACGTCTCGGTAGACCACGCCTCCCGCAGAATAGAGCTTTTCACCTACAAGAAAAGAAAAAAGTATATACCAAAGAAAAATCACAAAAACCAGAAAAACTATTCACAGTGGATAAAGGCCCAAGGACACATATTTATACTCTCTTGATTGGAATAATCCAACAAGAGACTGGGGAGCAATTGATATGGCAATAATCCATCTACACTGGGCCAAGCCCAAAGATCATTGGAGGCCCCACGCGGCACACGGTCATCGGGACACGCGGCCTACGGCGAGAGAAGCTAGCCTGCGACAGACCATCTGTCGCAGGCGACAGACTAATTCTATCGCGAAGGCGGTACGTGGCCTCTCGCCTCTCGCCTGCGATAGGCCTCTGCCGCCCGAAAAGGTGTCGCGCCAAAGGGTCTCTCGCCGGCGACAGGCTCGTGTTGACTCCGAGATCCACGGAAGATGCATCCTATTGGGAAACAAACTCTTGGTATCAAATCTTGAATATTCGCCTATAAATAGGCCCCAGGTATAATTCTATTCTTAACTTTTTTCTGACGACTGGCTTTTACGTTTCCCAATACCTAAGAACTGAGGGCTGACTTAAGCATCGGAGTGTCTACGCAGGGAATCACCCCTGCGTCCCTCTGACTTTTTACTATTTTACAGAAGCTTCTGGAGGACACGTGGAGACAGATTACGACCATTTACGTCAGCATATCTTCATTGTTGTCTTGTGCAACAACAGTACAAAACAATATGAAGGAAATAAATATTTTTATGACCAATAATTTTTATCTAATGATCAATTTTACTAAATTTAAAAATTACAAAATAAAAATAAACTCATAGCATCGTGGGTTTGTATCTAGTATATATATACGTGTGTATACGTGTGTTTGTTTGCTTGTATAATAGTACACACAGAAAGGAGGCCCACAAAGTACTAAGACGTCTACCCTCTATGTATACAAGTACAACAAAGGGTATTTTTTTTTTTGGGCGAAGGCCCCTTCAAAGCTTAATTACAGTCAGTTAATAATATGCGATAAAAATTTTTTAACAATAATAATTTTAAAATTTAAATTATGTTTAAATATTTTAAAAAATAAATTTATTTTCAATTTTTTCAATCATTTGTTGTTAAATATACTTACTCTTTCACCATAGCATACAAATTCTACTAGAATCAATTTAGAAGAAAGGGTTGGCAACTTCATTATTTATTTATTTATTTATTTATATGTTTAATTTGACAAAGAAACGTTTCAGTTAATATCTGTATATGGAATAGTACTTCAACATTGGCAATTAATTAGTATTTTATTCGCTCACTCATTTGCCCTATCAAGGCAAGAATTTCTTGAAGGTCCCAGTGGGCGATCAAAATAATTTTTTGCCGACACATTTACAATTTTAAATGTAACGTAAACGCGTTGCTTTGAAAGGAAAACTGAAATCAGCTTCACAAATAAACTAAGTTAAATAATCAATCAAGAGCCTCTAAATAAACCTAAAAAATTACTTTATACGTTTTAATAATTTTAAGACAAAAATATCTTCAAATAATTTTTTTTAATATTGATGAAATAACTAAATTAACCAAAAAAAATATATCACCATTCTTTTTCTTCCTCTCATCTCTCTTTTAACCTAAACCCTATTTATTTATCCATTATTATTCAATATATTGTCAATGAAGTTTTTAGACTCCACAAGAGAGGTTAAAATGATGACACATATCTCATTCCATTTATTTTTTATTTCTTAATATTATGTGTCATCATCTTAATACTGCTTGTGGAGTTTAAAAATTCTATTAATAATGTGTTGGATAATAATTCTTTATTTATTCCTTAATTTTCTCCTCTGTAAACTCTAAAAATTTAGAAAAAAAATGAAAATATTTGATAGTTTGATTGAAAAAAAGAAGCTATTATAATAGCATGGAAGAAGAAATAGATAGCATGAAAATAAAAGAAACGATAAGATTTATGAAAAAGTTGAATTCAATTAAATCCTCATGTCCCAGTGTCATGCAAGCAAGCTTGTGAGCGACAATGATTGATTTTCATGTAAGTTTGCTTGCGTGAGCCTATCAGAGTTAATTGTAAAATTCTTTAATTTTATCTAATTAGAGAACCCTAAAAATTTTCTAAAGGTCTCTAATTTTAAAGATTCTAAAATTTTTTTGCTGATTTTGCAAGAATTTTTTGAAAATTTGAGATAATTTGAGAGATGAAATTAGGGTGTATTTAGTTTGAGGATAAGTTAATAATTTTATTATAATTTTAAGGGGTGTGCAGATTTTTTTTATTGAAAGTTATGATTTATTTAGTAATGAAGTTTACAGATTATTAGTGTATATGAAAATTCTCTTATCAATAACATAGCTTTCAAAATGGAAAAATGAAATCCCAATACTTTGGATGGTTTACCAGCAAATTTAAGAGGCAGCGAAAGCCCAGTTACCGGCCACATGCTAACATTGCATATGGGCTGTCTATAAAGACTTTTTTTTTTTGGACGTTTCATGGGAACTTCAATAAGTTCTTAATTAATACAGGAATAAGGATCATTTTTAATTAAAATAAACAAAAAAATAAAGCGGCCTACAAAACCTTGCACAGAAGGAAGTTAACTCTAGGAACTCTGCCTTACAATTTCTTGGCTCGTATATGAGAACTTACAGTGGTGCCAAATAAGTGGGTTGGGCAAATTTAAACCCTTTGGTGCCTTACAACACCTTTGGCTAAGGTCTGACCCAGCTAGGTAACTACAAAGTACTAATTAGGGTGTAAACGAATTAAGTTATTCTTGAATCATTCGAGTTTGATTCGATAATTACTTGAGTTTGACTCGTTTATTTTTAACTGAGCTTGAGCTACCCAAATAATGAGTCGAGCCCGGTTTAAGTTTTTAATACTAAGCTCAAGCGATTCACAAACCTTATCAAGCTTTTTTTTAATATATATTTTTAATATTTTATTATTAATTTATCATTTTACCTTAAAATATAGAGTTAAAAATTTACAAATAGAGTTTATCAAGTCGAGTTCAAGTGGTTCAAATATTTTGTCAAGTCAAGCTCGAACTTTAAAAATCAAATTTGATGAGCTCGAACCAAGTTTCGAGCCTTGAGCTTCTGTGTTGAGTCGAGCTCGTATTCGATACTGAATCGTCTTGACTCGATTCAATTATAACACCCCTAACATTAACTAGCTCGTCCAAAATCATGAATAAAAAAAAAAAGGGGAAAAATAGGGTCAATGTATCGTTTTAATGCCTTTCTTTCTTTCCTTTCTTTTTGGCAAAATTTAACGATGGATAAAATGAAAGCATATAATGCCAACAAAATAATCAATGGGACAAATATTGAGGATAACAAGCCGACATTTCATTTCCACGAGGAGTTGAAACTGCTGCAGACCATAAATGAGTAATGTTTCATATGATATTGGACCGATATATATTGTCGTAACGGCTTCGCGCTCGATGAATTTGAAAAATATTTAAAAACAAAAAGAGAGTCGCCACCAATTTTTTTTGTTAGGTGTGATTGGTCACCTAAAATACTTATCTTTTTAACAAAATCTCAAAATTAATTAAGTTTTATTAAAAAGACAATTTTTTGGTCAGCAAAAACAAAATTGAGTCCGGGAGTACGGTTACGCGTGGGGAAGGATTAGCACTCCCATGACGCCTGTTAAAAAACGGTACCATAATAATCATGTGTTATCCTTTAATTTCAATAATATGGTCTTGAATTAACATTTAAAAATAATTATTATTTTATTGCAATCTTTTTATTCAAAATCATTTTTATTTGTAAATTTATTTTGTTTTATTTTAAAAAGTTGAATTTTATTTTTCAAAAGTGAATGTGAACCTTTTCATATTGAAAAATTAAATCAAATATCCCAATACTCTGGTAACATTTGAAATAATTTTCCTCACCTAAAGATTTCTTAAGAATCACTACTTGTGAGTTCTATAGAATCTCATCATCAGAAGATTCACACTCGCTTTGAAATTTATTATGAATGCATATGATGCAAACAGATAAAAAATGATGCATATGAAACTTAAAAGAAATTTTATGTATTTTGATTTTATTAATGAAACTCTTGATATTGAAAAATTTAGCTAAATATCCCAATACTCTGATAACATTTAGCTAATTCCTCTCACCTAGGGATCAGTCAAGAAATCACTACTTGTGAGTCTCATGACATCCCATCATCGGAAGAATTCCATTTTACTTTCCTTTATTTATGCACACGATGCTAACATATGGTTTATGATGCATATGGAATTATGAAAAGTAATTTTATATTTTGATTTTTATTAATGAAACTCTTGATATTGAGAAATTTGGCTAAATATCCCAATACTCTGGTAACATTTATCTAATTCCTCTCACCTAGGGATCAGTCAAGAAATCACTACTTGTGAGTCTCATGACATCCCATCCTCGGAAGAATTCCATTTTCAATTAATATTTATTATGTTTACTTATTTACTTATTATTTTCTACCAATACATTAAAAATACCTAAATAAATGAATGACAAAAAAAGGGAATATACCCTCCTCGAGCGGGCGAACTCCTTGAACTGGCGAGCTCGTGGATGTTCTTTCTCCTCGTGTGGGCGAGCTCCTCAAACGGGCTAGCTCTTTGAGTGAGTGAGCTCACAGATCTTGCTTCTTTTTCCGCGGGCGGGCGAACACTTTGAGCGGGTGAGCGAGCTCACGGATCTTGCCTCTCTTGAGCAGGTGGGCGAACTCGCGGACGGGCGATCACGCGAACTTCTTTTTTCTTTGACGGGCGATCTCCTTTAGAGGACTAGCTCTTTGGGCGGGCGAGCGAACTCACGGATCTATTCTTTCCTCGATCGGGCGGACACACAGATCTTGGTTGGGTTCAATGGGAACAACACGCGGATCCTATCTTTTTCTTAGCGAGTGAGCGAGCACGTGAACTGACAAGTGTGCTCGCGGATTCGGCTTTTTCTCTGGCAGACACGCTCGTGAAAGAGCAAGTGAACTCACGTTTCTTTCCACGGGTGGGCGATCTTGCGAAGCTGGCAGCCAGGTATGCGTGTCTCTTCGCTTTTGGCGGGCGGGCGATCCTGCGGGTCTCGGTTGGTCGTTGCGGGTGGCGCGCGCGGATCCGGGTCGGATCGGTGGGTCGTACGCAGATCTTCACTCCTTTAGCCGGGCGGGCGCGCGGATCCCGGGTCGGATTCGAGTCGCGCATGGATTCTCCTTTCTTTTTTTTTTTTATAAAAGCTAACCCTTTTTTTAACACATTTTCTTCCTTTTTTCTAAAAAAAATCAGAGCCTACAGAGGCTCTCCCCAGGCGAGTTCCAACTGCTACCGGACTGCCGTCCTCCGGTGGTCGGATCACGAAAAGGAAGCCACTTTCCGAAAACTCTTCACCTTCTCTGTCTATCCCTTGGCTTAGATTTCTCAAAAAATGCCCCCAAAACACCTAAATCTAAGCCTAAAGCCGCGTCTTTCGAGCTCAGATTTGCCTTCGTCCGTCGTCACCTTCGCCTCCGGTCTTCGGATCAGCCTTCCCTTCCTCCTTGGCGGCTTCCTCTCAAAATATCGCAACCCAAAGCTTCCTAAAACCCCTAAACCGAACCCCTCTTTTCCTTTTTTCTTTTGATTTTTTGGTTCTGTTGTTGTTGAGGCTTGTGTTTGGTTGTTGTTGTGTTTTTTGCAGCTGGGTGGATATTTAGGTCTTAGATCTAGGGTTTCGATGGTGGTGGTGGTTTTCAGGATCTAGGGTTTGGGTGGGTTTCGGGTAGTATTTCTGAGTCTTGGGATGATGGTGATACGGTGGTGTTTTGGTAGTGGCTGGGTAGGATTTTTGCAGATCTGTGTTTCTGTGGAAAAATTTTTAGAAAACCCCCTCTGTTTTTTTTTTCTTCCCCCTCTTCCCTCAAACAGATTCAAGAACACCCTTTTTAATCTAGTTCAGTGCCTTAGAGTCAAGCATCTAGGTTCTGATTTTTTGTCTCTCGGTTCCAGTAGGGAGTGTCAGAAATGGGTAGGTTATGGTGGATTTGGTGGATCTTTTGTGGAATTTGGGGGGCTGGCAATAATGGTTTTAGCCTAAACCAGTTGCCGATCAGTGGGTTGATGGGTGTCGGTCGGTTTTGTCAACATTTCCATTAATATTTGGTTGAAAAAAAAGGAAAGAAAGAACGAAAAAAACAAAAAGAAGAAAGAAAGAAAAGAAAGAGAGAAAAAAAATAATAATAATAAAAAATAATAGTAATAAAAACTAATAATAAAAACAAATAAATAAAAAAAATCAGCCTACCTTCTTTTTGGGCTTTTTAAGCCCATGAATTTTAATCTGGACTTTAAAAATCCAATTAGACTTATTGTGGCCTATTATTTTGAGTCTGGATCACATGATTGGACAAATTTTGGTGTCTACAGCTGCCCCTCTTTGCTCATTGCTAAGAATCATGAATAAAGCAAAGATAAAAGACAACAATTTTGTCTGCCTTATGACTCACTTTTCTCTTTTTCTTCTCTTCTCTCTCTTTTTTTTTTAAATGTGCTCCTCTTGAAACAGAGGTCTTGAAACTTTAAATTCTTCCTAAAATGTGCTCCTCTAGCAACAGAGGCTGTGAAACTTTAAATTTTCTTGGAATGTGCTCCTCTTGCAACAAAGGCAATGAAACTTTAAATTTTCTTGGAATGTGCTCCTCTTGCAACAGAGGCAATGAAACTTTAAATTCCTTGAAATGTGCTCCTCTTGCAGCAGAGGCGGTGAAACTTTAAATTTTCTTGGAATGTGCTCCTCTTGCAGCAGAGGCGGTGAAACTTTAAATTTTCTTGGAATGTGCTCCTCTTGCAACAGAGGCAATGAAACTTTAAATTTTCTTGGAATGTGCTCCTCTTGCAACAGAGGCAATGAAACTTTAAATTTCTTGAAATGTGCTCCTCTTGTAGCAGAGGCGGTGAAACTTTAAATTTTCTTGGAATGTGCTCCTATTGCAGCAAAGGCGGTGAAACTTTAAAATTCTTTCTGAAATGTGCTCCTCTTGCAGCAGAGGCGATGAAACTTTAAATTCTTTTTTCTAAAAAAGCTCCTCTTGTAGCAGAGGCAATGAAACTTTAAATTTTCTTGGAATGTGCTCCTCTTGCAACAGAGGCAATGAAACTTTAAATTCCTTGAAATGTGCTCCTCTTGCAGCAGAGGCGGTGAAACTTTAAATTTTCTTGGAATGTGCTCCTCTTGCAGCAAAGGCGGTGAAACTTTATAATTCTTTCTGAAATGTGCTCCTCTTGCAGCAGAGGCGATGAAACTTTAAATTCTTTTTTCTGAAAAAGCTCCTCTTGTAGCAGAGGCAATGAAACTTTAAATTTTCTTCCTAGAATGTACTCTTCTTGCAACAAAGGAAATAAAACTTTAAATTCTTTTTTCTGAAAAAGCTCCTCTTGTAGCAGAGGCAATGAAACTTTAAATTCTTTTATTCTGGAATGTGCTTCTCTTGCAGCAGAGGCGATAAAACTTTAAATTCTTTTTTCTGGAATGTGCTCCGTGAAACTTTAAATTTTTTTCTGAAATATGCTCCTCTTGCAGCAGAGGCAATGAAACTTTAAATTTTCTTTTGAAATGTCAAAACTTTTTCTTTTTATTTTTCTTTTTTTCTCTTCTTTTGTCATTTTGTCTGTTTTTTTGTTTTGTTGTTTTTTTTTTGTGCTTGAATTCTCATTATGTGAATGAAATGCAAATGCATGTATTGACAAAGTCATGCAATTCCTATTGTGGTAATCAAATTCTCAGAACTGTCCTTTGTGTCTTTTAATCTTTTTACCCGTGGTTCCCAAAATAGTTGTCGCCAATTTTGAATCGGAACTGGTTTGCAATATGTACTTGTCATAATCTTCAATTTTCTTTGTTTCATTCCTTTATTTCTCTTTTCCTTTTCTTCTTTTTTCTTCTTCTTAGTAATGTTAGCAGGTAGATTATCATTTTAATCATCATCTTTATTTCATTTTGTTAACGATGTAATGTATACTTGCACTTTATCGGTTAGTTATGGAATGGCCAAAAGAACAACCAAATTTAGAAGAAAAGCATTTGTTATTGGTTCGACAAGAGACAATGACAACAACAAAAGTATAGATGGGTAACAAATGCCGTAAAGATCAAGTGGTGAATTTCACGGAATGGTGACCAAAACAAATAATGAATGTCTAGATAACCCTTCACGAACCAATCCGGCGCTTTCTTTGGAAAAAACTAATCCGTTGATGCCCGCTGTCACACTGAGTTCGTTCGGCTGATGCCATGCTCCGTATGATTTCGATCTCCAAGTGTTGATCTTTTTCGCATCTAAGTCGCCTTTTCAGGTTTTCAACTTAGATATCACCTTTTAATCCAACTACCCTTTTTGGGTTTTCAGTTTGAATTCTCCTTTCGTTTTCCTTTTCTTTTTTCTTTCTTTCTTTTTTTTTCTTTTTATTATTTTTTTCTTTTTCCTTTCTCTTTTTTTTCTTCAAGCATAGTATTTCTTCACAACATCGGAATTTATTGGATTAGGCAGATCATTCCCATCCATCTCAGTCAAGATCAACGCTCAACCTGAGAACGCTCTTTTCACCACATATGGTCCCTCCCAATTTGGTGTCCATTTGCCCCGATTATCATGGTGGTTTGGTAGAATTCTTTTCAATACTAATTCCCCTTCACGGAAACATCTAGGTCGAACCTTTTTATCGTGGGCTCGCATCATTCTTTTTTGGTACATCTGACCATGACATAGTGCTGTAAGCCTTTTCTCTTCTATAAGATTCAGTTGTTCAAAGCGACTTCGAACCCATTCAGCCTCGTCCAAGTCTAATTCTATTAAGACTCTTAGGGGGGATTTCTACCTCAACAGGCAGCACCGCTTCCATGCCGTAAACCAAAGAAAAAGGAGTTGCCCCAGTAGAAGTGCGCACAGACGTTCTATAAGCATGCAAAGCGAATGGTAGCTTCTTGTGCCAGTCTTTGTATGTGCTGGTCATCTTCCCCACAATCCTCTTAATATTTTTGTTGGCAGCCTCAACGGCTCCATTCATCTTCGGGTGATACGGGGCTGAGTTGTGATGTTTGATCTTGAACTGTGCACATACTTCCTTCATCATGTCATTGTTCAAGTTGAGGGCATTGTCTGATATGATCCTTTCTGGGAGCCCGTATCGACATATTATCTCTTTCTTTAGGAACTTACAAACAATAGACTTAGTCACATTCGCATAAGAGGCAGCTTCAACCCATTTTGTAAAGTAATCTATCATCACGAAAATGAATCTGTGCACATTTGATGCCTTGGGAGAGATGGGCCCAATCACATCCATTCCCCACATAGAGAAAGGCCACGGTGGTGCCATGACGTTCAGTGATGTCGGGGGAACTTGAATCTTGTCAGCATAGATTTGACACTTGTGGCATTTTCTAGCATAATCTATGCAATCTCTTTCTAGTGTAGTCCAATAATAGCCTGCCCTCATAATCTGTCTAGCCATGAAATGCCCATTTGCATGTGCCCTACAAACTCCATCATGTACCTCTTCAAGAATCCTTTTGGCTTCAGACGCTTTTACACATCTCAACAACATCTGATCTCGACCTCTTTTATATAAAACATCTCCATCAACAAGGAAACCCATTGCCAATCTTCTAAGGATCTTTTTATCATTCTTCGATGCATGCTCCGGGTATTGTTGATTCTTAAGGTACTGCATGATATCATAGTATCAAGGTTGTCCGTCTGCTTCTTCTTCAATGCTAGAACAGTGGACTGGAGAATCTCTCACGCGCAGTTTAATAGGTGAGACCTTTGCTTCTACTTCCATTTTAAACATTGCAGCTAGTGTTGCCAAGGCATCAGCAACTTCGTTTTCTTCTCGAGATAAATGTTGGAATACATTGACATCAAATTGTTGTATAAGGTTGACTATGTACTTTTGGTACTGAACTAACTTTTGATCCCTTGTTTCCCATTCACCTTGTAACTGATAAATGACTAGTGCTGAATCCCCATAAACTTCCAAGTTTCTGATTCCCCTTTCAATTGCAGATTCTAAGCCCATTATACAAGCTTCATATTCAGCCATGTTGTTGGTGCAGTTGAAATTTAACCGGGCTGTGGACGGGTAATACCTTCCATCTGGAGATATTAAAACTGCCCCTATCCCATGTCCTAAGGCATTAGATGCGCCATCAAAGAACATTCTCCACGGTTTGTTGCTGGGCCTTTCTTTATCTACTTGAAAGAAAGACATTATATCTTTATCTGGAAAATCTAACTTGATAGGCTCGTACTCATCAGTAGCACGGTCTGCAAGGAAGTCGGCTATTGCCCCACCTTTGACTGCTTTTTGGGATATGTACACAATGTCATATTCAGAAAGCATAACTTGCCACCTAGCTAGTCTTCCTGACAATGATGGTTTCTCAAAGATGTACTTGAGTGGATCCAATCTAGCTATCAACCAAGTCGAATGATACAACATATACTGCCTCAATCTACGAGCAACCCAAGCCAATGCGCAACACATTTTTTCTATTGTAGCATACTTGGCCTCATAATTAGTGAACTTCTTGCTTAAGTAGTAGATGACCCATTCTTTCTTGCCTGTATCATCATGCTGGCCCAGCACGCATCCCATAGAATGGTTATTGACAGTCATGTACAACAACAGAGGCCTTCCTGCAATCGGTGGCACTAGAACGGGTGGATTTGACAAGTACCCTTTCACTTTTTCAAAAGCCTCTTGGCACGCCTCGTTCCATTCACCCGGATCTTGTTTCCGAAGCAACTTAAAAATGGGATCGCATTTAAGCGTAAGTTGCGAGATAAAACGGGAAATGTAGTTCAGTCTTCCCAAAAAGCCCCTTACTTCCTTCTGAGTGCATGGAGGTGATAGATTTTGTATCGCACTGATTTTATCCGGGTCTACTTCGATTCCCTTTTCACTGACCACAAACCCTAACAACTTTCCTGATTTAACACCAAAAGTGCATTTGGCAGGGTTTAACTTGAGCTGAAACTTTCGTAGCCTTTCGAACAACTTTCGAAGGTTGGCTACATGATCCTCTTCTCCCCGGGACTTAGCAATCATGTCATCCACATACACCTCTATCTCCTTATGCATCATGTCATGAAAGAGGGTTACCATTGCTCTTTGGTAAGTGGCCCCGACATTCTTTAGACAGAAAGGCATAACTTTATAGCAAAATGTGCCCCAAACTGTCACAAAAGTGGTTTTCTCCATGTCATCCTCGGCCATTTTAATCTGATTATAGCCTGAAAAACCATCCATGAATGAAAACATGTAGTGTTGGGCTATATTATCCACCAGTGTATCAATATGAGGCAACGGGAAATTATCTTTAGGGCTAGCTCGGTTTAGGTCCCGATAATCCACACACATCCTTACTTTCCCATCTTTTTTCGGCACCGGAACTATGTTAGCCACCCATTCCGGATACTTGGCTACCTTTAAGAACCCTGCATCGAATTGCTTATTTACTTCTTCCTTCACCTTCAACAACATCTCGGGCTTCATGCGCCTAAGCTTCTGTTGTACTGGCTTACATTCCATTTTCAAGGGCAAACGATGCTCCACAACATCAGTGTTTAACCCTGGCATGTCTTGATAAGACCACGTAAAAACATCCACGTACTTACGAAGTAATTCCTCTAGCCTTTTCCTTTCAACTAATGGCAGTGCTGTGCCCACTTTGACTTCTTTGACATTCTCATCATCCCCTAGGTTGACTACATCAATAACTTCCTTTTGGGGTTCAATCGGTTTTTTCTCTTGTTCAATTATTCTCAATAGATCTGGAGACACAACATCATCGTCTGAATCTACATTGTTATCGAGTTTACCAACATGCATAGAATTTTCAAAGTCAAACCCCGGATAGCCGTTAAGGTTATCTTCACATTCATTATTCATTTTCCTGAAAAAGTAAAAAACATTTGACAGATATGGTTGGTTGTTCATGCCAATGGTAGTGAATGAAAAGAAAGAACAGCTATGATGGTGGATGAAAAGAGAGTACTCAGAATGCATTGAACTTGTTAATTTATTGAAATGATGATGAAGATCAAGTTTACAAAAGAATCCTCTAGAGCTCTCTAGACCGAGATGTTGATAATCTACCTTACTACATTACAAAAGAAAAACAAAAGATAGAAGGTATCCTTTCAACAATTCAATCTTTCAGCTCTGTGCCCAACAACACAATCATTTCTATAACAAAAGTTGTCATTTTCCCATGCACCATTTAGACTATGAACCCATGCGAGGGTCCTTTCATAAGTTTCCCTTCCACTGTCTCTAATGAATCGGGGTGATAACATCCGCCAAAGCGAAAAGTGTCATAGAGGTACGGGATCACCATCTTCTCTGATTCTTCTTCGCCACCTCGAAGGCGACCTATTCTTTTCTTCCTTCTTTCTTCCAAAATCTTTCTCCTCTCCGAATCGGTGGCCTTGTATCCGAGGCCAAACCTGTCTTTGTTCTCCATGATCTTCACAGGTTTTCTTTGTCCTTGGAGATTTCTTCCCAAACCTCTCCCGACACGCCATCCCTTTTGCAGTGTCTGTTTAACAATCATCTTAGTAGTGGTTGACAATCGAGGAGTGGGTATTCTTGATCCTTCTCCCACATATGTTGCATTTACTATCTCAAAGGCCCTGAAAGAACACTCTAACGCTTCCTCGGCTGCCTCAATGTAGGGTACTGACAAAGGTTTGGTGATCAAAAGGTCTTTTTCTCCCGAAACAGATACTTGTTTATCGCCAACGACAAATTTCACTTTCTGGTGTAATGACGAAGGAACAGCGCTCGCCGTATGGATCCATGGTCTTCCCAGCAGGAAACTGTATGACGATGAAATATCCATCACTTGAAATTAGATGTGGAAAGTAATCGGCCCAATTTCGATTGAAATTTCGATATCACCTACTACATCCCTTCTAGAACCGTCAAAGGCCCTCACAACCATGTTACTCGGTTGTATGTAAGACAGGTCAACAGGCATCTTTTTTAGTGTGGTCATAGGCATGACGTTGATTGATGAGCCATTGTCAATCAAAACCTTGGCAATTGTGTGACCCTTGCAACTTGTAGTGATGTTCAAGGCCTTAATACTCCCTCGCCCTTCCGGTGGAATTTCGTCATCGGTGAAAGATATAAAGTTTGCTGCTGTGATGTTCGCCGCCAACTGGTCCATACTGTCAACCGTAATGTCATGGGGCACATAGGCTTGATTCAACACCTTCATTAAGGCGCTTCGGTGCGATTCTGAATTCAATAGCAAAGATAATAGTGAAATTCGAGCAGGCATCTTATTCAATTGCTCGACTACACTATATTCAATGTTCTTGATCAACTTGAAAAACTCTCTTGCATCTTCATCCGACACCGGTTTTTGCCGTTTTTCTTCTTGGTTCTTAGAGAACGAGGCCTGTTCCTCCTTTTCTTCCGCTTGATTGTCTTCTTCACCCTCTTTTGCTTTCCCTTTTCTGGCCCTATCTAGCATCTCCGGTGTGTAGCACTTTCCACTTCATGTAATTCCACTTACTCCACTTATGTTTGCACTACCCGGTATGGCTAACTTATCTGAGCTCACATCGCTAGACCCTTCAATCACTGCTTTGAACTCGTATTTCCAAGGGACAGCCTTATTACTCTTGTAAGGGAAAGAGCTCGGAACTTTGATTGTCATGGTCGGAGGAGTGACAAAGCTAGATTCTTCCATCTTGGGACTGGGCTTTTCCTTGTAAAACACTGTCATTGGCTTTCCCCATGGATAATCATCCTCTGAAGATTTACCTGAAGCAGTACTCACCACATCTTCCTCTTCCTTCGTATAGAACTCTATTAAGAATGAATTCATCATTGATTAGACCACTTGTCGAAATTGATGACAGTTTTGGATAGAATGGCCCACAGATCCCATATGATATTCACACATTTGACCTGGACTGAATTCATCTTGATGGACTTTCAATTCCAACGGTGCAGGCTGAAACATCTTGGCCTCGGTTAGAACATCGTATACTAGACTCATTAGAGTCTCAACCTCTTTCACGTGTCTTTTTAAGTAACACTTCCTCCCAACTTTCGCTGCACTGATTGATCCTCCACTATGACTGGGCAGTGGGTTAGCATTAATACTCGGCTCCACTTCTTTCGAAAAGGTCAATCTCCCTGACTTAACTAGATCTTGCACCTTATACTTTAGAGCTGTGCAATTCTCCGTTGAATGACCCGGGTTTCCACCATGATAGTCACATCGAGCACTGGGGCCATACCATCTTGGAAAAGGTGGTCTCATTGGCTCCATGTAAAGAGGTGCGAGCATATGACCTTTCACCAGTTGTGGGAATAAGTCTGTATATGACATGGGGATAGGATCAATTGGAGGTCTTTCAATATTTCTTCGGGGAGGCCTTTGGTTAGCAATTGAGCTACTATTTGGTTGGTAAGGTTGGCCCGTAGGCGTTGGTGTATAGTAAGGTGCTGGGGGACGAAGATCTGGACGAAAAGTTGGCAGCTGTAAAGGGGTTTGGTAGGGAGTGGGAGAGACATTGTTTGAGGCGGGGAAATAGGGTTGGAATATGGGTAAGGTTGAGGTTGTGGTCGAAATCGAGGTGGGAAAGTTGCATATCCCCTATACCGAGGTGTTGTATAGGTGACTGCTTGGGTTTCAACCTCTTTCTTCTTGGACACTCCACCCTTCTTTGAATCACTGCCTTCTAACTTTCCGCTCTTAATTGCATTTTCAATTATTTCACCAGTGATGACCATGTCGGCGAAATTTTTCGTTGCGTTCCCTATCATACGTTCATAATACGGGGCCTTCAGAGTGTTGATGAATAGCACTGTAATTTCCTTTTCAGTCAAAGGTGGCTGGACTTGTGCTGCCGAGTCTCTCCAACGCTGAGCATACTCCTTAAAGCTCTCGTTGGCTTTCTTTTTGATGTTTTGCAGAGATAACCTGTCTGGGGCCATATCTGTGACATGCTTGTACTGTGCAATAAATGCTCTAGCTAGGTCACTCCAATTGTGGATGCATGTACGATCTAGCTGCACATACCACCTAGCAGCGGACCCCGTAAGGCTGTCTTGAAACACATGTATCAATAGCTTGTCATCGTGATTATAACCAGCCATTTTGCGGCAATACATTGTCACATGAGTAATGGGGCACTTGGTCCCATCGTACTTCTCAAACTCGGGATTTTTAAACTTTGGAGGGATTACCACATTCGAAACTAAGCATAATCTCATTGCATCCATTGACCCGTAGAAATCACTGCCTTCGATGGCCCGTAACCATTCCTCTATAATGCTGAACTTCTTAGAGTCAGAATCGCCTTTTATCTCTGACACGCTACCCCTTAATTTCTCTTTCTCTTTTGGATCATCTAAGTCAGGGACTTGAATTGGATCTGCAGGCCTTGTCCCTTGAGCGGGAGGTATAGGCACTGTGATATGAGGTTGTGCTGGGGGTGCTCCTGGATATACGTAGGCGTAGCTGCCTATAGGCTGTGGAGGAGGTGGAGGTGGAGGTATACCTTGTGAGGATTGGGCATGAAATGGGGTAAATCCTGGAGGATATTGGGGATCATCATCTTCCCAGGGCTGATCTGTCCCTGGGTTGGGTGTTTCTCTAGCCACTTCTTTTTCTCGGTTTATCTTTGTCATCATTTCCATTAAAGCGGCTAATTGCCCTCGAATTTCTTCTTGTGCTTTCTCCATTCTATCCATCCTATTACCGTGTTCTTCCTCCATCACTCTTGATCGCAACCAAGTATTGTATGAGTGTTTGGGAATTTGGGCTGAAATCTTAAACGTTGAAGCTATCCTTGAATCTTGATTACCACAATAAGAAACTAATCACTACATGATACAACTTTGAAAGCATATTTTATTTAAGTCTTATGAATGAATGAATGAATGAATGAATGAATGTATGCAATAAATGAATGATGCATTGAGGGTATTTGTGCCATAACAATTTCAACAAAAGGGAAATTTCATTTATTTAAAGAGTCACTTGCTACATTTCTATCATATTGCGATTAAATCCATAAAAACGACTAACTTGCTAATATTGATCCTTAGCCTCGTCTAAAAAGTTCAGTAGCCTTTGCCCATATTTTTCTGTTGGGAGGATTTCTCGTCTCAGGGCTTCAGCTTTATCAACCATCTCCCTCACCTTTGTCACAGCTTTACAAGCTTGAGTGGCTAAGTGCTCAATATATTGCTGTCTTCCCAGACTACCCACTCTCCATGTCATGCTTGCATCATGTGCCAAGTCATATCCATAGCTCCAGTTGCTTTCACTTCGCTCCCACTATTCTATTATCTGTTTAATGTGGTTCTTATGTTCTTGTAGCTGCTCTTCTAACATTTGAACCTTCTGTTGCATTGTAGCTTTTTCATTATCTTCCTTGACTTGCTTTCCCTTTTTCAACTTCTCCTTTAGTTCTTCATTCTCTTTCTGACATTGGGCTAACTTCTGTATGCTTGCCGAGTACATGCCTTCCCAATTTTGTCGTTCTTGGGACAAACAGACAATTTCTTCTTCACTTTTCTTTGCTTTGCGTGCCCAGTGTTCTACCCTTTTGTGCAAGTCTTCTAATTCCCTTTTCCTTTCATTTGAAGTTTGCATAATTCCTCCAACCCTCATTTCAGATCTCAACTTCTTGTTCTCTAGGTGCAAATTTCTAAGATCCTTGTTGGTGACGTTGTGTTCTTGTTGGACCTTCTTAAGCTTGGCTTCTCGCATTTCTGCCTCATACCTGAGCTGTTCCATCTCTTTTCGAAGCCTCAAATTCTCTTGTTTCCACCTTTCCTCTTCTATCTTGAATTGCTGCCTAGCGATCTCGGCCTCGGATATTTCTACTTCTGCTTCTAAAGGCATGCTGCATTCTCTTGGGAGAAACACTACTTCCCTTACTTGCTTTGTTCTCCACACCACGTATTCCGGTGTAGCTTTATCAGAGAGAGCTCCAAGGTTGATTCTTTGTGCTTGTTTCCATGATCGAACCACTTGCTCGCCCTTTTTCATTGCCTTCGGCTCACCATAAGAAAACTCCAAATCACTAAGCCTATGTGTTAGTGGAATAAACTGTTTAGCTCCAAACTGTCTTAGTACCATAAGTGGCGCATAGCTTACTACTCCCCATGGTCCCAGAAGTTGCACCCACGATTCTTCTCCACATCGATATAAGACCGGTACATGGGGCATCCAAGGCACCATCCATACAATCTGTTTTTCTCCCAGCCTTTGCAAAAAATCCACCCATTCTTCCTTACTCTTCGGTTTAGGCCATTTACTGTTGCAGAACTCTTTAACTGGGGCACGATGATGTAGGAAAGTTCTCTTGAAAGCCTTTTCCTCACATTTAAAATGACTCTTGGCCTAAACATACAATAGCTGTGCACACCCCACAAATCGCCCTTCTCCATTCCTCCTACAGTAATTCAATGACTTGAAGGTTTCGGCTAGTATGGCAGGTGATGGATTCCCATTATTCTCAATTTGCTCAAAAAAGTCTATCACTGCTACTTCAATGTGCCCTAATACCTTCGGAAAGATAACCAAACCATAGATCGCTGAAGCAAAAGCCGCCAACCCTTGCCTGTCACTAAGATGTCCCTTGATGAATTCATGAAGAAAATCCCAGGGCATACAAACATTGGATCCCTTCTCCTTTTTATGGGAATCTATGTCTTCTAGTCTGACTCCCATAAGTTTGGCTAACTTTTTGCAGTATCCGGATTTTGGCTTTCGAACATATATTTTATCCGGACTTTTCAAGTCAATACCTAACAGGACAGAGTACTCCTCTACTGTGGGTGTCAAGTCCATTCTATTGAAAGAGAAGCACCTATGGGAGGGGTCCCAAAACTGAATAGCAGCTCTGATCAGTGGTTCTTCAATTTTTACCGCAATCAAAGACTCTATTTGGCCATACTTTTCATGGAAATCCCTCTTCCCACCTTCACTGATTTAATCCCATAAGTTGGCTAGATCTATTAGGTTATTTTGCTGGAGGTTCAGATTCACTTCTAGTTGGAGCGAGGACATGAAACCCCTAGTCAAGCAATCCCCTTTTTCTTGTTGAACCCTTTTAGACCAAATTTGTACTTCCCGGTAGGAATCACATGGGACGTTCACAGATGAAGAACAAGCTAGCCTTTCTATGGATTCAGTGAAAAATTCCTCGTTGAAGAGAGCCATGGTTAAAATACCCCCTTATGTGACTATGCGATGCAAGAAGATTCATGCAAAAAGAATAAAAAAAACAAATACAAATCAGTATGTGTATAAAATATAAACAATGAAGTAAAAGGCAGACAAACGATGGAGTGCTTGTTTATGCCTATCAAAGGTCACTCTTATAAAAGGGAAGGAATGGCTCTAACTTAGGTTGGTCCCCTCACAACATACTATATGCTGGTTTAAGGTTTCACATATCTACAAGGTTCCCAAATCATTCCATACTGTCGTCCACACTAGACTAGTAAGGAACAAATCTGAGTGGGAGTATTTCACTTGCCATTGCGGAGGTGATTACCTCACGAGAGCATAGCTACTTTACCCCCTCCTAAAGAGGACGGAACCCGGGTGTAGGGCTCATGTTATGCAAATGCATCGATGAATGCAACAGTAAGTGAGTATATGTTCTGCTTTATTTATTCAACAACATTTTTATACATAAAGAATGTAATGAATCAATATGATAAAAATGGATGAAATGAAATTTCAATTTATTTATTTACATAGATTTTATTTTATTTCACCTTTCCCCTTTTTTTTTCTTTTTCTTTTTTTCTTTTTTTATTCATTTTTTTTTCTTAAAAAGAAATTAAATTTAAATGCTAGCCGAGACTATCAAATTAAAATTTAAGATACCATATGATTAGTCAATGGCTTGACCCTCTTAGCATCCCCAGTGGAGTCGCCAAGTTGTCGTAACGGCTTCGCGCTCGACGAATTTGAAAAATATTTAAAAACAAAAAAGGAGTTGCCACCAATCTTTTTTGTTAGGTGTGATTGGTCACCTAAAATACTTATTTTTTTAACAAAATCTCAAAATTAATTAAGTTTTATTAAAAAGACAATTTTTTGGTCTGCAAAAACAAAATCAAGTCCGGGAGTACGGTTACGCGTGGGGAAGGATTAGCACCCCCACGACACCCGTTAAAAAACGGTACCATAATAATCATGTGTTATCCTTTAATTTTAATAATATGGTCTTGAATTAACATTTAAAAATAATTCTTATTTTATTGCAATCTTTTTATTCAAAATCATTTTTATTTGTAAATTTATTTTGTTTTATTTTAAAAAGTTGAATTTTATTTTTCAAAAGTGAATGTGAACCTTTTCGTATTGAAAAATTAAATCAAATATCCCAATACTCTGGTAACATTTGAAATAATTTTCCTCACCTAAAGATTTCTTAAGAATCACTACTTGTGAGTTCTATAGAATCTCATCATCAGAAGATTCACACTCGCTTCGAAAATTATTATGAATGCATATGATGCAAACAGATAAAAAATGATGCATATAAAACTTAAAAGAAATTTTATGTATTTTGATTTTATTAATGAAACTCTTGATATTGAAAATTTTAGCTAAATATCCCAATACTCTGGTAACATTTAGCTAATTCCTCTCACCTAGGGATCAGTCAAGAAATCACTACTTGTGAGTCTCATGACATCCCATCCTCGGAAGAATTCCATTTTACTTTCCTTTATTTATGCACACGATGCTAACATATGGTTTATGATGCATATGGAATTATGAAAAATAATTTTATATTTTGATTTTTATTAATGAAACTCTTGATATTGAGAAATTTGGCTAAATATCCCAATACTCTGGTAACATTTAGCTAATTCCTCTCACCTAGGGATCAGTCAAGAAATCACTACTTGTGAGTCTCATGACATCCCATCCTCGGAAGAATTCCATTTTCAATAAATATTTATTATGTTTACTTATTTACTTATTATTTTCTACTAATACATTAAAAATACCTAAACAAATGAATGACAAAAAAAAAAGGAATATACCCTCCTCGGGCGGGCGAACTCCTTGAACTTGCGAGCTCGTGGATGTTCTTTCTCCTCGTGTGGGCGAGCTCCTCAAACGGGCGAGCTCTTTGAGTGAGCTCGCTCGCAGATCTTGCTTCTTTTTCCGCGGGCGGGCGAACTCTTTGAGCGGGTGAGCGAGCTCACGGATCCTGCCTCTCTTGAGCTGGCGGGCGAACTCGCGGACGGGCGATCACGCGAACTTCTCTTTTCTTTGACGGGCGATCTCCTTTAGAGGACAAGCTCTTTGGGTGGGCGAGCGAACTCACGGATCTATTCTTTCCTCGATCAGGCGGACACACAGATCTTGGTTGGGTTCAATGGGAACAACAAGCGGATCCTATCTTTTTCTTAGCGAGTGAGCGAGCACGTGAACTGACAAGTGTGCTCGCGTATTTGGCTTTTTCTCTAGCGGGCAACCGAACACGTGGACTGACAAGTGTGCTCGCGGATTCGGCTTTTTCTCTGGCGGACACGCTCGTGAAAGAGCAACTGAACTCACGTTTCTTTCCACGAGCGGGCGATCTTGCGAAGCTGGCAGCCAGGTATGCGGGTCTCTTCACTTTTGGCGGGCAGGCGATCTTGCGAGTCTCGGTTGGTCGTTGCGGGTTCCGCGCGCGGATTCGGGTCGGATCGGTGGGTCGCACGCGGATCTTCACTCCTTTAGCCGGGCGGGCGCGTGGATCCCGGGTCGGATCTGAGTCGCGCGCGGGTCCTCCTTTCTTTTTTTTTTTTTTTATAAAAGCTAACCCCTTTTTTTTTAACATATTTTCTTCCCTTTTTCTAAAAAAAAATCAGAGCCTACAGAGGCTTTCCCCAGGCGATTTCCGACTACTGCCTCCTCCGGTGGCCAGATCACGAAAAGGAAGCCACTTTCTGAAAGCTATTCACCTTCTCTGTCTATCCCTCGGCTTAGATTTCTCAAAAAATGCCCCAAAAACACCTAAATCTAAGCCTAAAGCTGCGGCTTTCGAGCTCAGATGTGCCTCCGTCCGCCGTCACCTTCACCTCCGGTCTTCGAATCAGCCTTCCCTTCCTCCTTGGCGGCTTCCTCTCAAAATATCGCAACCCAAAGCTTCCTAAAACCCCTAAACCGAACCCCTCTTTTCCTTTTTTCTTTTGATTTTTTGGTTCTGTTGTTGTTGAGGCTTGTGTTTGGTTGTTGTTGTGTTTTTTGCAGGTGGGTGGATATTTAGGTCTTAGATCTAGGGTTTCGGTGGTGGTGGTGGTTTTCGGGATCTAGGGTTTCGGGTAGTATTTCTGAGTCTTGGGATGATGGTGATACGGTGGTGTTTTGGTAGTGGCTGGGTAGGATTTTTGCAGATCTGTGTTTCTGTGGAAAAATTTTTAGAAAACCCCCTATGTTTTTTTTCTTCCCCCTCCTCCCCCAAACAGATTCAAGAACACCCTTTTTAATCTAGTTCAGTGCCTTAGAGTCAAGCATCAAGGTTCTGATTTTTTGTCTCTCGGTTCCAGTAAGGAGTGTCAGAAATGGGTAGGTTGCGGTGGATTTGGTGGATCTTTTGTGGAATTTGGGGGGCTGGCAACGATGGTTTTAGCCTAAACCAGTTGCGGCCGATCAGTGGGTTGATGGGTGTCGGTCGGTTTTGTCAACATTTCCATTAATATTTGGTTGAAAAAGAAGGAAAGAAAGAACGAAAAAAACAGAAAGAAGAAAGAAAGAAAAGAAAGAGAGAAAAATAATAATAATAAAAAATAATAGTAATAAAAACTAATAACAAAAACAAATAAATAAAAAAAATCAGCCCACCTTCTTTTTAGGCCTTTTAAGCCCATGAATTTTAATCTGGACTTTAAAAATTCAATTAGACTTATTGTGGCCTATTATTTTGAGTCTGGATCACATGATTGGACAAAATTTGGTGTCTATATATATTATATATACAAGTATGTGTATTTATAAGTATATGTAAGTATATAAAAATGTATGTATGTATATTATCTATTGTTGTTCTCTGGAAATTGACATGATTTTACATATGAACCACCTGTGAAAGGAGGGCTCACTTGCTAGTAGAAATATTTTTTTTGTGGTCAAATTCATGTGTAAAGTTTTGCTATTAATATAAAATTTCTGATTTGAGCATGTTACAAAATGGAACTTCAAGTGTATAATCTCACAATTAATAAGCAAGTTAAAGATGGTGATTTTATTTATTGATCAAGGCAGTGAAACTTTGATCAAATTTTTTTTCAGTAATTTATTTATAATAAGATTTATATTTTTTGGCCTGAAATTTATGAGTAGCTTATTTGTTTACGAATTATTATTCAATATACAATTAATGGAGTTTTTAGATTCTACAAGGAAAATTAAAAAGATGATATATACCCTCACTTTATTATTTTTTTTATTTTTTAATATTCCTAGAAAGATATGTGTATTGGATAATAATACTTTGTTTATTGTATTAACTTCTAGATATAAGCACATAATACATTTTGCAATTGATTTTGGTGGGCAGAATACTACACAGCAAATATTAATAGAGTTTTTTTGGTTGAAAAAAAAAGTTACAGCCCTGGCATAGGAAATTGGCAGGCAAGGATGGTCCAGTGCTATGCAATTGAGAGGTCCATTTCATGTAGAAGTGAATGATTAAAAAAATTAGAGGGTTGAACTTGAACAAACTAAATGTGACATTTGACAATTGCAGTATTATAATAGACTGATGGACCAAGGATATAGTAAGAAAAAAGAATTTTTGATTATTTGGTATATCAGATGTTTTGAAGTTTAGGTTGATATTAACTTGATGAGTCAGGTACATGGCTTTTTTTTTTTTTTGGGGGGGGGGGGGGGGGGTAGTATATTTCAATAAATTGTTCATCAATTAGCCAAAATAATTAAATTTTGAGCAATGGACCTCTTATAGAATTCTTAGTTGTTAAGCCAACTCCACATTACAAACTAATAGGCTTGATTCCTTGTTCATACCCTGCTGTGTAGATGAGGCAAAAAAGAATTAATGAATGCTTTAGTTTTTGCTGTAAAATATGCTTAGTCAACCCATTGCAGTTTAATTGACCTCTCAGAGTTTGTCATGCAAAAATTTTAGCAATTTGTTAAGCCCTTCTGCGGCAATTAGATTCATGTCCTCAGGTAATATTACTCCAAATTTTCCATGTTTCGGGCAACCTTTTCGGGTGAGAACTGCTTTTTCTTCTTTATTATTCCAATGCAAATTAGTTTAAACATTTCAATTAATTATTATTGTTGAATTCCGTTCTAAAGCCGAATCAAATTAATTCAAATTGAGGCCATTCATGATCAACTGGTCACAGATATTATGCAAATAGCAGAAGTTTTCTTCTTCCTTGGTGCATACAATGCAAGTTGTTTCAAGTCAATAAACATGACCAAGTATATTAATTTGTCACATTAACATAAAAATAAAGCTGCTTATGCATATACATCTTCTCTCGTAATCTGGAGAAATGAAACAAAACTCTTCATTTATCCAAAGCAGAAGATGGAAAGAAACCAGAAACTTCACTACTTTACAGCGTAGTTAGTAAATTAATATGGTAGCTTGAACCGTTAGGAAGATAAAAGCACTGTTAGAGAGGTCTAACAGTTCAACTAGAACTACCCTAATCCGTTTATTATCTTAAAGCTTAGCCATATATAGGGGCTAATTGGCTAATCCCGATTCTCTCAATGAATCATTTGATACAAGGAAAACTAGTCCCCACAAAGGGCATCCTCTTAACGAACCTGCCTTTCATTCTAGGCCTTTTCTCCGCATTCAGCTTCCTCACTTCATACCTTATCTTCTTCGAAAACAGCCTCGTCCTTCGCTTCTCTCTGTACCTTGATACCCTTGCTTCTCTTTCTCCGTCTGTATTCCCTTTTGCCTGAATGCATATTCCCCCTATGCCTCCATTCAGGTGTTGACCCTGGAGTACCACGGATTGAAAAATATATCAGTGAAAAGTTGTGCATTCAAGTACTACATAGATTGAAAGAATACATTATGAATGATTTTCCTGCATTGAGTTGGCAGTATAATCGTGAACCATGATGTTCAACATTAGCAAAGGGCCAGTTTGAACTTATTGAACTCTCCCGGTGCAATTATATATTCTAAGAGTGTAATCGAATCAAACTACTCGTAAACTATTGAAGCTCGACTCGATAATAACTCAAATTTGAATTATTTATTTTCGAGTCAAGTTTGAGCTTGAATTACCTGAGTAATGAGTTACGTCGAATTCGAACTTATTAATACTTAGCTTGAGTAGTTCACTAGTCTTATGGAGCTATTTTTAATATATATTTTTAATATTTTATTATTAATTTATCATTTTACTTTCATAATATATAATTAAAAATTATAAATATAACTTATTAAGTCGAGCTCGAACAACTCGAATATTTTATCGAGTTAAACTTGATCTTTAAAAACCAAGCTTAATCAAGCTCGATTCAAGTCTCAAATTTTCAAATCAAATTGAGTTTGATTTTGGTACTGGATCGTCTCAAGACTCTACTCGATTACATCTCTAATATATGCTAGACGTTAGAGAAGGAATATATTATATATCGGAGGACTGGAGAAGAAAAGGAGTACCATGAAATCATCAGGGTTGATTTCTGGTTTGCTTCCTGTAGTCCAAGGAGAGCCTTGGCTGGCCCAAGCAGTGATGACTCTGTCATAATTCAGCCTCAGCAACATGTTGCTCTTCATCTCTGCCATACTTTCACCGTTGATTATTGTTGTGTCCGCCACAGGAACCAACTTCTCGTCTTCCTCCTCCACAATCGTGGGCGACTCATAGTCAAAACTCCAGTCTAAGGTTGCTCTTGTCACATCGAAAGAAGAATCAAAGCAACATGCTATTACACCTTTCTCTTCTTCTTCTTCTTCATCTTTAACTTTCATTATTTTGTGTTCATGAAAAGCATCACTTGCATCTTTCTGTTTGCAATCTAACAAGTCAATTCCTTTGATTTCACAACCAGTATCCTCATCAACTCCAACTTCTAGTAAGCTCTCAACATCAGCAGCAAACTCGGCAAGATCAAAATCTGATGGTAAGAAACCAGGTAAACCATCATCCAACTCGCATGTTCCTTCATGTTCGAAACCATCAATTACCAAATTCCCATCTTCATTTACCGTAGAAACTTCGTCTCCATCGCTTGTTACTATACTACGTAATTTTGCAGCGAAAGGATCGAAAACTGGAACTCTGCAAAGCAGCTGCTCTTCGTTCTCGTCATCTGACCCGTCTTCACTACCAATCTCAGGAACAAGGGGATCAAGAGGATTCAAATTCAATACTTTACCATCACTTTTTTGTTGCCCCAACATAGACTTGGTTTGCCTTGGTGTTCTTGCCTTTCGAGTGAAACCTTGATGCCATGCTGGCGGAGCATCTTGATTAGTAGTACTGTTCATCACCGAAGCATTGAACTTAGCAGATGCAGTTTCAAGCCTAACCCTTTCATGTCTGCTGGCTAACTGATTAGCAGAGTGGACTGATGTATCGCAACCTTGGCAAAGAAAGGCATCATCAGCTGCACAATACCAACGTGCACGCTTTCGCAAACAACCATCACAGGCTCTAGCCGTCTTGCCTCCCATGGCATTCGCTGCTCTCATGTCAGAGATCATTGGGTGACAGAAAAACAAAATCTAAATTAGGTCGTTACAAGGACCAAACAGGCTTAGCTAAAGTTAAGAATTAACACAGCAAAAGAAACAAGCTGAAAATGCAATAGTGTCTTTACAAAGGAATATTGGGGCACCCTGAATCTATTTATTTTGAGGAGCCCATGGTTCGATAATTGGGATTGAGAAAGAGAGAGAGGCATATGGTTTGAAAGGTCATTGTGACCCACCCATACGCTTTTTGGTGGCTTCCCAAAGGGGGCTTTTCAAACTTTTAATTGCCCTTTATGGGACCCAAAAGTTGGGGCTTATCTCAGTGTTTATTGGCCGAAATTTTCAAGTCCATCCTATTCCCTGAATTCTCATTGGTTGTTTGTCAGATTGAAGGATTCCTCATGGCCCTACCAGGGGTTTCTGTCTGAAATCTTGATTAAGATTTTTTTGTTGCTTTGCCTCAACGTATATATTTTTTAATTATTTTGTTGAAGTTTACCTGCAGAACTGTCAAGGGCTGCGGTCCCCTCCTTTCGAGGTTGCTTTCGATTCTCATGTGGTTGCCATCAACGCTCTACTTCTCACCCTCTCGCAGGGTCGTACGCCTCAAGCATTCTCCTCCAACGGATGGATGCCTTGCAGACAATGGAAAACCCATCAACACCTGGGGCCCGACTTCAGCCACTGTTTTATGCTTTAAACAGTCAGTGCAGACCGTTATTATTAAGAGTGCAATCGAGTTGAATCAAAATAATTTAGTATGAGCTTCAAGCTCGAGTCGGAAAAAATTTGAGATTTGAAGTTCAATTCAAGTTCAATTGAGTTTGAATTTTGAAATTCGAGTTCTATTCAAATTCACTAGGCTGAAACTTGATTCAATATACTAGATCTGTCAATTTTTAATTATATATTATAATAGTGAAATGGTAAATTAATACTAAAAATATATATTAAAAAAGTTTGATAAAACTCGCAAGTAGCTCAATCGAGTATTATGAAGCTCGAACTCAACTAA
The DNA here is from genome assembly GCA_032173925.1 of Heritiera fomes. NCBI lineage: Eukaryota > Viridiplantae > Streptophyta > Magnoliopsida > Malvales > Malvaceae > Heritiera > Heritiera fomes. The sequence continues at coordinate 24,709,718 of JAPDPM010000005.1, forward strand.
ACTCGTTACTTAAGTAATTCGAACTTGAGTTTGATTCGAAAATAAACGAATCAAATTCGAGTAATCATCGAGTAGAGTTTGAATATTTCACGAGTGGCTTGACTCGTTTATGCCTCTAGTTATTCCTAGTGTCTACACTCAAAAAACTAGAGCCATATATCATATATTATAACCACAAATCTACTTCATTTCAGAATTTAGATACAGTGATGGATGTGCAAGTGCAATCAAATCGGCTCGAGAATACCATATTTCTTTTAGCACAGTCCAAAGATTATATTTGTAAGTGTAATATTTTTCTTAGGTGTAGTCATCAAGCAAGAAAATCCTTTCAAGTGTAAATATAGATAATGACAAACTCAATATTACGATGCTTTTAATGCTCTTCATTTCTGTTAAAGATGTCACACTCTGTATGTATATTTCGGTAAGATAACAGGGAAGATATTGATTAACATCAGTGTTGTTTGTTTCACTGATTTCAAAGGTAATGTGCACTATTGGAAAAGGAACCCTCAGCAAATATTAGAAAACTAAAAGTTTTGATTTTCTTGCCAATATAAGTCCTTTTGTACTAATAATATATAGGTTGTTGCAGGCAGTATTTTGCAGGGGTTTAATATTGATTTGGTTCCTATACTATACATTTTCTACCAATTTAGTACCTAAAAAAAATAAATTCATGATTAAGATTCAAACTTTAATTCTTTTTGTTTTGTAAGTACAGGTATCCTCATCCTGTTATGGTCAGAAATTAATCCTTTTAAGGTTGGGAATGATAAATGATAAAGTCCTCCCAACAATATAGATTTCAGGACTCGAATCCTGTCTAAGTATTTGGAGAAGAAATCTAATTTCACTTCTTTCCATCACTTGTTAGTAACTTTAATTCTTTTTTTTTTTGACAAAGGTATTTCAATAATAGATTAAACAGAGTTCACATTACAAACATCCCTAGGGAACGTGGTTCCCAAAGAGTCAGCAAGAAGTGGAAGCCTCAAATTATCGGGAGGCAAAACAAAAAACATGAAAACATTAGTTAAACTTGACCTCATCCTTGCAATAGTGTCAGCACAGGTGTTTGCTTCACGATATATGTGGGAGATCGTAGTGTTCCTCAACTTTCGAAGTAGAAACCTGCAATCACCAGCCAAAGCATAGTAAGTGTGAGAATGACTAACTCCTTTGGAAATAAGACTTACCACAATTTGGGAATTAACTTCAACCAGGAGATTGTGGAAGCCAGAGTTAACCGCAATTCTTAATCCATCCCTAAGTCCCCTAGAGTTCGACACAAAGACTAGATGCAATTCCAATATTACATGAGTAACTTTAATTCTATTTCATATATGAGTACTTCAAACTAACATGCTGACGTAGTATGAATATCTAATAAAGTTAACACAAGTGACAACAATGTGAATTATTAGTGGGTTCATCATCATGTCACCATAAACAAAAAAAAAAGCAAATGATATGAGTTTCTTTTAAATTCAAAATTAAAAAATTAAAAAAAAAGTGAGAAAGGGAATCAAGCAAACAGAATAAAAGAGGGGAAGCGGAGAGTGAGTAAGAAATGGAGGGGAGGGGATTGTCAACAACAACCGACTACCATGGGCGAATCGAGGAAAATTTGCTTCGGACCAAGCAAATCGACTTTGAACTAATTGCTTTCTCTAGCTAGATCGGCATCGGTTGTAATCTGGGACATGTCGACCTCGATCCATTTGGGATTGACAATCGACAGCCAATCATCCTCTCTCCTCATTGTTTCCCTTTCTCCTTCCTTCCCCCCTGCTCCATCTCTCTTTCCTTGATTCGACCCCTCTTTCTTTTTTTTCTTTTGATTTTTTTAATTTTGAATTTAAAAAATCTGATTTTAATTTTTTTTAGAATTATCATTTTAATTTTTTGAAAAATTTTAGATTTTTTTAAGTGTTAATTTTGATTTTTTTATAAAAGAATCATATTTAAATAAATTAATTTATAATAAAAAATTATTTTTTGAATTTTGAAAAGTATTTTTTTATTTTATTGAATTATTTCTTTTTTTTTGTGTGTAAACCACATCTATCTTCATCCGTTTTAAGGGTTTGAGATTAATCTTGCTTGAAGTTTCATCATAGTTAAGGCTTATCATCTCTCTCCAAAGGTTTGTTTAGTGAGGGTCAAACCCGAGAGCTCTTCCTACAAACTTAGTCTGCATTACCAACTAAGCCCTAGTTAAATTATTTCTTTTCATGCTAACTTCGGATAGATCCAATAATAATGTGGCATTTGTTGCCATTTGTCATAATTTTATCAAGTATTTATGCACTTCAGCAACTTGAGTAACGATGTTGTTCAAAATACCAAAGCGTTAGTGTAAGTCTTGCAAGCTAATCGAGATTGGGTTGTAATAAACACTATTTTAGTCATTTCATGTTAAAGACATTGTTTTTATTATTACTATTTAATAATAAGTGTCTTAATGTCAGATTTTAGGAGCCTATCTGCGAGGCACAATAACTAATTGAGTCCCCACCAATTATTCTATCTTAGTATGATTGGTAACCTATTCTCATTTAAGAATAAAGCTTAGCTACATTTTAAAAAAATTTAGGTTCGAAAATATGATTACGTGCAAGGAAGTATTAGAACCCTCACAACACCCATCGAAAATGGTACCAACTAGTCTTAGGTTATTTCAAATTTACCTTTATTGATCTTTAGTTTTGATAATTAATTATTGAATAATATTTCTAAGTATCCTTCATTAAATTGGTGAGACCATTTAAAAAATCTTCATCATTTCAAGAGTATTCAAGTAGTGTTATGTGACTTTCTTAAAAAGGTTATTTGGATTCATTAAAGTATCTTATGAAAAATCCTACTTTAACCCCCTCTATCGAATTCATGCTTACTATTCTATCATTTTATTATTTTATTATTTTATTATTATTTTACCTCTTATACTTTATTTTATTTTATTCTTGAAAAATAGGCAAATTATTTTTCATCAAAAATTTGTTTTAGATCCTCCATTAAGCTAATTAGACCTTGAAAAAAATTTTTCTTACCTAGTAATTTTTAGTATTATTTAAGCATAACCCATTTGGAATCTTATCAATAGAATAACTTAATATTCACCTTTATAATTTATTATTTATTTATTTATTTTTAGAAAATAAACATGAATTATAGTTTATTGAAAATTCTATTTTAAGTGCCTTATCATTTTGACTTGGCTTGAGGAAAATTTTCTCACCTAAAAATTTCAAGAAGCACGAATTAACTTTCTTGGAATTTCACCATTGGCACAAATATTTTTGCCATTTTATCCTCTTTTCACCACTTACTCGATCCTTTCTCATTAATGAAATGTTAAGCTTTGATGACCTATATAAACCCTTTTATTTTTTTGTCATTTTATCCTCTTTTCACCAAAACAAAAACCTTCTTAACCCCAAAAAAACCTCTTTTATGTTCTTTAAATACCAATTGGAAACAATAAGAACTCCACCGAAAAATCATCTAATCCTAAAAATTGTTGCCTTTACCAGAAATTGATCGCCAATGTTGCCGTGCTCTAGTTACCAAACCTAAAAACAAACCTTCCTCGATCCCTTTCAACCCATTGAATCTATTCTTTATATTGAAATCTTCTAAATCTCAACAAATTAGCTTAAATCTAAATTTATAACACCCAAAATACTCATTGCCTAGTGATAGTTGTGTTGGAATTTGTTAAAACTCACCAAGTCACTAACATGAAATTAATACACGGTAAACTGACCTGGATACGGGCGAGAGCTTAATCCCGCTATACCGTATTATCACGTTGTTGAAGCCCCAACCGTATGCTTCCCGTTAACCGCCCTTGGACCTGAAATAGAGAAAAAACGAGAGAGAGAGAGAGAGAGAGAGAGAGAGAGAGAGAGAGAGAGAGAGAGAGAGAGAGAGAGCTACTCTCATTCCTCTGCCGAAAGTTATGAAACTCAATGGACCAGCCTCATATATATAGAGGCTGAGAGTAGGGACCTCCCTTTATGTGACCATGTATAAACCCATCCCATTATAGGTTTAATACACGTATACTATATATTTAATAAAATAATTAATTATGGGTCACACTTTATATAAAATTATACTACTAATTAAATAATTATATGATGTTAATTACACTTAACTAGTCCACATTAATAGGGATGTTTCAACATTCCCACTTGGACAGTTAAGTTAATTAACGAAAACATCATATAAATATCACTATGTATTCATAAGACCGCTAGATACATTGTACCGAAATGGTACAAATGTGTAGACTTATAAATACTTTAACAACAATAAGCCTTTTACAAGTTTCAAAATGCATCATACTGACAGGGTACAAATGCGTAAACTTATAAAGATTTCAATAAAAATAGTAGTATAAAAGTGTGAAATGGAAATGATATGAAAACAAAATCAAATATCTATTTCCATTAGGTTTATGCACCTAAACAGAATGATGCATTGCTTCAATGGACGTACATGAGACTAATACAGAATGTCTCATCCAACAGAATGCCATATTCACCAGAATGCGTGCAAACAAAATATGCATATATGGCAAGTAAGAATCCATCCACATAGTTGCAACTGATTTCATTATACAGAACTTCCACTAACTTAATACAACAAATGGCTCCATATGCCCCATACAAGTGCTGTGTCGTCAAAGCACTTTAGCAGCCAAATTCGTAGTAGATAAACTAGAATGAGCTCTTTAATTATGTGCTCTACAATCCAATCAAATAATAGATTCCATTATTTTTCTCTATAATAAATCGAATGATGATATCTAAATATTTGGAGTGTGAGGAACTCCTAGCATTTTAAGAGAGAAACTAAGTTTTACAGCATTATCACAGTACATCTCCAGGACTTCGGATTGGCAACCATAGAAACCAATCCCGAAATGACATTTTGCAGCTTAAATGGCCCATCATGTAGCTTTACAGCATGCTACATACTTAGCCTCCATAATTAAGGATGCTGTAAGTGTTTGTTTTACACTTTCCAAGAAACAGCTCCTTTATATCCACAAATATATAATTAGAAATTGATTTCAATCATCTAGATAGCTTGCAAAATAAATATAAGAATATCTGAGTAGACCCAAAATGTCAGATTTGCTGATATCTAAATACTCTCTTTGCAGCTTCTAGCTCTCTATTGCAGGATCGCTCAAGTATCTCTGAAACACACATATAATATACACAACATCAAAATGTGTACAAACTTGAGCATACAGTAATTACCCACAATAAGGCATTCATAACATTCAACATAAGCTCTTTCATTATCACTTTTGAGGATTGTGAGATTTTTACAATGTCACTTTTCATGAAAGAGCCTTATTAAGAGAACAATATGCAATAAACCTACTTAACACACACAATGTAGGTTTCCTAAGACCAACAGAGTATGCCTATAGATATGTCACGAAGAATCTCAATCCCTAAAATATAATGGGGCCTCACTTAGATTCTTCAACCTGAAGTGACATGACGACATGAATTTTGTCTCATTCATTAGGTCAGTACTATTGGCTGCTATCTGATGTCATCGATTTAGAGCACAATAAACACATAAGTACTCCCACTAACCTCAAATGTGTTCTCCATAAAGTGACTATCTCATTACTTTGGATACAATCTAGATGCCTTTTAATGTTCATAAATGAACTCTTTGAGTTCACAAACTATATGTTCCAACTTAGGAACTACCAAATTTTAGGTTGCTTCATTTAGATATTTTAATGTCCAAGATGTAGCTCCTAATCAAAATGAGCTACCAATTGCCATCATGATTCTAAAAGAATCTTTGGTATAAACAGGAAAGAAGGTATTCATAAAACTAATTCCTTCTCTTTATTTAAAGCTGTTAGCTTTAAATTGACATATGTATTTTGAAATGACAAAAACTTAAGTGATCTTTTATGTTTTGATTCATATTGTAAATTTGCTTTATCACACATGATTTTCTCAAACCATTTTAAGTCTAAGATCATGATTTAATGAGATATTCTTATTGGTATTAATACTTTATAAAATGGTTTTGAATATTTTCATTAAGTAATGTTTTCAAGAATATATTTGATTACAACCTTAGAAAATTACTTAATGAGTTTTTGGACCATGTTTTCAATTGAGAAAGTCAAGAAATACTCCCACAAAATTTTAGAATGTTTTGGGATAAATTAAAATCAAAGTCTACATCATTTCTAACCCAAAATGGCCCAGAAAAGTGTAGGAAAAACATGAGGGATCCATCCCGGAATGGTAGAATGCTCCCAGGAAGTGAAAAGGAAGCATGGGATCGAACCCCTAAGGGAAGGGATCGATCCCTTTATGGCAGAAAGCCTCCAACGGCTAGTTTCTGTGAGATAAAACGGCTAGTTTCTATGAGATATAATGGTTAGTTTCTGTTTTGGCTCCAACCAACGTCAAGAATATATCAAAGAGACTATAAATAGAGGCTTGAAAGCTCAAGGAAGTAAGAGGAACTGCTCAGCAACTCCATTCTTCATTTTCCTCATATTCAAAGCCTCAATAACATCTTAAGTGCTTAAAATTCTTCATCCTCCGTCACTCTCATATTCCTTGTATAGAATAGCACAAATATTGTATAGGCTTTTCTTTGTGCTTAAATATTGTAATCACTTGCCTAACTAGAGGCTTTCTTTGATTACACTCTTTGTAAACACAATCACACCTTGTAAAGGGGAGGTTTCTCTTAAGCCTTAGAAAAAGAGGGAGGTTTCTCTTTAGCCTTAGAAAAAGAGGGAGGTTTCTCTTGAGCCTAAAAAAAGAGAGAGGTTTCTCTTGAGCCTTGAAAAAGAGGGATTGTAAAGCCAAATTCAAGTTAGTGAATTTAGGAAAAATCCTTGGGAGCGTCTCAAGGTAAAGGACGTAGGCAAGGTTGCCGAACCTCTATAAATCGATTGTGTACATTTCTCTTTCCCTACTCTCTTTACTTATTTGCATTTATATTGTGATTGTTAAATTGAATTTATATTGCATACTTGAGTAGCCTAGAGAACTTAGAAAACTTCAATATAGGCTAGAGAATTTAGAAGAATTGAAAAACGAATATAAGGTTAGTTAAGAATCGATTCACCCCTTCTTGGTTAGCCTATAGAGCCAACAATTAGTATCAGAGCTTGGGCTCGAGATTGATTTAGATTAACGTCTATTGAGTAAAACGATCATAAATGGTTTACTTAAATGTAGGCACACCCCTAGGAGAAGAGGGACACT